>OX276353.1:19712113-20337113 GCA_946251885.1 Cosmia pyralina
GCAGCAAGAACGAGCCGGAGCGGGAGTCACCCGTTATCTCACGGAGCTTATGCCCTATCTCACCTACCAATTTCTTTTCTTCGATGTGTTATCGATCTCAGAGTTTTTTTATAGAGCATGTTTATTTATTTAGTATCTTATTTGTTTAGTCATTTGTAACAATTATGGCCATTTTTTGTTTATTAGAAACTGAAACAGCATGACCACAAATAAAAAAACATTTATCCGATCCTATATATATAGGATCGGATAAATATCTGTTTTTTATTATAATAGGTTGGGGAAAAAGTTTCTTCGCATTTTTTAAGAAAATTCAAAACATTTTTTAATATACATTATTTACATTTATCTAAAGTATATAGGTACCATTTTGTTCGATAACTTTTTACCATCTTGTAGGTAGGGACATGATCCCATTGCTATAGAAATTTTGGGACTCCTGATCAAAATACCGCGACAAGTGGTTTTGGCAGTCCTCTCGTGATGTTAACCTGACACTGCCTAAAGAATTCTGAAGAGACCGAAACAGGTGGAAATCTGAAGGTGCAAGGTTAGGACTATACGGCGGATGCATTAACACCTCCCAGCCAAACTCTCTTAATTTTTGCTGAGTCGCTAAAGATGTGTGAGGTCTAGCGTTATCATGATAAAAAACCACATCCCTTCTGTTGTTTAATTCCGGCCGCTTTCTCTCAACTTCTTGCTTTAATCTCATCAGTTGTTCGCAGTAAAGTTCAGAATCGATGGTCCTGCCTGGTGGTAACAGCTCATAATGAATAATGCCCTTCCAATCCCGCCACACACACAGCATCACCTTGTTGCGACTTAACCCGGGTTTCGCCACAGTCTGTGAAGCCTGACCGGCCTTTGACCACGACCTTTTTCTCACGTTCTTGTCGTACGTGATCCACTTTTCATCACCAGTTGTCAGCTTCTTCAAAAATGGTTCGGTTTCATTACGTCGTAATAAAGAATCACAAATTAGTAAACGGTTCATTAGGTTTCTTTCAGTGAGCTCGTGAGGTCCCCAAATATCGAGCTTTTTTGTGTTCCCAGTTTTTTTCAAATGCGCCAAAACTGTTTTGTGGTCAATTCCCAGTTCTTCAGCTACGTCGTAACTACTGATTTGCCGATCTTGCTCCACTTTTTCAAAAATAGCATCCATTTTATCCGTAATAGGGCGACCAGAGTGACGTGCATCTTTGACATCAAAATTTCCGGATTGAAAACGCTTAAACCAAATTTGTGCTACCCTCACAGACACTGCACTGGGTCCATAAACATCGCAAATTTTTTTCGCGGCTTTCATTGCATTTTTACCTTTTTTGTAGTAAAATTTTAAAATGTATCGAATTTCTTCGTTAGATTCACTCATCTTGACAGTACGAAAAACAAATGAAAATCACACATTTTCCTAATTTGAATTTGGAATTATGTTTTTTAAAATTTAAACTTTCAATGATACCAAAACCAGCCAGATACAAATAATATAGCCAAAGAGATTTTATTTTAAGTTCATACATACTATAATGCGAAAAGACCCCAACCTAATATATAGAAAATTTTGAACAAAGTCACCTGTACTTTTTTCTCACTACATTATTTTAGTTCTGGCAACGATATAGTCGTTGACTTCTGGGCTTCGATCAACAATAGCACTAGATTATGGATTAGGAACAAAACAAATTGCTCAAGTGGCCGCGATTGCATTTAACTTGATTATAAAACTTACCACTCAAACATAAAGTTGATTATCGTTTGCAATAAATTCACTTCTTTATTGAAAAGTAAACGTATTTTTAAAATGTGAACAAAAATATTCATGGAAAATTAAAACATAATTTCTAAGCAGTAAGATAGAAAAAGCCATGTTGCAAAATAAGACCACAACATTATTTGTGGTCTTATTTTCCCGGTCGTTTTTGATGCGCTCATCGGAAATCTAGTCTTGTTGATCGAAGCTTCTAGGCATCCTTTCATAGTAAATAGACTTCCAACCATATCAATAAACCCATCGTGCGATCGCTCGGTGCAGTTGTCCTCGTCATAAATTCCGAGAATGGGCGGGAAATGGACCACGTAGGCTATAGGTTAGCAGGCTGACGCTAATAATATCTTCTTTCTGATATAATCTTACGTCACTTTATCAGTAAACGTGACTTCCTTAGAGCTTAGTTTGACTTGGAAATCTTCCCTGAACTGAGTGAATTCTGAGGGCTTTTGTTATCAAGAAGTTTTAGACGATTCTGCGACATGACAGCTATTATAAGAATAAAAAATCACAAAGGCATAGGATTTATGAAAACGTCGGCTTCTTCTCGAAAAAAGAAGAAAAAGAAGGAAACGCTTTTATTGGTACTACTTTTGAGTCAGTCGAACTTGAACAGTTTATACACACAAAATGGACAGTCAGCGTCAAAAATATCGGGACGAATAGACTGTTAAAACCATAGAAATATAAAAAACAGGAGAAGTGGCATGGGGGCGTGTCTGTGTCCACGCGTTATGCGCACGCTGCGCCTTTACTCGCCAAATGGCCGTCTCCGCGAACTAGTACGCTTTCGACCGTGGTCACGATAAATTATAAAAATGCCGTGTTGTTCAGTGGTTTCCTGCAAAAACCGAAGTGATATTAAAAACTTCGTATCTCACGGAATCACTTACCTTAAGTAAGTAAAAGTATTTTACTGTATTTATCTTTAAAATCATAAAAAACAACAAATCGTAAAATATTTCTTGCTTTTACTACGTTATTTTTGTTGTTTTGTATATCTATGGTTCAAACTGATCTCAACAAATAAGAAAATTAAACTTTATCTCAATGAAAAAAAAAAAACTGCGGAAAACCTCAAGCGGCGTAAATATAGTAACCTTACTGGTAACTATATTTTCGAGCCGTTTGGGGTTGAAACCCTCAGGCCGTAGTGTCCGAGTGCTCATGGTCTCTTTAAGGATATCTCGAAACGGCTGGTTGGCTTTTACCTTGGCCAGAGGCTAAGCATTGCCATACAACGTGGCAATGCCGCCAGTCTCTTGGGTACCCTACGTGTCGACAGCGATGCGGATAAATTTTTCGACGCCATGTTTTAGTTTGTGAATAGTTTTAGTTAGGATATAATTTTATTATTTTTAGGTTATGTTTATAATATATTTAAATAAAAAGATATCTCAATTGGATAAAGTTCTAGTCAGAATGGCAGTTGTCGTGTTCTGTCTTCATTCTGAAACATTCCTTGTGTCATTGAGTTACAGTCCTACCAACTTATCTGTGAACTGAAAGAGGACGCCACCGTCGATGCGTCGACACAATCGAATGACATGCGTCGGCACAATCGAAGACATTTCAACATGACGGCCGTAGTTCCAATTTTCGCCATTTCACAGATAAGTTGGTAGGAGTGTAATATTTCATTTTCATAGTTTTTTAAATCATTTTGAATAGTCTATTCGTCCCGATATTTTTGAAGCTGACTGAACAATAGTAGGTAGGTAGCCTAGTTTTTAATGGGAAAGGCAACTGTTAAAATTGCGCTGTCGTACTAGTCCCCAACACAAGCTATTTAATACAAGGCGTGAGGTGGTTTAATTTTATTTTTGCGAAAATGACGCGTTGTTGTGTTCATAAATACTCTAAAATTGGAGTCCACCATTTCCCGAGAGACCTTAAAATAAGTTGATTGTGGTTTAAAGCTATACATAAATATTTAAATAAAAATAAAAGAGTTCGGAACATTTTGAAGAAAGTGATTAAGAAAAAATAAATTCCGTCACTTTACATGTCAAATACTTAATTAAAAATATTGAAATAACCGAAAATAACGAAATAGTGAAAGGCAACCATTCATTCATGAGTTTATGAATGAAAGAAATGTCAAATTTATTAAAGGCCTTCGGGACCTAGCTATGATCACCCCATCTACAATAAGCTTTGCCCGACCTTCCACATTGCGTCATGCAACAACTAAAACTATTTTACATTTCATGCGTCTATTGTTTTTTTCTCCAATTCCATTATATTTTTACCCGACTGCCCCAGAAGGAGGGTATTGTTTTTCGAACGTATGTATATTTCTATGCCGCTCTCGTATACACGCTTCTCTCTCATCTCGCTTCTCTCGCTCTGTAGCCTAAACGGTTTGATGGATTTTAACATATGAGGTGTCGTTAGATTCGTCTTAATTATGGGAGTAATATGGGCTAATAATATTTTTATATTGCATCTGGAAATATAAAAAAGGGAGGGGAAGGTTTTTTTTAAAATATTATTTTAACAATTCAATTAAATTCATTCAATTCAAATTCAATTCCCTGGCTAGAACATATCTATTGTGGTGGTTTATCTCCCAAATATCCCACAAAGCAAGAATATTAAAAATCAAATCAATTACCACCTCCTTATCCATAATTCAATTCACACAAATAAACAATGGAACAGAAGTGGCTCGAGAGTGAAACAGATACGATAATCTGAGGCGAACCGTTTTGACCAATCACGAGCCAGATCACATCGATGCTTGCCGTCGATTGCGATGTATAATCAAAAAAAATTTTTTTTCACGTAGGCATCGAGATAAACCCCACAGAGTATATTATAATAAACCCCCAAGCAGCCCGCGATGTATCGCAGTGAGGTATCCTTCGGCATGAGAATTGCTTGCTATTAGCATGCATTTATTTTACATGGAGGTGACATCGAGGTATCTTTGGCATGTGATTACCCCAATCATGCAAACATATTTGAACTTGAGTTATATTTTGGGTCACCAATTTATGAAGGCACTTAGTTCTGCCTGGCTTCGCAAGCAATATCAATTAAGTACTATGGACGAGAATCTACAGATTCTAGATAAGAAGGACATGTTTGGGACTAAATTCAAAATCGTGTCAATTACGAGTACATGATTCGTGACTCAAATCACGTATTGTGGCTGAACGGATTTAAGTACATACATAGACTATATTCTAAATTAAAGCATCTGCTTAGAGATACTCTCTTCAATGTTTTTTAACTCCACATAAAACCATTAACAGAATTATTAATCGCCCTTTTTCCTCTCTTTAGAACAGCTGTTAAAAAACAGTTAGGTAAGTCTGAAACAGGTCTATAAAATAAATTCAACTCTCAGTTATAAACATAAATAGATATTATTTGCTTTTAAGAGGATGCAAAGACGAATGTTTTGTCATTTGATTCATTTGAAGTTGGAAACGTTCGTAGTAACTTGAACAATTTTTATCAGTATTTGTACTTTCTCATTAGTACTTCGAGTAAGTTTTAGTTACAATAGTACGTACGTACGTACGTATAGTATAGGAGGATTAACTGAAATCATATTTCTAAAGCTAATGAATGGATCATGAATAAATCCGAGGAAGTTTCGAGGTCTTCATAAATCACATTAAAAAGTTTTAAGGCCATTAGGGAAATTCTAAAAGAATATTATTATATCCTTAAATGGCCGGTATTGTACTGCAAGTCTGATTTGATTTGTATCCAAAGATGTTTCTGAAATAAAGGAATTTAATTTATTTTATCTTTTACTCCTCAAAGATAAAATAAATTAAATTCCCAAGGTAAATTCGGAATAGCTGAATGATAAAATCTTTGTCGAACGATATTTACAAAAACTTTCGATGGTTGACGAAGGTTTAACCGCACGAACCGCACGAGTAATTATATTTTTTTTACTTTCTCAGCTTAATCTCAATGTGGTTTAAAGTACTAAAAGTCAAAGTCAAAGTCAAATAATTTATTTCAAGTAGACCATTAAAAGGCACTTTCGAAAGTCAAAATTTACAAGAAAATAGAATTATTTCTAGGCGCTCCTTCCAAAAAATAGTTTCATATGGAGAAGAATGGGCAAGAAACTCCAAAATTACCTACTCTTATAAAATGTTAGGTCTGTTTCCAGCAGTCTTTCGGCTGAAATGATGATGACGATACAATATTTTGTCATCATCATCTACCTAGCCTTTTCCCAAAAATGTTAGGGTCGGCTTCCAGTCTAACCGGATGCAGCCGAAGACCAATATTTTTCATGGAGTGACTGCCTATCTGACCTCCACAACCCAGTTACTGGGTAATAAGATACCTCTCGGTAAGACTGGTTGTCAGACTTTCGGGCTTCTGATGGCCCGTAACGACAGTCAAAAATCCAAGAATGACAGCCGCGACTAATAGCTTAATGTGCTTTTCGAGACACGGCGGGGGTCTCGGTGTGTAAAGATGGTCACCCATTCACAGACCGACGTCAAGCAAAGCTTAACCTAATCGATCGACCCGTGCGGCTGTTATTACTTAGCCACGAGCCTGCAAAACGTTCTACACATTAATATAATTATATTTATGTGACCTTTGAAACGAATGACTGTTTTCCAAACTCCCCTTTGTTACCTACTTGTAAACCTAATGATTCTTTCCTCTTTTACCCTTCCAACCCTTAATGCACCCATTACCAACCTAATGAATACCCCACAACATTTCCACATTTTTACACCAACATAATAAAATATATGCCCCATAACAAATGCTCAGAGTTGAGGAGCCTTGTCCTATGACAAAGAGCCGAGATAAGAACGAAGGGGGGCATGACGTATACAAATGCAAGTAGTTAGAGCAACGTCTGGACGCCCTAAGGCAAGCCCCTACTACATGGAGTATGTTCATAAACTGGGAGAGTTTGGAAGTGAAAATAGATAAGTTGCAACTGCACCCTAATTGCGAAATATACTTACAATCACAATCAAAGAGTTTTGAAGGATAATATTACTAATCCATTGTCACAGTGTGGTGAACCTTTTTACCACTTTATTCTTCTGTGACCACAGATCTTCTATTTTGTCATAATCACATTTATCTTAAGAATGCGTTGTCACTGTCTTAACAATATGTCACGTTTTGCTAATTAAATCCTACAGTTTAGGTTTTGACTACTATTACACACAGGTTTGAAAAATTTGTCTGTTCAACAACGTAAATAAAAAAATGAATGTGGGTGAACTGTCAAAATTGAACCAATTGCGATCAATTGTCAGATTATGTGTGTTATGCAATTACCCCGCTGGTTATGTATTTAGTAAGTGTGTTGGTAAATCTAGTGTTAGTATGTCAAGTGTAGATTCTGTTTTATGGCATCTTCCCTGGGATCCGCACGAACGATATCGATGATGAAAATAGCTCATACAATGGTGAAAAAAGTATTAAAATAAACGACCCAGGGTGCATCGGAAGTACATTTATGTACTTCGATGCTTTGTACTTTGTGTGAGTGCATCGTGGCTTAATTAAAAACATAGGTTCCTGTAAAATTCTTTGTTCTTATTATGTTCAACACATATGATTCATTTGACTGTCATGAGAATAGATATTAAGTTATTAAAATAGGAAGTCGTTCATGTTTTTGTTGTGATATCAATATCCTATGCTGTACAAAAATGACAAAATCTTCAAACTAGTGTTGAAATTTTCAGAAACTTTTTTTTTCACTTGACATATTGAGCAAAAGTGAATATTCAATTAATAAAACAGTAGTAGGGGCACTGTTTGCATAACAATCGCTGTTGTAAAAAAAACGACGATCTAAAATAAGGATCTCTTCAATTTTCGTCTTACAATTGAAATCTTCAAATGGCTTCATTGGTTAATTAATGGATTCGATTAATCTACCTAATTACATTTGATTAATTAGTTTTCTTGCAAACCTTACTCAATTTATTCCCTCGTAAAGGAATGCACATTTTCAGGTATTTTTTGTTGTAAATAATGTTATATCCTACTAATCCTACTACTCGTAATATTATATTATAAATGTGAAAGTTTGTGAAGATGTTTGGATGTTTGTTACTCAATCACGCCAAAACGGCTGAACGGATTTGGATGAAATTTGGCACACAGATAGTTTATAACTTGGATTAACATATAATATACTATTTATCCCGTTAGTAGGTTCCCGTGCGATAATTTAAGACATCCACGTGGGCGAAGCCGCGGACAAAAGCTAGTATTTCATAATATTGGAAACGTTATGATTAATATTAAATTAATAGTAAAATTAAGCGCACATCCAATTTTCATGTTCGTTGGTTGGTTGGTTGGTTGCTTGGTTTAAATATAACGACCCAATTTCATATCACTTCAGTATATTAATGAAAAACTGAGAGTATGCTGTTGATTATCGTTTATTGGGAGTAAAATTGATGAAAATAAAGCAACATGTTATTTATCGATTAAACAAAAACCTCGTCTACTTTAAATGTGTTCTGCTGAATATGACCAGTCTTTAAGATCAGTAACATAATCACCAAAATTGGCAGAATGGAGATTACATTGTCTTTTAACAATAGCTAGAAAGAAGATCACAGCTACCAAGGCTCTTTTCATATTATCTCTTAGTAGCCTTTTGTGAAGACTACAGGGAGGGAGGGTGTTCTTTAATCTTTATGGAGTAGATATCATAGCGCCTAATTCTCCTCCCATCGAAGGAAAAAGCTAAACTTTGTTACTAGAGCAAGATCTCAGGGCCGCCAGACCTTACTTATTTTCTGATTAACAAAATGTATGGGATAGAGTAGTGTTAGTATTTACTTTGAACGTACGCATACCTGCTAGCTTGCGCCGACGACGGCCAATTTTCAGGTATCAGGTACCAAAGTTACGTAAAAATAATACTCACTTTTCTTAAAGTCTCACTGCTGATTTTTATTATTACACAATTCATTGTGTCAGGGTGATGTTTGACGGGCACAATTAACTGTGTCTGGAGGATTGCTTGACCGCTACGATTGGCCTGGCTGCTTACAAATAGTATTGAAATAGTTCTCCAAGTTTCATTATATAAAAATTAAGACTATATGTAAGATGACGTTATTTTTTGCGAGCTTTAAAGCGTCTGGCGGAAAAAATCGCCGACGGGAAGTGTTTGATAGTATTGATTGTTAATTATTAGCAATATTCTGTAAAACATACATAAAAATCAGCAGCAAGACTTTAAGAAAAGTGAGTATTATTTTTACGTAACTTTAGTACTTAATACCTGAAAATTGGCCGTCGGCCCAAGCTAGCAGGTATGCGTACGTTCAAAGTACATACTAACACTACTCTATCCCATACATTTTGTTAATCAGAAAATAAGTAAAGTCTGGCGGTTCTGGGATCTTGAACTATAGAGTTAGTTATCATGGCTGGTTACCCTGACTACGTCAAACATACCTGAGCATTATTCACACGCTTTTTAATAAATACAAATTCAAAAAGATACGGGTACCCATCACAACTGCGGAGTTTCGCTACCTAATTTAATTTGACCCTGTTTAGTGTACACTGTCAAGTCAATATAGACTTTAGCATTATTTAATTAAGTAAAAACAAACTCGATTACGAAGGTCTGATAAACACAAATAGCGTGACGTTTTCGTTGCCATCGTTACGGAGGATTAATTAAATATAAATTGACGTAAGCATGTTTGATCATCTGCTGGGACGTGCATAATTTGTTTTGCTCCAGTTAGCACTCGAAGATACAACCAAAATTTACTGAAGATAGTAAAGTGATGCTACTAAGTTAGTATTAGGTCTTTACCTATATTACAGGTAGCGATAATAATACTAGCAGCGTAACGTTGGTCTTTTAATTTCCACAGAAAAGTAATCACAAAATATGGCTGGCATGGCTTTATATTAACACGGTCCCCCCTTTGGCTTTGGCTGGTGGCTGTGGCGGAGAGGGGCGTGTCAATATGGCGGCTTGGCGGCATGGCTGACAGGAAGGCATGGTGGCTGACGTCACGTCCGTTACATTCGGCCATCCTGCAACAATTGCTCCCGCAATGAAGAGCATTCAAAAACATTAACTCTCTAATAAGTCAATAAGATCTTCGGTTTCAAGTGTCTCGTCGGAGCTACTAGCGCTATCGGACATGGGAGCTATACTTCTATAGGGCCTTAATGAATCTGCAGCGACTAGCCCAGTAAAGTTTTTGTAACCTCGTAAGCCCTTTATGCTTCTAATTCGGTACCGATCGTTACCAACTACCTTAGTTATTACATAGGGGCCCGAGAACAAATCGTCTAATTTGGTGTTTACCTTAGCGGCGCTGCTAGTTGGAGCCTGTCTCCATAGTACAAAATCCCCTTTCTTATAAACATGAGCCCTTTTTCGTTTTTTATCAAAGTTGTGCTTCATTTTGGCGCTTGCTTGTTCTAACCTAGCTGCAGCCTTCTTACGTCGTGCCTCAACAGATTCTGGTTCGCGACCAGCAACAGAAACGTCACATATTGACCTACCAGAGCGCGCAAACATTAAATCATAAGGCTTATAACCGATACTATCGTTAATTGTATTGTTTATGCCCCAAATAATGTCAGGTATGGAGTTGGCCCAATTACTGGAAGCTTCACTAGGATCAGTTGCCTCACAACGCATCTAAAATTGTACGATTAGTACGCTCAACCTGCCCATTAGCGCGGGGGCAAGCAATAGCGTTTAACGTATGCCTAAACTGCTTATCGACTGAAAACTTTTTAAAATTCCTACTCGTAAAAGCTTTCCCGTGATCTGTCACCACGTGATTCGGGTAGCCGAATAAACTGAATATCTTTTTCAGTGCACGAATGGTCTCAATCGAATTGACAGTACGCGTCGGTTCAGCTATCACAAACTTAGAAAACGCATCAGTCATTACGAGCATGTACTGGTACCCTTTATTTGTCCTACAGAATGGCCCCACGTGATCTATGTGTACCATGCGCATCGGATCAGATGGCTTAGGGATCGGATGCAACATGCCTTCTTTTTTTCCATAATTACCCTTGCCATATGCACAATTTAGGAAACGCGTCATTTTAGGAAACCAATACTGGCTTTTAATTAATTCTGAACTACGATTTAGTCCCACGTGACCAATGTCGTCATGGTGCATTTGCACAATTTTCCATCTAGCCGAATTCGGGACCACGAGTCGAGTTCCGTTGAGAGATTTTCGGTAAAGTCGATTTTCTACTAATTCGTAATTATTTTTAATGTCGGAATCAGCTGTATTGTTTTTTAATTGATTTATAATCGAACTAAGCTTTTCGTCCTGATATTGCACCGTATAGAACCAATCGGTAACTTCAAGGCGGTTTATGTTCATTGTATCAACAGGATGCCTACTTAGCGCGTCTACATGCTTCATACGTTCACCGGGTCTATACTCAACACTAATGTCATAGTCTTGTATTAAAAGCCACCATCGTGCAATGCGCGGTATTATATCGCGTTTGGTGAGCGTGGCGCGGACCGCAGTACAGTCAGTTACTACCTTAACATGTTTACCTACCACATAAACCCGGAACCTACGTAGCGATTCTACGACTGCGAGAGTTTCGAGCTCATAACTATGATACACACCCTCTTCCCTACTAGTAACCCGGCTAAAATACATGACAGGCCGCAGTGAGTTGTCAGTTTGTTTTTGTAACAGTATGCCGGCAATGCCTAACTTACATGCGTCGGTATGTATTTCCGTAGGAAGCATAGGATCATACAAGGCTAGCACAGGTTTGGAACATAAACAGTTTTTTAGTTGTTCGAAACTCGCGTTTTGTTCACTGCCCTACACCCATGATTTATTATTTTTTGTTAACTCAGTTATTGGACGCGCAATCACGGCAAAATTGGGAATAAACTTTCTAAAGTAACTGCATAAACCGATAAACTGTCGTACACTATGAACATTATTTGGCACAGGAAAGTGCAAAACGGCCGTCAATTTTTCTGCACCAGGCTGTATACCGTCGGAAGATATTTCGTGACCTAAATAAGTCACTTGTTTCTGCAAGAATGAACATTTACTCATATTTAATTTTAAGTTCTCACTATCGAGTTTACCGAGTACATTTTCAAGAATTACTAAACCTGATTCTATGTCAACCGAGGGTAGAAGTAAATCGTCTAAAAATGCTAGTATCTCGGTTTGACCTAAATTATTTTTATTCTGTTTACCTACATTGTTTCTACCCACAGACTCAACGATTTTATTTATTAAACGCATAAAAACTGATGGAGCATTCGCTAAACCAAAAGGAATTCTAGTGTACTCGTAATGACCTTGTGGTGTAATAAAAGCAGTTTTGTGTGTATCCTCTGGTGCAATGCATAATTGATGGTAGCCCTGGGCTAAATCTAAACTAGTAAAGTACTGTTTGCCAGCTAATTTGGAAACCTGATCGTCTATGTTTGGTAGTGGATACCTATCTTTTACAGTGATAGCGTTCAACGCACGGTAATCAACGCATAACCTACTGTCGCCGTTCTTTTTCTTAACAAGGATCACCGGTGAAGCGTAACTAGATTTCGATTCTTTTATTATGCCAGCGTCTAGCAGTTCATTAACTTTGGATTTAACTATCGCTTGTTCACTATGAGAAAGTCGGTAAGGCTGGCGATGCACGGGCTGATCACTAGTAAGCTTAATTTGCATTTGAGCTAAATTGGTACAACCTAAATCATGTGTACTTGTAGCAAAGCAATGTTTATATTGTAATATTAAATTAATTAAATCTGAGTGGTCTTTATTATTTAAGGGCCCCGTTTTAATTTTATTTATTTCTACACCTCCTACCTCAGAAACATTTGTAATGACATGGCTAGGATCACTAGTAACACTTGATAAATTAGGGCAAGCAGAAATGCAACACACCTGGCCGTTTGGCTGTGGCTCCTCGCAGCTGTCGGCCCTCGTGAGGACCTCGCCCGGCGGCCACACGATGGTCTCGGAGCCCATGTTGACAACTTTGATGTAGCCGTCTTTGCCGCGTAGCAGCGTCGCAGGCAGAGAGTAGGACACGCCGTGAAGCTCGTAGTGCCGTAGTGGAGTCACCACGTCGTTGTCCTTCTTGTTCCCCAGCACGCGAACTTGAATCATGGAGGGACCGGGCGGCAGTCGTTCTTCGTTTGCCGTGATGACCTCGAATCTGTCGTTTTCTTCGATGGCTTCAGTCGCGATGATGGTATCCGAAACTAATTGAAGTTTAGAATGGCCCTGGCTAACAGTCAGGGTCATGCCTTCGCTGTTGATAACTGGTTGTCCGATCAACAAATTAACCTCGTTCGTTTTCATATCAGAGAGGTAGGCGTGACATTGCAAGGTAATGCCGTCAATTTCTAATTGGAATTGTACTTCTCCTTGGCTCATAGTTATTCCACCCGAAAATCCTTTCAAGCCAACTCTCGTAGGTATAACTTGCAGCGATAGAGCATTTGACACTCTAACATTAAGCACATTGACCTGACTTCCGGTGTCGATGTAAGCCTTCACGTGGACACCGTTAACTTTTACCACCTTCTTGTAGATGTCGTTGTAAGGTTCCAAGATGTTAACTTCTTTAATGCTACTGCCAGATGAAGATGCTTTGCTTGACGTAGAATTTATCGAGCAACGTAGGGCAATGTGTCCTTGAGCTCCACATTTATAACACGTACGCGTGTCTGGCTGGGTGCAATTACGGAGCAAATGTCCCTGTTTCTTGCACCGAGGACACGGATCCGTTTCAGGGTTGGGAGTAGTGAACTTTTTCTCAAATGGTCGCTGAATCATTGGCTTCTGCGAGCGGGGCTCCTGAGGTAGAACGCAATAATCATCAAGCGCGCACAAAAATCCTTCGTAAAGTTCACCTGGCGATTGGCATTGAAATGCGCGCGCATTTGGCTGCAAGGTTGTCGGCAAACCACGAATGATGCAGGAGACACTGGCGTTATCAGATAACTTGCACCTGAAGCACATGGCGACTTTGTCTTGGTAATATTTCGTCATCGTCTCGTTCGAAAGTTTTTTCCTATGCAACAGCTCTTCAAGCATGCTTCCATAATCACGATGTTTAGGAAAAGCACGCAACAACATCTGTTTCCATTCGTTCCAGGAGTAGTCGTAGTTTTCTAATCGATTATACCATTTTTTTGCTTGGCCTCGTAATTTATCTTGCAAGTAAAACGATTTTGTCGTATCGTCCCATCCGTGAATCTCGCCAATTTGATCTATTTTTCTAATCCATGCTTGCACTGTGCACTCTTCGCTATCCGGGTCAAATTCCGGGATCAAAGAAGCAGCACGGTGTCCCTTTGGTTTGGTAGATCCAGGTTCTTCTTCCTGAAGTTCAAGTATCGCCTTGTGGACCTCCTTCTTAAGCAAATTCTTCAACATCTTCCTCGCCGGTGGGATGGGAACTTCATCATCTTCTTTTTCAGATTCGTCGGAAGACCGAGTATCTGAGCGTGTATATGACGTCGTTTCATTTTGTTACACCACTTCTGATTATTACAGGTAGCGATAATAATACTAGCAGCGTAACGTTGGTCTTTTAATTTCCACAGAAAAGTAATCACAAAATATGGCTGGCATGGCTTTATATTAACACGGTCCCCCCTTTGGCTTTGGCTGGTGGCTGTGGCGGAGAGGGGCGTGTCAATATGGCGGCTTGGCGGCATGGCTAACAGGAAGGCATGGTGGCTGACGTCACGTCCGTTACACCTATGAAATTGCCGTTCTGCAGTACTGGCTATTTCAAATCAAAATAATTTTTGTTTGGCTAAGAATTCTAATTTCAAATTAATTTTATTTTAAAAACATGGATTTTTTTTTCCAAAAGTAGTCATTTGTTTATTGATTAGTGTTACATTTTCATCGCATTTCAATCTTTTTCATCATCATGGATACGTTAAAAATTCGAGTAATTATGGAATATGAGTACCGTCGTGGCAGCAACGCGGCACAAGCGGCACGCAACATCAACGACGTTTACGGAGCTAACACTACAAACCAACGCACCACTTGTTATTGGTTTGCTCGCTTCCGTTCTGGAAATTTCGACCTGAAAAATGAACCTCGCGGTCGTCCGAAGACTTTGGTCGACAATGACGAATTAAAGGCGATTGTGGAAGCTGATGATACACAATCTACGGCTGAATTAGCAGCAGCTTTCGACGTTAGCGTCAAAACAATATTGGTCCATTTGCGTCAAATTGGCAAGGTAAGAAAGCTTGACAAATGGGTGCCCCACGAACTCAATGATCGCCAGCGCGAAGTACGCGTCGAGACGTGCCTTGCACTGCTCAACAGACACACAAATGAAGGAATTTTGAACCGCATTGTTACCTGCGATGAAAAATGGATTCTGTTTGATAATCGCAAGCGCTCAGCAAGTTGGTTGGATCCTGGTTCAGCATCTAAACAATGCCCTAAACGAAAGCTTACCCCTAGAAAAGTGATGGTCACTGTTTGGTGGTCTATCGCCGGTGTGATTCATCACAGCTTCTTACCAAACGGGGTGAGCATTACTTTAGATGTGTACTGTGAAGAACTGAACACAATGATGGAGAAGCTGGCACATCTCCAACCAGCATTGGTCAATCGCTCGTCCCCGCTGCTCCTGCACGACAACGCGCGACCTCATACTGCACAACAGACGGTCTCCAAGTTGCAAGAACTGGGGTTGGAAGCTCTCCGTCATCCGCCCTACTCACCAGACGTTGCGCCTACAGACTACTACTTTTTCCAGAATTTGGATAACTTCTTGGCGGGAAAAAAATTCAATACCAAAAAAAAAATAAAAAAATAAAAATTATAAAATAAAATAAAAAAAAATTAAATTATATCTTTATTTCAATAAATTACAATAATCTAATTTATAACAAACTGAATATCGAAACCAATTTAAACTCCAGCGCCATCTGTACCATAACTGTGGCACTACTGTGTGAGAAGTCGATATGTCATAATGAGCTTCTAAGAGTACATAGATGACGCTACGAGTAATTTTAATTTCAAATTTTGCAACGTCACAAGTGAAAGCATAACGCTTGAATTCCACTAAGGAGATAGCATACCTACTTCTTCAGCCACTAAGTGTTAGGCGGGTTATTTTCATTTTTCAGATGAGAGAAACCTGGTGCACGCACATTGTAAACCAGACTGGTGCCATGTGAAGTATCAAGCGATTTTGAACCATTTACAGTGCGTCAAGTTTACGTACCCGACGCTTATGCTGGGGCCACATTGTTGCGATAAGGCGAACTACACTTCGCGCGCTTTCTCTCGCACACCGCTCGACGTCTCGCTGATGCTACGGCTACATTGTCGCGATAACGCGAATTAACGAAGTGTAGTTCGTGTTATCGCGACAATTTAACAATCGTATCATGACATTAAAGTGCCTTGCAAAAAGATGTGGTAGGCACGGGGTCTGGCCTCCTTTATTTGTAAAGTCAACATGGCTAACTATCCGTCTATTATTATAGTAGCAAGTTAGAAACTTAAAAGCAACAAGATCTTTAAGTCAATAAGTCAGTGCTTCAAGTAGCAAATGTAAAAAGCATTTACATAATTTGACTATCCTACTCGTAAATTAGATTCCGTTTCTGGAATCAATTTTCCTGGTAGAAAATAGAAGGTAACCATTTGTGAGTTTTCTCAGTAATTTTCCAGAAATTGTGGCAAAAAGCATACAGCGTACCTTTTCAGCAATGGGGTAGGGAAGGTCGGGCAAAGTTAATTGTAGATGGCGTGATCGTAGCTAGGTCCCTGAGGCCTATAATAAATCTGACATTTCGTTCATTCATGAGTTTGGTTTTTTTTCACTATTTCATTATTTTCGGTTATTTAAATATTTTTAATCAAGTAGGTAGGTATTTCACATGGAAAGTGTCGGAATTTAAAACCTTAAATATTTCCTCGTCGCCACTTTCTTCAAAATGTTTCGAACTCTGTTCAATTTTTTTTCTATAAGAATAGCTCTTATCCACAATCTTCTAATTTTAGGGTCTCTCGGGAAATGGTGGACTCCAATATCGGAGTAGGTATTTATGAACACAACAACGCGTCATTTTCGCAAAAATAAAATAAGACAATCTCACGCCTTGTATTTATTAGCTTGTGTTGGGAACTAGCTACGACAGCGCCATTTTGACAGTTGCCTGCCCCATTAGTGAAAGTTAATTATTATTGTAGCACTTGTCATACATTTTTCCACAAAAAAAAAAAAAAAAATCTGAAAATAGGTAGGTACTTTTTCAGTACCAAGCGAAACGCATCTTTAACCTGAATCGCTTAATTAATATTAACTCTGATGTCACAGAGCACCTTAATAACGTTTTAAGCCTTTTGTGAATTCAAGCCACGATTTAAATGAAGTTGCAGTATAAAGCATACCTACTTATTTATTGCGGGAAACAAGGGTAAGTAATAAGATTAATTATTGATATATTTTGTTCTTCGTGTACACGTAGCTTCGACTGTTGCATTATAAATGATGCAGTACGACGTGGATGAATGACGTTTTTGAGGTGCACGCTCATGAGTTCGTAACACGCAATTATTTTGTGGGGCACAATGTTCTATTTACTAGACTGTGGCGAAGCCAAAAAAAACAGTCAAGTGCTTGGCGGACCTCGCACAATGAAGGGTTCGTACCTACTTAAAAAGAATTTATCCCAAAAACAAACATAACATTGTAGTTGAAAAACATTTTCTCCCGTACATTGGCATACGTCACGGTCAATTATCCAACTGCAAAAAGATTTACATTGTAATCGCAAAAAAATATTATTCTATGTGATATGTAGTTTTATCACATTTTTTTACGATTTTCGGACTCTTTCCTTTACTTGTGGTGTGAGACTTTGCTTCTTGCCAAATTTCATGATTCTAGTTCAACGGGAAGTAGTTTTGGTTTACTGGCGAGTATCAAAGTATGTCGCATAAATGACCGTATGTTTTTATTGCGTTAGTTTTTTTAGAGCTCTAAGAGATCATAAACAGAACGAAAAAAATCAATTATGTAGGTATTTTATATTAATTTTTTCGTTCCGTTTTTACCTTTTGAGGTTCGGAACCCTAAAAAGGAGGGTTATTTGGTATTTTTTGTCGTGTAAAAGTCAAAGTCAATCATAGCCGTACCAGGATCTTTTGGCGTGTAGGCAAAATCGGAAAAAACGCCGCCATGTTGTTTTCTTTCATTACAATCTCACAAAAAGAAACCTTAATTTTTTACCAATAACGCCCTCTTCTCATGTTATTCAAGCGCTAAGAGATCCTTTTCTCTATTTTTTCTTTACGGCAATAGTGCCAATGTCAAAAATTCTGCCAATGTCAGACGTTTTAAAAGAAAGGAGGGAAAAAAAATCCAAAAACCTAATTATAATACTAGTGGATTAACTAATAATTGAATTTAATGTGAAACTTGTTGACGAGTATTCATGACACTGAAACGAACATAAAAATGTCGTTAGTTATAATTATAATATACATACCTACATGATTACAAACAAATTATTTGATGTCATTGTTACGGATCTTTGAACCACTGTATTTGATGTTGTCAATGTCACATACATTTTGACACTGCAGCAATTGTCAAGCTGTATCAAGGCAAGTTGAGCGTGTTAGATTGTTCAAAATTAATTCAATTAATTAAATATAAATATATTGAACATATTTATATGAGAATTATTAATTGAATAATGTATTGATCAACTACAGTCTGATTTTTAATTCGCCGGAATTCTGACATTTCAGAAGTGTTGCCAATAATAAAACGATCCTACTGAAAACGGAACGCATTTAAGCGAAATAAAAAATAAACTTTCTTGATTTTAAGGTTTCAATTAGAAAAACTAAAACTTAAAAATTGACTCATAATTTTAAAATGGTAATCAGATTTTTTATTACTAAATTATTGAAGTTATGTACCAAGTTATTCCTAAGCGATTGTAAGTAATTAACATTAAGGATGACTTGTGATTGGTAGATACTAATATCGTATCAGATCCCGCTGGAGTGCAGTCTACCCCCCAGACTTTTATGGCGATAAAATGCAGATGTGATGCGTACTTCCAACGCGGAAAAGTAGTGAAGTAATTTAAATTTAATCCTTGTTGCTTCAGTATTTACTTTTTCATACATTTTATATAAACAAATAGCTGAATTCCTAAACTATCTCAGTAGGTTTTAAAATAGTCCCATTACATAAGATCTGTTAATTATTACCTATGTTAGAAGTTATATGACAATTATGTATAACCATCTGTGATTGGTCTAAAAGAGAGACGGACAGACATTTAATTTGTACACATATACACACAACACCCACACATCCTCGCGCTACACATACCACATATCTCGCACACATGCCCCGTCCACTACATCCCGCCACCT
This sequence comes from Cosmia pyralina, assembly GCA_946251885.1. NCBI lineage: Eukaryota > Metazoa > Arthropoda > Insecta > Lepidoptera > Noctuidae > Cosmia > Cosmia pyralina. The sequence continues at coordinate 19,731,299 of OX276353.1, forward strand.
ACACAAACACACACTTACACACAAACGAACCCACATACATACACACACACAAACATATTCTACACCCAGCGCGCTCCCTTACTGATAGGTATATGAATTATAAAATGTTAATTAGTCTTAAATTAATCTTTTTGCTTATTTTTGCTTTTTGCTTATTCCTCACATCTGTAGAATGTTTGTAAACTGGAGGAGCGGAACCACCTAATACAAGCAAATCTTTGCTTAAAAGGTGACTCCAAACCTAACATAGTTATGTACTTTTTTTTTTTTTTTTCTGGTGTCTGCGTTATATTAAGCTGCCAAAGAGATTTCACCGCCACAAAGAGGGGATACCTACACTGTAGTGGAAACTCTGCTGCCAAGCCAAAGAGGCCAAAAAGGCGGAGGCTCTGGCCAAAATCAATCAAGTACTTTTGGTTACAACTGTTAGACGGTACAGACAGACTCTGAGTGGTGTCCCATGTACGTAATATTAAGTTGCTAAAAGCTAATGTCATGATTAAAACACGCTGCATAGCAGAAGTTCTGACTATATTATAAAATGGATTTTCTTGATCTTGTGAAAGATCGACCTACAATGTCTACAATGTTCATGTAAGTTAATTGATATTATAGGGCCGATGCCGCCGGGGTCGCGGGTAGTTCGAAAATGATACCGTGGCCCTGGGACGGGCAACTGAAGGAACACGGGTGGGTTTTAGTCAAAAAAAGTCTGACACGCCCTCCCGCTCCGCCCAGAGCGGGAGAAGTCATTCGATGATTTCCCATCCACAAAAAAAAGTTAATTTATATTATATCTTGATCATTGTTAATAACTATGTTGTTCTGTATTTGTTATAATATGGCTAAATTGCTCATGATGTGTTAAATCGATTTATGGAATATTCATGCTCAGTTCCTTTCCATTGATTAAGTTATAAAATACTTTAAAAACAGTTTGCCATGGAGTTTCCTTGTCCTTCCTTCTCCTTGATTGAACTAGTTTTAGAACGGGCAATCAGCTTATTGTCATTAAAGATAAATAATTATGGACAAGCCTAATTGAAATAATACATACCTAGTCTTGTCTTTCTGTGCTTTTCTTCATGAAACCCATTCCCTACACACCATATTCATAGTACTTTCCTACACAGTAAATAACTAATAACCATCCTGGCACACAAAGTTTGTAATTAAGTGGATGTCAATACCTATAAAGGTAAAGATAAATCCACTTTCTAACAAGCACGTCATTTGTTTTAAGAGATTTCACTGAAATTTTATTTTTAATTTAATTGAACTATAACTACTACTACTTTTTCACATTTATAAAACCTACTAGCGATCCGTCCCTGCTTCACACGGTTTTCAACAAAACAACGAGATTTATTTATTATTATGTAACTTTAATATTAATGTATTATACTCATAAACCTTTCGGAATAAATTCTCTAAATGATGGTGCCGTATCAAAATCCGTTGCGTAGTTTAAAAGAATAAACCTGTCACGCAGACAAACACTTTCTGTCAACAAAAGAGATATCTAGGCAGAGGAGAGTAACATAGTATGTGAATTGGTTCATGTTCAATTTTATATAATATATTACTTTGTTTTTAACCGACTTCAAAAAGGAGGAGGTTATCAATTCGTCGGAACCTTTGTTCCCCGATTACTAGAAGATGGCTGGACCGATTTGGATTATTTTTTTTTTGTTTGAAAGGGTATACTTCCCAGGTGGTCCCATGAGCATCAAGTCAGGATCTGATGATGGGATCCTGGAGAAATAGACAGACCTCTTCCAATTTTATAGGCACACTTGAAGCGATTTGGATAGTTTTTAGAAGAGTACTTTCTTGGAGTGGTCCCATTTTATTTTGGTGAAGATCTGATGAAGAACTTCTGAGATAGGCAACGGAACTCCTCAATAAATGATAGCAAATGGACTGGGATTGCTGAAATCTCATGTCTGTTTGTTGTTCACACCAGTTCATAACATAACATCACGCCAGTACGCTGTGAAGGGGTAAGCACATGTGAACCACTAAAAAGTGAAAAATAAAAACTTTTTTACAAAAAAATACAACCGACTTCCAAAAACAACACTACAAAGTGAAAAATAACTTTAATTTCGGAAGTCGGTGGCAAAAACGAAAATACATTTAATCAGACACCGACTTCCGAAATTAAAGTTATTTTTCACTTTGTAGTGTTGTTTTTGGAAGTCGGTTGTATTATTTGTCAAAAAGTTTTTTTGCAATACTCCTACATTGTAACACACCAACATAAAATTGTATATCGTCACGAAATTGAACAAGAAGCAATTCACATACAAATATGTTAGTATACCCTGCCTAGATATCTCTTTTGCTGACTGTACATTCATATAATTTTTAATATTAGTAGAAATACACGATTATTTTGAATCAAAAAGATAACGGAAAAGTTGATCCCTTTTTAAACAAACAAAACAATCTAATCCAAATCCCATTATTGATCCCCTAAAAATTAAAAGTGAATTCCACGTCGTTGTGGTTTACTCGAGCCCTTAATTTGATATTAAACATTAAACGCTTCAGCGCAAGGTCTTGCTTACATCTCACTTAAGGGCTCGTTAAGTGTTTTCGAAAGTCGCCATTAGAGTGAAATATGAATTAATGGCGGTGGAGCGACGCTGCGGCGTCATCGGTATACGGAGTCAAGAGGTGTCTAGAGAATAGAGGGTGGCGTGGAGTATGCTTCAAAAGATTTTAGGTGGCGCTTATAATTTTTTGTGCCTGAAAGTTGACCAGTATACATTGGATGGGTAAGTAAGTATTACTGTTTGTATAAGGTTTATATTCGGTTTGCGCAAATATGACCATGTTTCTGAATTTCGTGTGAAGCTCAAGTGGTTACCAATTCGCCATCGCCGGAATGCTCATATCCTTTCCCTTTTGTATAATGTGCTCTTTTCCCCTACCACCCCTCTCTATCTCAAGAAACGTTTCCAGTTTCTTTGCGACTCCCACACGAAATTTTTAAGGTCATCTGATAATTTAAAGCTCAAAATGCCTATGCATTCCACAACTTTCCTCGATAAATCCTTTACTGTCCAGGCTGCTCGTTTGTGGAATGCATTGCCAGTTCAAATAAAACGCGCGCAGTCGTTACCTATGTTTAAAAGGCTCGTAAAGGAACATTATTTGTCGTTGTGATCGTGTTCACGTAACTGTAAATATCTTTAGTCTTCATTTGTTTTCGTTGCTTATATTTAGTATGTATGTATTTATGTATCTATTATTTAGGTTATGTATGTATCTATTTTAGTATAATATTGTAAGTAGGCACTTATTATTTGCACCAAAGACAGCCCCATTTCATATCCAGGCAAATCACTGTCCATTCTATGGTTGCCTGGAAGAGATTGCAGAAAGCGATAAGGCCGCCCATTGTATATTTTGTAGTTTGTGTCTTTTTTTTTGTTATGTATTTTTGTGGTGTACAATAAAGTATATATAAATAAATAAATAAATAAATAAATAAATACTTATTACATAAATTGTGATCTGGTTTTGCAGGAGGATTTTTTAAGATAAGAAAGCCGTTGAAATTAAATTTATAAACATCGTGTAAAGATAGGAAGTTTATAAATTTCATTTCAACGGCTAACTATAAAGTACCTCTTCATTATAAAGCTCGGTATCTCACATTATGTGATTCACGAATATCTATACTTAAACTGATGCTCCACTGATTAAGACAGGTAGTTGGTTCAAAAAACCTATGTCGCATACAGTACGAGTCTCACAATGTTCAGAAAAAAGTATTTAAAAAAAGCTAAAATAGAAAAAAAGGTAAACAAATAAAACAAAACACAATCCAACTCCACCCCACTTTATTGACAAACGGGCATAACCAAGTAAGCTGAGACGGTCGGGTTTATGATTGATTATTGCCTATTCTGTAGCCAGAGCTTTCACAAGGCTCGTTCTGAGCGGTCGACGCAGAGGTCTACCCATTTCTATATTTGGGAACAAAAGCGTCACTATGAACAAAGAAGAGTATGGGTTTCGAGTTTACAATCCCAATTCGGTCAACAACAATGAGACCCGTAAGAGGGAAATGTTTCAGAGGATTGATGAGAAAGATGGTATTAAAGGTGAGAGATTATCTGTATTGTATTACTCGTGTGTAATCTGAGATATTAATACTAAGTAACTTACGAATTGTTTTGTTTGTACGTCTAAGTTAACACGTTCAAGTCCTCGGTCAAAAACTTTTTTAAGTTCTGCAAGCCTACATTGTGGCCAGACAAATTCAAATTCTAGTTTAACAATTTGTTAATTAATAATCTGTTTTGTACTTTTTTGCAGTAGGTATGAAAACATTTTGTTACAATAAAAAAAGAATTTAGCATTTTTGTTTAAATTCAGCAACACAACAATGCTGTGTCCAATAATTTTACGGATCTCACTGTCGATTACCCCGCTGAAAAACCCCAGACAATTTCAATTCAAACCATAAAATAAATTATCGTACTATACAACAACCCTATCTTTAAAAAAGGAAGCCCTTTCCTCGTAATTTTTTACCACCGAGATAAGTAATGGGCCGCATCTTAATCATCACAATGAATCTTTTATTTTTTTTAATTTCTTTCTTTTAGAGTCCGACGCTAAAGATCTTTATGGGCCGGAGATTACTGATAAGGATGGGGCTCTTCTTGATGCCCACGACAGTTTTTATATAACCACGAAGAGCTTACTTGTACTGTTCCAGATTATGGGGGTCATGCCGATCATGAGGGTCCCTAAAAGTAAATAACTATATTCTTTTGTTATGCACTTGTAAAATGATTTCACGGAGCTTCTTATTGAATTTTCAAATGATTGTTGGGAATCTAAGTGCCATAATACATCAGTCTATTAATTTTTCTTTTGTATGCTTTTCTTTGTATGTACATAAATAGTTAAGTGTATCCATATTAGTCTAGAATTACAATAGTTGTTTGACTAGTTTTTGCAAGATAATAAGACACGTACATTTTTTTATTAAAAAATTATAATCTAAGAACTTACGTGAAAGAATAAATTTTATTTATTTTACTGATGAATTTTTCTGTGTGAGTTAGTGCAAAAACAGGATGTCTGGGGCTGAAGACAAAACAAAAGAATTGAAAACGTTTGTAAAAATATTCTCATTTTAAAATTTCAAAATGTCGGCATTCATCTTCATCAGACAGAATGCGGTCGTAAAACTTTGTTTTTAAATCTAACACATACAAAGTTTCAAACATTTCAAAAGAAAATACGTTGAAATTTTTCAGAATTCAATAACTTTGAAACAATGTTTGGATCGTTAGAGTGCACACTTGTATTGGGTGAGCCATAAAGCCTTCAAATATAATATACTTCGGCCAATGAAACCGTCGAACAAGGCTTTTATGTTATTTTTATTATATGTTTTTATGCATCAGCGTATGTTGTTCAAGAAACTTCTAACTTGAATTATGGGTGTTTCAAAGTACGCAGCACATACAGTCGACTTTTTGATAAAAGTTTACTAGAAATCTGTATCAATGATAGATTTACATATGACATACGACACGATTCTTCTATAAAATAAAGTAAAACATGTTAATAAGGTGCATTCTTTTGTCACACAGATGCACAAACAACAAGGCGGACAACTTTCAATTGGATATCAAAGGCAACGCTGTGGGCATACCTTGTGTGGGGATTAGAATGCATCATCGTAGTGAAAGGTAAGAAACTTAAACAATACATGAGAACAATAATTAATACACCATCTTGTACAATTATACCCCACTGAAGAGCAACAACAGTTTTCTTCTAAAAAGGTTACCATTGATTATCTGTTCTAATTTCAGACTTAAATATAAATAGATTTTGCCCGCGGCTTCGCTCGCGTTAATTTAGAATTCGACAATCAATTCTGGTTGTACTCTGATTGTAATAATATAATTCAATCATGATCCGAAACATACGTGGCGCCATCTATTATCATAAGAACATTATTGTTGTTTTCCTCGGGAGCAGTACTTTTTTCAGGATGAAAGGTACCCTATGTTCGTTTCTGTACACCTGACAACGTATATGCAAAATTTCAGGATGATCGGTTTAATGGTTTGGGCGTGACAAACAAACACACTTACTTTCGCATTTATAATATTCGTATAAGTTAGGATATCTTGACTTTTTGTAAAATTTACATGCCCTTTCTAACAGAGCCGAAGACCCTCCTACCTCAGACACCTTTCTGTATTGTACTAGTTCCTGTAATATGATGTTGAGATAAATAAAGATATATGATTATGATTACCTATCTTTTCTAAGTAATTGACGATTCGATTTTGAACTTTTACGCAAATAACACTCTATTATTTTACCAGAGAGGACCAAAAGTCTTTACAGCATAAAGCATGTATGGATCCCCGAGGCTTGAATCAATCAGCAATCAGTTTTAATTGCTCCTAATTTCGACTTAACTTTGCAAAGCTTTTGAAAAGTCAGGAAACAATTTTCTACGACTGAACTCTCTCTTTTCAGTGGGTAAAGAACGCTTAGCGACTTTTCAAAGCATGGCTAATAAGCGATTCGACGAGGTCATCTATAATATTATATTTTTGAGCATATTGATCCCGCATTTTCTTTTGCCGATCGCATCATGGCGGCATGGGCAGCAAGTGGCAATATTCAAAAATATGTGGACGCATTATCAGGTACGTACACTATACGTTATTTTGTCAATGAAAAATTTCAGGAGCTACTTACGTGGAGTTTAGCGCTGTGCACGCAAAAATGGTTTGTATAAACCTATAATAAGGATGATGACTAAAATTTTTTTTTGTCCGTCAGATAGATTATTAAAAAATATTGACACATTTTTTTTGTTTTATTACGTAATCAAATTCAAATCTTAACCGGACGTTCCTGTGGGTGTCTTTAAGCGAGCTCAAAAGCCTCCAGCCAGGGGGCATATACTAACTAAACTTGTAAACTAAACGACTGCGCACTAAGGGCACCCCCTGTGGGGTACGGACCTCGGCTTAGGGAGTCGTTGTCATTATCAGTAGAACAGCAAGGCAAAGCAATAGGCTGGATCAAGTTGGGGGAATTATTATTAACAGGGAGTTTAAAGCTACAGGCTCAGTTACGCCACCAGCTGGCTCGATTAAATGGCATGACGTGACGCCTTGCTAGATTTTACACTGACTTGTGACGTAGCAAGCCCCCACTCCCCAACTTTAAGACGTTTTATGTAAGTCATTTTGTATTATAATATATTAATATGATAAAGCAAAAAATACGTGTCTAATATTTTTTTTTATTATCTGACTAACGGACTAAATAGAATTTATTTTGTCCAGGTATATCTATTGGTTCGTAGATAGAAAGATAGACAGAATATGTTTTACTATTTACATAATTATTAAGTACATATACTAAAATATATATAAGGTGCTATAAAAATATCTTCCACGGCTTCAATAGGAGATAGTATTGTGTATATATAGATTACAATAGCGAAGAAATTTAGAAAATAAAGTAATTAAAAGCAACTAAATAACGTGGTTCACAAATAACGCGCGATGTGTCGCTTCGTGAATAAAAACAATTGCTACCTCTTTCTAACTGTTCTGTGAATGAAATGACGGTTTCATACAAATAAATCAATTCTTTATTCGCACATTTTTTTTGTATGAAACAATTTATGACATAAGATCAATAATAAATTTATCTTCACTATTGTAATCTATATACACAACACTGTCTCCCATTGCAGACGTGGCAGATATTTTTATAGCACATTTTAAAGAGTTTCTCCTGTATTGTAAGTATTGTAACCATACTTCTGTTTACACGACTCTTTCAAGACCAAGTAGCTACTACAATTCCAGTTACTTAATCTATAGATTAGTCACCCTATTGTTCAAGACCGATGAGTCGGCCATTTTGTATCGCCATCCATCTTGTAAATAAAGGAATCTCTTGTTTGAGAACTAGACTAATACAGGTATTAGGTTTCAGCTCTTTCACAATACTTCCATTAGTGGGTCTTAGAAATATTTCTTTAGAAATCTGTAACCCTTAGAAGTTAGTGAGGCAAATACTAACGTTAAAAGTTTCCTGATTTGATTACTGGGTCGGGTAAATGGAAGGGTGTTTTCTGGGAAGTACTTAACAGCCTTGAGTTGTCAAATGAATCACAGTTTCCGCCTGGAGTTGTCAATTTTATCCCCGTATTTAGCAATACTGATAGGCACGTTATATTAGATAAAACTGAACAACATGGGTAAAATGTTGAGTTCATTCATATTTTCATCATTTTCCTGACTGTCTGACTCAATAATTAGCTTAAACCGCGAGAAGTCCACTAAAAATCGGTCAAGTGCGTGTTGGACCACGCACAATGAAGGGTTCCTTCTTCCGTAGTTGAAAAGAATTTATCACAAAAACAAAGTTAACATTGTAGTTGAAAATCATGTTCTCCCATACATTGATATACGTCACGGTCAATTCAGCAACAGCAAATTTAAGTTTGTAATCCCAAAAAAAAGATTTTTTTTTTAGACAAAATTACAAATAGTATTTTCGGACTTTTTCCTTTACCTGCTGTGAGACCTTGCTTCTTGCCAAATTTCATGATTTCAGGTCAATGGGAAGTACCCTGTAGGTTTTGATTTATTTGCGAGTATCAAAATATTTCGCATATGTGACCGTATTTTTTTATTGCGTCGACTTCTAAGTCGACGCAATAAAAAAATATAAGATTCTTATATTTTTTTAGACGCAATAAGAAAATATAAGGTTCTAAGATTTAATTATTTAGAGCTACGTATTTGATATTAATTTCAACTTGATACCTCCATGCGTTCCTGAGAAAATGGGTTTTGACAGACGTGAGAGACAGACAGACAGACAAACAGACGGACAACGAAGTGATCTTATAAGGGTTCCGTTTTTCCTTTTGAGGTATGGAACCCTGAAAACGAGTTTTTGGAACTTCATCATTCCATGAGTGAGCTCAAAGGGAGTTTATTTAGTATTTGCCTATCCTTGAAACATGCCTATAATTATTATGTCAGTCGATAAATTTCCAACTCGCTTTTACAATAACTACTTTATTGGAATCGATTTGAAGTATTAAATATTTTGTAAAGCTCGCGTGTGCCTAGCCAAATCATTAAGTTCGACCTAGAATCTAACTAGCGCGGAAACAAATGAATAAGTAATGGACTTTAAACGATGAATGTGAGGTCGGATGGTGGTAAATATTTTTGTAGTAATAAACTACGTATTGCATGTATGACGCATTTTATAATTATGGTGTTTATTAGAACTCTTAAATCGATATTATTGTTATGTTCTACAATACAGGAACTATACAATTTACTCCTTCGTTACAAAAATTGGGCACACACGGTTGACGTATGCGAAGTGATTGTCAAATGTTTTGGTGAAAATTGAACAGATAAATTTGCCATGATTTTGCATAACGTTTTTTATTATTTATTCTCGTTGCTGTAAGTTAGGTAATGATAATCCTTTGCAGTACCTACGTTAGTTCTGTATTTATATTCTTAAACACATACAAACTTGGTATAGGATAGCAATATTTAACAAACTATTTAACTAGGTACTCAATGAATATCAGTATAGACTTTAGATTTCTTAAAGACAACCTTCGGGTTAGAGGCTCGAAGAGAACTAACTTAGAATATAGGTGACACTCCAAATATCATGTTTCCATTTTATTCCACTAGAAGAAACCAGTACTTTTGGCGGTAACTGTCAAATGAGACACTTTAAAACTTCATGAATACACAGATACAAAATCATTTCAGACAAATCACATACTTTCAACTTTATTTTTAGTATTTAATATCAAAACACCTTATTGCTTTGTTTATTATTCGGAAATCATGATAGTTAGAGTTAATTTGTCCACATCGCTGTCAACAGAAAAAGAGCCCAAAAGGCTGGCAGCATTGCCACGTTGTATGGCAATGCTAATTCTTTGGCTAAAAAAATAGGTCAACCCTCTGTTCACGTGAAGAGTCGATCAATCGCTTTGCGATGTCTTGAAAAATTAAGTGGGCCTGTGACCCCCTAGGGCCCTAGTATTTCAACCCCGTTTTACAAGTTTTAATAGTCCAGTTTCGAACCTTTTGTGAGACAAATTCTTATACGGTTACAAGAAGCCATCTCACACGTATTTTTCTCCACTTTCAGCTGAAGTACCTGAAGATCACAGGTACACCGATAGTATTCCCGAACCTTTACTCTCTTACTTGGGGTCTATGTGTCTTCTCCTGGGCTCTCAGCTTTGCCGTGATACTGTCGCAACATTATCTGCAGGATGACTTTGAGCTGTGGCACTCATTCGCTTATTACCATATCATTGCTATGTTGGATGGATTTTGTTCACTGTGGTACGTATAAAAATGGTATTTGGCATTCAACTTTTGCAGGCATATAGAATAATTAAGCAGGTTGATACAGAAAAATCTGACTGCCGCGTTGGTCTAGTGGTTGCAAACGTTACTGCTGAGCATGAGGTCCTGGGTTCTATTCCCAGGTCAGGCAGTGTGATTGGGTTTTTCCATCTGAGATTTCTCAGTAGCAGCCTGGAGTCTGGATTAATGCCCGGTTAATGGCAATAGGCTTGCCCCCGGTTAGGTACATTGGACTTAAACATAACTGGCGAAATGTGGGTGTACTATTAGGTACACCCTGCCCAACCCTTCGGGGATTACAAGCGTGATGATATGTTATGTTATACAGAAAAATAATGTTAATAGTAAGTAGCTGAGATGATCAGGATTTATCAGGATTTAAACAGCTCAACAACTCGACGAACAATACCAAAGAAAGGACATTTGGGTAAACCGCATAAAGTACTCAAAATGCCAGACCATCAATAAAACTAATACGTACCTACCACCTTACTTTCCCACCCAGGTACATAAACTGCAACGCGTTCGGCACCGCATCCCGAGGCTTGGCCATGAATCTGCACAAGGCGTTGGAAGCTGAAAACCCGGCGCTAAAAGTGGCTCAGTACCGACATCTGTGGGTCGATCTCTCGCACATGATGCAACAGTTGGGTTCGTGGTTTTATTATCTTATAGCTTTTACCGTGGTTTTGCTCGCGTGGAAGTTGGAAATTTTGCCATGGAAATGTACTAAGTACCAGGATAAAAAGTATCTTGTGTCTTAATTCAGGCCATGGTCTACCTGTGTGCCAAAATTTCATCGAAATCCGGTCAGCCGTTAAAGCGTGAAAAGATAACAGACACACAGACAGAGTTACATTAGCATTTATAATAATTATGATCATAATATTATATTAATATGGATTGGTTTTTGTGGAAAGCACAATGAAGTTTATGTATGTTTATATTAATTTCATTGTTATGATAAACTTGTTATTATGTGTAATGTATCTAGAAAACCAAATTGCGTAGGTATACCTACTTAAAGAGGAATGCATAATATTTTTTTCTACTCTGGCATAAACTTAACTCTATCTTGTATGGTATGTTCAAACAAAGAAATCTTGAAAACGTTTTTGTGGGATGACCTAAAGTTTACAGGATACTTATGTTACGTATGTGTATCAGTCTTTATAAAATATATATTATCTGTGGTATTTCCGGATCCTGTTGTCTTGTCACCGACTCCGATCGCTCGTCATGCAATGGCTGAATACACGATACATAAAATAGTCTGGTCGTCTTATTTATTTATAATATCTGGCCACCCGTCGTAACATGGTGTCAGAAGATACAGAAGAAAAAGAAGTCACAAAAAACCACAAAAGTAAGTGCCGCAAACAGTCAAAAAAAAAAAAAAAAAAAAAAAAAATTTCGAGTAAAACGTCGCCGCGTGGTCCAGCCCTAAAATGCCGGAAAATAAAAACGCAAATAATACAAGTTATCCCCTGCCGCCGAGTAATTTCAGCTTAGATATCAACAACTCGAACATGCCATTGGCTTGGAGAAATTTCAACACAAGTCTAGAGATTTACATGATAGCCAACAATTTAGAAGAACAACCAGACAAACGAAAGGTAGGTAGCCATTTTACTACAAATCATAGGCCCAGACGCTCTTCAGATATTTTACTCGTTTAACATACAAATTGACAAGATCACCTATAAGGATTTACTCGCCAAATTTGAAGACTACTTCACACCACGTGTCAATATTTCCGTCGAAAGACATAAGCTGTTCAACAGAAAACAAGGTCCAGATGAAGAAATTGAGACATATGCCACGGATCTCAAGAATCTAAGTATCCAATGCAATTTTGAAGGTCTTGCCGATGATATAGTAAAGGACATATTCTCATGGAACTTAAATTCATCTTGCTCGTACATCAGAGAACGTATCCTGATCGAGAAACCATCAACATTTGATGCCGCCGTCAGTCTCGCTAAAACACTAAGAAATACTAGGTTACAGGCTAAAGCTTTATCAAGCCAAGAAGTAAGTGTCGTTGCCAGTCGTCAATCGCATCACAGTCGCCAAACACATCGTAGTCAAGAGAGTCGCAATCAAAAAAGTCACAGTCAAAGAAGTCACAGTCGTCAAAGAAGTCATAGCCGTCAAGAAAGTCAAAGTCATCAGTCTCAAACAAGTCAAAGTCGTCAATCAAGTAAAGCATCGTCCAGTCAAGAACCTCAATCCAAACAGTCAACCAAGAATTGTTCCAGATGTGGTCAAGTTCACCGAACAAAATGTCCAGCCATAGGAGTCATCTGTAACAACTGCCACAAGCCCAATCACTTTGCCAAGTGTTGCCGCAGCAAACATGTGAGATCCATAGAAGAAGAAGAAGAAAGTACGGGTACTGATACTTATTTTCTAAATAGTCTTTTCACTAATGAGATTTCTGTCAGCAAAAAAAACCCTTATCATACAACTTTGTCCATAAATAGTAAGAATGTAGACTTTTTACTTGATACAGGTGCTGACACTAACATTTTATCATTTAACTCTTATAAAAAACTTAATTTGCCATTGAGTAGTTTAAAGAAAAGTAGTCACAAACTATCAACCTTTAGCGGTGAAGTATTACCGACTGTAGGTCAATGCATTCTGTCTGTCACACATAACAACAAACTATACAATGTTAATTTCCACATTATAGATATACCCTGTAGGAATATTATTGGTCGCAACAGTTGTGAGAATTTAAAATTAGTTAAAAGAGTCCATAATGTCCAATTTCATGAGTCACTCAATGTATCACAGCTTGACAAATATAAAGATCTCTTCTCAGGAATAGGTTGTCTTAAAGATTATGAATGTCATTTGTCAATGAAGCCTGATGCTGTACCGTCTATAGATGCCTGTCGTAGAATTCCATTCAGTCTCTTAGAACAATTAAAAGAAGAATTAGCCATGTTAAAAAAAAATCAAATTATAGTCAAAGTCGAGGAACCTACTGAATGGGTAAGCTCAATTGTAATTGCATCAAAGAAAAATGGTAAACTACGCCTGTGCATTGATCCAAGAAAACTTAATAAAGCCATTATGCGTCCTCATTATCAATTTCCAATTATTGATGAAATTAAATCCAGCCTCTCTGGTTCACAATATTTCACTACCCTAGATGCAAACAAAGGTTTTTATATGCTAAAGTTAGATGAAGCTTCCTCAAAACTATGTACATTCATCACACCTCAAGGTAGATATAGATTCCTAAGACTTCCCTTCGGGATAAATGCAGCCCCAGAACTGTTTCATTCCATCATGACAAATAGATTCAGTGATATTCCAGGAGTCAAAATCATGATGGATGATTTCCTAATTTACGGTCAAACTAAACAAGAACATGATTTTAGGTTAAAACAAGTCTTAGATAGAGCTAGAGAAATAGGAATAAAATTTAATAAAGACAAGTCTAATATATGTAAAAGTGAAGTCAAGTACCTAGGACACATCTTTTCTAAAGATGGTGTGAGAGTTGATGAAAACAAAGTGAAAGCCATTTGCAGTATGCCACCACCAACAAATGTCACAGAATTACAAAGGTTTTTAGGTATGGTTACATACTTAGGCTCATACATAGAGAATTTGTCAGATAAAACTTCTAATTTAAGAACACTTCTGTCTAAAGATAATGAATGGTCTTGGCAAGAGAGACATAATGTAGAATTTAATGAATTAAAGGAATGTATAACAAAAGCCCCTGTCTTGACATATTATGATCAAAATAAACCAATTACACTGTCAGTTGATTCGTCTAAAGATGCCATGGGTGCAGTGATTTGCCATGATAAACACCCCATAGCATATGCTTCAGCTTCATTAAGCTCATGTCAACAGTCATACTCTCAGATTGAGAAAGAGCTGTTAGCAATCCTATTTGGTTGTACAAAGTTTCACCAATATGTCTATGGTCGCCACACTTTAGTTGAAACAGATCACAAACCAATAGTATCGCTGTATAAAAAACCAATTTATAACATTCCACCCCGTCTTCAAAGAATAATGCTAAGATTACAACCATATGACCTGAACGTAACTTACAAACCAGGTAAATATCTTTATGTAGCTGATACTCTGTCTAGAGCAGCTTTACCAGAACAGTCATTACATGATCTAGATTCTGATCTAGATTTACATGTCAATTTAGTCATTAGATCACTGTCAGTTAGTCCAAATAAACTTAAATCTATTCAAGAACAGACTTCCCAAGACAATGAATTGTCACTCTTAAGTAAATATTGCATAACAGGTTGGCCTGAACATAAAAAATTGCTTCCAGACATACTTAGGCCTTATTTTCCTTTAAAAACCGATATACATATAATTAATGGTATTGTCTTCAAAAACAACAGTGTCATTATACCAGTAGCCATGAGAAAAGACATTTTGAAACAGATACATGAAGGTCACCAAGGTATTCATAGTTGCCAAAGATTGGCAAGAAATCTAGTATACTGGCCCAATATGTACTCTGATATAGAAAAATATGTTAATAATTGTCATAACTGTCTCACTAACAGACGCAGCAATTCCAAAGAGTCACTACAGCCCCATGAGGTAAAACCAATCCCTTGGAATAAAGTCGGAGTTGATCTATTTGATTTCAATTCAAACAAGTATGTCATAGTCGTAGATTATTTTTCCCAATATGTCGAGCTTGTAAAGCTAGCAGGTGGTTCTACTAGTAAAATTGTCATTAGTCACCTAAAGTCTATATTTTCCAGACATGGAATACCCAACATTCTAATTTCAGACAATGGTCCCCCATTTAACTCAAAAGAGTTTAATCATTTTGCTTTAGATTGGCAAATACAACATATTACATCAAGTCCCTATTATCCACGGTCTAATGGTCTTGTAGAAAGAACCATAGCCACGGTTAAAAACATATTAAAGAAATGTCTTACTGATAATACAGACCCTCATCTAGGATTATTACAGTATAGGAATACACCTAAAGAAAATATGTATTCGCCTGCCCAATTACTAATGTCCAGGACACTCAGGACTAAACTTCCAGTCTTAGAACAAACTCTGAAACCTAAAATACCTAACTACAGGTCTCTAACAAATAAAACTCAAATAAAAGTGAACAAATCACAGATTTATTATAATAAACATACTAAACCGTTGTCTTCCCTAAACATTGGTGATAAAATTTACTTCCAGAAACAGCCAGACAGTATTTGGACACCTGGTACTGTGTCAGACATAGGTCCACAGCCTAGATCATATACTATTGTCTCCCCGGAAGGTACTTTTCGCCGTAATCGCCAACATATCCTACAGCCAAAACATTCACCAACTGAGTCCGCTCCTAGTAGAAGAAGTTCACTTCAATCCCCATCAGTTCCACTTGACACTGATCCACCGTCGCCTTCCAATATACTGCCGTCGTCATCTCCATCTAATTATCAATCTCCTTGTACAAGTAATCCTGTCCAAGAATCTGAAACAAAAACAAACACATCACATACACCAAATAAACAAACTCAACACACAACTTATTCTTCATTCGGTAGAGCAATAATAAAGCCCCGAAGATTTTGAAAATGGGTCTAGATTAAGTTCTTAATTTGTACTTAGTTTTAATTTAATATACTAAATGTATTGTTTGTTGTACAAGCATTGTCAAACCTAATTTTGTTTTGTTAGTAGCTGTCAAAACTTAGTTAAGTCAATTTGATAGACGTCACTGTCAGAACTGTCGCAATGTAAATGTCAGTCAAGTCAACTTGTCACTTCTTAGAGATGTTCCGTTCCACTTAGTCTACTAGTATATAAGAATTTTGTTAATGTTAAAAAAAAAAAAAAAAAAAAAGAGTATACTTACGTACCATGTTCCACGTAATGATTCCATTTTCTTTTCTTAATAAGGGAGATGTTACGTATGTGTATCAGTCTTTATAAAATATATATTATCTGTGGTATTTCCGGATCCTGTTGTCTTGTCACCGACTCCGATCGCTCGTCATGCAATGGCTGAATACACGATACATAAAATAGTCTGGTCGTCTTATTTATTTATAATATCTGGCCACCCGTCGTAACAACTTATACTTAAAATTATGCAGTTTTAAGTATGAGAGTCCTGTAAACAAGTTTATAAATAACTAGCTTTTGCCAGCGGCTTCGGCCGCGTGTATGTCGGAAATTATCCCACGGGAACTTTCCGGGATGTAAAGTATCCTATGTGGTTTAATTCTCTTTGCCTATGTCTTAATCCAGGTTATAACTATCTGTATACCAAATTTCATCTAAATCCGTTCAGCCGTTTTTGCGTAATTGAGTAACAAACATCCGAACATCCAAACATACAAACTTTCACATTTATAATATTATATAATATATAGTAGGATAGTAGGATGCTCAGATCAACAAAAAAAGAAAGATGGAGCGCCGCGAACATTAAAAGTGAAGTCACAAAACAAAGCTTCTGCATGTAAAATACACGCTCACGCACACACACATACAACTAAAACCACACTTACCGCTCTTAGTACGTGACGAGTTGTCGTCTAGTTAACATAGTTAAAAGTCATAGAATTATGCCTTCCTGTGTAGTGAAAACTTGTAAAAAAAAATGGCAAATCACATAAAAAGTCTCACGGATAACTTTTCACTTGTAAGTACTTGAAATAACATCGTTTTTTTTTTATTAAATAACCTTTGAGTTTTAGGTTTCTCGGAACAAAAAACGTCAACGAACGAACGCAATGACATAAAGTGCGAAGGTTGCCATAATACGATTTAAAATTTCCCCATTCGATTAATCATGACACCTTACTCATACGATATTATTCCCCAAATTATAGGAAAAAAAATTAACAAATGGCAACCCTTTGAATAGATAAAAAGGTGGCTTCACTTTTGATGTTCACGGCGCGCCATCTTCCTTTTTTTGTTGATCTGAGAAATAAAGAAACATTATAATAACATATAACCCGTATGTCAAATGTTATCATGGAAATACTAGTTAGACAGCTAGCAGTTAGGGTTAACTGCACAGGTAGCAGTACTTATCGCCTCTTATCTATTCACACGAAATATTTACGAATGAACAAATACTAATGCACGTACTTTATTTCTTTAACAAGATTTTTACTACATAGCTAGTAATAGAAGTGTCCTTTTGAGCAAATGAATGCCTATAGTATATGAAACTCCATTCTTCCACAACTTACGATTTACGTAATGTACATTCATAAATACTTAAACAAAAATTATGCCAGGTATATACTATTTAAATAAATTTGAGAAAGTAAATTAATACAAAAGAGAATTACAGAATGAGTCTAATTTTTTATATTACATAATCAGCCTATAACTTTCCCACTGCTGGGACACAGGCCTCCTCTCTGTGAGAGGGAGTGTGCCGTAATCCACCACGCGGGCCCAGTGCGGTTTGGCAGATGTCACAAGTCTTCGAATTTTTGATTCTAGGAGATGCCGGTTTCCTCACGATGTTTTCCGTCACCGTTTTGAGAACAGTGGTGATGAAATAATTTACACAAAGTAAAGCGCCTGCCTGGGTTCGAACCTACGACCTACAACTCGTAAGTCGCGACCGTTACCACTGGGCCACCACTGCTCCTCTAATTTTTTATATTAGCTTATTCAAATGTATTGTGTATGTATTTATGTGAGTTGGGTATGTGTGATATGTGTGTGAACCATTTTAAACTACCATATGCAATGGCTAAGAAGATAGCAAAAACTAACATTTAGATACTAAAGTCAAAACGAATACATCGAACAAATCTCTTTACATCCTACAAGTAGCTATTATTTGAACTAAGAACCCGTTTGAAACAATCGATGCAGAAAACTAAATCATCAGATATAGCTATGTAATACTCGCACCAGTAGCTTCATATAAAAACGTATCAGCGATCCGTTCACAAGGTTAGCAAATTGCTCAACGCTTAGTGTTTCATGCCTGTTGGCGCGAATTGCTCTTTTGTTTCAACGACCATGCTAACAGCGCGTAGTTAGTTTGTCCTGGCGGCAGATTCCATACATTTCGTATAGCGACGGCTATTACATTCAATGTACAGTTCAAGCTACAATAGATTTATTTCATTTCTATAAATATTACTTTCGTTGTTTTTCAAAAATTGTTTTGTGTTTATTATGGCAGAGAAAGTTTTAGAAGTGATGGGAACTGTCGATAATTTCATAATTAATGGTTATGGCGACGCTGTTTCGGGGATTAAAGAAGAGTTGAGACTCGAAGGAGACTTTGTCCCTTCACGCCAAAACAATTAAGTGAAAGAAACTTAGTTACTTTAAATGAGTACTTAATAACTTAGACATTTTTGGGCTTAGGCATTGAAGGCTCATTAATATAAGGTTAGAAAGTGCTTTCGTATTGAGAGTAGGTATTTGTTTATATATTAAATGACCTATAATCTGCTGGTTATAGATACTTATACAAACAGGATATTGCGTATAGTGCTTACACTATAATTTTATCTTTTGTTGAAATGCTTTTGCCCGCGGCTTCGCTTGCGTTAATTTAGAATTTGATAATCTATTCGGGTTTTACTCTGCTTGTAATAATATAATTGAATCATGATTCGAAAGGCACGTGGCGCCATCTATTATCATAAGAACGTTATTGTTGTTTTCCTCTGTGTCCGTTTCTGTACGGAAATAGGGTACCTTACATTTAATTTTGCATATACGTTGTCAGATACAACGTATATGCAAAATGTTTTTTTTAGTTTAAATATCCGTTATATTTTCCGATATATTAACTTCAGCAGTTAGATACTCTTCAACTACATCTGCAAAGCATTTCATTTGGCCTTTCAAAACTCGTTTATTATTGCTGTCTATAAGATAGTTAGTGTGATATAGGTACATTGAAAATTTACCTATCCTAGAAACCTACAAGATCCACCAGTGTTTTTAAGTCATAGATCTATGATTTAAAGGGTACAAGATGTTTATTTAGCAGTATAGGTATTTAAATGGTAGCGACAAGATGTTTATCAAGTAGACTTTGAACGGAAAGTACCAAGGAGTAATATAATTTCTATTTACAGGTCGCGCCTACTCCAACATGTATGGCATCTACTGCATGGTGATTTTCTTCACCACTACTATATCTCTGTACGGCGCACTATCAGAAATCTTGGAGCACGGTCTTAGCTACAAAGAGATGGGTCTGTTTGTCATCGTGGGGTACTGCATGACTCTCCTGTTTATTATTTGCAATGAGGCTTATCATGCTTCCATTGAGGTTAGTATTTTGACCATTTTGACAGATTTTTTGGAACTTTGCATATCACGACTAAAAATGTATATCTGTATCTGTAAAGGTAAGATAAGATAATTTAATTTGTTCAGTCAATTGTTTGAAGTAAATAAAATAATTTATTTGAAAGCGGCAGGATGCATTCTTTCTTTCTCTTTATTTTTTGAAGTGAAAACTTCGTTAGGAGCGTTGAGCGATTTTCGGTAGGGGAAAATCATAAGAGTTCGCGTCGTCATGCGACATGCTAATGTGACGTGTTGCGCTATCAAGCTTTCACTACTATCGGCAGTCCCCATGACTATGTTTTTTTTAAAACTATTATTGTCAGTCATATGACTCTTAATGTGATTCTATTTCCATATTCAATTTCAAACAAGATTCGATGTTTTAAAATGCATAGCGATTATTGTGGATAAGTAGTAGTGCTGTGCTTACGAAGTGGCGGTGCTTGGTGGAGGCCTATGTCCAGCAGTGGACGTCTTTCGGCTGAAATGATGATGATGATGAAGATGTAAGTTTGTGTTTCTATGCAAATGGGCCATCATACAAACGGCTTGAAAACTAAGCAATTTAATACCTATTTCCTATTAAAAAAAAATCTTTTATAGTATCTGCAAATATATTCATTGTTCATTGCAGTCTAGCCAAAGTTCTTCCAAATCCAAAGCTACTTGAAGATGAACTTTATTTTTTCTAGGTCGGTTTAGAATTCCAAATCCGCCTCCTCAACGTGAACCTCGGGGCAGTAGACAGAAGCACTCAGCGTGAGGTGGAGATGTTTCTGGTGGCTATCTCCAAGAACCCGCCTATCATGAACCTCGACGGCTTTACCAATATCAATCGGGAACTGTTTACAGCTGTAAGTAGAACAATATAACGTTTTATGCCATTTGACAATGGTGGCCTAAGTTAGGTGGAGATTGGGCCGTTGGATCGGTGATAGATAAGTCGTAAGTAACTTAACTGCGTCTGTTGCACTGAAGATGTGAACAAGTCAATCAATCTGCCTAGCCTTTTCCCAACTATATTGGGGTCGGCTTCCAGTCTAACCGGATGCAGCTGAATACCAGTATTTTACATGGAGCGATTACCTATCTGACCTCCACAACCCAGTAACTGGGTAATACGATACCCCTTGGTAAGACTGGTTGTCAGACTTTCGGGCTTCTGACGACCCGTAACGACTGTCAAAGATCCACGAATGTCAGCCGGGACCAACGGCTTAACGTGCTTTTCGAGGCACGGAGGAGTCTCGGTATGTAAAGATGGTCACCCATCCACGGACCAACCCCGGCAAGCGTAGCTTAACCTGATGGATCGACCCGTGCGGCTGTTATTACTTAGCCACGAGCTCCTCAAGATGTGAACAAGCATAATATTATTTTGCTTTCAAAGAGTGTTTATAACACGAACATAATTATATTCCGGAGCAGCAATGCTAGTAAACTATAAAAAAATATGTTTGCAGGTTAATGAAAACACTGCACCTAAGCTGCGTCTTGTTTTATTTATAAAACCTTCATATATATTAATAAAATTGATATTTAATTTAAATGACAAACTATTAGCAACATGCATTAGTAACTAAAATGGTTGAACATTATATATTTAGTCGTTCTTAAAACCAGTCCTGTAATGTTGAAGGCATCTTAATCACCATGTTTGCGAAATCTTGCTGTATCTATATCAATCATCCAATGACACAATCCATCGAAACATTTTTTTTTACCTTTTAGTTCAATATGCAATCTGAATGAGCACTGTATTGCAAACTCGAACATTGTTTTCGGTACTAAAACAACTGGTAGTTTAAAACTTTCCTCGTCAAGTAAACATTTATCTGTGGAGGACCACAATGGCAGTGCTGGCTACTTTGGGGTCTACGGTTTTATTTGAATGTTTCAGTATTAACTGTCGTATTTGATTGTTGTTGGCAAAGTATACATTTTGTCTTTTTCTTCAACTAGACCAGTGTAAGTTGAGAGCAGTGGTGGCCCAGTGGTGGTCGTGGGTTCGAACACAGGCAGGCACACTACCTTGTGTAAATCATTTCATCACAATTGCTCTCAAAAAGGGTGAAGGAAAATATCGTGAGGAAACCGGCATGTCCTAGAACCAAAAATTCGTAGACATGTGCCGGCTACCAACCCTCACTGGGCCCGCGTGGTGGATTACAGCCCACTCCCTCTTGCAGAGAGGAGACCTGTTTCCCAGCAGTAGGAACGTTATATGCTGATTATGTGACTAGTGTTAATCTTAACCAAGTTAGCTAAAAAGACATACATTGTAAATTCTTCGACCGTATCCCTTTTTGGTGCAGCGTTTTTAGGGTTCCGTAGTCAACAAGGAACCCTTATATTATCGCTATGACCGTCCGTCTGTCCGTCCGCAGCTTAGCTCAGAGACTCTTGGTACTAGAGAGCTATAATTTGGCATAGATATACATATTCATCACGCCGACAAAGTGGTAAAATAAAACATAAAAAAAAAATCTTTAGGGTACCTTCTGTACACGTAAAGTGGGGAGATGTTTTTTTTCATCATGGTATGGGAGGGGGGTCTTTGAAAAATATTGCGGGTTTGTGAAAACAATTTTTCGATTTAGGGATCCGTTTACTGAAATATTAAGAACTGTAATTTTTGTTAGATTCAAGTGTGTGTGTGTCCCTGCCAGCTAAACGGTTAGTTTTGGATGGGTGAAAAAATTCACGGCAGTAGTATATATGAGTATAACGAAGTTAAAAGGAAAACTATCACAGCTAAGTAGGCTTTTCAAGTTAACGAGTAATAGTCAAAACTACTTTCCATTTGATCTTTGTTATGTGGCTTCATCCTGAAAGGACCCTCCTTTTTGCCTTCAATTTATCATTAATATGCATTGTCAAAGACTTTGACAACGGTACCATTCATTCAAGATTAGGTAGCTATCTATACAAATACATGGGCGGTGGAAGGCAATCCCACAATAGGGATGATGCCTGGGTAAAAAATATAAATTCAATTTAGTCGTCAGATAATAAATTTGTTTTAGGTAGGTATATGTATTTTTTGCTTTATCATATTAATAAAAAATGACTTAAATAACTCGCATTAAAATTGGGGAGTGGGGGCACGCTACGTTATTCTACGTATAAAATCTAGCTAGGCGTGACGTCATGCCTTTTAACTCACTCAATCTGCCTAGCCTTTTCCCAACTATGTTGGGGTCGGCTTCCAGTCAAACCGGATGCAGCTAAATACCAGTATTTTACATGGAGTGACTGCCTACCTGACCTCCAGAACCCATTAACTGGGTAATACGATACCCCTTTGTAAGACTGGTTGTCAGACTTTCGGGCTTCTGACGACCCGTAACGACTGTCAAAGATCCACGAATGACAGCTGGGCCAACGACTTAACGTGCTTTTCCGAGGTACGGAGGAGTCTCGGTATGTAAAGATGGTCACCCATCCACGGACCGACCCCGGCAAACGTAGCTTAAAGTGACGGATCGACCCGTGCAGCTGTTATTACTTAGCGACGAGCTCGAGCTTTTTAACTCACTGTATCGCCGTAATCTTTTGATTACGTAAAAAACGAAAAAGTGTGTCTCATATTTTTTAATAATTTACATGACGGACAAACAATAAATTTTTAGTCATTATCTCTATTCTTGTAATTATTTAAAAGCCAGAAACGCAGAAGCTCTAATTATGTACCTACAGCTACTACACAATATTATTATTAGTTTATCATCCCACAACACAAAATATAGCATCACACATAAACTTCCACAATCAATGACCCGATCAAGCTGCTTAAGAGCAGTCAATAAAATAAGATAGCTCTATTTAGAGTACCGTTAAGTTTTATCGACAACAGTAGACAGTACAAATAAAAGTAGATATTATCGATAAAGTCGCCGACCCAGAACAAATGCTCCATCTGTTCAACATGAGGGTCATTAATTATACCCCAGTTAGAGTCAGCACTAAGTTTCCTTACGAGTTATTTCCTTGTTTGTGGAAATGGACGAACTTAAAACAGCATGGTATCTTTAGTTCTAGGTAGTGAGTTTTTATTCATTTCCGACTGCTAAATAGGAAACAGATAGAAGAGCTTGTGGCTAAGTAATAACAGCCGCACGGGTCGATCCATCAGGTTAAGCTACGCTTGTCGGGGTTGTCCGTGGATGGGTGACCATCTTTACATACCGAGACTCCGCCGTGCCTCGGAAAGCACGTTAAGCCGTTGGTCCCGGCTGTCATTCGTGGATCTTTGACAGTCGTTACGGGTCGTCAGAAGCCCGAAAGTCTGACAACCAGTCTTACCAAGGGGTATCGTATTACCCAGTTACTGGGTTGTGGAGGTCAGATAGGCAGTCGCTCCATGTAAAATACTGGTATTCAGCTGCATCCGGTTAGACTGGAAGCCGACCCCAACATAGTTGGGAAAAGGCTAGGCAGATTGAAATAGGAAACAGATACTACATTGTTGTAGGGGCCGTAATAATTATGTACTGTTGGAAGTATAATTTATTTTTCTCGTGGAGGAGGAGCTTGTGGCTAACTAATAACAGCCGCACGAGTCGATCCATCAGGTTAAGCTACGCTTCCGGGGTTATTCCGTGGATGGGTGACCATCTTTACATACCGAGACTCCTCCGTGCCTCGGAAAGCACGATAAGCCATTAGTTCCGGCTGTCATTCGTGGATCTTTGACAGTCTTTGAAGCTCGAAAGTCTGACAACCAGTCTTAGCAAGGGGTATCGTATTACCCAGTTAATGGGTTGTGGAGGTCAGATAGGAAGTTGCTCCATATAAAATACTGGTATCCAGCTACATCCAGTGGGACTGGAAGCCGACCCCAACATAGTTGGGAAAAGGCTAGGCAGATTGATTGGAAGTATAATTTATTTTATCATCGGAAAAACCGAAATATAGGTAGTAGCGAATAAAATGTGACCAATAGAAATGTATTTATATTCCCGCCTAAACTCAAACTCAAAGCATTTATTTCAAATAAACCAATTACAGGCACTTTTGAATTGTCAAGGGGTCGGCCAGTCAGAAAGATGAAGCTAGGCGCCCATTCCAAAGCGTAGTAGGTACCTCTGGAGAAGAACGGGCAAGAAACTCCACGGACACTCTTTTAAATCAAGATATGGTTACAAATAAATGGTTACAAATATGGTTACAAATAAATAATATGGTTACAAATAATAAATTTTTATAGACTAGCTTTTGCCCTCGGCTTCGCCCCCGTGAAGGTCGGAAATTAGCCCATTCACTACAGGAATAAAAAGTATCCTTTGTCCTAATCCAGGTCACGGTCTACCGTGTGCCAAATTTCATCCAAATCCGTTCAGCCATTTTAGCGTGAAAGCTTAACAAACAATCAAACTCACTTCAATTACATTAGTTAGGATTACGATTGACGCACTAATTCCGTCACTCCCTTATTGGACCAGTCATGTTCTATTCGCTATGTTTCGGTTTTTCCGAAGATAAACGAGGGAAACTTTGAACATACTGTATGTACAGTGTGGCAAAAATTGAGCATGAGCTAAAAAGTTTATTTTTATCCGGCCAACAAAGCAAATACTTTTTGCCTTGGTACAGCTTCAAAAATCATCCACACAGCTATATTCTGTCAACCATGTTTAGATGTAGTAGTGAGGAGCTCGTGGCTAAGTAATAACAGCCGCACGGGTCGATCCGTCAGGTTGAGCTACGCTTGCCGCGGTTGGTCAGTGGATGGATGACCATCTTTACATACCGAGACTCCTCCGTGCCTCGGAAAGCACGTTAAGCCGTTGGTCCCGGCTGTCAATCGTGGATCTTTGACAGTCGTTACGAGTAGTCAGAAGCCCGAAAATCTGACAACCAGTCTTACCAAGAGGTATCGTATTACCCAGTTACTGGGTTGTGGAGGTCAGATAGGCAGTCGCTCCATGTAAAATACTGGTATTCAGCTGCATCCGGTTAGACTAGAAGCCGACCCCAACATAGTTGGAAAAGGCTAGGCAGATTGATTGTTTAGATGTAGTAGGTATCTATAATGAGATAAGACTATTTCTTTGTCCGCATTTGACTTAAATGTTTATTTTTTTACCAAGCAATCAAAATTACGACCCATTTACATCGATAGTCGATAAAATTCATAGTGGATCCTGACAATCCCCGCAACTCTCAGCCTAAGTGAATAATTCAGGAAGTGATCCCTGAAAAAGACGACCGTTTCAGAATGATTCGAATATAGACCAAGTCAGGAATGTTGACTAGATCGGTCACGCGTGTCGCACGAAGACCAGTTGATGGTGAGTGCTGCTGAGGCAGAAATGGGGTGGGGCATGTGAGTGACGCAATGACATACAAATTGTA
Organism: Cosmia pyralina; assembly: GCA_946251885.1. Lineage (NCBI taxonomy): Eukaryota > Metazoa > Arthropoda > Insecta > Lepidoptera > Noctuidae > Cosmia > Cosmia pyralina. The sequence continues at coordinate 19,757,404 of OX276353.1, forward strand.
AAAGGGATTGCGCGGGGTCAGATCAGGTGCAAGGGCTAGTCCCGAACCACCATTTTGATTTAAGCATAATCAGCATATAATGTTCCCACTGCTGAGTCATAGGCCTTCTCTCGGTTAGAGGTAGCGGGCCCAGTGCGGGTTGGTAGACGTCACATGTCCTCGAATTTTTGGTTCTAAGACATGTCAGTTTCCTCACGATATTTTCCTTCACCATTTTGAGAGCAGTGGTGATGCAATAATTTATACAAAGTAAAGGGCCTGCTGGGGTTGGAACCTACGACCTACAACTCGTAAGTCGCGGCCGTTACCACTGGGCCACCACTGCTTCGTTTTGATTTGCGATGATGCAATGCCAATAACACTATACGGACAGCGCGTGCTTCCTATCCTAAAAGTTTGTGTTCAAAGTCAAAGTTTATTTATGTTGTATTTGTGTTCTAACCCTACTGTTTTAAAATATAAATCCTTTGCTCAACAGATGTTGCTTATCTCTATCCACAACATTAACAGTGGCCAACAAGTGGAGTGGAGTGGTCTTAACTCATAAAAAAATTACTTAGATTGTTCTCTATTTTCCAGAACGTATCCTTCATGTCAACCTACCTGATAGTGCTGATGCAGTTCAAGCTGACGCTACTTCGACAAAGTGCCAGGAAGACCCTCAGAACGGTGATCAAATCTTTTTACAATACCAGCACAACTGCGCTGGACGATGATGATATTACGGAAGATGATGATGAAGTGTGAAGAAAGTTTGTGTAGATCGAGTAATCATCACTAGTTGATCATTATTAGTGCGATAAGTTAAGGCACTTTCCTGACCAAACGACCTTAAGCGTTCGATACTTCTCTGTCCCGCCGCTAAGTTTCGCTCTGTCTCGTTCTCTGCTCCCTTTATCATAGAATTCACAAAATTTTTGGAATTATTTCAATAAAAAATGAATAGTGATCTTTTGAAATAAAGTAAAACGTGAATTATTTCGATCTTTAAATTATCTATTTTTTAGCGTAATCCTCAAATGATTAGAACGTCAACTTTAGCAAAAGGTGCATGCAATCAATAAGTTTGGTCACTTTATTATATTAAATATAATAAGATTTTAAATGTATTTTTAACACATAAAAACAATTAAGAACGAGCAATTTGATAGAATATCGAACATTAAAGATGTGAATTTAGATGTAATTGTTTATTCTTTATTTTTTTCTATTTTAGTCTTAATTAATGAATAGCCTCTGAATAACGCACTATCGCAAGGATTTGCTCGGGGTAGCGCCTTAACTTAAAATCAGTACTACTTAACGTACATTGAATTAATGGTTAAGTTTTTTTGCCAAAGTATAAATGCTTAGTGTATTTAAAAAAACAAGCTTCTAGAAAGCATGAGAAAATAAGTATTTATAGATTAGATAGATCCGTTTTAAAAACATAGATTTGTAAAATTATAGTAAAAAGAGAGTAGCTATTTTGGATAGTTTGCAAACAAAAAACAATAAGCTAGACTTAGTATAATAAATAAAATACTGCTGCTGCTGCTTTATTGCTGTTTTTTTTTTAAAATGCCTAAGATTTAAAATGTGTCTGATATTTTAATAAGAAAATAATAATTGTTTGTTTTTAAGTAAGACTTCTTTCTTACTATTTTTGTTTATTTTTCTAGTTATAGTTTTTAGTTGGGTTAGTAATTTATGGTATTTTTCTTGTATTGATCTATACATTCTTTTTTCTCAAGTTCCTCGTGGTCTAGTGATGTTTGAAGGTTGTTAAGAAGTAGTTCAGATTTGCTTGAGTATTGAGTTGCTTATTATGAAATTGTCTTGTTTTCTTGGGACGTGTTCTTGAAGCCCGAATCATCCTATGATCTGCATTAAAATTTTAATATTTTATGATAGATACATCTTTTAAAACTTTTCTATTGTGAGACGTAAAACAGTCGATTTCATTCTTATAAAGACCGTTAGGTGAGATCCATGTCCATTTTTTGATGGTTTCTTTTTATAAAAGCTCTTAGGCCTCTGCCTCGAATTTCGCGGGCAGCGGGGCGGCGGCGGCGGCGGCGCGTCTCGCATTGTCCCGCCCCGCTACCGCGCCGCTGTTTTGGAGGTCCGGTCCATTTGTTTTTACGCATAAAATCCTGCCGCTCCCGCTCCGCCGCCGCTGCCGCCCCGCTGCCCGCAAAATTCGAGGCAGAGGTCTGAGTGTCTTACGAGCGTAAGCATGGTTGCGGGGAATATACGTGGGTCACTGTAGTGCCGTCTCTCATGGGATGCCGCAACAGTGACCAATCGTTATTGCTTTTTGTTTTCTTGTTTTTTGTTTAGTGTCTGTATTTACTAACATAGCCGTAAGTTTTACTAACAATCTTGTTGAGTCTTGGTTACTTGAATAAAGAAAACTCTATTCTATTCTATTCTAAGGTACTTGATCTGTTTTCTAATGCAAAATTGACTAATCTTGTTTCATTTTTGCTTCTAATGCTAAACCCATGGCTTCCTATAGTATATTTGTCTGCGTTATTTTGTGTTCCGATTTGACCATGATTTCCCATCACTATGACGTTTTTATGTGCGCTTTCTGTAGAACTTCGGAGGTCTTCATAATTTTTAAATTTTTGTTAAGTTATGTTAGGTAAGAATAAATTAAATAGTTTCATTTAGTTCTGTCTGGTTTTTTGGCTAACTAAATGCAGCGTCATCACTAACCTACCCCTTGATATGTTATCCACAACAACAACTTCAACAACAGTTTATATAATTCGCCTTATTAATTTGACTGGCTTGCCCGTGTGCCACCACGAACAATTAGTTGATTACACCACATATTTTAATTTGTTTAATTTAATATGCACATTTACGACCCGCAGGGAACACTGCATTAAAAAATTAGGTTATTTAGCAGGACTATGTAAACCAAAATGAATTTTATTTAATTATTTTCTATGAAGAAGAGATTTTGAAGTATCATTCGTCTTCAAAACAAAAGTAAGGCTCCAATAGTTTAAACATGAGCTTGACTAAGTTCTTTTCTGTAATAATAATATAACACATGCGAACTACGCATCAAAGACAAATCGTGCATCGCGCAAGCAGAGTTTACCGCGCGACTGGCATATAAAATATACATCAATCGTTGGGCAGTTGCCCACCAGGCACAACACCCGTCTGGTTGGAGGATCCTCCCTTTTCTATGGAGGATGAGTGAACTTTATTACTAATTAATGAAATAAAATTTCCTGGCGAAGTTTTCATTACTAATATATCAGTGGTGACCAAGAAGTCTAACTCAGTATAACCTACGCATCTTTTGCCTTTAATCCAAGAACTCTATTTTGAGATTTTTAATGGTCGATCCATTAAAAATCTCATAATAGAGTTATGAAAGCTAACAAATATAACATTAAAAACTACCACTACTATCGTTATAATATTATTCATTTACACATTAACCTACATAAAACTATAACATAACATAGTCAAATACCTACTTTATCTTAAGTCTAAACACAATGAACACATCACAACAATGTTTCCCAATACGAAACTTTACTACAAATGTATACATAATTAAAATGTCGGGTACTTACACTATTTTACTCCGCGCATAACACTTTGTTGCAACAGCAATGTATCTCGTCTGCTCGACGTCCTTACGTCACTGCAGGGATCCAGCAGAATATCAGCGTCAGGTATATTTGTCTGACACATGCAGAGCTGGACTCCCATTTGGTGCAACCTTGAGACGCACACCGCACTGTGTATATTCGATGTCAATTTGTTTTTGAGTATGTCAGTGTCAATTTTTTTTTAAATTTTTTTTGTATACCTATGTATGTTTTTCTTCTCTTTTTGTTTGTTTTTCTTTAGTTATTGGCATCTTGTTTGTATATTAATTTACTTAATTGTTTTTTTGTGTGTTGTGCTATGTCTTATGTGTGCACCGAATAAATGTTTTAACCATGGTTTTAATTATCCATCTAAAAACAAAATTATCTCACAAGATAAAGGTAGCTCCTAAAACAACATTGTAGGAAGAAAAGCAACAAAATGTGTGAGTATAATTAAAACAAAACATTGTTCTGTTGTTTTGTACTAAGTTGAGCTAATCAGGGCATTTCTTGTGTACTGATTTAAGTATTTGAAAGAGGTTTAAAGTAGAGTAGATATAAACTAATGTAGGTGTGTTAGTACAAAGTAATTGGCTGTTTTTCTTCCCATGGAAAAAAGAAAAAAGTAATTAAATGAACAGGATTTTCATCAACACGATTCTATGTTTAGATTCATAAACGGTTTGAATATAATTGAGGCTTGTGGCTAAGTACAGCTGCACAGTTCGATCGATCAGGTTAAGTTACGTTGGCCGCGGTTGGTACGTGGATGGGGGACCATCTTTACATACTAAGACCTCACAGTGCCTCGGAAAGCACGTTAAGCCGTTGGTCCCGGCTGTCATTCGTGGTTCTTTGACCGTCGTTACAGGTCGTCGGAAGCCCGAAAGTCGGACAACCAGTCTTACCAAGGGGTATCGTATAACCTAGTAACTGGGTTATTGAGGTCAGATAGGCACTAGTCGTGAACAAGCGCTGTCAGTGAAGGCTGGTCATACCTTAGCGGCCACGGCTTGTTTTAATTTAATTTAAATATTTGAATTGTTTTTTTTAGGACGCTTTTAACATTCTGCATCGTTCTCACATGTAAAATTTCAACATGAATGATTTAACCATTATTTTGTAACCATATCTTGATTTAATAATAATAATAATAATAAAACATTTATTGCAGAATCACTTCCATATTTGTTAGTAACAATGTAAACTTATAAACTAGTGTTAGTAACATTTATTCTGAGGCCACCAATCCTGGGGAGTGTCTACTTGACTGCGTGGAGTTGTATCCACCGCCCCAAGATCGGAGAGTCCCACCTATCAGACAACGTTCTAAGAATGGTGTTGGGGCTGCTGCGCACACGGCGGACTAGAGAAGCGCATCTCTTACGCATGATGGCCGAAAAACTATCTACATTCGCGTCGGCAAACATGCCGGACGCGCTACAAAAACGCGGCAGCCCCAGCAACACCCGGAACGTGTTGTTATATTGTATGCGCAGGCCACTGTATGCCCTCTGTGTAAAGTTCACCCACAGGCTGCACGTGTAAAAGGATTGGCAGTAGGCTTTGAAAAGCGTCACCTTAACCTGAGCCGTACAACGTGCAAACCTGTGGGCCAACATCCCACCTCTAACAGCCAGTGACCTGCGCTCCCGCTCTATATCAACATTATCCTTCAAATCGTCTGAGACCCAATGACCACGATATTTAAAATTTGCAACCCTTTTTAGAGGTCTGCCGCACAGCATAACTGGTGGAGTTGTACTATAGCCCTTGCTGCCTGCTTTAAATACCATGTATTCACTCTTTGCTGCATTATATACAAGCCCATGGGTCCCAGCGTATGATTCACACACATTGATCAATTTCCTCAATGCCCTAATCGATGGGCTCAGCAGAACCATATCATCTGCATAACTTATATTATTAATACATACACCATCAATATGGCAGCCGATTCCGGTTCTGCTAAGCTCATGGATCAGATTATTCATGTACAGATTAAACAACGCGGGTGAGGACCGCCCCCCCTGCCTCACCCCACACTCAAGCCTGTACTCAGCTGAAAAGGAGTTTGCCCACCTGACACGGTTATGTTGATTAGTGTACCAAAATTTAAACAAATTTAATACTTCCCGGGGCACATCCGTTTCATGTTGCAGTTTACCCCATAGCACATTATATGATACAAGGTCAAATGCTTTTGACAAATCTAAGTAACACGCAAATACTGGTGTCTTTCTTGCTACATAGTACTGCACAGTCTGCTTAAGGCCAAGGATAGCAGTTTCTGTAGATAAACCAGGCTGAAACCCGAATTGAGCATCATTTATCTTGAGATGTTTCTCAAGCTGGCATACAAGCAGACTGTCCAGCACCTTAGCAATTATTGTTGCTAAAGAAATAGGTCTATAATTTGAAAGCACAGATGAATCACCCGTTTTATTCTTAATGATCGGGACAACAATTGTACGCATTAATTTTTCAGGTAAATAAGAATGGCCTAGACATAAATTTAAAAACATATATAAGACACGTGGCAAGTGGATCCCAGCATGCTGCAGGTGCTCGATGCTGAGACCATCATGCCCGGGCGATTTACCTCTAATCATGTCCTTAATTGTAGCAGAAATCTGTTTCGCAGTAAACGAGACGCTTCGTGCGGAGCAGACGGTCCCAGAACCGGGCACAGGCAACTGCGGCTCACTGTTTAGGGGTGATTGTACTCTAAAATGCTGCCGAAACAGATCCGCAATACTACCCTGGTCATGTACACCTTCGACGCTCACGGGAAGGCTCGGCTTATGATTTAATTTGTTTGTTGATTTCCAGAATTTACAAAAATCTTTGTTTGAGTGGTGTTTAGCAATTATATCCATTTTAATTTGGTTTTGATTTGCTTGACACCATTTTAATTTACATTTGATTTTTTTTCTGGCTTCACTCATATCATTATAAACCGGACCAGAACTGGGCTTACCAACCATTAACCAAAACTTATAATAAAGTCGCGCCCTCTCGTGCGCGTTAAAAGAGTGCCCGTGGAGTTTCTTGCCCGTTCTTCTCCATAGGTACCTACTACGCTTTGGAATGGGCGCCTAGCTTCATCTTTCTGACTGACCGACCCCTTGACAATTCAAAAGTGCCTGTAATTGGTTTAATTGAAATAAATGCTTTGAGTTTGAGTTCTTCTCCATAGGTACCTACTACGCATTGGAATAGGCGCCTAGCTTCATCTTTCTGACTGACCGACCCCTTGACAATTCAAAAGTGCCTGTAATTGGTTTAATTGAAATAAATGCTTTGAGTTTGAGTTTGAGTTCGCTAGGGATAGTCGCTTCATGTAAAATACTGGTATTAAGCTGTATACGGATAGACTGGACTACAAAGTTTCTGTTAGTGCTTATTTTATACGACAGCAGTAGTTACCAACATGCATTCCATTCGTTGTACAATTCCACACAAAGTAAATAACTACGTCTGCTACGTAGTTGTTTACTTTGTGTGTGTCAATCAACAAACATGAAGTATCCATCTTCATTGTAGTAACCCAAATATATTTCCGAGAAAAAAGTTTCTTTATAATTCAGGTTAGGCTTCAGTCAGATACGACGTTTGTGCGCACGAATGGACGCAGTGGGCGCGTTTGCAGTGCTAAGGATTTTTTGGAGCTTCAATGACATTGACAATTAAAAGCTGCAATAGGTCTTTCTTCAAAAGGTCTTCCCAGATATGGCCCTGCATTGTTACACCCACACAAAATCATAAATAATAATAATGTTTGGACTTTAAAAAGAGACCGTCAACTTTGAGTTTACTTCGGCATTTCTTCTCAGGGATCAGTCAGCTAGAAAATAAAGGCACAATCTAGTTTTTAACCGACGAAAAAAAAAGGAAGAGGTTCTCAATTGTTTTATTCGAGAGGGTATACATCAAAGTTGGTCCCAAAAATTACTAACTTTGCTTGGGTAGTTTTTGAGTTAGTTTCAATAATACGTATTTTTTCCCCTCTTTTTAACCGACTTCAAAAAGGAGGAGGTTCTCAATTCGTCGGAACCTTTTTTTTTTTTTTTTTTTTTATATGTATGTTCCCTGATTACTCGAAGATGGCTGGACCAATTTGGATTTTTTTTTGTTTTATTCGAGAGGGTGTACATCACAGTTGGTCCCATATAAAGTTGATTAAATGATTATTAATTGATTGATTGCTTGGGTAGTTTTTGAGTTAGCTTCAATAATACGTATTTTTTCCACACTTTTATATGGATGATGTTCTAGTTTGTTTTGAATTTGTGTGGGGTAGGTACACAACTAAAAACTGAAAAATAAAAACTTTATTACAAAAAAAATACAACCGACTTCCAAAAACAACACTACAAAGTGAAAAATAACTTTATTTCGGAAGTCGGTGGCAAAAAACGAAAATACATTTAACTAGACACCGACTTCCGAAATTAAAGTTATCTTTCACTTTGTAGTGTTGTTTTTGGAAGTCGGTTGTATTTTTTTGTAAAAAAGTTTTTTATATGGATGATGTTCTAGTTTGTTTTGCAGGTAGTGGTATTAGAATTTGTGTGGGGTAGTTACCACAACTAAAAAGTGAAAAATAAAAACTTTTTTACAAAAAAATACAACCGACTTCCAAAAACAACACTATAAAGTGAAAAATAACTTTAATTTCGGAAGTCGGTGGCAAAAAACGAAAATAAATTTAACCAGACACCGACTTCCGAAATTAAAGTTATTTTTCAGTTTATAGTGTTGTTTTTGGAAGTCGGTTGAATTTTTTTGTAAAAAAGTTTTTACTAAATATTGACTAGTGTCGTAAAAGATCTACTTAAAGAAACCATAATTTTGTTTCTTATACGTTTCATGTCAAGCGGGCGTTGTTGGTAAACTTGTGATATTTATTGAGAAAAAAAAAAATGCAGCGTTAGTTCCGATTTTGGCCACGTGTCAAAAGAACCTCGTAGCGCTTATTCACTGCGTATCTACCGACGCATGGATATCGCCACAGAGCACCCACTGCTGCTACACACGGTACTGTCAAAACTTTCCATGTAAACCAAGCGTTTTAGTGAGTTACTCATAGAAACTGGTTGCTCGTGACAATTCTGAAAATGCTTGTGACAGCTAATCAAATCAAAAATCAAAATCAAAAATATTTATTTGCGTAAATAAGGTACAGAGGGATCTTAAAGATAGGTATATGATTCTCTTATTCTGCCATTAATGTCGGCGTGCAAATTTTACATAATTATTCAATGTCAAGAAAATTATACACTTCTGGACACATCTTTTGGCCCACCTTGTATTTTCAGTTTCGTTTGGTCCTAGCTAAAATTTTATATTAGGTCGAGCAAAAAGTTTTTATGCAGTTTTGAACCTGGCACATTCACAATTTCATTCAATAGTCTTTTTTTGAATTTCGAACACAGAATTTAAAGAAACAAAAGACAATTTGGAGCCTGTTTGTTGATATCAAACAATCGAATACTAAGAAAACTTGGTTTTATTGGTTTACTTGGATTTAATTCTTGAAAAAGTGATTGATATCTTTGGTTTTGCAACAAACATTACTTATTCTTAACATTAAGGTGAGGTTCTATCAATAATCTATGGATACTTCACCTGAAGTCGCCGCCCAAGCTGTGGCACTTATTCAGGCCGGACACAGCCAAAGAAACGTGAGTGCTCAACTTAATTTAAGTCGATCTGCGGTCCGAAATGTTTATCGGAGGTACCTAGAGACTGGCGGCTTTGTTCGTCGCCAAGGAAGGCCACGATCTCGGGTCACAACTGAAAGGCAGGATCGATTCATCGTGACGACCAGCTTGAGAAATCGTCACCTTACCTCCATTGAGATACAAAACCAACTTCGCGACTTCCACGGAGTATATTGTGAGCGCTCGAACTGATCGGAGAAGGTTAAAAGAACGCGATATGGTACCACACAAGCCAGCTAATGGCCCCAAACTAACGCGAGCCCACCGAACAGCGCGCCTTCATTTCGCACGCAGTCATTTAAATTGGACACAGCAAGATTGGAGCCGTGTACTCTTTTCTGATGAGTCTAAAATTGTGTTACATGGCAATGATGGAAGGAAGAAGGTCTACCGACGTAAGGGAGAGCGTTTCGCACAATGCTGCTTTGAAGAGAGGGTTGCTTATGGCGGTGGCTCATGGACTGTCTGGGGCGGTATATCCGCGAGCGGCAAAACTCAACTTGAGGTTGTTACAGGACCACGGCTGCCAACATTAAATGCTGAAAGGTACATTCGTGAGTGCTTAGAACCTCACGTGATACCATACGCGGACTATGTGGGCCCAAATTTCCTTTTTATGCATGATAATGCAAGAGCCCATGCGGCCGGCATCGTCAGGGAATATCTTCGGGATGTGAACATCACAGTTATGGACTGGCCAGCCAGAAGCCCAGACATGAACCCCATTGAGCACATGTGGGACGAGCTAAAAAGACGTGTTAGGGCTCGTCAGCCAGTTGCCCAGACGATGCAGGAGTTGAAAACTGCCATAGAAGAGGAATGGGAGATGATCCCTCAAAATTTCATAGAGCGGTTGATAAACTCTATGCCTAACCGTATGAGAGCTGTGGTAGATGCCCATGGAGGCAACACGCGTTATTAAATTAAACCTTTATTTGATAAAACATGTTTTTTATTCAAAAATCAATTGCCTTTAACAAGGCGCATATCCGACTTGTTAGGCGTAGCTCCATGTCGTATGGTATTCTGAATTCAAATTTAAAACAATACGATCGAAAAAGATGGTAAAATGTATCAGGTTTAAAACTGCATCAACAGTTTTTGTTCAATCTAGCAATCATATTTCGGTAGGGGCCATCGAAACCTAAACTCTAAGGTGGGCCAATAGATGTGTCCAGAAGTGTATATATGTATAGAGTATTAATTGCGCGGGCATGAATATTATTAGTAATGACGCCCCCAGTCGCTCCCGACACGTGCGATTATTTTGTACTTGGAAGCCGCGCAATAGCTGGCAGTGACCATCCGTGAATAACGTCTCTGCATCTGAATCAAGTACAAAACACAATAACTGCGGAAGCGAGAAAAAACATGACAGGAAAATTATTCTGTTTTCCTTTGGACTTATCAGTTTAGTAAGCAAGGAATTTTCTTATAACTGCGATGGCTTTATTGTCAATCTATCTATCTTTATAAATAAAAAGAGAAGTCATGACTGACTGACTGACTGCTTGACTGACTCATCAACGCCCAGCCCAAAACCTTGGACCTAGAAAGCTGAAATTTTGCACAGAGGTTCCCTTTATAATGTAGACAAGGAATAAGGAAGGAATTCTCGCGGCGAAGCCGCACGGTAAGTGCTAGTAACTTATAATGTGAAGTTTATTTTGTTTCAATAGTAATTTTATTACTTTCCACGTAGCTTCCCACATATACTTTCACGCTATCCCTAGTGTGATAGTATTCCAAATAAATCATCATCATCATTTCAGCCGAAAGATGGCCACTGCTGGAAATAGGCCTCCCCAAGCACCGCCACTTTGGTTCTGTGCTTTTCGCATCCTGCGGATTCCTACGATCTTCACCACGTCATCGGTCCTCCTTGTGGTAGGCCTTCCAGCGCTACATCTTCCTGTATGCGATTGCCACTTCAGAACCTTTCGGCCCCATTAGCCATCTATACTGCAAGCATTGCGCACTGCCCACTGCCACAAATGTTTGACAATTCTGCGGGCTACGTCGGTTACCTTGTTTTTCCTCGGGCTCTCTTTATTTTTGATTAGATCCTGTTGGGAAACTTCAAACCCTCTCCATTGCCCTTTGTGTGAATTTCAGCCTTCTGATGAGGCCCATTATGAGTGACCACGTGTCAGTGCCATAGGTTATTACTGACAACACGCTCCGCTCTGGTCAAATACTTTCGTCTAGCATAATATTTCGTCTACGTAGGTACGAGTATATAGTGGCTAACGTAAAGTAAAATAAACCGTCGAAGCTAATCTACTCATAAAGACAAGCCGTCTAATCTGACCATGCCCTAAGGCTGTTTCTCACAAACAATGTAATTTGAACTATGAATCTTTTTTCTGAGTTAAAGTGAAGGCGGCCATTTGTATTAAGCTTCGACTAAATAAATGGTTTTGACTTACTTTGAGCACTAAGGAAATCTTTTATTTTGTTTGTCCGTATTTATTCACTTTATTTTTATTAGGTTTCATTTAGAGCCGAGAGCCACTGCGGTAGGGGCTTAGGAATCCTTTGTTATTCATTTATTGTTTTACTTCACTATTTACTTTTCTATAAATGTGATGATTTTTATTCTGAGGCAATATCACTTTAATTTTTAATCATATTAATTTATGACGGTACAACGCTGAATTGAAATTCGAATTCTTTTAAATCGTTTACGCGTTTGCTTTTATAGCATCGCTTTTTATCGAAATTACGATGATATAGAAGATTTTATCTTCAAGAAAATGCATAGAAGAACATACAAGTCATACGAAAAAAAGACATTGAAAAGTATTTTATGTTGCTGCCCAAAAAAAGAAGATAATAATGCAATATTGCTGTAAGAGATATACAATATGCTACGAATGTCTAAGACGTAGCAGTCACTGATGTCTCGGCTACGCCCAGCTTGGTTTATTGAACTACAAGTGACAAGGCTATCCGTTTGACATTGAAAATAATTAATGAAACCATGTAGAATTTTGATATACTCGCAGAGCATCCATTATTCATAAGTCTTTTCAAATTTTATGATCCAATTAGTCCGAATAATAAAATAAATAAATTAAATACAGTGATTTTGTTTTCAAAATTACTAGATTTTATGCTATATCTAGTTAAAATAAACCTATAGTACGAAATTGACCAAGCTCAGGTGATTCTGAACTGAATGAAATTCTGAAATACAGTCGAAATTATACAAAGTGTAATTTAAATAATGCCCAAACTTTATGGATCATTATGAATAATTTTTATTATGGGACAACAAACGAATTAAGGATGATATATCCTTAATTCGTTGATGGGACCAAACCTGAAATCGCATAAAAAAATCAGCTGTTCCCTACATTTTGACGAGTTATGCGAACATAAATGTTGGGAACAGCTGATTTTTTTTCGCGATTTCTGGTTTGGTCCTATAGTGAAAATTGTTTATAATGATACAATGAGTACAATGACCCCTTAAGAGGTTACATAGTATCTACGTACTACAGACATTTTACATCATATACTTACACTTTACATTAATAATATATATCATACTCCTATAATGATTTTGCATTAATATTTTGCGAATCGGTCTAAAACGATTTGTTTTCTTTAATTTTCATTGTTGTTATGTCAGGCTGTCAAGCTATCATTACTTTTTCTTCCAAATTTTCTCTCATACCTTAGTCTATGAAGGTTACTTTTGATTTATACAATTTAAGTTATTTTTATCAATATGTTACCTCAAATATTGTATTTTATAGAGAATTATGACTGTTTACTGAATAACTGTATCCTAAATTAGATTTATAAAAATAAGTGACACACTCTCAGAATTCATCGAAGAGGTTCTTGAATGAAGACTGATATTTATGGCCGTTTGGAGGACTGACAAGTGATTTTGGAAAGAGAAAGACTGGAGCTCTAAAGAAAAATCTCAGAAAGGGACTCTAAGAAAAGAGACTGGAAAAACTCTGAGAAAGAGGGAGGAGAGAGCGAGGGCTGTTGTGGAGTGTGGAGTGCAGTCTTATGAAGAAGTCCCCCTAGTGGTCAAATGTAGCGCCAGTGTGGCCAATGTCGTAAAGACTGCATGGTGACCAGTCGACAGGTTTTTTAAATAGTTTCTGTATTTTTTATTTTTATTTTCTAAATTATATTTTGTTTCGAGTCTATTTTTCCTATTATTCCTATTATTCCACTAGGTTAGTAGATTCGTTACAGTTGTGCCTTACTTTATTTACAAATTAATTTTCAGCTTCCCTCTAACATGATTGTGTCATCACAAAAATATCTTAACAAAGGTAATTTGTTCAGGTTTCAGCTGCAAAGCGGGGAACACAGAGTTTGACGATTAATCAAATGTCCCGTTTTATCAACGTTACAATTTACAAACGAGGGTAGGTAAAAAATACTTTGTTTTTCGCCGTAATTGAATTATGTTGAGCATAATTATACGTAAGTTTAGTTGTGCACTACGAAGTGGTGGAAGCAGTAGTGTATACAATTAGGAAAAAAAAAATAATAAAAAAATATATAAATGGATTAATTAATATGGATGGATTTATTAATTTTAATTGGATTGGGTTTATTGTAAATAGAAAAGTTTGTAATATTTTTCTGCATAAGTTTGTTGCTTTTGCAGCAATAAATAATATTAAGTGCTCATACACATGAGTGACACGCGTCAACGGCAGAGGCAACTGCAGCCGTCGACAACGTGCCGCTCGTGTATTTGAGTACAGTGCTCAAATACACGAGCGGCACTTTGTTGATGGCTGCCGTAGGTGTGTCGGCAGTGTCCACCCCAGGGACCAAACCAGCACATGGGCGCCAGAAGACCCCGTGTCTGGGCACCCTTGGTCCTCCTGCGACGGGTCAGGTCAGTGGCGACGCCGTCTACTACTTTTCGGCCGCAGAGGAGATGGAGAGCGGCCAACGCCATACCGACACTCCTCATAACCTGCGGCCCCACCGAGTCCGCCATCAGATGATGGCGACCCCGTCAAGGCTGCGGAAGGTAGGGAGAGCGGCGCACTGCAATACCGGCACTCTTCTCCCGCCGCGGCCTACAATCCTCAGCCGCGATGCCTCCCCTAAGACATCGCGGCCCGCCTCAGTTGTGATGTCGGCCAAGCGGCACCGCAACCTACTTGTTGGCCGCTACGTCGTCGGCTTATCGGCAAAAGTCTTGACGAGCGGCTCCCTCCTCGGGTTCCTCTTCGCTTCACAGTGGGTGACCAAGCTACGGCTACTGTGCCCCCCACCTCGACTAAGCGGGAACCCACCGGGGAAGGAGCTTGGTTCCTCCCTAGGTCAACCGAAGTACTAAAGTTACTACGAGTAACTTTAATTAGTACTTTGGTCGAGTAAAGTAGCAATTTTGAAAGTCTCGATAGAGCTGCTTATCTTCTTTGAAGAATCTTACCCAGAGCCCGAAGCTTGTGTGGCGGCACCTACATCGCTACATACGAACTACGCATCCAATGATATGACGTCACGCAATCCTGCATCGCGCAATTAGTTTACCGCGCGACTAGCATATATACAACGTCCCGACATCAACCGTCGGGCAGTTGCCCACCAGACACGACACCCGTCTGATCGGAGGATCTTCACTTTTCTATGGAGGATGAGTGAACTTTACACCCTGTTCCTCATGCCTCTATACTGGTGACCCCGAGTATGGACGTCAGCGCAGCCTTCGTGCAACTACGTCAGCGTGACGTCATCAGCATCACTTCCTCAAGCTTTCGAGCGGCGAGTCACACAGCCAGCCACCCACCCACGACCCACGACCCACGGGGGCCGGCGGGACCCCCCCCCCCCCCTTTCAACAGGTATCCTGACCACCTGCATGCAGCGGACGCGCATTCCTGGTCATCACCGTCAGCCTCATCAACAACCTTGGCACAACACACTGCACTTTCGGCCGGTCCACAAGAAGAGCCCTACCTCTACTGGTCGACGGCAGTAGTCAGCCTCAACCCAGCGCCTTATTTTGTTTTCATATTTTTATAACAGCCGCACGGGTCGGTCCATTAGGTTAAGCTACGTTTGCCGGGGTCGGTCCGTGGATGGGTGACCATCTTTACATACCGAGACTCCTCCGTACCTCGGAAAAGCACGATAAGCCGTGGGTCCCGGCTATCATTCGTGGATCTTTGACAGTTGTTACGGGTCGTCAGAAGCCCGAAAGTCTGACAACCAGTCTTGCTAAGAGGTATCGTATTTACCAAGTTACTGGGTTGTGGAGGTCAGATAGGCAGAAGCCGACCCCAACATAGTGAAATTTTATTTTATCATGTAACACTTATGGGTTTTTGCCTGAATTAAATGAATTTTTTTTTTTTTTTTTTATAGTTGGGAAAAGGCTAGGCTGATTGATTTATATGCGAGTGAAATATGTTTCTTGAAATTTCGCATAAAAATGCTGCAGTCAGAAGAGTATCGCATAGTTGAGCTATTAATTTATACAGCAGATCAATTTAAACAAGTTTTGCATAACAAAGGAATAACACTTTTTTAATATTCAAAGGTAATTGAAAAGTTACATTAACGGGTAAAAGCGTAAAAATGTCCCTGCGGCATCAATTCGTTAACCAAAATTAGATTTACCACTCAATATTTCAAACTTTCATTCGATGGAATATTCAAGTGTCGGTTGGACTCGGTAAAATATTCGGCTAAAACCAAATTAATTGACTTTCATTTAAAAAGCGAGAACCATTGATGAGGCTGCCATTTGGACGCTATACTCACTTCCATTCATCTTTTTTCCACTTTGAGGTTTGTGTGATTCATGTTGTTTTTGATCCAGTAATAAATTAATCTGTCGTTTTTGCTTCTGATTTGAACAGATCTCTTAATTATGATTGTGATTGAATACTGTGATGTGAAGCTGTATTGTTTACTAAATATTTCTATCATTATACACGGATCGTGGTCACAACATTAACCTCACAATCGGAACTCGACGACGACATATTAATTATGATGCTGCTTGTAACCACATAAATGTCACACATTAAGTAAGGCATGTACTCGTACAATTGTACAATAGGAAAAGAAATATTTATCAAATTGTCACATACGTCAATTTGCCGAGTTACGTCAATTTGTTTTAATATACCTAATCTGTCAGAAACAATTGTGTGATAGGGCTCTTAAAACTCGAACACGACTCCCAATTACGTTTACCACAAACCGATATCTATCATAAGCAGGTTTCCTCTTAAACCTTTATTCTATATTCAAACTTATCTACTACTTTGTAAAGGGGTGTGCCCCTTTACAAAATAGTAGAACTACTAACCTTATAGCTTTATCCGCACTGCGGTCTATCCGCATCGCTCAAGTCCCACGGATTTAGTGAATGCCATTCAATATTCTACTGACGGACTGCCCACTTAGTATACTGCAGTTTATTTTTATTTCTGGCAAGGTTTGTGTACAAGGAACATAATAATAGCTGGCTCGTTTGTATATGTTGTGGTTAACTTAATAAATGCAGTCCAGATTCAGAGGTCGACCACAGCATGCTGGCCATATGATGGTTTTTTGAAATGCAGGATTTCTTTTATTTCCATAATGTTATTAGAATGACATAGGTAGGTATAGACCGGTATATTTTTTTTCAATACACTTCCTCGAAAACTGTTTCATATTGCACTACGATTAGGTTCACAATGCTATATATTTCACACGCGTGCGATTTTTCATTTTCCAACACGTGTGCGGGAATAAAAATTGCCACAGATAACTTATAGAGACATTGAACCAATTTGGACTAAGTACAGGTACTTAGTCCAAATTGGTTCAATACCTCTATTCACACCGTCTCTATTCGGAGGTGAATGTTTTTTTTAATCTCGGCAAAGAGATATGCGTCTATGCGTCTTTAAATAAAATATCATCAATAACCATGATTATTACAATAAAAAAAACGTTTATGAACAAATTAACATTTATTTGTGTTCTAAACTCAAAAATATTTGGATTTTTCTAGTTTTCATATTATGCTGTTTATCGGCTTTATACCTTTGCTTCTCCTTCAACCTGGCGGTGCAAAGCGTGAAAAAAAAGAAAATTTAAATCATAGTTTCCTAATAATTCATGATAAAAATATTTTTCGTTATTTTATTTTATTTCTTCAAAAGTGTATTGGAAAACGTCGTTTGATACACGTGGACATTTGTTATTGCAGTTCTTGGATCAAAAACAACCTCGCCTACGGCTCGGGTGTTAATTCCGCCTCGAATGCAATACCAAAAATTCTCCACTTGTATCAAAATGTACTATTTTTCTGTTTAAAAATAGTTCAAAATTAACTGTCAATAAATCGTGGAACTGGAACTAATTAATGATTTGCGTTTAGCTTTTTAAACTCGGATGCTTTTCTAGAGTCAAGTGACAAAGTTAACAAACCACAAGGCTGCAAGGTCTGTAATTAAAATGACTAGGTAGCCTTAATCGAATTCTCAATTTTAAGACAACTTTAACGACATTGTACATTAATATGGCGCTATAAAAAAACATAAAATACATAAAACCATCAAGTAACCTCTCGTATTAAACGATCTAGGCAATAACTCAGGCTTAGCTTGGCTTGAGAATATAGGGTGGGAGGGTAGTCAGCGGTGAGGGAACCACTTGTTGCTATGGTTACGGCAGTAACAATAACCAAAAAACTTATTTCAAACCTTAAGTGGTTCCAAAAAAGTACACTTTCCTGTATCAAGATGAGAACGCGACTGTGTTTGCTCGACTCATATGATCTGAAATTATGTTGAATATTGTCATACGTGCACAGCTGGGTATGTCATAGAATTATATTTTTCTTAAATGTTTTCTTTTAAATTCGTTATGTTAGGCAGAGGCGGCGTGTGCGACACCAATTCGCCTCGATATTCGTATGTAAATGAATATTAGGTAGACCTTTTTTGGTAATTATCTTATTTTTCGACGAAAAGGTCATGATGTTTTGCTTTTATTTAGAGTCTAGCTTTTCAAGGCAGCTACGGTCGCATGAACAATATCTAATATGTCATTAAATACGACACTCTTTATAAAACTCTCCGTTTCTTTAGGTAAATACACAAAAGATTTGAACTATGTTGAAGTTAGATTAGGAGGTTAATTTTTTGTAGCAAACACAAAATTATCTCTCAACACGTACTCAAACCATGATCCTCGCTTTGTGCAGTAAAATTGAGTTACTTTGATACCACGGGTTTACTTTGGCAACAAACAAAATTAAGTTTTTCATAAGTCGAACGTAATTTTATTCGGTGTGTGAACGCATCCAAAAGGATTTTACTTTTTGGTTGGCAGCACTGACAGTTTCTTTTTAATAAGGCGTGTTTTCTATTATATAAAAAGGTTTTGTTGGTGTACCTACCTACAGGTACTGGGCATTTTTAAGGTAAGAAAAACTTTTGGTGCCTCCAAAAGTCAAAATATATGTACCGAATATCTAAAACACCATAAAAAAAGAAATGATCAGTGGTGCCAACCAAAAAAGAAAATCCTTTTGGATGCGTTCACACACCGAATAAAATTAAGTTTTTCATAAATCGAAAGTTGTTATCAAAGTCATGCTCTGTGATCAAAGTGAACCTGTAGTATCGAAGTAACCCCCATTTAACCAGTATCTATACTATATGTTTATGTTAAGATGGATACAGTTTATTTTATAGACCGCTTTTAAAATAGACACTTACCTTTCCAACATAAATAATACAGCCATGCAAGATTAAACTTTAGATCATAATAGTCCAACATAAATAATACAGCCATTCAATAGATTAAACTTTAGATCATTATAGTCTTAGAGTTTCGCTAAGCGTGGGATGAGCGCATAACTTTTAACAATCCTATAATAGTTTCAGCGAATTTATACCCTATGCAATATACTAGTTCGTTCCAGAACATAAAAGTAGTAAAGCTTACGCGCGTGTAAACTGAGATAAGACAATAAGTTTATTTTAACGTGACACTGGCGTACACTGGGCGTATTGCAGACGACCGCTTTTTGCTCGGTGTCTGTCATATGTCGCTTGATTGCCGACAAAAGTCAGTGACTAAGTTTCTCGTCGATTCTGTACACAACATAGTTTAGAATCGGCGAGAAACTTTTTATGTAAAAACATAGGTATATATGTCGCGTACAGAATCGGAGCCTCCATCCCTTCATCTTCTATCGTTTGTCTCCACCTTTACACAAATCACTGTTGACCGGACTGAAAACCGCAGTTGATCGGACTCGGATTGAGACTTCTGTGAGAAATGCGTTGTACGTGAAAATTCTAGAAATAATTTGGTTTAAACTTACTTTTAGGCTTTAGAAATCACGTCATGACCTCTTATAGAGTCCAAAAACAACACTAAACTTTGAGTTTGTTACGGGAATTCAGCGCGGGGGTCAGTCGGATAGGAAATGCTCATGGAGTTATGAAATAATGACATTGACGTGCAAAAGTATTATATAATAATATTATAAGATTTTCTTACCGGAAAAAATATCATTTCATTTGAAACTTCTTATAACTTCTGATACTTACAAATATTTTGAAATTTTAAATACAAAAATATACGGGTTATAGATATTTCATTTAGATTCTAAGTTATATGTATTGTGAACTCCGACTTCCTGTTGGTCCTCATAAAGTCGACAGTCTGTGTAACCACTATAGGTTCAAAGCTTAACCGGAGTACGGTTAATTACGGTATCAGCCCCAGCGGCAACGGGTGGGATTAAAGTCGCGGAGTCTTTGGTATGTGACTTTATTGTTGATACAAAGTGTTTTTAATTAGAGGCTACTGAAGGTTATTGACCTTTTTAAGTTTGATCATGTCATACGTTTAATTCATGTGTCCAGATAGAATAACAGCGACAACAGCGAGTGCTGATCCTGCTCCATAATTAGGACAATCTAGATTCGAGACAAATTCAAACTGGAGCTAGACCACCACCTCTTAAAGCAGTATTATTTTAATCTTACATGAGTGTCGGAAAGAGATGGAGCTAGACGTCCTGTATAGCTCCATCTCTTTCTCACACTGAAGTAACATTAAAATAATACTGCTTTAAGAAGTGGTGGTTGGCCCACTGGTTGATAATTAAATTGTATGACGCGTGACATTATTATTTTATAACGTTGATTTTTCAATAAGTGATTACTTTAACTAACACACTGACTTATTACTTGTTAAAATTTTGAGAAAATCGTTTAACTACTTTTGCAATGTTTGTAAATATGTGATCACCGTCCATCTGTGTATAATTAATTTATTTGTCATTGCTTAATTTTTAGGGTTCCGTAGTCAACAAGGAACCCTTATAGTTTCGCTATGTCCGTCCGTCTGTCCGTCCGCACCTTAGCTCAGAGACTCTTAGTACTAGAAAGCTACGAGTATACTATGGCATGGATATACATATTCATCACGCCGGCAAAGTGATAAAATAAAATCATGAAAAAAAATTTTTTTTAGGGTACCTACTGTACATGTAAAGTGGGGATGTTTTTTTTCTCGTCTACCCCATACTGTGGAGTGTTGTTGGATGGGTCTTTCAAAAATATTGCGGGTTTTTGTAAACAATTTTTCGATTTAGGGATACGTTTCTGAAATATTAAGCTTTAAAGTGCTAATTTTTGTTAGAGTCAAGTGTGTGTGTCCCCGCAAGCTAAACAGTTAGTTTTGGATGGGTGAAAAAATTCACGGTAGTAGTATATATAACGAAGTTAAAAAGAAAACTATCACAGCTAAGTAGGCTTTTCAAGTTTACGAGTAATAGTCAAATATTCATGAAACAACAAAAAGCCCTCTTCTTAGGCCGCATTATTGTGCAACTACGGAACCCTATTACTGCGCGTGGCCCGACACGCACTTGGCCGCTTTTTTTTACATTCTTTTTGGCAATTGTGGTATAGTTATTTATATTCTAAGTGTGTCGTCTTCACATATGATATAATTAATGTATACAAAATATTGTAAAACAGTTTTAAAAGAGTAACAGTTTTTAAAGGTGGAGTTCCTTGCCCATTCTTCTCCATAGAAAACTATCTTTTGGAAGGGGTGACTAGAATGAATTCTATTTTTTTTTAATGTTGACGTTCAAAGGTCCAGGCCAGGCAAGGCCAGGCCTTCATGTGCCTATTTGAAATAAATTATTTGACTTTGACTTAGACAATCAAGCACAAATTCTCCAATGAAGGGTTTTTTTTTGTGGATGGGAAATTATCAAATGACTTCTCCCGCTCTAGGCGGAGTGGGAGGGCGTGTCAGACTTTTACTGACTAAAACCCACCCGTGTTCCTTCAGTTGCCCGTGCCAGGGCCACGGTATCTCTTTCGAACTACCTACGACCCCGGCGGCCTTTAAGAATGCCTCAACTCATAAAGTTCTCTTTAACCGAATTTAGAATTTAGGCGTTGGTGCTAGTCGTACAGACTTGCCTGCGCTGGCCTTGCAGGTGTTGTTTACACAAGGCCAGTCATTTCTAAATTTTTCTTGTGGTGTAAGCACGTTTATCTCAATAAAATGAAGGATTCCGCAGTAATCGCAAAAAGTATTTGCTTGTGCTGTGAGACTGCTTCTTCTCAAATTTCATGGTTCTAGGTCAACGGGAAGTACGCTATAGGTTTTGATTTATTTGCGAATAAGTATCAAAATATGTCGCATAAATGGCCGTATTTTTTTATTGCTTCGACTTAGAAGCTTGATGTTTTTGCTGCAGAAATCCAAGGGACCTCGTCTTCAATCAATAATTATTGATCGAAAACCTTCATATTTGATGTTAATTTAAACTTGACACCTCCAACTCAGATCAACAAAAACAGGAAGAGAACATCAAAAGTGAAGCCACCTTTTTATCTGTGTGTGTCGGAGGGTTGCCATTTGTTACATTATTTTCCCTATAATTTGGGGAATAATGTTCTATGGGTAAGATATAATATTTAAATTAGTTTAATCAAATGGGGAAATTTTAAATCGTACTATGGCAACTTTAGCACTTTATGTCACTGCGTTCGTTCGTTGAGATTTTTTGTTCTAAGTAACAAAACTCATAATTTATTTAATAAAAAAAATCAGACCACGCACAATGAAGGATTCCGTAGTTAAATAGATTTTTTTTTCTTTATAAGTACAAAGCGTTCATCCTTTTCACTGGTTTTGTAAGATGTGTAGCATTACAAAACTTTGAAAAAGTAGGACTGAAAACAGGTGAAAGAAATAATATCTTTACAGCATTCACTTTTACAGGACGCTAATCCTTCAAAATTACACTTCAGGACTGATTTACACGTTCATATTACATCTTCACGTAAAAGTTAGTTCGTTTTTCTAAACAACTTAGAAGCATGAACGTCACCTGTTACGCTGTATCAAGATTGGAAAACTTTCGGAAACACTTGTACTGTGTTGGAGAAATATCACTTTTTCCCTCACCAACCCTACCTACCTACTAACTGTTCTTATGTGAAGATAGTTTGGATTTGTTGGAGACAGCTTCGGTTTTTATAATCGCGTGTGTTTTGTTTTTGTGTAATTTTATTTTCGTTCACAATCGTGAATATTACACAAAAGAGTATTCATTACAAAGGAACGTAAATATCGTTGAATGTCAAATATTTGAGGTTTGATCATCCGTGGCTTCGATTATCGTTAAGGGGCTCGTGGCTACCTACATGATAACAGACACACGGGTCGATCGAAGGTTAAGATACGCTTGCCGTGGTCAGTTCGTGGATGGGTGACCATCCATTACATATCGAGACCCCTTCGTACGGTCAGCAACATAAGTCGATTAACACTGCTACTTACACATCATGTAAATTAATACAAAATAATTTGATTATCTTCTTTTTTCCTAAAATACCTAAGAGTCTAGTAGATCTTTAAATTATTTTACTTCTGTTCCGATTTTAATTAAATATCAACTTGCTCAATGATTAAGATTTAAAAAACTGAAGTGTTAATCGACTTTTTTTGCTGACTGTACCTTGCAAAGCACTTTAAACCGCTGTCATTCGTAGATATTTGACATTTGTTACGGGTAGTCAGAAGCCCGAAAGTCTATCAACCAGTCTTTATCAGTCAATACCAAGAGGTATTGTGTTACCCAGTAACTGGGTTTTGGACGTCAGATAGGCTCGCTCCATGTAAAATACTGATTATTAGACTGGATCGGATCGGATTATTAGACTGGATCGGACTTCAACACAGTTGGGAAAGGCTGGGCAGACTGATTGGTTTCACTTATCGTTATTGGTTCGAAGAAAAGTCTGCGTGATTAAGCAAGAGCTGAAAGTATTTTTCACGAATTACTTTTCTGCAGACACAGGTCAGGCACTACTAAAAAAAAAACAAAACACAAAAAGTCGAAGGACGCGACCGCAGTACATTTTAACATTGGAAAATGGATATCGAACAGTTATTTATCAAGCTGGAAAAACTACGATTTCACATATGAAATTCTTTTCTATGATAAGTACCTAATCATTTATCTATGAGATAAGCTGTACCTATAGTTACTATGAATACAAAAATGCTGACCAAAACTATCTGTTAAGGGTACGTATCAAGTACCGAGTGTGGGTCATTAAGTCCGCGATGGATCACGTGTGTAATTAGGCGGTGTGTCTTTAATTAGAGAGATTAGACGATAGTTGCTTTTGTACGGTGAAATAGGGATCAACAGTTACATTGGAAAGGTTTGTCTAGTGGTTTACAAAACGTCTTTAATATAAATCGTTTCACAAATCCTAACTAATATTATAAATGCGAAAGTGAGTTTGTTTGTTTGTTACGCTTTCACGCTAAAACGGCTGAACGGATTTGGATGAAATTTGGCACATGGGTAGACCATGACCTGGATTAAGACATAGGATACTCTTATCTCGATATTCCCACCCACGGGATCAAGACTTATGCGGGTGAAACCGCGGGCCGCAGCCAATGTAGTCATAAAACCAATTCAAATTAATCGTCGAGACTTTGATTCGTGATCGCAATGTTAATTAAGGACCTTAATTTAATATTAATTAAAAAATTTATTGGGTCTATTAACATTGCCTTCTTATGAACCAAAACACAATAAATATACATCGCAGCAGAAACAACAATTAATTAAAGTAATTCGATGGAAAAGACATTTAATTAAGCTATATTCTATACCTCCCTATTCTACTACAACATTATTTTTAGTATATGCGAAACCAGAATATAGTTTGTTCAGAATAAATAACTGAATCGATTCCAATAATTTTTATACCGTGTTTTATTTTGCCCCAAAAATCTTTAAAAAAAAGATTACAATATGGACACCGCGCGACGAACACAAGTAACTGCAGGTCATAGCGGCACTAGGCACGGGCGCACAGAGGGCGCCGCGTGGTGATCATGTTTTTGTACGGACAACCAGGTAACATAACAAGCTTAATATAACTTTGTGATTTTTCATGATACAGTTTTGAAATTTGGTACATAGATTCTTTACATAAAAATACTAGACACGTGATTCGGGTTTCGCATATACTAAAACTGATGTTGTATATCAAGTTATTGGTCATACCTTCCCTATTTTTTTGTACAATTTCTTAGCTTTGACTCACTGCTGCTGTTCACAAATAAAATCTTTATTGCAACTATATTACTACTGGTTAGGTACTTATCGTTTTCGAAGCCGCTTCCATCAAAGCCACAACAGACCATTGTTGTCAGTAATCTGTTAGCTCGTGGCTAAGTAATAATAGCCGCACGGGTCGATCCATCAGGTTAAGCTACACTTGCCGAGGTTGGTCCGTGGATGGGTGACCATATTTACATACCAAGACTCCTTCACACCTAGGAAAGAACGTTACCTCAGCCTTTGGTACCGGCTGTGATTTGTGGATCTTTGAGAGTCGTTACGGGTCGTCAGAAGCTCGTAAGTCTGACAACCAGTCTTACCAAGGTGTACCGGATTACCCAGTTACTGGGTTGTGGAGATCAGATAAGCAGTTACTCCTCTGATTAGACTGGAATCCGACCCCAACATAGTTGGGAAAAGGCTACGTAGATTGATTCTTTGTATAGATAGATATAGACTAAGCTGCCGCTTTCCTCAAAGCCCCACACCAGGCCAGGATTGTCAGTAATCTGTTAAACTCACGTCGCTGGCAGGGCCCCAACAGTTCGCCTAATCTGCATTGTAATTATCCCGGTAGCCCGCCGTGCAATTTGTCCAGCGTACGGACTTAGCTTGATAAGTGAACTGTGTGAGTTCTATTAATTTTAATGCGGGATTACTGTGTGAAGTGAAGACAAATTGTGTTAGTGGTATTTATTAAGGTTTGGAGGATTTATTGCACAATTTATAGCTGGGTGTTTAGCTTTCCTACAAAAATATAATTACATGAACACAATATAATCAGCCTGTATATAATGTTAACACTGCTGGGACACAGGCCTCCTCTCTTCAAGAGGGAGTGCGCTGTAATCTACTACGCGGCATCAAGATATATTTATTTTCACAAAATTATGTATTATGTTTTTCTTAGAACTATGGACCCTGAAGCCCCAAACACAAGATTTGTCAAGATTGCCTTTGTTGATGCTACCTGTCACTTAATGAGGTTTATCGGGTTAATCATAAAGTAGGTACAACTGGCTTACCAGTTACGCAGCAATCAAAATTAATTAACTTAAGTAACGCTGCATCGTGTTTGAGGCAATAACGTCTTTACTTTAAATTCAAGCTTGGTAAAAAAAACAGCCAAGTGCGTGTTGGATCACGCACAATGAAGGGTTCCGTAGTTGAAAAGAATTTATCCCAAAAACAAAACAATGTAACCCCAAAAAATATTTTTTATGTGATAAAATTATAAATTAACAATTTTCAGACTTTTCCCTTTACTTGTGCTGTGAGATCTTGCTTCTTGCCAAATTTCATTATTCTAGGTCAACAGGAGGTACCCTAAACATTTTGATTTACTTGCGAGTATATGACGTATGATTTTTTTAGAATTTTAAGGGACCATATATGACGTGATCCTGTAAGGGTTCCGGTTTTTCCTTTTGAGGTACGGAACCCTAAAAATAGACGTTGTTTATTTAGTAAGACAAACATATTTTATATCTTCCAAACCCATAACTTAATAATAGAAGATTCTGATGTAGGTACTAAAAGTCTGAAAGAAACATAATTGATTTCCCAAAGGCTGAGTTTTTCGTTTACACAGCAGCCGTGTGGTTAAAAAAAAAACTTACATGACTTTGATACAGAAGTTTCGCAATGAGCTTACATTTGCGGTGTATTTCGAGAGAAAGTTTTAATAAGTTTTGTTTAGGTGTAGCGCATACATTCGATTACGTTGGCGACTAAATCTGCCTATCCAACGTTTGAACTTACGCAATTTTTTCCTGAACCGAATTCGCCTTTATCCCTCAGGATACTAAGCTATTGTAAAAGTCGATCTTTATTCCACAGCAACGCCAATGTATGAGATGTAGTGCTCAATGTTTTACAAGGCAAAAGGAAATGATAATGTAGGCAAATCTATTTCGCACTGGAATAATACTCGTATACTATCTGATCTTAAAAGAGTGGGCGATACCAAAGACGTGAGAGAGAATAGGCCTTTTACACCAATGTTGAACAAAGCTGGTAATGACGAAAACCTTTCAGTTTTTGACTGCAATGGGGATGATGCTCGGGTAAAAAAAAAAGCTGTTTAACCGTCACGTCAGTCAGATAATAAAAAAATATTAGACACGTATTTTTTGCTTTATCATAATTATAACAAAAAATAACTTGGATAACACGCATTAAAGTCGGGAACTGGGGGCTTGCTACGTACATCTACGTATAAAACCTAGCTAGGCGTGACATCATGCCATATTTTAACTCAATCTATCGCCGTAATATTTTGATTACGTAAAAAAAAAAAAATACGTGTCCAATTTTTTTTTGTATCTAAACGACGGGTTCAATTCATTAATTCACTGACATATGACTAATGGGCCAAACTTACGACCCAGTGGGTCCCTTTTAATGGCAAGCGACATCGCGACAGGCCCAGACGGAGATGACGGGATGAGCTGGACTCTTTCAACAAGAACTGGTCTTTAGCAGTTTTAAGCAGAGAGAAGTGGAATGAGAGTAGGGAGGACTTTGCCCTGCAGTGGGACATCACAGGCTTTTAATAATTGACCTATAATTATAACATACTTTTAGGGTTCCGTACTTTAAAAGGAAAAAACGGAACCCTTACAGGATCACTCGTGTGTCTGTCTGTCTATCCGTCCGTCCGTCCGTCACAGCCAATTTGTTCTAAATCTAACGGACCGATTTAGTTGGAGGTGCACATATGAATTTTTGTGATCCGAACACGGAAATGAAACATAAAAAAAATAATTTTGAATATGGGGGTCATTTTTGGGGGAAAATAAGAAAATCAACAAAAAAATTTTTGCAAATTGTACCGTGTGACATATCAAATGGAATGGCTTACTGTAAGAGTCAAAAATATTATTTTTTAGATAAGAAAATATACCAAAATTTACCCCCCCTCCCCCAACCCTAATCACAGATTGATAAGAAAAAGTCTGTGGTCTTAAAATAACATAGTAAATCTCTCACTATTGTGTAATTACAAACTTACATGTGCAGTTGGCATGTATGGGAAAACATCTTTTTCATGTACAATGTTAAGTTCATTCTTGGGATAAATTCATTCCAACAGCGGAACCCTTCGTTGTGCGTAGTCCGACAAGCACTTGACCGAGTTTTCTTTGTTTTCCTCCATTTGTGATTTCAATTTTTCTGTAACAAAAGGATGAGAAAATAATATACCTAGATCACAAAAAGCTTACACATGAAAAAGGGAAGGCATCTAAGTTCACCCATTCGTATCACATGAGCTAAAAGTAAGATATATAGGTACCTTACCTACCTGAGTTCACAGACGTCCAGAGAACGCCTGCGACGTAAACAAATAAATCGCGAATTGTCTGAACAAACAGTTACCTTCTCAACTTTATGACGGTCATTATTTCAGACCTTTTCGATCTCCAGAATCATTTTTACGAGTTTTCGCGTGCAGAAAATCTATACTTACTTATATACATGTCGGGACGTCAGGATTTGCTCAGTTAGATTTAGGCAGACACGTGGGCAGAAGATGGGTTTCGTGCAATGAAAATACACTGGGTGCGATACACGGTGTTTAAAATCACAATCTAACACAATCACTAAGCACAACGAATCGAATACAGTTCCGTGGCGTAGTAACCCCGATGTTGCTCCGATGCGATCCGACACTAGACTGTTCTTCTCGCCATCAGGTTAAAACATCACGACTCTGTAGAAGCGCGCTGTAGGCGTGGGCACCTCACGTGATGTTGCCTATGGCGCGCCTGCGATTCGTTACACGTCCGTACTATTGACCGGATCCGACATACATATGTATGTAATATAATAAAGCTGAATAGTTTGTTTCTTTTGTTTGAATGCGCTAATCTCTGGAACTACCAGTCAGATTTGAAAAAAACATTTTGCGTTTGATAGCTCAATTCTTGAAGAAAGTTATAGGCTATTTAACATCTCGCTACAACCCTTAGAAGCTGAAAAAAAAAATTTAAAAAAGTAAAAAAGAATGCTAAGCCTAACTCGCGGGTGGACGATGCAATGCAACATGGTGGGTTAAGGCCGAGGGTGTCCGCCGTTTCACGCAGACAAAGTCGCGAGCAGAAGGTAGTTCTCCTATATTTTATTGTAACTTGTTTGTCTCATTATCCGTGCGTCGTAAAATATCAACTGTGTGATATAAAACATAAATGTCAACGTGTATTTACGATCGATTACAATTTAATGAGGTTTTTATTGCCGAGAGGCACTTTTAAGTATGAGTAGTACTGTTGGAAGTTTTCTTTATTTTGTAGCAATAATATCAAGTCAAACAGTAAATTCCAATTATGGGATGTATTTTTAAACGACGAAAAAAAGGAGGAGGCTCTCAAGTCGACACGTATTTTTTTTTTTTTTTTTTTTGTATGGCTACGCATAACTTTTTACATAGTAGTCCGATTTGAATGTTTGTTGTTTGATTCGAGAGGGTATACTTCAAAGTTGGTTCCATATAAAATTTATTTACATTGCTTGGGTAGCTTTTGAGTTAGCTTATAATACATATTTTTTCCACACTTTTATGTGGATGATGTTCTAATTTCTTTTGTAGGTAGTGAGTGGTATTAATATTTGTGTGGGGTAGGTACCAGAACTAACAAGTTAAAAAGAAAAATGTTTTTACAAAAAAATACAACCGACTTCCAAAAACAACACTACAAAGTGAAAAATAACTTAATTTTCGGAATTCGGTGGCAAGAAACGAAAATATCTTTAACCAGACACCGACTTCCGAAATTAAAGTTATTTTTCATTATGTAGTGTTGTTTTTGGAAGGCGGTAGTTTTGTAAAAAAGTTTTTATTCTACACTAGAAAGTAGTGGTGTAGCCTTCTAAGATATAAAGCAAAGCATGCTTATGATAAAAGCTCTATAAACCTACCTACGATAAAACTTGTCTGCACTAGGTTTACAAAACAAGGGTCTTACCACAAAAACTTAGACACATCTTTAACGCGTGTCTAATGTCAGTTTTACGTCAAACTCCATACATAATGTCATGTTAAACAATTGTTTAGCCTAAACAACTGATAAACAAGGTTTTGTGGTAATACGGTAACCGTGTAACGCATAGGAAAAAATCTTCTTCACTAAAAAAACGGAATTCACATTTTCATTCTCACAATGGCATGACTCTCATGATTCAAGCTTACCAACCCAATCTTCGACACAATCATTTGCTCAATATTTTTATAAAATTATCTCTATCCAGGTAAACTTCACCCTGTCTCCGAGAAGGCCTAATTTGATCGTAGGAGGCCTCCAATTTGTCTCTCAAAGTAAACACTCGGTGGCCAGACTCATCCCCTCGCCAAGAAATTCAATTAAACCCAGTAACTCTGTTGCATGTCCTTGCTTCGTTACCTATACACATAGTAGATACATGTATGATATATGTGCTCGTGGAATATTGTGGAGTTTATGAAGGACACTGGTGTTAGAGTAGGTATAGTCCTGGTCACACTTATTTTATCTTCAACAGCAACCAAACAGCAACCTTATGGCCATGAGAATAAATATCACTGTTATGCAAAATCAGAGTTAAATGACTATGAAAGGACTGTATGGACAAATTGAGCGGAATACTAATTTGTTGCATTGCACCTTACAACAGCCGTATCTGACGCAAGCTTTGGTTGTACTTACCGTCTTTTCAATGTAGTCATTCGTTTGGGCCCCGGTATAAACCCCACTTTTCAACTATTACTGTCATAAGTGGCAATTAAGTATTCCAAAGATGTGCCAATTCCTGTAACAAATGCAATCATTAATACGTCTGCCTAGCATGGTCCTTTATATTCAACAGTAGCTACAAGTTTCTAGGTTCATATGTAAATCTGTTCTCAGTTCAAAAGTTTTAGAGATAGTCTAACTATTTTCAATATTCCTAGCTCCTGAACGTTCCTGATCATACATAACTAACTACGTATATGATAGCGAACGTCATGCACGGTTTGAGATGTGCGGTCAAGATAGCTCAAGTAGAATCTTGTGTCACTTGAGAAATATCTTCTCCTTGAGAAATTTCGAAGTCTATTATTTTGTTAAAACATGATTTACGATATTAAACCCCCACAATTTTTTGTCTGAAGCCTCACCCAATACGAAGAATAGATGTAATAATGTAAGGTATCAAATGTATCATCTACTATCAGTTCACTCATAAAATATTGTCAAAATAACAACATAAATATAACGCAATTAATTAGCATAAAATGTTTTGGTCTTTAGCTACGAATAAAAGCCCGCCACTTTCTGTTAGCGTAGCCGCTTGCTACGGCGTAGTACCTACTGCGTAGCATCCGACGCCTCAGCTCTCTTCTAATAAACGTCGTACTCAATCGGCATCATCAATTTACCATCTAAGCCGAGTTGGCATCACCCTCTTTATTTTATAAGTACCTAGGTATAATTATGATTGAGGCTTATACAGGGTTAGTTTTCAATGACCAGCCAAATTTTCACAGGGTGTTCTACCCATGATTATGAACAACTTTCACTATGGGACCAACTTTGAAATCATGAAAAAAAAATCAGCTGTTTCATACATTTTGGTCGAGTAGGTATTGAACTTTTGTATGAAACAGCTGATTTTTTTTTCGTGATTTCAAAGTTGGTGCCATAGTAAAAGTTGTTCATATTCACGGGTAGAACGCCCTGTGAAAATTTGGCTGGCCATTAAAAACTAACTCTGTATAGTGTTCGTTTACCAAATTCTTAGGTAGGTCATTAAAAATATTGGTCGAATAGCTTGTGAATATTTTACCGAAAATTATCATTATTACAAATCTAAATCATTTATTATCATCCTTTTCTTTGAGGCGGCGCAGATCGAACTTTTGTTCCACATACAGGCTGAAATTGAATTCATGGGCATCCTCTTAAGAGGTCAATGTACTCATCATTATGAACAACTTTTACTGTGGGACTAAACCTGAAATCTGCTGTTATATTACATTTTGACGAGTTATGCAAACATAAAATGTAAGGAACAGCAGATTTATTTTTCCCGATTTTCGGTTTGATCCCATTGTAAAAGTTTGTCATAATGATGAGCACAACGACCTTAAGAGGATGCACATGAATTCAATTTCATCCTGTATCATTTTCAGTGTCGCCATAATTTATTAAAATCTTTCAAATTTTCCAATACATAGCTAACCATACTCCTAAAATCTTTAGAGCTATATCCCACTAAGATCAAGAATTTTTCACTCATGCATAGAAGTCAAATTTTTTGCGTCTTTTATATAAGTACAAAGTTGCCAAAAATAAAAGAATATCTATTGGAATTGGCAGACTAAAGTTACAATGGAACACATCTGTCGCAGCACTGACATCCATTGAAATGGACAACGTTGAGAATAAAAAGTTAGTACCGAAATCGTTTCATTCAATTGTTACAATTGAAACTGAAGTTTACAACGCGTGTACTATTGGTTGGACTTTTTCAGTTTCGTTGTTTTATTTGGAACGGAATTTAAAATGTATTGACTCGTTATGAGTATTGAAATATTAGAAATTGCAAATTTCTAAGAGCTTTTCTGTAGGAATGATTTTGACATGTTGAAAAATGTAATGGAACAAAGTGGGCTTTTTATTTTTATACTTTGGAGAGAATTATATCGCAATATTGCAATATAGCACGTTGTTGATTACCTAAAATAGAAATCCTGCAAAAAAATCGAGGTAGTAGCACACAATTATTTTGCTTTAGATTAGAACATTCAATCAAACAATGTCATATGCCTAGCCTTTTTCCAAATATCCTAATTTTGTCAGTGAAAACTTGTAATTGGCCTTCTTACACTAATGCTATCCTATCCATAACCTAGCTGTAAATTTTCTTAAGTTAATAAAATAAAAAAATAAAATAAAGTATTTGATTCAGCTTCCAGGCTAACCGGTTACAGCTGAATGCCAGTATTTTATCTACATCGTCATACATGGAGCGACAATTTAAAATAAGAAAACGTAACTAAAATAATTCTAATATCTACTAAATTAAAATCAAAATGTCAAGAAGTTCATGCTAAAGTAAAAAAATTGCCAATCTTCCTGAAGAACCAACCACAAAGTTTTCAACCATCTACACAGTATCTAGGTCGGCCGATACATATTTTTGCATGCCCAAACACGTAGAATTCACCTAAAAGGGAGGCCAATCGACGGTGATCAATCAAAATCTCATTTAAACACGTCACTTTGGCGCAACCTTCTATCCGTCTTGCGTAATTTCGTCATAACATTGTGTCGGTACTGTTTGACAAGATCCTAATGCTGTCCGCTGATTTTTGTAATTAAATTCCTGCGTTCTTCATTTTTCGTTTCATGATTTGATTTTTTTGGGAGTAAAAGAATGACTAATGGTGGTCCAAGACTACAGACCGTTCACAGTAATTTTACCTCTGATTATGCATCACTGTCACTCAAAGTGATCTTTATTGTCGTTGCAATAAGATTGCTTTTGGGTTGCTGCCATTAACAAGTGTGTCAAAATCACAGTGATCTTTATTTTCGTTATGTTAAGGTTGATATTGGGTTGCTGCTGTGATAGGTAAAATAACTGTAAATGAACTGTATGGCAATCGCTTTCAAGGCGTTTCGTATGTCTATAACAAGTTTCAATAGAATTGAACATAAACTGTTCGGTAACTCATGTCAGTCCCATACATTTTTGACTTTGCATCTTCGTTATTGCTAATAGAATATTACTTCTAGGGCCTTGGCTGTTATTATCTTGAAATTTATTTTATATTCTAGCTAGCCGGGAAGAGCAGATAACAAGAACCTTTTTTTTTTTTTTTTTTTTTTTTGTGGATGGGAAATCAGCAAATGACTTCTCCCGCTCTGGGCAGAGCGGGAGGGCGTGTCAGACTTTTACTGACTAAAACCCACCCATGTTCCTTCAGCTGCCCGTGCCAGGGCCACGGTATCTCTTTCGAACTACCCGCGACCCCGGCGGCATCGGCCCAATTGACCCCGTCACTGCTGACATCTCTTTGAGGCGCGCGTGGAACACAACGCGCCGTCGACCCGGGCCTGGTCCTTACCGGACGGCGAGCTGCCCATTACTCGTCGTCCGCAAGCCCGCGCCTACGGTGGCCGGGAATCGGCAATCGATTCCCGCCGCCCAGGGCGTCTCCTACGGCGGCTAGGGGCGCGAGGGCGCGGCTGTTGCCTCTCCCTCACGCGTTCCGCTTCCTCCTTCGCGAGCATTACTGCTTCGCAGAAGGAGGTGACGGCTTCCCATGCACTCTCGCTCCGCACCATGGCCTGGACCAGGTTTGGACGCGAGAGATCGCCGCCGCCGATCGCCTCCGTGAGAACACGGCGGTGCTCCGCCCAAGCCGGGCAGACCTCCACTGTATGCTCCACCGTGTCCTCCGGGCGATCCACACAATGGTGACACCCGGGCGTTTCCTCCCGCCTTATCCGAAACAGGAACCTCCCGAAACAACCGTGTCCGGTGAGGACCTGCGTCAGGCGGAAGGTGAGGACGCCGTGGCGCCTCTCCAACCACTCCTCAAAGAGGGGACTTATCGCCGCAATTGTGGCGTGCCCAGCGCTGGGTTGCGACAATCGCACTCTCCATGTCGCCATGAGATCCCGCCGGAGCTCTGTCCGCTGTACCGTGATTTCTCGCGGCAGCGGAGTTACGCCCCGGCGTTTCACCTCCTCGCGCCACTCCCACACGTGCGCGAGGACTTTTGCCTCCAGATCCCATGGCGGTAATCCGGCAAGGAGGCACGCCGCCTCACATGAGACCGTGCGGTATCCCCGGACTAGCCGGATGGCCATGACCTTCTGGGACGCGTTCAACCGGCGGGCTGGTCGCAGCCTCAGGGAACGCGCCCACACCGGTGCCCCGTAAAGGGCCATGGACCGCACGACCCCCGCGTAAAGCCTCCGGCAGGAGGCGTTTGGACCCCCCAGATTGGGCAGGAGCCGCTTCAAGGCAGCCCCGGCCCGCTCTAGTCTGGGAGCCAAACGTCGGAAATGCTCCACGAAGTTCCACCGGCTGTCGAGGACGAGTCCCAGGTACTTCATCGTCGACTCGACTCCGATGTGAACCCCTCCTACCGTTATTTGGGAACCCGACGGTGGCGCGTTCCGAGGACCATGAAAACACATGACCTCGGACTTGTGCAGGGCCACCTCGAGTCCCAACTGCCGGATCCTCTCTACGATTGTCGCAACCCCGCGTGTCGCTAGTTCAGCCGCCGCCTGGTGCGACCTCCCCTGCGCCAGGACCAGCGTATCGTCAGCGTAACATACAACGCTGACGCCGCTAGGGAAGTCGGCGCGCAGCACCCAGTCGTACCCGATGTCCCACAGATGTGGCCCCAGGACCGATCCCTGTGGGACACCGCACGACATCTCTCGCCGGTTCCACTCTCCCTGATGACCGGGGTAGATGACGGCCCTGTCCGTCAAATAGGCCTCGACCACTCGACGGAGGTAGGTTGGCACACGGTGATACCGGAGTGCCTCCCTGATGCAACTCCAGGGCAGGGTATTGAAGGCGTTGGCGATGTCTAGAGACACCGCCAAGACGACCTCACCCCGGGCCACAGCATCCCCCGTCGTGAGGGCTCGCACGCGCATGATGGCGTCCACCGTAGAGCGCCCCCTGCGGAAACCAAACTGGCTCTCCGCCAAATCCGGCCCCTCCTGCACCAGCCACCCGACGAGGCGGTCTGCAATGACTCTTTCAAAGAGCTTGCCCACCTCGTCGAGCAGCACGATGGGCCGGTAAGCGGACGGAGAGTCCGCAGGGCGCCCCGGCTTCTTAATGAGGACCAGTTTCCCTGTCTTCCAACGAAGTGGGAACTGGCCCCTCTCCAAGCATGCGCTTAGGAGCCCCCCTAGTCGAGGCCCGAGAGCCCCAAAGGCCAGAACCCAAGCTCTTCCTGGCAAGCCGTCGGGTCCTGGGGCGGTATTTTTGGCACTCAGCCTACGTACCGCCGCTCTCAGCTCTACCTCGGTCACTTCCGGAGCATCGTCGTCGTCGTCGTCGGTGATGTGGTCCGCATCGGGCACCGCAGGAGGCGGAGCCATGGGCGGGGGAGTATGTTCCCCTCGCGAAGGGAACAGAGCGCTCACCACGTCCTCCACGAGCTGCGGCCGGAGACTCTGCGTCAGCGGGGGAGCCCATGGGCGGAGTTTATCCCGCACCATTTTATAGGGGCGTCCCCACGGGTCTCTGTTCAGAGTCCCCAGCGACTCCTCGCGAGCCAGACCCTTGGCCCGCGAGATCTCCGCTCGGAGGGCGGTTTTCGCCGCTCTGTACCCCTCGTACAGCTCCGCCTGAATGGCTTCCGTATCCGGTGGGCGGATACGGAGCCTGCGGTGCCTGGTGTACCGGTGCCGCGCAGCAACGCATGCCTCGCGCAGAGCCGTCAGCTCCGGCGACCACCAGTACACCTGGCGCCAAGCGCGTCCGGGCTGGACCCGGGGCATTGCCACGTCACATATTTCGGGCATGGCCTCCCGGAACCACTCCGCCTCACCGTTGATGTCAGCAGGCCTGTCCGGTGGTGACACCCAGGCCTGCACGATCGAGGCTTCCAGGAGGAGCTCCCGGTCCAGCTGCTTCAGCGCCCACCGCGGACCACTCGGGGCCTGTCGGACCGGCGCGCTCGAGGTCTGGGCGGAGACATCAAACCGAATGTACCGGTGATCGGAATAGGTCTCCACCCCCTCCATGACGCGCCAGTCAACAACATGCGGCACCAGAGCGGGGCTGGCAAACGAGATGTCCACCACTGATGCGCCCCGCATCCGCACACATGTGGGGACAGAACCCCGGTTTAGGACGACCAGGCCTGTCTCCAGAGCCCAGTCCTCCATAATCCTGCCCCGTGTGTCCGTATACCGGGAACCCCAAGCCACATTCTTGGCGTTGAAGTCCCCGAGGACGAGCACGGGAAGGGAACGGAACCCGACAACGACGGTTTTCAACTCCGCAAGGGAGTTGTGGAACTCGGCGAGAGTTCGGTTCGGGGAGAAGTATACCCCTACCACGACAATCTCCCCAAACCGTGCTGCAACGCAACCCTGTCCTCTCTTAGTAGCTTCGAGCGACAGGGTACCGGCGGCGGCCGACGAAATGAGGGTCACTGAGCCGCTCAGGTCCTCCACCCAGTAATCACTGGGCGGGACAAAGTACGGCTCAGCGACCACGGCGATGTTAATCGACCACTGCGCCATGCTCTGGAGCAACAGATCCTGAGCTGAGGCGCAGCGGTTGATGTTCGCCTGGAGGAGGCGTAATGGAGCCATTACTGACACTCCATTTCACCCCCTCCCTGAGCCCCCTGTGTGGGTCCTGCCGCAGTGGGTACGGCGACGACGGCAGTGGAGGCGGCAACGGCGACGGCTGTGGCGGCGGCCGCGGCAGTGACGGCGGTGGCAGAGGGCTTGCCCCTGCTCCGGGCTTTAGTGGATGGACCACAGCCCTTGCTTCCAGCCCGGTGATCGGCCGGCTTGCCAGCAGCCGCACATAAATAGCAGTGCGGCGTGGCATTGCACGAGCCGGCCTTGTGACCGGGCTGACCACAACGGAAGCAATGACTGCTGCGGTCCACCTCCGAGGTGCATTTGACTCCGACGTGATTGCCCACTTGGCAACGGAAGCACCTCAGAGGTCTGGGTTCCAGCAATTTCACCCGCGTGGAATCCCAGCCCACCCGGAACCTTCGGCCCTCCCCAGCTATCTTTTGGGCCGCCGACACGGGGCAGCTCACCGTAACGGCTCGCATCCCCGTGGAGTCAAGACGGATGGTGCCTACCCTCACCTGTTCGAAGGCGCACCCCCCAGTCTTGACCACGGCGGCCACCACCTCTCCCTCCGTCACTGAGTCGTCCAGACCCAGGATGCGCATGTCAGCGCACTTGGCGGGTCTGGACACTCGGGCCATGTCCGCATCTAAGGACGCCCTAAGCCTTTCGGCTAGAGCGTCAGCGGTCGGGCCACTGGCCGCACCGGGAATCTCCAGCATCCGAGCCCCGGTCGCAGTGACCTTTACTCGAATGCCATCAACTACCCCGAGCTCCTCCAGGTTCACCGCCGCCCTCGCCTTGGTGAGCACGTCGCGGTAGGACACGCCCTTCTTCTCCGCTTCCGGCTGTAGTGTGATCACTACAGCTGCGGACTTCGGGGCATGTATCCTCGCCGCGACGTTTCGCTCTTTGCGCCGCCGCCGCCACTCTTTTCGTTTGGCCGCCCTTGCTGCCTTACCCGCCTTCTTCTTCTCCCCGGCTACCTGCCATTCGGCGTCAGCCGGAAGAGATTTAGGAGGCGAGGGCAGCCGCGTCGCCGCCACGGCTTCGGCTGGGGCATTCGTAGGTGCCTTTCAGGCACAGTTGCACTCTTCGCTGGCCCCGCCGATCCTGGTTTGGCCGTGGCAGCCATGGCGGCATACGAAGCCGCCTTTGGCTGGCCCGAGGCCGGCCGGCTTGCCGCTAGCGGGGGCCGCAGGACAATGCCCTCCAGGACTGAGAAACGCCTGTTGAGGGCAGCCAGTTCCTTCCGCACCAGGGCCAGCACCCGGTCCTCAGCAGGCTCGGGCCCACCCTGCCCCTGCTGCGACCCGCCCTGTGAACCATCCCGGGGGCCGGCTCCTCGGAGCCCGGCCAGGTCCGCTCGGAGCTCCTCGTTCTCCTTTCGGAGAAGCTCCATGGCGGCTGTCAAGCGGGCGACCTCCGCCCGCATCTCGGACATGCCGTCCGTCGGAGGCCCCTGTAGCAATGCCTCCGCTGCCGCCATGATGGAAGCCTTGGCTGCGGGTATGGCCTTGTCTTTAGAGGACTGAGTCCTCTTCAAGGCCACACCCTCGATTGCCGCCACCACGACCTCCTCGAACCTGGCCGCTCGTATTATATTGGAGCCGCCCTCGGCGTCCGACTCACCGCCAGACGACTCCATGGCGACCCTCTCGGCCGGCTCGGCTGAGCTAGCTCTGCTCAGCTCGCTGTCCTCCTGCGTGGGGACTACCCGACCCTTGCCCCCTTTTTTCCGGGTCCAGCCTTGGCCCCGGCGAGCAATTTTCCTGCGGGCCGAGCTCACCCCGCCGTCCGAGGAAGACCCCTGGCCATCCCCCGGATTTTTATTCCGCTTCAGGAAGGACTCTTCGTTCCTCCCCCCAGCAGACCTCACCACTACGCCCTCCGGACTCTTAAATGAGCCTTTCGTGCCCTTCGCGCCAGATGCGGCGTCGGACTCCGACGCCGCATCACTCCCCTCCTCTTTACGTCCTTTATTTTTAGTTTGTACCATAGTTGTTCCCACGAGTAAAAAACTTTATATCTTCTCAAAAACAGTGGTTCGCACTAACGACTAATTTAGCTACCCATTAGTCAAGCTACCAACCTCCCTCACGGTGCGCCGCCGCTTGGAGGTTTGGGGTGATTTTTTATAGAGGTTTTCTTCCTCGCGGTCCGGGCGATTAAGCCAAGACCCTCGACCCCC
Organism: Cosmia pyralina; assembly: GCA_946251885.1. Taxonomy (NCBI): domain Eukaryota; kingdom Metazoa; phylum Arthropoda; class Insecta; order Lepidoptera; family Noctuidae; genus Cosmia; species Cosmia pyralina. Next base: position 19,796,874 of record OX276353.1, read on the forward strand.
GTCAAAGGTCAGAGACATGACCTGACAATCTTCGGGGCTACGAGACTAACGGTGGCAGAAGGAAATGACTTCCTCCTGCCTGCCCGGCGGCAGGGTTAGTGCACACCGAGCCCGCTCTTACTCCGCCGCTGTGCGTCTCTGCTTAAGCAGAGGGACACACGTTGGAGCGTACCTCCGACAGGATATTGGCATACGGACAACGGGACCCCTTAGGCAAATAGCGCCTAATAGGGAGCCATTGCCCGTACCCCAGGGTGCACCGTCCCGGAGACTGGCCTTCCCCCCGGACGTATCCGTAAGGGAACTCCAGCCCCCGGGCACTCGGGGAGGTTTCCTGTCCACGCACCCCAGATAACAAGGACCTAAGGGTGTTTTTTCCACCAGAGATTTGCTATGCTACGTTGCTATGGATGCGTTTGAATCCACCAATCATATTCATTGGTCCACATAGCATAGCACTGGTGGAAACGGGTTCAACTAAGCTATGTTTCTTATATGGAAGGATACGTGCTATGGATGCATGCTATGGATGCGTGGTATAGATGCGTGCTGTAAATAGGAGCTAAAAATACGCGAGTGGTGTAGCTGCCGCTCCCCGTGCCTTCCCTACTGTCGATGCATCGCATAGCTCGAGCTGAGCATCTTCCTCGCACAGCTACCTCGCGGCGGCGCATCTTCATAGCACATCTTACATACTCCGTTACAGAGCTTAGCATTAGTGGAAACGGTCACATAGTTTCGTAGCTAAGCTTTCACATCCTCGCAACATAACTGCATAGTACATCTCTGGTGGAAAACCACCCTCAGCTAAGTGATTAGTTGGATTAAGTGCGGTCACATGCAGAAGATTGCAGAGAAGATGACACAACTTAGATGTAGCATAGATTTGAAAATTTGCATTCGTTCATTTCAATTTTTCGAATGTATTTGGTTATATGACTTTACAATTTATTGCGTATGCGTAAAGATCATTTTCGCCTAAAGCTGTAATAAAGATTGATGATGTTAAAGGCGCACTCAGTTCGGATCGTGATCGGTTTTACGAATTTTGCCGATGCTACATCTAAGTTGTATCGTACTGTAGCGTATTTGTGTTTTGATGTGGGTTTTATGTTTCACATATGATTTATTTATTTCAGAGAAATCTCCTTAACCATACTATTATTATAAATTCGAAAGTAACTGTCTGTCGGTCTGTCTGTCTGTCTATCTGTTATCTTTTTCACGCCTTTCAGAACGGATTTCGATAAAATTTGGCATGGCGATAGATGGCATCCTGGAGAAGTACATAGGCTACTTTTTGTCTCAAAAATAATCCTACAGGGGGTGTTATAGGGGATGAAAGTTTGTATAGGAGCATTTATTAAGTTAGGGATATGAAAAATACTAATATTATAAATTCACGTGGGATATTTTCCGATATCCACGCGGGTGAAGCCGCGGGCAGAAGCTAGTAAGTTATATATATAAACATAAAAGAACAGAAAATCATAAAATGTTAGTGTCTTAGTAACAAAACTGAACCTAAAATATTATGTTAGTATTGTTAGTATCTACATATACCTAACTGATGCCTATGGCTGTCTTAATCCACTGATTTTGGAAAGGTCAGTCAAAGCGGGCAGCAATAGCATTTAGGATGCTGTTGCTTATCTGCTGCTCATTAACAGTATGATAAACATTCCTGAGAATATTATTATTTGGTAACTTTGTTAACGTCAAAATATTATCATTAGGTAAATTTGTTAACGTCAAAATATCAAAACGCAAAGCGGGTGACTGCTTAGCACGTTTTATTCTACTGTAGGTTAACGTTTTATTCATGTAGAACCCATATTGATTTACTACTAAAAGATTGGTAACGTTTCGGAAACTTGCAAAATGAAAGACTGATGAGTTTTATAGACTTTTAACTTTCCGAACTTATATCTACTGAATATTTTTGGCAGAAAGTGTACTAATTTCCTTCTTGCCCCGATAAGATGTAAAACTTTATGATAAATTAAATTCTTTTTTTTTATATTGATTACCTACAGTGCACCACAAATCAATGAAAAGATTTATTTATTTATACATACTTTATTGTACACAATGTAATATACAACAGGCAATTATGGACAGTGGGAATACGTATTTAAAACAGCAGTCTCTCAGCAGTCATCTGCAAACGATTGACGAAAATAGAATGTTTAGGTCTAATTTTTTGTATTGGAACTAAAAACTTATATATTTTTAGTACACTTTTCAATCCTCGGCTAATTTCATCCGTTCATTACTATCCACTAGCTTAGCTTATGTTTATTAATTTAGATTTTTTATTTATCTTTCTTTTTTTTTTAAGTTCAAGTTTATCATGTTTTCAATTGCAATTATAGTTAAAATCCTAGCGGAAGAGCGGAGTCTCCTAACACAAGCAACTATTGCTTAAAAGGAGATCTCCAATACATTTATGACAAAGCACTTTGTAATTGAAATAAACATTTTTTTTTTTCCGCCCACGGCTTCGCCCTCGTAACGAGAACGTACTACCGAGATAAAAAGTATTCTTTGTCCTAACCCAGGTCATGGTCTGCCCATGTGCCAAATTTCATCCAAATCCGTTCAGCCGTTGTAGCATGAAAGCGTAACAAAAAAACAACAAATTAATAAGGATTCCATAATTTTCATTTTCTCTAATGTCATTCTCTTCTCGCCTCACTGGCGTATTTTCCCGACAGTCAACATACTTTATTCAGCAGCAAACTTTACCAATAGTACTTTAAAACTTCGACAAGCTTTGACGAACATCGTGTGTGTTGGAAATTGCGAAGCTCACCTGAAATGAAAGGAATGGTTATTAGAAGGAGAAAAGTACTTCTGAAGGCTTTTCAGTCCCTTTCGATTCAATAATCACTGAATGAATTGATTATTTTGTTAAGTGTTGTTATTGGGACGATATTGGCTTGAATTGGCCGATTGTGGCAAAAAAAAACATCAAACTCATTTTTTTCAATTAGAACATTTGTTTGTGCTTTTTATGATCTTTAAATTTTTACAGAGAAAGGAAAATGTGTACATCAAATACATATATATATACACAGGGTGTACTCGTAAGTGTATACACCATTATCCTTTTAATGGGTCATTGTACACATCATTATGAACAATTTTTATTATGGGAACAAACCTGAAATCGCGAAAAAAATAGTTATCCGTTCATTTTGACGAGTTATGCGAACATAGCTGATTTTTTTTCGCGATTTCAGGTTTGGTAAAAGTTGTTCATAATAATGAGTACAGTGACTCCTTCAAAGGATAACGGTGTTTACACTTACACACTGTATAAAAACGGTCAGTAAAAGGTTAATGATTCAGTTAATTTTGGGTCTATTTAAGTGTAGGTACAGATCATTACCAATCTGTATCCGTGTTAAATTAATTCAGCCGGTAATCCAATTCTAGACTAATGCATTTAGGTATATTTCGCACACGGGCAACTGAAGGAACACGGGTGGATTTTAGTCAGTAAAAGTCCGACACGCCCTCCCGTTCTGCCCAGAGCGAGAGAAGTCATTTGATGATTTCCCGTCCACAAAAAAAAAGGTACATTTCATGAACATTTAGCTAGCCGTGTATACAGACCAATGATGACGCCAAACAGTAATGATGACAACCTAACGTTCTCTCATTATAGAATAGAACAGTCAAGTCAAACTATAATAATACCTGCAGCCTGTTTTGGACCCACTGCAAGGGAAAGGCCTCGTACAGAGAAGGCACGAGCATTGATCACCATGCTTGCTCAAGACGGGTTGGCGATTTCAAACTTATATTAACACTAAGTCCAGGTTTCCTCACGATGTTTTCCTTCACCGATGTCAGTAATGTCCAAGATAAACTCAGAAAATACACATGAATTGAAAAACACGTTGGCACTTGCCCGGATTTGAACCCGCAACCACTTGCATGAGAGGCGAGGCCTTACCCACTGGGCCACCATGACAATTAATTACCAATCAAGTCAAACTATAATAATACCTGCAGCCTGTTTTGGACCCACTGCAGGGCAAAGGCCTCTTCTCATATAGAGAAGGCACGAGCATTGATCACCACGCTTGCTCAAAACGGGTTGGCGATTTCATGTGTATGAAATCGCCAACCCGTTCGCGTGTATGTCGGAAATTATCCCACGGGAACGTTCTACCGGAATGAAAAGTATGCTTTGTCTTAATCCAGGTAATTAACTATCTGTATACCAAATTTCATCCAAATCCGTTCAGCCGTTTTTACGTGATTGAGTAACAAACATCCAAACAAACAAACTTTCACATTTATAATATTAGTAGGCTATGTCTAGGTTTCCTCACGATGTTTTCCTTCATGTCAGTAATGTCCAAGATAAACTCAGAAAGTACATGTGCATTGAACAAGTCATATTGGTACCTACTAGCCTGGATTTCGGAGTAACACTATAAAGAGTCTGTTTTGTTGTGGAAATTTAAGAGATGATAAAGTGATAGTATACCACGAAGCAAATATTCCAGTAGCATACTTAGCATTCAAACTATTACTTGTTTGAATGCATTGTTATATACAATACTTAATAAATAAAAGATACATAATCTCACCCCTTTTTCCCACGGGGATGAACAGAACATCATACCACGATACTTAGAAGCACATCATGCTTCGTTCTTATCACACCATTCCAACTCTTTGGGAGTACTTTGCACTTGTTTTATTTCTGAACCTTTTCTCAACTAAGTTAGAGTCGTCTTTCAGTCTAATCGAACCCAGTTGAATACCAGTATAGTGTAGTAGCGTTGCGGTATTTATTTTTTAAATATCGCAGCTTTATGCTGAGATGGGAGCCTTTTTGGCCTCGCACAGGTCTCTTTTTTTTTTAGTCTGATTTCTTTTTTTTTGTTTTTTTGCTTTTTAATGTTTATTTTGTTACTTTTATATGCTCTTTTTTAACTGTATTTCCTGTGCGTGTCCCAAATAAAATATTTTTCTTTCTTTCTTTTTCTTTCAGTATTTTAAAACATGGAGCGACGCCTATGTGACCTCCATAACCCATTAACTGGGTAATACGATACCTCTTGGTAAGACTGGTTGTCAGACTTTCGGGCTTCTGACTACACGTAAAGACTGTCAAAGATCTACGAATGGTAGCCGGCACCAATGGTTTAACGTGCTATCTGAGGCACAGAATGGTGTCTGTATGTAATGGATAATCACCCAGCCATGGACCAACCTCGGTAAACGTCGCTTAACCTTCAATCGACCCCTCTAATACAACCAATTAAAATGCCTTGTTACTCGCATACCTACGTTCCATAAGAAAATACCAAACTCATATCACAAGAAATAGCTATTCCGATAGCGTTTGGTAATCAGATTAGTATTTCAATTACGTACAAGTTGGCCGGCTGCCATTTCACACAAGTTATAAGAGCCAGTTGAGAAATGCGGGCCATTATGGCACTTGTAGACTATACGTTATAATAGCCGGGCAACTTGTCGCGGGCTATTTATTGGTCTTAGACTTGAGATGTTTGGTTCTGACTGATTTTAATGTTTTGAATCGGCAGGTATCTCTTTCCGCTATCATCACTCATTTGTAGCTTACCAAAAGCTGGTCTAACCACCTTAAAGGTGATCTAACCTTTTAGGTTAGATCATTATATTACATTAGTATGACTTACCTTTGTATCCACCAACCTGGTGCACATCTTTCCAGCAAGCTTCATAATGTTCTCTGACCAACAGACTGCTGATGTCAGTCAATCTCAGCCATCATTCCACTATAGCCATCAACCAACATTTTTCTTGAAAAACAATAATAAAAATTTGATGGTAGAAGCCAACCTCTGTAGAATTCCCAGACTAGGTTTCCGAAAATTGATATCACAACACAAAAGGAGGGACAAAAAGATTGATTTCGATGTATTTATCACCATCATCATTTCAGCCGAAAGACGTCCACCGCTGGACATAGGCCTCTCCAAGTACCGCCAGTTCAACCAGTTCTGTGCTCCCCGCATCCAGCGGATTCCTGCGGTTTTTACAAGGTCATCGGTCCACCTTGTAGGAGGCCTTCTAACGCTACATCTTCCGGTACGCGGTCACCACTACAGACGCTTTTGGCACCATCGGCCATCTGTTCTGCAAGCCCTGCCCATTGCCACTTAAGTTTGGAAAATTTTCGGGCTATGTCTTGGTTCTCCTGCGAATCTCTACATTTCTAATTCGATCACGTAGGGAAACTCTCAGCATAGCCCTCTCCATAAAAATCAATTGAGATACTAAGAAGATCATTAATTGACTGAAAGGAACGAAAGTCTTCTACATTTCAGAAAAGAGAGGTTTTATCCAATCACTTCAGTTATTTATTTTTCGAAATGGTGGAATATGTCCACCTCTGCTTAACGCTCCGAGGATAACAGGCGAGATGTTATTGTTAACAGACAATAACATCTCGCCTGTTTTTTTTTTTTAAATATTATAACATAACATTGTTATAATATTTTTTTTAAACATGCCCATTTTTATCCACCTTAATAAAAAGGCGGAGGTTCTCAGTTCGTCCGAATCTTTTTTTATGTATATTCTCCGATTAGGTTCTCAAAAACAGTTGAACCGATTTGAGTAATTCTTTTTTTAAACGTCTTCAAAAAGGAGGAGGTTCTTAATTCGTCGGAAACTTTTTTTTTTTTTTTTAGGAGGGTATACATAATAACTTTAATTTCGGAAGTCGGTGGTAAAAAACGAAAATACATTTAACCAGACACCGACTTCCGAAATTAAAGTTATTTTTCACTTTGTAGTGTTGTTTTTGAAAGTCGGTTGTATTTTTTTGTAAAAAAGTTTTTTTGTTTGAAAGGGTATACTTTCCTGATGGGATTCTAGAGAAATCGAGGGAACTCTTCAAATTTTATAGGCACACCTGTGGGTGTGCTTTTATCTGTCTGTGGACGGATAAAAGTTATGTGGGCATACCTATAGCGATTTGGGTATTTTTTATAGTAACTCGTGCATTCGCTCTCGGAAAGCATCATTTGATGAAGTGGAACTGATGATGAAGACCAAAGATGGTCACTAATACGAGTACTACTCACTAATAAGTATTTTACAGGTTGCGATTCGATTACTTTAATGGTTGCTAAGCAATTTATGCTCGTCACAATGATGGTGAAGTGGAGCTGATGATGAATTACCAATGGAACTCCTCAACAATTAACGTCCCTGCATCGCGAAAAGTGATATTTTTGGTGACGAGCAGTTGAATAGTTTAATAGTTGGTTATTGTGATAAATTACTAACCGACCCACTAAAAAGTGAAAAAAATAATCTATTTTACAAAAAAAAAAAAAAAAAAAATTGACTTCTAGAAAAAATACTACAAAGTAAAAATAACTTTAAATTCGGAATTCGGTGTCTTTGGACTGCACTTAAGTTATTTTCCCACTGACTTCCGAAATAAAAGTTATTTTTCACTGTGTAGTGTTTTTTTTTTGGAAGGTTGTCGTTTTTTTTTTGTAAAAAAGTTTTTTTCTTACATAGCTACATATAGCTACGTATTCGTTTGTACAAGTTTGGGATATCCTAATAAAGCTGCTAATAGTCTTAAAGAAACATCGAAGGAGCGGCCAGCACTTCTCGAGCCGGTAACGACGAAGATGGATGGAAATGTCTTGTCAGTCCGATCTCCACTCGGCACCTGAAAGATAAAGAACACGATGAAGATGAATTCGCTAAATTACTAAACAGATATAGTATGGGCTTCTGGCTAAGTAATAACAACCGCACGGGTCGATCGGTCATGTTTTAAGCTACGTTTGCCGCGGTTGGTCCATGGATACCCACCCTGGCAGCTTTCTGAGGCACGGAGGGGTCTTGGTACGTAAAGATGGTCTCCACGGACCGACCTTGGCAAGCGTAACTTAACCTCCGATTGTCCCTTTTGGCTGTCAATATGTAGCCATGAGCCATTTTAAACCGGTTGATGATAAAACTTAAGTAGGTACCTACCTTTCCCCGTTTCCCCACGTTACTAGATTTTCTAGGTTAATACCGAAAGAATGTGCCTTTATCCGGATATTTTAGTTCAAAGTTTTCACCACCAGTGATTCCAGATCGTCTCTGTAAATTACAAACGTTCATTATCTCTATGTGAAGGCGAATTCTGCAGAGATTACATGAGGCCATATTTTTATGCTCTGTTTATAGACTTTAGACATGCTAACTCAATTGAGGATATATATAACTGATAAACCCTTGCTATACACATACGATTTATATAGACACAGAGTGTTATGTTAAACGAGGGACATACTTTAACGGAGTGTAGTGCAGTACTCATGAAAATGAACAACTTTTACCATGGAACTAACCCGGAAATATGAAAAAAAAAATCAGCTGGCTCATACATTTTGATCGCGTAGGTTTTGCACTTTGTAGAGAACAGCTGATTTTCTTTTCCCCCTCCCCCTGGGGGTTTTGGGTTTATAAATTAGTATATGATATCGCCTGAAGAGATATTATGTAGAAATATGTAATATTGTTAGAGTAATTAATGATATTGATTACAAGCACATTTTAATATTTCTTAGGAGTATCTATAGAATCACTTAGAAACAAAGGAAAATATTTATTATTATAAACATTTATATTGTTAATAGATAATATTATATTGAACACATGAAGGCTGGGTAAACTAACGTGGTTCTATTCTATTGTATTTTCTTGAAGCAAACGCAAATGTAATATTTCGTAATTGCTCAAAATTCTACCTGAAAATTAAAAGTTCCCTATTATTTAAAAAGATTTTTAGTGCTTATTTTCTTTACAAAATAATTATTTTGGGCCTATTTATAAGGTCTATGTCCCAGCAGTGGGAATATTATAGGCTGATTATGCTAACATTACCTAATATAAAATGTTTACTTTACAGATCAACCAATCTGCCTAGCCTTTTCCCAACTATGTTAGGTTCGGTTTCCAGTCTAACCGGATGCAGCTGAATACCGGTATTTTACATGGAGTGGCTGCCTATCTGATCTCCACAACTAAGTAGCTGGGTAATACGATACCCCTTGGTAAGACTAGTTGTCAGACTTTCGGGCTTCTGACGACTCGTAACGACTGTCAAAGATCCACGAATGACAGCCGAGACCAACGGCTTAACGTGCTTTCGGAGGCACGGAGGAGACTCGTAAAGTAAAGATGGTCACCCATCCACTGACCAACCCCGGCAAGAGTAGCTTAACCTGATGGATCAACCCGTGCGGCTGTTATTACATAGCCACGAGCTCCTCTACGAGTTAACTTTTCAGATCACAATAAGAAAATGCGTTGAAAAAAAAAACGAAAACTCCTCTGCAATCTATCCTTTTCCTTATCAGCGGCAGCGGCGCGGGCGGTGTAATTCCACTACATACACTAGCATCAACGTTATATTGAAGGTACGTCCTTTTTTCTCAATTTATTTACGTCCGAGCACAATCCGATTTGTCTGACGCAATCTCGGCGCCAAAGTGTTGCTATCGCATCGTAGTCGCGATGAACGATGCTCACTTGTTTACTATTGATATTATGAATCAACAGAATTTTCTGTTATCATTTACGTACACGTATTTTGGATGGAAGTCAATATATTTTTCCAAGCAATAACAATTATGGACATATCTTTTCAAATTAAATAATAAATTGGATTTTTATGCTAAAAAAGAACGTGGACAAAATAAAATAGGAATATACATTTCGGAACTTATTATTTTAAACCAACGCGAACTGAATCAATTCCATACACATTACCAAATAGGCTGACTCTCTTGCGTCCCCATTATCATTCTCACACATTCCCCATACGTAATGTCTCCATGATATTCAACCAAACGGCCATTTTGATCGATTCCAATAACATTTCAATCACACACAAATAGCATATCAAAAGCATTTTATCAGGAAATTGCTGAAGAGCTATTACGCAGACAGTAGCAGTTATACGTAAAACTAGGTTGCGCGCCACTCGTAGGGCGGCGGCCGCAGGGGGGTAGGTATGGGTGTCGTATCGTAGCAACGAGCAGCATCCCTCTCAGTTCGCTCCCGACGATCGTGCCGAACGCCCGCGCGCCCCTCCCTGACATTCCACTCCGTTCAACTTGAACGAACCTCACACGAACGTTCCATTCAAATTCAGTGCAGTGACAACCAAAATGTTCATGCTATTCATACTACTGACTGTGTACCTCATAACTCTATGCCATGGTTAATGTGTTAATTGCAATGGATTTGAGATTATCGGCGTGAGATAAGCCTGCCACGGAGTTGACGGACCGTTGTGGGTCTTTACAACTGCTTCGACAGTTGGTGAGTTTTGTGATTGGATTTTTATCTCTTGCATCGTTTTTGCTCCTTGTCATACTCTTTTTTATTTAGTTCGTCCGTACGTCGCGCTGCATACAAAGTAAGCTACCGCATAATTTGTTATCGTCCGCAATTATCTAAGTACGCGTGTTTTATGTCGTCATTTGTTACGCCCAGCGGAATTAAAATTAATTGCTTGATGTAATTTACTTTAGCTCCAATATATCTGTTTCAATTTAAATTTTCTACTTCTATTTCATCATTTTGTAATTAGTTTCGGGGGTTGAATTTCGATATCTTTGGCGTCTTTGTGATATAATTATACCTGTTTCTTAAAATTCGTCGGAGGAAAAGAGAGTAATATTTTACCTGTTATCAACCTAAGGGTAAAATACGTAGAGCTGGTAGAGGTAAGTATATTTACATACTTACCTCTACCACCTCTACGTATAATGTAGGTATATGCTTTTTGCGCATAATGGGGACACAATTGAGATGAAATATGATGTATAGGCGGATTAGTCATATTGTTCCGTACGTCACGAGCTGTTAACAGCATTAGCAGAATAATATTCTACCAATATGTGAGCGACACATTGGTAAAATATTATTCTAAATAAAAATAGTAAAAAAAATAATGAAAGTAACAATTATTAATATTTTCTCTTTTACCTTTACGTATCTCGCGACCATGGTGTCCCGGTCCTTTGGAAGGCTTACGAGAAGCCGAAGCCAACTTGCAGAGTCCCCTAAGACAATTTTAAATGGAACGAGGCACAAACTGATGACTATCCCTGTATGCACTATGCAAATGCACCCAAGGACAATCGGTTGGTGTAGGACTATTACAGAACATGGAAACAAACATATAAGGCTATGGTTTGGGTGGCTAAAGGGAACTGGTTACTTAGAACTATGGAAGGACTATGTCCCCTGCCGGACCAATGACAATGTATGTAATATTCACGGAAAAATGGCAGGGGGTGACTTGCACTTGCTTCAACAATGGGCTCCCGTTAACGGTCAAGATCCCAACCAGCATCTTACTGGAATACTTCCTTCCTCAGAGGACGTTTTGCTCTTGCAAATATCCACTCAAGCCAGCTAGTAAAGGCAATAAAGAGGTGGGTGCTCTGTTCCTCATCAGTGTTCACTCCAACCAGCCAATAAAGACCCGCCAGAGGTGAGGAACAAGATTTCTCTCGAGAGATAGGGTCTGAGGGGTCGCTACTGCTCAGCAGCTCGGCTGCCCTGCTGGTTTATGTATCTATTTTAGTCTGGCTCTCTACCTTAGACCTGTTTCGGCAAAGTAAACTCTACCGGCACAGCCCTCTAGGTTCAGGAGCGCGCAAGCCCCACCACGACGTCAACGTAGAGATACGATGCGGCGGTGGGGTTATTATTATTATTATTGTAAGGATTAGAATTGAATGGGGTCGCTTCAAAAATAGAATATTTACTTCTTTTTTTAACGAATGACTTCGCAGGTAGAATGCAATTCCGTTCCAGTAGCAGGGATACTTACAAATGTTCAGTTTTTTATGAATTAATGGGTCACGATGTAAACAAAAACATTGGTAGATTCCAATATTTGTGGACGAAAGATCAATACTGTTTCAACGTTTTAGGTTAATTAACAAGGACATTCGCTGAGTCATTATTTTGGAAACTTAACTGTTTGTTTTAAACCCAATAATTGGAGCTACAACATTTTCATTGTCAACCAGTGTAAACAAAATATTATTAAGTAATGGTGGTAGCACAATCATAAATTATGGTTACTAACAATAGGTACCTATTTTATCCATGTGAAGAACGAAAACATAGGTATTACTGCCTCAACTTTTTACAAGCCTACACCCTTTAGTCTATAACAAATGTTATGGTTGGTTATTATTATTGTTCAAGAAGGTGCATTCTGAAAATTGGTCAATTCATCTATTAATTATCATTCTGATCCTAACCAATATTATAAACGCGAAAGTGAGTTTGTTTGTTACGCTTTCACGCTGAAACGGCTAAACGGATTTGAACGAAACTTGGTACATGGATAGACCCTAACCTGGAGAAGGACATAGGCTCCTTTACATCCTGGATTGTAGAAGAAGTCACGGACAACAGCTAGTATAATATTATAAAAAGCAAAGATTAGATTTTTTGTATGTTTCTTTGTTACGCTTTCACGGCTTAACGGATTTTGATAAAAGTTATATATGTGGGGATCCTTTGAACCCTGGGAAAGGACATAAGCTACTTTTTATCGACATACCATGCGGGTGAAGTCGCGGGCGGACGCTACTATTCAATATTTTAGAGCAACACAGAACGATATTTCATAAATTTGTTAAGTAATAAAACCTAAATGGGCACTTATGAAACGTAGGTGTACGGTTCCAACTGTTCGTTTCCTATGGAGAAGAGCCAGCAAGAAACTCCACAATTACTTTTTTTTTAAATAATTGGCTTTTACAATATTTCCAAATATCTGTGTTTCAAGAGGTATGGGGAGGACAGTGTAGGCCTGTCAACAAGTACCAGGTACTTAATAAAATAGATAAAAACTTTTTTACAAAAAAATACAACCGACTTCCAAAAACAACACTACAAAGTGAAAAAAAAAATTAATTTCGGAAGTCGGTGTCTGGTTATATGTATTTTCGATTTTGCCACCGACTTCCGAAATTAAAGTTATTTTTCACTTTGTAGTGTTGTTTTTGGAAGTCGGTTGTATTTTTTTGTAAAAAAGTTTTTATTTTTCACTTTTTAGTTGTGGTACCTACCCCACACAAATTCTAATACCACTACCTGCAAAACAAACTAGAACATCATCCATATAAAAGTGGGGAAAAAATACGTATTATTGAAGCTAACTCAAAAACTACCTAAGCAAAGTTAATCAATTTAATATGGGACCAATTTTGATGTATACCCTCTCGAATAAAATAAAAAAAATCCAAATCGGTCCAGCCATCTTCGAATAATCGGGGAACATACATACAAAAAAAAATAAAAAAAAAAGGTTCCGACGAATTGAGAACCTCCTCCTTTTTGAAGTCGGTTAAAAATGGTCAACAAATCTACACTTTACTAGGCCTACAACGTAGGTACCTCCCACCAATATTTATACTGAAAATATATTACTGCGAGTTTTAAAGCCATCACGCCTACTGATACTGGCATAGTTAATGATCCCCCTTCATAGTTTGGACAGAGGGCTGTGCCAGTGGTCACTAACCCTTGGCAGCGGTGACAAAGGTTAATATTTCAGGCACCGTGAGCTAAATGTAATGTATTAGTTTAATATACCAGTATTTTAAAGTAAAAGCAGAACATTAAAATCAAACAATTAAACTTAAAATAATAATAAAAATAAAACAATTAAACTTAGTCCGTCAGTCAGATAATAGAAAAAACATTAGACACGTATATTAATAAGTGATACAGATAGTGTCTTTCAACAATAGACAAGAGCAGGAAGTCGAAAGACGAGTCCAAAGTGCTTGAAAGACTTACTGGACCCTTAAAGAACACATGAAAGGTAGTCTTCCTACAACACTTAAAAAGGAAACTCACCGACATGTGCAACCTACCCGATCTAACCTATGGTGCACAAAGTCACCAGTCGGTATTGTTTTTCAGTCACTTACTGAACAACAAAAGTTTAAACTCAAGATTTGCCAACGGGCAATGGAGCGCAGCATAGTAGGCGTCAAGCGTACAGACTGAGTTAGAAACACTACCCTGCACTCCATAAATCAAGTAGCAGTTGTTGGAGAAAAAACAGCCAGGCTGAAGTGGGAGTGGGCCGGGCAAAGATCGTCACCCACTAGACGCCTGAGGGAGGACATCGCCGTCGAGGCAGGCCACGGCGAAAGTGGTGTGACGATCTGATAAGGTTTGCAGGGCCAACATGGCCAGAGATCGCACAAGACAGGAAGGAAAAAGGAAGGAAAGAAAGAAAAAAAAAAGGAAGAAAGGAAAACGCTTGGAAGGAAAAAGTCGAGGCCTTTGCCCAGCAGTGGGATACAATGTAGGCTAATAACAAAAAAAAAAACCGCATTAAAGTTGGGGGGAGTGGAGCTCGCTACATCACAACTACATTTAACAAACTACGTATACTTACAATCTAGAAAAGAGTGACGTCATACCACATTAAAATAAAAAAAAATAAAAAAAAATAACTCAATGTATCACCGTAATCTTTTGATTACGTAAAACAAGAAGAAATACGTGTCCAATATTTTTTATTAATCTACATGATAGACAAAAAAAACCGTATAGTCATCATCCCTATTCTTAAATTCAGCATGCCCCTTATTTAGAACTATGATAACGAAACGAATCGATTAAAAATTATTGTCTTGGTCAAATCTTCGCAATGATACGGTATGACGTCCATTTTTATTGAAATTAATTTAAATCGATATGACTTATTTCAAAATCAAATCAACATTGCTCTGTATCACAACGAATTGAGCAACTAATGAATTATTTTGACATCTAAACATACAACAAAAAGAGGCAGTCATGGGAACAGCCAACAGAAATGAAAAAAAAAGCGGCCAAGTGCGTGTCGCACCACGCACAATGGAGGGTTCCGTAGTTGGGATGAATTTATCTTAAGAACAAACTTAACATTGTAGTTGAAAAACATGTTCTCCCATACATTCCAACTGTAAATGTAAGTTTGTACTCACAATATTGATAGATTTACCTTGTTATTTTAAGACCGCAGACTTCTTATAGGTTTTCCTGTAATCTACAGGTAAAGATTTATTTTCTGTATTTTTTTCAAAATTTTAGGCTCAGTAGTTTCGGAGATAAGGTCAATTTTCAATTGTCAATTTTTATTATGGTCAATTATGGTCAATTTTCGTCTATTTTCTTAAATAACTTTAAAACAATTTATTTTAAAATTATAAAAAAAATATATTTGAGACCCTCATACCCTTTCATTTGACGTCACACGGTGTAGTTGGCAATACTTTTTTTTATTTTCTTATTTGCCCCCCAAAAGGGACCCCTATATTCAAATTTCATTTATTTACTTTACCCGTCCGTATTTGGGTCACAAAAATTCATATGTGTACCAAATTTCAACTTAATCGGTCCATTAGATTCGGAGCAAATTGGCTGTGACAGACGGACAGGCAGCCAGACGACACACGAGTGACCATATAAGGGTTCCGTTTTTACCTTTTGAGGTACGGAATCCTAAAAAGCGGTGTCGGTGACGCGGTGACGCGAACCCGTAGGATTACCCTCTATCAAAAATCGCTGACACGTCTAGAAAGAAGTGTTCACTTCAATAATTATTAAAGTCTTATATCGACCAAAATAAAAGGATTTGTCTTTCTTTTCATCGATACTTATGAACTTTCCTGTCGCAAATGTAAATGGAAATGTTCTGAGAACTTTTCATTGTAACTTGAATATCGTGAAAGGATATTGTGATAATAATAATATGATATCGAACATTGTAGAGATGATTTGAATACAGTTTTCTCGAAAATAATTGAGTGTAGTGTAAGTTGTTCGAAAAAGTAGTTTTGTATAAGTTAGGTAACGTTTTATTCAACATCTTATTAATGTCTACCTTAACTAAGTCCATACTTTAATCGCAGTTAGAGATGAAAAAGATGTAAGGTAAATTAGCATACGCAGCTTATTGTTGATGATGAGATACGTAAATTCTGGAAAAGGACATTTTTATAGATCAGAGTAAAAAAAAAAAACTACATTATCTTCACTGAAAATATTCACCCAGAAGACGCCAAACTGTTTACTTTCATCCCCCAAGGGAAATAAGCTTAATGGTAATTTTAAAATTGACGTGAAAAATGTGTGAACATCCAGCGTTACCCGTGATGCATTCACACTCGCTTGAATATCTCAGCTCGACCCTCAAGAGAGCATGGGGGTGGTAATACTTATTACCATAATATTATAAGGGATATCTATACATAAACAGGATGTATCAGAAAGTTTCAGTCAAATTTAATGGTGTGGTACCTACAGAATATCAAACTGAATAACTTTCTCCATAGGTGCTCACATCGTAATCGAGAGAAAATTATCAGCCGTCCCATACATTTGGTTTTACGATGTTAGTCCCATGGAGAAAGTTATTCAGTTTGATGGTCTTTACCACACGCTTAAACTTGATCACACCTTTTTAATACACCCGTATATTTAGTATAAACTAGCTTCTGCCCGCGACTTCGTTCGCGTGGAAGTCGTAAGACACTACAATATTGCTTGGCTCAATGCTGGTCCTGCTCCACAACCACAACTAATTAATTAACATTTGAAGATACTGTTGGAGCTGCTGAAGATTGTAAGACTATCATTGCATTGTATAGACTCAATCTCCTTTGTATTATATAATTGCATAGCACATGTGTGAGTACTATGTACATACTCTAAAGCTACCATTTACTGGGTACGTCTTTGATCCGGCTTATTTTAATTTAATTTAAATATTTGAATTGTTTTTTTTTTTTTTAAGGACGCTTTTAACGTTCTGCATCGTTCTCACATGTAAAATTTCAATATGAATGATGTAACCATTATTTTGTAACCATATCTTGATTTAAAAGAGTGTCCGTGGAGTTTCTTGCCCGTTCTTCTCCATAGGTACCTACTATGCTTTGGAATGGGCGCCTAGCTTCATCTTTTTGACTGACCGACCCCTTGACAATTCAAAAGTGCCTGTAATTGGTTTAATTGAAATAAATGCTTTGAGTTTGAGTTTGAGTTTGAGTTTATTATTATTAAAATAACAGCCAAATTTTATAAAACTTCCCTGTATACTACGTTTGTAGTTTTTGTCTGAGTAGCTAAAATATACAGAGACTCAGGACTTTTGAAGCAGGAGCAAGCGACGCATAGTTGTCCGTGTGAGAAGCAGCTCGTCCTGTGGTTAACACCCCTCAGCCTTCAGTAGCAATTTCCCATTGCATATACTACCTAATTGCACAACACTGATAATGACGGACTGATGCATTCTTACAGATTATTCCTGATGAACAGCTATCACTAAAATAATAATATGACAGTAGATTGTAAACACACGGGATTTCTCATTACACTAACAGTCACTGAACCATAGACATTTTTTTATTACAACCTTAAATGACAAAAGAGCCCTATACTTTATTTGTACGTTCAAAAATAATAGTAGGTATGTAAAACAAAATATAAAAGAAAAATAATGACAAGATGTAATAATATCAATAATTGGGAGTGGTACTTACGAGTACAACCACATTTTTGTAAAGCAGTCGCCGAACCGCTAAGCTATTTTTTTTTAAGTCTATTCATCATAAAAAGTAAGTTGGACTATCATTTCCTACGACATGTACGACAAAAGTTTTTGCGACTTCTGATTTTTCTAGTACTCAAACCTCTGTTGGTCCGATAGAATTTTTTCTCCTTATAAGAAAAAGGATCGATTAGCATCAAAAAAAGATTTTTGTGAAAATTAGTAATTTTCTTGCTGACTGTATATTTTTAGGATTCCGTACCAAAATGGTAAAAAGGAACCCTTATGGTACGACTCAGTCTGTCTGTCTATCTGTCTATCTGTCACAGCTGGATATCTCAAGAACTACTAATGCTATCAACTTGAAATTTGGAACAGTTTTAGATGACGTTTACCCAACTATTTTGCAAATAAGAAAGAAATAAAAATATTTATATTTTTTTTTGCAACAGGGACTGAAAGGGGGTCTTAAAAATTCAAAGTAGAGGTACTAGGGCCTGTGGGGTATCATATGAAAGAGCGCTGTTTGCACATACTCAAACATTTCCTTATTTTTTTTAGGCCGCACAGTTTCGACATTTGATGAAAAATGTAAAAAAAATACCATATCCCCCCCCCCCCCCCTCCCCTCATCTCCGAAGTTTGCATAGAGAATTCTGAAATTATTTTATGTGATAGAACTTCACGTAAAGATTACAGGACAAATAAAACGATGTCTCTAAATAGCACACTTTTTCAGAAATCGGAACGGACCCCTCGGTGCGCGAGTCCGACTCACTCTTGACCGGTTTTTTTTTTTAATCTGTGAATGCAGATCAAAATACCTCAAAAAGGGACAGTGTCTTAAGACCGTTTTCGTGTAGCTGCAACGGTGTCGTTTAGGGACCTGTCCTTACTACTCCATCTCAAAAGTCCACCCTGTATTATGTAGTGATTGACTGCGTGTTTAAAATTATGAAAAGTCGTTTATACTCGTAGTCGCCTTAATCTAAATCTACGAAACCTAAAACGTATAAACAGCCTACACACTATTAATGTTGAACGAGGACACTTTATTAAAGCATGAATATTATATTATTACGATAATTTAATAAACATAAGTACCTGTGCGTTTTATATACTTAATTTAATGCCTGTCAACGCACCAAATGTCATTAGTTAAACTAATAAATTAGTTTACTCAACTCGAATGTAAAAACATAGTTTATTTACGTATATACTTTCGTAGGTATATCTTCATCTAAGTGTATTAAAAACTTTTGTTTAGAACCACGAAAGTTTTGATGTTCTATTTAGGCACTTTTGAGAGCAGATTTGCATAGTTTGACTTTAATTTACTTTATTAAAACTTTTAAGTTAAAAGGGTTCAAGGATCTACCAGGTCAACTGACCGTGACTCAACTTACGTGTTAGTGGTAACACACATTTCTATTCTGACCTTTCTTATAGTACATGAGTATTCCAAATTATTCCTAGTATAGTAAAATAGTGTGTAGTCAAATACTACACAGACCGTAAAACACCCGTGTATGCGTGCTTCCTTGATTTGTCCAAGGCTTTCGACCTGGTGGTGTATGACCTGCTGTGGAGCAAGCTGAGGAGCATAGATTTGCCACCGGAACTCATCAGCATGTTCCAGTACTGGTACGGGCATCAGTCTAATAGTGTCAGGTGGGCGGGGGCAATGTCGGATGCGTATCAGCTCGAATGCGGAGTCAGGCAGGGTGGCTTGACATCCCCTACCCTGTTTAATTTGTATATTAACGGGCTGATCGTGGCGCTCAGCAGCCAGCATGTCGGCTGTCACATTGACGGCACATGTGTCAATAATCTAAGTTATGCTGATGACATGGTGCTGATGAGCGCTTCGATCTGCGGCTTGAGAAAGCTGTTACGAATATGCGAGGAATATGCTGGTGGTCACGGTTTATTGTATAACGTAAGGAAGAGCCAGTATATGATCTTTGAGACCGCCAGTGCGAAATGTCCCGAAACCATACCTCCGGTCAGACTCAATGGGGTTCCTTTGGAAAGGGTTGACCGGTTTACATACTTGGGGCATATTTTGACTGTCGACCTCAAAGATCACGCAGATATGGAACGGGAGCGGAGGGCGTTGTCTATTAGAGCGAACATGATAGCCCGCAGATTTGCTCGGTGCTCTAATCAGGTTAAGGTTACGCTCTTTAGAGCGTACTGTACATCGCTGTACTCATGCAGTCTATGGGCTCACTACTCTAGTAGAAGTTACGGCGCCATCCGCGTCCAGTATAATAACGCGTTCAGGGCGGTGATGGGGCTACCCCGATACTGCAGCGCCTCGGGTATGTTCGCAGAGGCGCGTACCGACTGCTTTCACGCGACCATGCGTAAGCGCGCAGCGTCCTTGGTGCGCAGGGTGCGGGTTAGCCCCAACATCGTACTGGCGATGATTGCGGGAAGGCTGGACTGCCCCTTCATCCGACATTGTTCCAGCAGACATGTTGCTGTACCAGTGTCGGAGAGAATTTATTAATTTTAATTTTAATGTGACGATTGATTTAATTTTACTGTATGATTTATTTATTTATTTTTGATTTAATTGTATTTGTTTTATTATTTTAATTTATTTTGATGTGATTTAATTTTAAATTTTATTTGATTAATTTTTATTTGATTTATTTTACATGTCTGGCAATGGGTGTAATTTACCTGAAATAAATGAATTTATTTATTATTATTTATAGTATCCATCACTGTCCATCTTTTTTTTCTTGCATTTGTACAGCCAAACAAAACGATTTGGTGTCATAAAAAGTGACTAAAGTAGCTTGTCGTCTGCTATAAGAAATTGAGGTGCAAAATGTTATGTAAGGCATGAGAGCCCTCGTGCGGTCCATGGCCCTTTACGGCGCACCGGTGTGGGCGCGTTCCCTGAGGCTGCGACCAGCCCGCCGGTTGAACGCGTCCCAGAGGGTCATGGCCATCCGACTAGTCCGGGGATACCGCACGGTCTCCTGTGAGGCGGCGAGCCTCCTTGCCAGATTACCGCCATGGGATCTGGAGGCAAAAGTCCTCGCGCACGTGTGGGAGTGGCGCGAGAAGGCGAAACGCCAGGGCGTAACTCCGCTGCCGCGACAAATCATGGTACAGCGGACAGAGCTCCGGCGGGATCTCATGGCGACATGGAGAGTGCGATTGTCGCAGCCCAGCGCTGGGCACGCCACAATTGCGGCGATAAGTCCCCTCTTTGAGGAGTGGTTGGAGAGGCGCCACGGCGTCCTCGCCTTCCGCCTGACGCAGGTCCTCACCGGGCACGGTTGTTTCGGGAGGTTCCTGTTTCGGATAAGGCGGGAGGAAACGTCTGGGTGTCAACATTTTGTGGATCGCCCGGAGGACACGGTTGAGCATACAGTGGAGGTCTGTCCGGCTTAGGCGGAGCACCGCCGTGTTCTCAAGGAGGCGAACGGTGGCGGCGATCTCTCGCGTCCAAACCTGGTCCAGGCCATGGTGCGGAGCGAGAGTGCATGGGAGACCGTCATCTCCTTCTACGAAGCAGTAATGCTCGCGAAGGAGGAGGCGGAACGCGTGAGGGAGAGGCAACAGCCGCGCCCTCGCGCCCCTAGCCGCCGCAGGAGACGCCCTGGGCGGCGGGAATCTATCGCCGATTCCCGGCCACCGTAGGTGCGGGCTTGCGGACGACGAGTAATGGGCAGCTCGCCGTCCGGTAAGGAACAGGCCCGGGTCGACGGCGTGTTGTGTTCCACGCGCGCCTCAAAGAGCTGTCAGCAGTGACAGGGTCCAATAGGGCCGATGCCGCCGGTGTCGCGGGTAGTTCGATAGAGATACCGTGGCCCTGGCACGAGCAACTGAAGGAACACGGGTGGGTTTTAGTCAGTAAAAGTCTGACACGCCCTCCCGCTCCGCCCAGAGCGGGAGTAGTCATTTGATGATTTCCCATCCACAAAAAAAAAAAAAAAAAAAAAAAAAAAAACAAGGCATGAGAGCCCATACTACCTCAGCTTTTTATCTCGCTCGCACCATACTGCTCGCGGAGTGAGCTGAGTGCAGTGCTGGGCGCCGATAGTTGAGGTAATTGCTTTTTACGGTGAAAATAATTGTAATTTGAAAAAATAAAAACATAATACCTGATGCAAAATTTCATGATCTAATTTGAAGTATTTTTTGAATGCCAGCGGTATATTGTTCGGTTTGGAGGTAATTTTGGATTTTTTTTCTATCGAGAAAATTTTGTGGAATCGTGTTTTCATCAAACATAGTACTTAATATTAGTCCTCAACTTTACCATATATTTATTACAAAATTAATGCTGCAGTATATTCTAGGCTCTTAAAAATTGACCACCACGCTTGCTCAAGAAGATTGGCGATTTCAGACTTATAATTATTAACTATAAATCCAGGTTTCCTCACAATGTTTTCCCTCACCAACATCAGTGATGTCCAAGATAAACTTGGAAAGTACATATGAATCGAAAAACTCACATTAGTACTTGCCCGTATTAGGACACAGCACCTCGTGCATGTGCGTGTCCTAACCACTGGGCCATCACAACGCCATTTAGCAATATTTATATTTTATACAGGCAGTAAGTGTAAACAGTGGCAGGGACAGGGGTAATTGTACTCATCATTATGAACCACTTTTACTATGGGACCAAACCTGAAATCGCGGAAAAAAATCAGCTGTTCAGTACATTCATGTTCGCATAATTTGTCAAAATGTAGGGAACAGCTGATTTTTTTTCGCGATTTCAGGTTTGGTCCCATAGTAAAAGTTGTTCTTAATGATGAGTAGAATCACCCCTTAAAATATTGCCCCTGTTTACACTTACACCCTGTATATATTGCTAACTGACTTTTTGATTTTAGAATATTTTCATCTGATTCGAAAGAAGGAGATTGTAAAGATTTTTATTAGTGGACATATTTTATTCTTATGCCTAGCCTTTTCCCAACTATATTGGTGTCGGCTTCCAGTCTAATCAGATGTAGCTGAATACCAGTATTTTACATGGAGCGACTGCCTATCTGACCTTCACAACCCAGTTACTACACACATCAAAAGTGTCTAGGGATCAAGCATTTTTATGCGGATTTCTTGAGATTGAGATGTGGCTTTGTAATAAATTTATGATTTTATAAATTTATATGGATCCTTTTTGGTGCATTTCATAATTTGAATCAGGAACTGTGAATCAAATTCGAGTAAAAGATGAAAATCAGCTGTCAATATTTTCCCTATAAAAACATACAACGCATTGAAGACATTATTAGTGCTACTGTTTCCCTACTACTGATTAAAACCAACGTTATTATGGAGCGGCGACGTCATTTAAGCAGGGAAGAAATGCTCAGAGCCGTGGGAATGATAGAAGCTGGTTCCCGGCAACGTACTGTGGCTTTAGCTCTGAATACAAGTCAGAGTGTTATCAGTCGACTTTGGACACGTTACCGAAGCACTGGTACCGTGGCTGAGCGCCATGGAGGACGGTATCGCTGCACCACACGGAGACAAGACCGATACATTCAAATCTTAACTCGAAGAGCTCCAACTATAACCGCCATGATGTTAGCCGTGAGGCTTCATCACTCTTCAGGGAACTTAATTAGCAACCAAACAGTCAGAAACCGCTTGCATGAAGTGAACCTTCATTCCCGAAGACCGCTACGGGTACCACCTATAGCAATGCACAATCGTAGGATTCGATATCAATGGGCTCTTGAACACAGAAATTGGGCAGAAGAACAATGGCGTTTCGTGTGCTTTTCTGATGAGTCTCGTTTTGGTATGAGACCGGATACAAGACGTATACGACACTGGAGAACCCCTGGACGCCAACAGCGATTAAAATCCTGCCAGGAAGTCCATCCTTATAGTGGTGGAACCATCATGGTATGGGCGGGTATTTGGATCGGCGGAAGAACTGAGTTGATTTGGATCAGAGGCAACCTCAACGCTCAAATTTATGCTGAGACGATTGTATCAGACGTCATCGTTCCTCTACAAGTGCAAATCGGTCCCTTATTTCAGTTAATGCATGATAATGCACGACCGCACACCGCAAGAGTTGTAAGACAGACTCTCGCCGCAGCTAACATCAATGTCCTGCCCTGGCCTGCTCAGTCGCCAGACTTGAACCCGATTGAGCATGCATGGGATATGCTACAGAGAAGAGCTCTGCCGAATATGGAGGGTATCCAGTCGCAAGAAGACCTTTTTTTGTTGTTGCAACGAACATGGGCGGCCATTCCACAGCGTGATTTGGATGAACTCATTTTGAGTATGCCAAACCGATGTTCTTGTGTTGTTAGTGTTCGCGGTAGAAACACGGATTATTAATTGTTTAAGTTACCCAATAAAATTTTAAAGAAAACTGTTATTTCAGTCTTTTTTTCGAACTTTAATGTTAGTGGTTCCAATGTCAAAAATCCCTTTATTAGGAAAATGGCAAATTTCTTTATTAATGCAAAGGTGACTTGGTTTATCGTTACTGTGACAAACGAAAACACTTTATTTGATGAATCCTTAAAGAAAATTTTAATTAATATCAATCAGGAGAAAAGTTATTGCAAAAATATATGTTGATCCCTAGACACTTTTGATGTGTGTAGATAATACGATACTCCTTGGTAAGACTGGTTGTCGGACTTTCGGGCTTCTGACTACTCTTAACGATTGTCAAAGGTCCACGATTGACAGCCGGGACCAACGGCTTAACGTGCTTTCAACGAACTTGCTAAGCGTTGCTTAACCTGTAAGATCGACCCATGCGTTCATTGGAAATTTAGTCATGAGACTCTCTAGTGGTGGACGTGTATTGGAAGTTCTCTTTTTCACCCTCTACCTTTTAATTGTTCTTGATAGGCAAAATTATATAAATAGCTATATTCATCAAATATTTATAGGGTTGGGTGCGTATCTCAATTGTAGCTGTGCTTAGAATCACAAACGGAATATTAATGATCTTAGGCATACTGCGCAGCGTACAGGCAATAATAGATCAACCGACTGGATCCATTAATTATTTAGATCACTACAGTTTCAATTTACATCATAGTAATGAAATAGTAGGATTGACGGGGAGTCTTTGATCAACTTTGATAGCGAATATGGCTAATTCTGAATTGAGATCATGTTGTTTGATTGTTGTAGTTGTTGAGTTGAAAAAATACCACTAAGATCTAACTTTCGAAAAAGAAAGGAAAACAGGGAAAACCGTTCCGAAAATCTGGAAAATATAGAATGCACACGTTGATCTAAAATCTATAACGGGAGAAAAGTTCAATAATGGTCAGTTTTACAGACATATATATTTCATTATTGTAGGTACCTACTTAAAAAGATGATTTAAAGAACCTAGGCAGCACAAAAACATACTTGAGAAAAAGAGGTACTACTCAAAGTAAAACAGAATAATCAGCCTATAACGTTCCCACTGCTGGGACACAGGCTTCCTCTCTGTCAGTGGGCTGTAATCTACCACGCGGGCCCAGTGCGGGTTGGTAGATGTCACATGTCTTCGAATTTTTAGGTTCTAGGACATGCAGGTTTCCTCACGATGTTATATTTCCCCGTTTTGAGAGCAGTGGTGATGAAATAATTTACACAAAGTAAAGCACCTGTCTGAGTCCGAACCTACGACCTACAACTCATAAGTCGCGGCCATTACCACTGAGCCACCACTACTCCTCAAGTAAAAAATAAACAAGAAAAATAATAAAATCCATTTCCATCCATAACCGCTGTCTGCGTCCCTTACTATGTGCTCACATCATTCTGTATCAAGTATACAAAAATAGTATCCACAAGGACTCTTTAGTCCATGTATAACGAAACTTTGGGAAGGTCGCAGATATTTACTAAGTAATATTCAATGATGGATCACAAGTTGACCAGAAGATGTAAGATACCGCAAAACATAGTTTTTGTATGGCCTTGGATTGAGAAGAGTTTGAGCAGAATATTCTACCCCTTATGTTATTGAGAAATTAATGTAAATTGTAATAAGTGGAAATTGTGTAATTGTCTGGCTCATTGCTCTAATGGTCGCAAGCGCTACTGCTAAGCATGAGGTCTTGGGTTCGATTCCCATCAGGAATTTCTCAGTAGCAGCCCGGAGTCTGGATTTGTGCCAGATTGATGGCAATAGGCTTGCCCTATTACTTAGGAATTAAACATAATTGACGAAACGAGGGTGTATAGGTATACCTTTGCCTAATCTTTCTGAGATTACAAGCGTGGAATTATGATTGATAATTAGTTGTCATGGTGGCCCAGTGGTTAAGGCCTCGCCTCTCATGCACGAGGTTGTAGGTTCAAATCCAGGCAAGTACCAACGTGTTTTTCAATTCATGTGTACTTTCTGAGTTTAAAGTAAAGTGCTTGCCTGGGTTCGAACCTACGACCAACAACTCGTAAGTCGTGGCCGTTTCTACTGGGCCACCACAGCTGCACAACATTAGCAATAATTTTAGGTATTATTATGTGAAAGTTACTTATTCATGTTATTCTTGCTTAAACTCACTATTTATAGTGGTCAAATTAAATTAGCTAGCGAAACTTTGCAGACGTGATCGATATCGATAGGTATCTAAACACGACAAAATAAATAAAAATAAAAGCATTTGATAATTTTTTGTGGGATCAATGACCGCTGGTACTGTTATTACTTGAAGTTTGAGTTGATAAAATCTATTTTATCGTGTTGAGATATCGTTACCCATCACCTCTGTGAAGTTTACACAAAAAAAAATCGATTATTAAACTGATATTTTAAGTAACTATACTATCGGTGATTTTTGAGGAGGTCGTGTGTAGGTAATAACAGCCGCACGGGTCGATCCATCAGGTTGAGCTACGCTTGCCGGGGTTGGTTCGTGGATGGGTGACCATCTTTACATACCGAGACTCCTCCGTGCCTCGGAAAGCACGTTAAGCCGTTGGTCTCGGCTGTCATTCGTGGATCTTTGACAGTCGTTACGGGTCGTCAGGAGCCCGAAAGTCTAACAACCAGTCTTACCAAGGGGTATCGTATTACCCAGTGAATGGGTTGTGGAGGTCAGATAGGCAGTCGCTCCATGTAAAATACTGGTATTCAGCTGCATCTGGTTAGACTGGAAGCCGACCCCAACATAATTGGGAAAAGGCTAGGCAGATTGATTGATTGATTGATTGTGTACTTTCTGAGTTTATCTTGGACATTACTGAATCAGTGAAGGAAAACATCTTGAGGAAACCTGGACTTTTATAGTGTTAATATAAGTTTGAAATCGCCAACCCGTCTTGAGCAAGCGTGGTGATCAATGCTCGTGCCTTCTTTGTATGCGAAGAGGCCTTTGCCTTGCAGTGGGACAATAATAGGCAGGAATTCTAATGTAAATTGTAAAAATTGAATGATAAAAAACTTTTTTACAAAAACATACAACCGATTTCCAAAAACAACACTACAAAGTTAAAAATAACTTTAATTTCGGAAGTCGGTGGCAAAAAACGAAAATACATTTAACTAGACACCGACTTCCGAAATTAAAGTTATTTTTCACTTTGTAGTGTTGTTTTTGGAAGTCGGTTGTATTTTTTTGTAAAAAAGTTTTTATTTTTCACTTTTTAGTTGTGTACCTACCCCACACAAATTGTAATACCACTACCTGCAAAACAAACTAGAACATCATCCATATAAAAGTCGGGAAAAAATACGTATTATTGAAGCTAACTCAAAAACTACTGAAGCAAAGTTAATCAATTTTATATGGGACCAACTGTAATGTATACCCTCTCGAATAAAACAAAAAAAATCCAAATCGTTCAAGCCATCTTCGAGTAATCGGGGTACATACATAAAAAAAAAAAAAAAGTTTCCGACGAATTGAGAACCTTCTCCTTTTTGAAGTCGGTTAAAAAGAGCAGAAATATAGGTATATAATTATGTTTGAAGAAATTGACTTGAATTTTCGCATTCAGAGGTGTCATTTCATAACAATCAAATATTTTGGTTGACCAATATTATCGTGTTAACTAAATTGAGGCATTTCAATAAAATTATGTTCATAAAACTTAACTAATGTCTCTGAGGACGCCAGTAAAACATGAAAAAAAAATTAAATGTTTTCAGCACCAAATTGGTTGTTTGGAGAGCCACATTTCAACTTTTTAATATAATTTTACATCAATACAGGTGACCTTCACAAAGTTTCGCTTTACGTGGACCAAAGAGTCCTTATTGACCCAATTTTTCAATTTTTTCAATTTTTTGCTTTTTTCTGATACGGGTCGGTGTTTAATGAGGACATAGAGGACTACAAGCGAGAGTATTGGATAAAAATTACTTCGTTTTTCGTGTTCCATTTGTACGTATAAAAGATCGTTTTTAGGGATGAGAACATCAATTTTTACACCAGGTATAATTGCAAAGTTCGTTTTTGTAATCACATCACACTAATATTATAAAGGCGAAAATTTGTGAGTGTGTGTGTGTTTGTTACTTCTTCACGCTTAAACGGCTGGACCAATTTTGATAAAATTTGGTAAGGAGGTAGCTGACACCTTGGATTACCCCGGTTTACGCGGGTGAAACCGCGGGGCGCAGGTAGTAGTTTATATGGTGTGCAAAAAATAGTATTCTGTCTCTATTATGGCTGATTTACACAGGGTAAGTAGCTGACTCCAAACTCTTACCAAGTCAGCAGTGACCAATTGATTTGAAGTCAGTAGTACGACTACTGACGTACTACATGTAAACAGTGAGAGTAAGTTCTCAGCGCCAGCTCTGACTTAATTTGGAATTAGCTACTGACCCTGTGTAAATCAGCTTCTAAATATTAATCGACCATAGACATTCATTAGAGGAAAATGTGAAAAAATCTGCGGAGTAATTCGTAACAAAGTTACAAACTTTCTATTGGCAGTTCAACAACATTCATTGCTTTTTTTGCGGTGTTGAGCAGAAAAAATTTTCAAACATAGGAAGCAGTGGATTAGCAATTTTCTTCAAAATCTTTAGGATTGTGATTGAAAGTGTGTTACGCAATTAAGGTGCTAGACTTAATTGTCCGCAGTTACCAGTGTGTAGGGCACAGAACAAAGAAAGGTCATTGGGCATTTTGTTCGGACATTTGACCCACGGCGTACACTAACAAAATAGGGCAAGGTATTTAGATAAATGTATCTGCACCCCAGTGGTACGGGTCGCATTCTTGTGGGCCTTGGGAGAATTAAGAAAAAAAATATTTTATTTATAATTCTTATGGCATTTTTAAAGCATTTTTGTAACGAATTAACTCAAAACTACTGGACTGGTTTAAAAAATACTTTTACCAGTCGAAAGCTAGTCATCCCTAAGTGGCATTGGATAATTTCCCATGGGGAAATTCCCACGGGAAAGAATGTAGAATGTGCTAGTTTTATCAAAAGCAGTTGTTTTAAACTATTTAAGGGACATAAAAATAAAATCCAGTTCTACTTAAATAATATTTTTATTCTGCTTGATCAAAATCTATTGTTATTTCATCTAAAAAGGCTGCAGGTGCATCTATTACATCTTGATGCCTGGCCCATGATAAAAAGTAAACTATGCTTACAACATGCGCGCAGCTTCCAACAGTGCGGCGGCCGTGTATACACGAGCAGTAATACTGATCAATGCCATTTCTTCCAATTCGATTGGGATCTACTAATATATACGTATAGTATCGTTTACTACGGACGTGTCGCGACTGAATTCGGCCTCTTATTAGTATCTTGTTTTCGATAATTTCTTGGTGTCGGTATATTTCGATGTGGTAAACTCCATTAGAACGCATGTGCTCGTGGCAATATGACCTCGCGATTCTTAAGTGGTACGATCCCAACGTAAATAACATTAATTCTTCATATGTTAGGCGCGGAAAGTCTTCTAAATCCGGATTGTTTCCGTCGAGTTGCATGAACGCTACTCTCTGCCCGTTCAAATTATGCCTTATCACATAATCTGACAGCTCATTGCGTTGATTCATCCGCTCATTTATTATGGATATGAACTGTTCAGCATACATATGGTCTTCATATGGATTTCGAGTGGCATTAATTATTGCCGCAGTTATTCTGAAGTCGACCATCATAATTATGTCTCATAGCAACATTAAAATATACATGGCGGAAGATTTTAAAATCTTTTTTAAATCTGCTGTTAATAGTTTCTACTACCCAACGGATCATAGTTATTAACCTAGATTTATTGGCATCTAATGTCGTCAGTTGTTCTCCTCTTGCTCTCGTTGGCGGCATGTGAGGATTATATCCGCATTCTTCAATAGTATTGATCGAATCTCGAAATCCACGATCCAATATAAAAATGTCATCAGTTCTCAAGAACCCATGAATCGGAGAATCTGGTCGCATCAGGTCGAGCATAATTCTTGCGTCCGAAGTATTTGCTGTATATGGTCCCATAGCATCTAGTATGTAGGCATCGGTACATACTAATAAAAAGGGTTTGACTAAGTTCCGAAACTTATGGAGACTGTAAGTTTTCCGCTGAAAAAGGAAATTCGCACTCTTCTGCAGATAAATATATGTTCCGTCACATACGACAATGGCTGCGGGATCATTTTGGTTACCACCAAAAAAATGACTTGGGATTGAAAGGTTTCTGGCTACCACATCTTCTCTTGTAATATGATTTAAATCCAAATGCTGTGGCACAAAATCATTAATTAAGCATTCTCTTGCTATCACCAATTTCCTTTCTAATGTTCTCCTCGACATATTGAATTTAGTTGCTAAGCGCTCATCTGGTTCACCGGTTCTTATTTTAGTTAGGTAAATTCCAAGAACCGTGGCAGGACGTTCTGATCTATCACGCAGAGAAGGCGTTTGGTTTAAAATCACATTAAATTGATATTTTGTAAGACCCGTCCAAAAGTGGAATTCGTTGTCATCTATTTGTTCGATATTTTCATAATCAAATTGATTTCTCTGTTCGAAACCCCATTTGTACAGCTTCATCATGCCAACAACATGAGTACCATTAAAGTTTTCGAGTGAAGTGGTATTAATTAAGTCTTCCCAATCATTTCTTATAAAATGAGGATTGCAAACCCGAGCTAATTCCGGTATGTAAAAATTATAATTATGCAAAAGTTGAAACTTAGCATACGGTAGAACAATGTGGGCCACCACGTTTCTACAGTTTGGAAAAACACAATGTCTGGCTGTATCTGATGCTCGCAAATATCCACTAGGCGCAACAAAACCGGGACCCAATTGTGGATCCGCAACATCTCTCTGGTCTGCCTCTCCTTCAACTTGATGGGGTACATGATCTTGAACTGCTTGATCTTCCACTGGTTGATCTTGCACGGGTTGCTCATCCACTGGTACATGTGGTATATGTTGATTTAGTACAGGCTGGTTTTCCATGGGTTGGTTGTGCAATTGACGATCAAATCTCACCCAGCAAGCATGGCATATGGCCCTTGAGCCATCAAAACGAATCTGAAACAATTGATAAAAAATTGCATATACTGAGAAATATTTACATCATCATCTTCACATCAACCGGAGAACTTCCACTGTCAGCATACAAAGATCTCTGCCAATCGCCAATGACACTCACACACATCGCTTTACGACGACGCGTGCGGCGTTGCCGTCCCGTGCATTAGCGCTTCATGGCAACGTGCCGCACCTGGATCTTTCCATCGTTTATGACCAAGCACTATACATTATATTAATTAGCAATTATAAATAGTTTCATTTTAGTAAAAACGATTGTAATTATTCACAAACAAAGAAAACGTTTGCGATAACTACGACTATAATCACGGTGAAGGCTGCAATACCAAATAAGCGTACCTATAATGACAAAAGCATGGTTAAAAGTATTTCTTTCTATCGCTATTTAAGGATAGTGATAGAAAGAAATACTTTTAACCATGCACCACCACCACCATTTTACTTTTTACCGTACTTACCGGCTCACCAAACCTCGACTATGAAGTGTTTGGTGAGCCGGTAAGTAGGTACAATAATTGTGTAGGTTACTTACCTCGTGTGGAATAATTTCTTGCAGTAATAATACTGCATGACCTCGGTATCTTTCTAAAAAGAGCGTTGTCAATATGTGTTTTCGTCGACGTAACACAGATCGATTACACGACACACAACTATTTTGTCTTTCCATTTCAACGTAAAACCAATCATCAAACAAAGCCAAGCCAAAGTCCATAAAACGCGCACAGGTAGTCGATAAAATGAATAAATAACAGAAACACAGGTGTAAACGCACAGATCGAAACGACGGATGACGTACGACTGCGACGTGGTCTATGCGGCGCTGGCGCATGCACACTTCAGTACTGTTTTTATCTACCTGCTAAGTGTGCGAGCGAGAGAGAGATATTTCGTAGAGCTATACAAACATTTATAGTGACTGAACGACACGTTTCCACAATGCTAAAAGTAAAAACTTTTGTTTTATTAACAAAAGTATATTAACTTTTTAAATGTTAAATAACTTTATTTTCCCATTGGATACATTAAAAAAAAATACATATTTTGAAAAGTGGGATTGAATTCTTTAATTTAAAACTGATTTGGTTTCTGTACGCAAACTTTCATAAAGTGGGTCAGAAACGCCCAATGACCTTTTCTCATTAAAGAAGAGGATGAAATTATTTTAATTGACAGGAGACCATTGCTATGAGGAGCAATTCCCGTTTTTTTAACAACGTTCACAATCTCATCTCAGTCTGTCAAAAATGTTCAGAAATTGAATTGCGTTTACCTACATTTTTGACATTTGATTGTCACTGGCATGAGATTGCTACCTGAATTTGAACGTTTTTAAGTACAGAAATGACTTTCTAGTGAGGCTCGAACCCTAAAAGCCAATTCTCGTACCTAAAAATATTAAAGTTCAGTCGCAATATCATGCCAGCGACAATCAAATGTCAAAAATATAAGTAAACGCTATACAATTTTTGACAGATTGGGACTGAGATGAGATTGCAAACGTTGTTAAAAACGGGAATTGCCCCTTGGGAGTAAAACATTTGGCTTGTTAAGGAAAATGACAAATAAAACAAAGGAATTACGAGAACACATTCAAACTAATTTAAATTAATCACATTTACACATTATGTGTATGTTAATTTAATAGTTTTCTTAGCATAACTGGCAAAACTAATCCATTTTCTAATTTTCCACATTTGTATAATTAAGTAGAACATATTTAGCACATTTATTTATTTAGCTGCGTCAGAACATTTCACCTATTTAAGTCTTAGCCAATTCCCGTTCATGAATGTTTTAGGTACAAAAATCACCAACAGGTTGTTCGGGATAGAACCGACAACGAATTCGGTTAGCGGCCACCCACCGAATGAAATTACCAGCTGTGTTACAAACTAGCGTTTAGAAGAGAATGGGAACGCACTAGTGATGTCTATGTTTGACGAATTTGCTGAGTTTATGAATTTATGGCCGCTCTTAAATGTTGTACGGTCGTCCTAGTGTTGTACCCTAGTTAATATTTATGCTTATCTTAATAATGATGCAATCACGGACTAGAATAAAAAAAAGAAGGACTCTGTGCCACGCGTATCGAAAGTGAAGCACCTTACCGATCTATGTGTGCGTGATTTGACAAAGACGCCATCGCCGTCATCTCATGTGCGTGAGGCGCATGTTTATACAAACGGTCCCGGCATACTTACTGTGCTTTACTTTCGCTAAGCGTGGCGCGGAGTCCTCTTTTTTTTCTAGTCCGTGGATGCAATAATGTTTCTAAAACCTGATCTCAGGAATATGTAGGTATACCGATAGTTACAAAATTCACTTGAGTAGTAATAGTACCAATGCTATTGACACTTCTAAATTGTAATACCTAATATCTTATGCTAAAATTAACTTACTTAAGAATTGAAATCACACTATATCACACTAATAATATTATAAAGGCGAAAGTTTGTGAGTGTGTGTGTGTGTATGTTTGTTACTTCTTCAAGCTCAAACGGCGGGACAGATTTGGATGAAATTCGGTATGTACTCAGCTTATAACTTGGATTAACACATAGGCTACTTTTTATCCCGGAAAAATGTAGTGCTCCCGTGGGATGAGCAAGAAATTCAAATATATTTGCTACTCCTTCAAACTCAAACAGCTCGACCGATTTTGATAAAATTTGGTGTGGAAGTAGCAGACATCCTGTATACACATAGCACACATAGGCTACTTTACTTCCTGAAAAAATGTAGTGTTTCCGAGGGATGAGCAATTTTTTTGTGAATATTTTTCTCACCGATTAAATAATACACGTTTTAGTGTATCTCATAAACCGCGGGTAACACCGCGGGGCGCAGCTAGTAAGGAATAAGAATAAAAAATCATAATAAAAAAAAATAAGAAAAAAAAAGAAAAAATAAATAAGAATTGAATTACCCACCACACACGTGTCTGACTTTTCAATACGCACAAACTTTGGTCATGACATCCGATTACATGTTATTTAAAACGTAAACTCGATACAGATAAAAAATATCGATGTAATATTATATTGGGGATGATGACTAAAAATTTTTTTTGTCCGTCATTTAAATTATTAAAAAATATTGGACACGTATTTTTTCCTTTTTTTGTTTGTATTGTACGAAATCAAAAGTTTACGGCGATAAGTACAGACGCCAGCACATCAAGCCACCCGAAACTGTCAAATTTTCCCAATCAACCTTGAACCTAAATGCTTAAGTGATATAGATGAAAATCTATTAAAGAAATTTGACAGATTGTAGTAGCTTGATGAGCTGGCGTCTGTACATTGAGTTAAAATTTGGCATGACGTCACTCCTTGTTAGATGTTATACGTAGTATGTTATAGTTGTGACGTAGTGAGGGCCCATCTTTGATAAAGCTAAAAATACGTGTCTAATATTTTTTCATTATCTAACTAACGGACTAAATAGAATTTCTTTTTTTTTACTCAGGAATCATCCCTATTGATGTTCGCCCAACACTAGATACCGAAAGGTCACGTTGACATTTTATACTCCTGCCGTATTTGCAATGTCAACCTACGCGCGATCGTGTTTTGTTTCCCATCTGTACACTGACCACCGACCATTCTATCCGTACCTAATCAATTAGAATGAATGGGTGACCATCTTTACATACCGAGACTCCTCCGTGCCTCGGAAAGCACGTTAAGCCGTTGGTCCCGGCTGTCATTCGTGGATCTTTGACAGTCGTTACGGATCGTCAGAAGCCTGAAAGTCTGACAACTAGTCTTACCAAGGGGTATCGTATTACCCAGTTAATGGGTTGTGGAGGTTAGATAGGCAGTCGCTCCATGTAAAATACTGGTATTCAGCTACATCCGGTTAGACTGGAAGCCGACTCCAACATAGTTGGGAAAAGGCTGGGCAGATTGAATTAGTAATGTATTTTACATATATCTGCAGGTAGGTTCGATAAGGTAAAGGCATTGTTCATATCTAAAACATAATAGGAAATGTCTAGACAAAGACACTTCTATAACTACTCGACAGGCGACGACCTGCGAAGAGTTCTATTGTGCGACGTGACTTACCATAGAGGTGTAGTTCTACGTAATGACTACGCAAGAGTTAAAACTCTGGTACAAATAACGAATGTATTTTTAACCGATTTCAAAAAAAATAGACAAAGTTGTATGTTCGTCTGCATGGATGTATTTTTATGTATATTCAACGATATGTTCGTCAATTGTAAACCGATTTTGAAAATTCTTTTGTCATTTGGTAGAGAAAGATTGCGCGGTAGTCCCAAATTTTATTAATTTTGCTTGTGTAGTTTTTGAGTTAGCTTCGATAATACGTATTTAATCCACTTTGTGTATCTTGATTATGTTAATGGGTTGTGAAAGTCAGATAGACAGTCGCTCCATGTAAAATAATGGTATTCAGCTGCATCCGGTTAGACTGGAAGCCGACCCCAACATAGTTGGGAAAAGGAAAAAAAAAAGGCAAATGAATAAATGATTATGATCATGATTATAAAGGCTAGGCAGATTGATTGTGTATCTTGATGATGTTCTAAGACTTCCTGTCACTGTTGTTTACATAGCAAGTAGTGGTATACGAATTGGTGTGGATTAGTTTATAGGTACCTTAACTAAAAAGTGAAAAATAACTAACTTTTTTACAAAAAAAAAAAAAAACAACCGACTTCCAAAACAAAACACTGCAAAGTGAAAGATAACTTTAATTGCGGGAGTCGGTGGCAAAAAACTAAACAACAGATCCAAAGACACCGACTTCCGTAATGAAAAAGATTTTTCACTTTGTAGTGTTTTTTTTTTGGAAGCACTTTTGAAGTCAGCTAAACTATGGGCAAGTTGTGAAAAAGTAGTTTTATAATAATCACTATTGTCTCACTGTAGGGCAAAGGCACAATGACGTCATATTACCTTCATTAAATCTATGCAACGTGTCGTTTTGCATCCTCGTCAAATTTCAGGGTGTGATTTTTTAAATTTTTTTCAACTGTTGATACAAATATTGCTTATAAGCACTTTGCATGCATATGGCAAAATATGTAATCGCACTAGAATACTTATCCACCTACCACCTTTGCATTACCACATCCAAAGCAAATAGATGTCTTTGACTTTGATTAAATTGACAAGACTCAACTTGAGTTCTGCAAACTACGTTAATGAACCCTGCCATTAATCCTTCAAAAAATGAAACAAGCAAGCCAACGAATCTGTAAACAGCCTATTCAAAAGAAAAGCAAGAGGCAAAGCATTTTTCAATTTCCTCTAGACAATCGGAATGCTAAAAGACAAAAAAAAACAACAAGACTTGTAGCTACAAAGAACGGGGACATTCGCTAACAAAGCAATTCACAAGGCAAGCCGGAAACTGCTTAGGTCTTGTAAAAGAGGTGAGGACTGAGCTACAGAATGACAACGTTCAAAGGATCCCTGGTTTATCTTCGTAAAAACCGAAATATAGCGAATAAAATGTAACTATCGACCAATAGAGATTAATTTATTAAATATTGGCTTTTGCTGCTTTACCCGTGTGGAGGTAGGAAATTATCTCATGGAAACGTACAAACGGGATAAAATGTATCCTACGTTCTAATCCAGGTCATGTTCTACCCATGTGTCAAATTTGATCTAAATCTGTGCAGCCGTTTTAGTGTGAAAGCGTAACAAACAAACAAACTCTCTCAAACTTTCGCATTCATAATATTAGTTCCCCACCTAAATTATTATAGATTGACGCACTAATTCCATCACTCTTTGATTGGACCAATCAATCCGCCTAGCCTTTCTCAACTATATTGGGGTCGACAGTCTAACCAGATGCAGCTGAATACCGGTATTTTACATGGAGCTACTGCCTGTCTGACCTCCACAATCCAGTTACTGGGTAACACGATACTCCTTGGTAAGACTGGTTGTCAGACTTTCAGGCTTCTGACGACCCGTAACGATTGTCGAAGATCCAAGAATGACAGCCGGGACCAACGGCATAGCGTGCTTTCCAAGGCACGGAGGGGTCTCGGTACGTAAAGATGGTCACCCATCTACGGATCGGCCGCGGCAAACGTAGCTTAACCAGAGCGATCGACCCGTGCTGCTTTCATTACTTAGCCACGAGCTCCTCACTTAGCCATGAGGCCATCTCACGAGACCAATGATTGCCTCATGAGACCAATCATATTTTATTCGCTATATTTCGGTTTTTCAGAAGATAAACGACGGAACCATTGAACGTTGTCGTACTGTACTTTACCCGATACCGCGCGTTTGTACAGGCGAAACATCACATAAAAACATATTGATATCTCTATTTCTGTCAATGTATCTGACAGAGATATCAACATGTTTTTAACTGAATGTTTCGCCAGTGCATACGCACGGTTACATCCAACGATTTTGTGGAAATATACTGATACTGACTGTATAAGTAGTACACTGTGGTTGACAGTATTTCGATATTCAAGCTTTTATTATTGTATTCATAATATACGTATAAGGCTACAAGGTTATTTTGATCCTTGGCCGAAATCGGTACGAACATTCGCCATCTTGTTTTCAAAGTGAAATTTCACAAAACCATTGCGCAAATATTTACCAACAGCATATCCCTGTCAACGTCATTTGAATGCCAAAAAAATCATTGTAGCTGTGTATCAGTCGGTAAACCCCCAATGCCAAATAGCTTTGAACAACAGCCAAGGGCTTATTTGTTGGACAGTACGCACACTATAGAGTCAAAACAGTGTTGCCTGATGTAGTTTTGTTGTTGTTGACAATACTGTTTTACATAATACTGTGTTGCCTGACCAAACACAACAGTATAGTTGCGAGTGTCGCGCGCCATCATTATTTTTTTACGCCGTAACGGCTGCAGTGACAGCTGTCATCAAAATGATGGCAGTGTCAAATATTTAAATCGTTAGCTTCGCCCTACCACGTCAAAGGATAGTCGCATTTCTGATTTGTTTTGACACCTCTGACATACAATGACGCATTGACTACATTTGATTGTCATGGAAATGCTATTTAATAATGTGTGAGCTCACTCCTTAGTATGGACACTTTTTCTTGTGACTAAGGACAGTGAGGGCAAATCTAGCGATTTAAATCTTTGGGCAGCGGGCTTTGACTTAATGTTAAATACTGGTGAAAATGATAGATTTTCATGGTGGCCATTATAATGTGACCGAACCGCTGTCCTGAGAAACCAACGCTTTACCGCTGCAGTTTCGCTACGAAACGCGTTATTTATCGTACATTTGGACAAGTTATCGCCAGGTTTTCGCTTACCGCAGCGTCGGTGTGCTAACGCTATTAGGGTGAAAGACTAAAGGCAGTCTGGTCTGCACACACCCTTAGTAATAAACTGGCGGGCCATTTGTACCCAAGAAGGTTTTTGTTAATTAGGTAAATACCTACTGATTAAGAAATTCTGAACGAACTAATTCTGTAAAGAAATCTTGACTAACATAATCCAGCATTTGCATTGCAATGTTTTTACACCTACAGTCTGTGGACCAGATACACGCAAAAAACTTTTAATACCCTGCGTGTGCAATACTTTATGCTTTTTAGGATACTGCTGCCGCTGCCACGTTTCTGCAGCGCGTCAGGGATGTTCGCAGCAGCGCGTACAGATGACTTCTTTACGATCATGCGTAAAACATCTACGTCACTACTGCGTCGGTTGCGAGAAAGCGACAACAGTCTCCCGAGCATTGTTGCCAGGACTGAAGGCCACCTGTGCGCAATGCATGTATTGTTGCCAGGTGTCTCCAGAAGATGGCATAACACATTTATGCCACAACTTGTGTTTTATTATTATTATTGTTTATATTTTGAGGAGCTCGTGGCTAAGTAATAACAGCCGCACGGGTCGATCCATCAGGTTAAGCTACGCTTGCCGGGGTTGGTCAGTGGATGGGTGACCATTCTTTACATACCGAGACTCCTCCGTGCCTCGGAAAGCACGTTAAGCCGTTGGTCCCGGCTGTCATTCTTGGATCTTCGACAAGTTTTCTTCTGAGTTTGTTTCTGTCTGAGTTAAAGATGAATAAATAAATAAATAAAATAGTCCAGAATTTTTAGTAGGTCAATCAGCGTTAGTAATGTATATACGTATGTCTACAACCTAGTCCCAATAACAAAAAGTAAACCCATAAAATCTAGGACATTGTAGCACTTTAACGTAGAATCCCAATACCGGACAGATGGCGACCGGAATACCGGACACGTGTCGGTAAAACGAGTCGTAAACTGTGATAGCGAAAGTTTGGCGACGTTCATTAAACTTGGATTAGTGATACTAAGTTTTCGATTGGGATTGGTTCGTGTAGGGGAGGATGTGTGGTTCCGGAAAAGGATCGAATAGTTTTTGTTAAAAGTACTTAGCTATAATGAAAATAATTATGGTGACATGTAATTAGATGGATGTTAAAACATTTGCGGTTGCAATTTTTTTTAAAACTAGCCAATTCGGGTCGCACTCGCACACGAAGGGTTACATATTAAAAAAAAAAAACTTAAGTTTAAAAAAACACGTTTCTTGTATGGGAACCCCCTTTAATTTGTTGAGTCCCGTATAGTAGTGTTGTGTCCTTGATGCTGTGTGTGTGCCTTGGGTAGGGAAAAGTAATTGAAAGTACTTCATAATAAAACTTCACAAAAATGTTTATTGTTCCAACTCAATACAGACACGATTTTACTCGAAGATGGCTAGATATACATCACAGTTGGTCCCATATAAAATTGATTATCTTTGCTTCGGTAGTTTTTGAGTTAGCTTCAATAATACGTATTTTTTCCTCACATTTATATGGATGATGTTCTAGTTTGTTTTGCAGGTAGTGGTATTACAATTTGTGTGGGGTAGGTACACAACTAAAAAGTGAAAAATAAAAACTTTTTTACAAAAAAATACAACCGACTTCCAAAAACAACACTACAAAGTGAAAAATAACTTTAATTTCTGAAGTCGGTGGCAAAAAACGAAAATACATTTAACTAGACACCGACTTTCGAAATTAAAGTTATTTTTCACTTTGTAGTGTTGTTTTTGGAAGTCGGTTGTATTTTTTCTTTTAGAACACGCTTACGCTACCACTACTCGTGCGGGACTGAGGCTCGCGCATACAATGGTTCCGCTTGTCGACAGTACTTTTTGTCGCGTCTGCTCCCACAAATTTATAACTTTATTTTATTTTTATTATTTATTGTTATAGCGGCAATAGCAATACTTACACAATCTGTTAAAATTACAACTGTCTACCTGTTACGGTTCATGAGATACAGCCCGCTGACAGACAGACGGATGGTCAGATCTGTTTGGAACTTCGGGTACGGAACCCTTATTAAGAATTGATGATATCAAGTCTAATTCATAACTTTTCTTATCAATAAAAAAGTGGTATGAACTATGAGCGAATTATAATTTAGGGGTAGTTTGAAGTTGTTAGGCAGCGGATTCTTTTCAGAATACCTAATAATAGAAACTGTGATCAGCAATTCATTTATGCCCGGTTTTTGAAGAATCTTCATAGCTATTGATTCGACAACATTATCTATTTAAGTGAATTCCTTCCTTATGCTCGGTTTTTGAGGTCCTCAGATGAACTCTCGATAGTAATTCTTTCGACTTTTAATCTAAATTCTTCCATAAAGAAGTGTTCAGAAGCACGATATTGAACCAATAATCACTATCAAATGGATAAACTCCGTTTAAAAACCTCAGAAACCGGGCATTAGACATCAACATCACCAATGGTAATGTTAGTTACATGAAATCTGGATCATAAATGGAAACACAAAAATGGTTTTACCAAACATGATAATAAACACGCTATAAAAACCAAATACATACATTACTTTTCCATTCCCTGTACGCTACTAATAAAGAATTATGCGCGCTAAATCATAATAATATTTTTTTTTGCCATATCATTCAACTTTCACCTTTTTACGCTTTCGCACAGGAACTTTATAAAGGGTGACTTGTAATTCAACGTATTGCTTCTAGGACGTGAAAGAATAACCCTTTTGCAATATTTAGGCAACCGATAAGCTAAAATTAGTGGGATTCGAGAAAATCCAAGATTTATTTTTCTGAAAATTTCCAAAATTCGTCATCCTACAAATATTATAAAGGCGAAAATTTGTGAGTGTTTGTATGTTTGTTACTTCTTCACTCTCAAACGGTTGGACTGATTTAGATGAAATTTAGTATGTAGATAGCTAACATATAGGCTACTTTTATCCCGGTCTACGCGAGGCGCAGCTAGTTATTTATAATTTTTCTCTAAACTCTTAAATTGAAATGCCATCAATGCTACCTATCTTATTTGGTAGTGAATAATATACATTAACAAAGATTTATCTAATTTAGATAAATTTTTAGAAACGCACAAATCTTGGATTAGCTCAAATCCCATGGCCTTTCGCTCAAGCTATATGGGGTGCTTAAATTTTGCAAAGGGCACACTATCTTTTCCTGGAAGCAAAATTTCGAATTACAGTTCACCACAACACACAGTATACACCAGTTCATACCTCAAATATGTACGTGTAAACTGCTTCAAAGCAGTTCCCACGTACTGTCTCGGATATTAAATACCTCATATTGGTACGAATTAGTGTGAAGCAAGCAAGTAAGAGGTGTATAAAACATTGCATTTTAGGTTTTATTTCTAAGGGAATTGAGACTGGTTTTAGTAAAAGTACAATGTAGTGTTAAAGAAGTTGTTTCTTTTTTGTTTAAAGTAGGGTCAGTCTGGGGTTTAGACTTTAGAAGTATTGCTCTGAGAAATTAGTTTGACAGGTATTGAAGTTCGGCAACATCGCAGAACACTGTTTTACGAAAGTACCATCGGTACATAGTTTACTAAAGTTATTTGAAAAAGTATAGGTATAGTTTTTGTCAGTGAAAAAAAAGTTGGTTAATTTACATTCATCAGTGCTCTAAGACGTCAACACGTAAAATACAAAAATTCAGAGTAGATTTCATTATAATATTCTGTTGTTTACAATTCTTAACAAAAACTATGTAAAACATGACAAAGCAAGCCTAATAGTACAAGTGTACCTACCTTTATCCTTTCGGTGTCGACATCCGTTGAGAGGGTATTTGACGAAATGTTAGAAATTGATATCGGATAGGCACTATCGGGCTTCCTGCACTTCGCCCATGCTTCGGCTTGTCACTAAAATTAACTAATGCAACATAAAAATATTTTAAAAAACGAACAAAAGCCTAAAGAAAATCATTCATTTAAACACCGGCCAAGTGCGAGTCGGACTCACACACGAAGGGTTCCGTACCAATCAATCTGCTTAGCCTTTTCCCAACTATGTTGGGGTCGGCTTCCAGTCTAATCGGATGCAGCTGAATACCAGTATTTTACATGGAGTGACTGCCTATCTGACCTCCACAACCCAGTAACTGGGTAATACGATACCCCTTGGTAAGACTGGTTGTCAGACTTTCGGGATTTTGACTTTCGGTCAAAGATCCACGAATGACAGTCGGGACCAACGGCTTAACGTGCTTTCCGAGGCACGGAGGAGTCTCGGTATGTAAAGGTGGTCACCCATCCACGGAGCAACCCCGGCAAGCGTAGCTTAACCTGATGGATCGACCCGTGCGGCTGTTATTACTTAGCCACGAGCTCCTCCGAACGATGGGTTCCGTACCACCGTATAATATTTACCCCATTAAAAAATGGTCAAGAGCGCGTCGGACTCGTGCATCGAGGGTTCCGTTCCAATTTCTGAAAGTGTGCTACTTGGAGACATCGTTTTATTTTTCCTGTGATCTTTACATAAACTTCCATAACATAGAATAATTACAGATTTTTTTCTATGCAAACTCCCTCTAAACCTCTAAAGGTAAGAACGGTATTTTTGTTTACATTTTTCATCAAAAGTCGAAAACTATGCAGCTTAAAAAAAAAGGAAAAAAAATGTTAGAGATTATGCAAACAGCGCTCTCTGACATGATACCCTACATGCCCTAGTAGCCCCAATTCGAATTTTAAAACCGCTTTCAGTCCCTGTTGCAAAAAAAAAAAAAAAATATTTTTATTTATTTCATATTTGCAAAAGAGTTGGGCAAACGTGTTCTAAAACTGTTCCAAAATTAAAGTTGATAGCATTAGTAGTTCTTTAGATATCCAGCTGTGACAGACGGACAGACAGACTTAGTCATACCATTAGGGTTCCTTTTTAGCATTTTGGTACGGAACCCTAAAAACACGTTTGTTGTATGGGATATCTCGTTTCTTGTATGTTTATTTTTATTATTTATTGTTAAAGCAGCAATAAAAATACACAATTTGTGAAAATTTCAACTGCCTACCTATTACGGTTCATAAGATACACCCCGCTGACAGACAGATGGACGGACGGATAGCGGAGGCTTAGTAATAGGGTTCCGTTTGGCACCCTTCGGGTACGGAACCCAAAAAAGTAAAGACCTGACTCACTCACTGACTGACTCATCAACGTCCATACCCTTGGACCTAGGATAGCTGCAATTTTGCACAGAGGTTCCCTTTATGATGTAGATAAAGAATAATTATTTATTTATCTATTTATTTAAACTTTTCGCACTTAAAACGTACAAAGGCGGACTTAATGCCTTAGGCATTCTCTACCAGTCAACCAAGGGTGGTGAAGAGATTAGATGGCAGGTGCTCAGTATGAGAGGAATACTTATAAAAAGAACACTAAAAATATATCTTAATTAATTATAAATAGAATAGAATAGAATAGAATATTTATTCATAAGTTCACATTACATTAAATAAATAAATTACGTAGAAGTTACACATTACAAACTTACATATTAATATTGGTAAGAAAATCTTAAAATATGTTTAAAATCTAGTGTAAATTGTATTTATTGGATAAAGGTCTAATTAATACAATAGCGAGCTGCCTGATGTAGGTTTATTCAAACCTGTGTTTCAGGCCATCACTTAACAGCGCTGCGAGCTGTAGTGGACTATATGTTACTGTACATAGAGCTAGCATTTATACATCATAATTATATTTTAAATAAAAATTGACTTAACACTAATAAACTTACTGCATTACATCTAACAATTTTTCAGTGTCTGAGTAATTAAATGTCGCCAAGTATTCATTCAACATGTCACTACATTTTTTACAATTTAAACTATATATACTTAGAGACTTATTGATTTTATTATATAAAAACGGCCCTAAAAATACATAAAATCTATTTATAAAAGTATGTCTAGTTTGAGGCTTTATGCAAACCAAGTCCTTTCTTCTCTTATCTAAAGGTATTGGGATATAAGGAAGATTGCTATGTTGATATAATACTATATTCAATATAAATAATTGACGCACGGTTAAAACTTTACATGCCGTGTAAAGCTCGTGTGTGGAAAATCTAAATGGGCGAAAAGTGGCTACCTTAAGAATAGCTCTCTGTGCACGTTCTAATGGCAGTAGGATTGATTTAGCAGCCCCACCCTATGAAGTTATACAATAAGTGAGAATTGATTGACACAAAGCTAAATAAACCTCTTTAATTAATTTGTAATCTGATACATATCGTAAATTCTTAAAAATGTATGTGTTTACGGAAGTTCATATTTGTGTCAATCGTTACACCAAGATATTTCATATGATCGGTTTTTGCTAAAGTAGGACAATTACATGCATTGTCAGCAAACGTGCCGCACTTATGCGCATAAATGTTTATGTAAGTAGTTGGCAGGTTAGTATTTCTAATAGTAAATAAAATGTGTTTAGTTTTC
This sequence comes from Cosmia pyralina, assembly GCA_946251885.1. Taxonomy (NCBI): domain Eukaryota; kingdom Metazoa; phylum Arthropoda; class Insecta; order Lepidoptera; family Noctuidae; genus Cosmia; species Cosmia pyralina. Next base: position 19,841,777 of record OX276353.1, read on the forward strand.
TCTGCATTTAGTGTTAAGAGATTTTCATGTAGCCAATTAGACACTATATTAAACCCGTTTTGGGCTTGTTTATACACCTCATGTTGAGATTTATCTGAAAATAATAGAGCTGTACTGTATAGACTTTATACAAGCACATAAATAGGTTATAAACCAATAAGACACATACATACACTTACTATAAGATATACCTATAAAAATAATGCCGGATTTTTAGAAATTCCCGTTGGAAAAATACGGAGAAAGTCGTTGTCAAAGTGCTAGAACGCAAACATTGATACAGAAAACGTTAGCGCCTCTGTTAAAATTACTTCCAACTAATCTGTTATTCGCTAATGATTATTGCTTTGATTGTTGTTGATCCAGTCTTCTCTCTCTTGATCCAGTCGACCAAACACTTGCACACATTCCCATGTGTAGACATTAGCAATAGAACTCATATAAGTTACACAATCTCATGCTATAATATAATATGTAGGTATTTGTTCGAAAAGAAAATAAAACTTCCTCCTCGTAAGTAAATGCGAAAGTGAGTTTGTTTGTTTGTTTGCTACGCTTGCACGCTAAAATGGCTGAAAGTATTTCACGGTTGACGGCACATGGGTAGACCATGTCCTGGGTAAGGACATAGGATACTTTTCATCCAACGATGTTGGATCATCTTCGGATTTTTTTTATTTTTTTATTTATTTAAATGTAATATAAACATAACCTAAAAATAACAAAATTATATCCTAATTCCAATTAAATTAAATTAAATAATATTTCAGACCTTTTCTTCCCGGTAGTACGTTCCTATGGGATGATATCCGATCTCCACGCCGGCGAAGCCGCAGGCAAAAGCTAGTAATTTAATATTATTAGGTTGAACTAACAGTAGTATTTTTTCCTAATTATGCTTTTTGCTATTTTACTGTATACAAAGTTCGTTTAGCGTTTCAAGCTTCAAGAAAGAGTTGCAAAGCTTGAGGCTTTCTTTTACTTTTTTATGTTCTGCGTTAGTACGGCATATTTTTCTTTGAAATTTATACTTTGTTTAATAAACTTTTTCGTTTTTGTTAGTTCTGCAAAATATGAACGCAGTTTCTTTTTTTTTAGCCAGCCACGGAGAAAAAAGAAAATAACAAGTGAATTTTGTAGCAAAAGAGTAGGTTTATAGCAGCAGAAAACAAAAGATATAACCTAACCAAACTGAGCTAGGATCTCCTTTTTATGATAATACTAGGTTTGACCCTCGGTTTTGCCCGCGTGGAGGTCGTAAATTATCCCACGGGAACATACTACCGGAACAAAAAGTATCTTATGTCCTAAAACAGATTATGGTCTACCCATGTGTCAAATTTCATCTAAATCCGTCCAGCCGTTTTAGCGGGAAAATGTAACAAACAAACAACTCACTTTCGCATGTAATATTAGTTAAGATTTGGATAGGTTAAGTCTATGTTGATTAAATTAGACGTCCCATGAAACGCTATAAATTATTTACGAAACCGTTCATAATTCAGAATCAGTTACGCACGTACTCGTATGTCGCAGAATGCTTTCAAAATTTACATTTATTTATTTTGTGGTTCATTTAATATTAACCTTGACACCAAAACTGTGTGTGTGAGTGTACCCTCATGTTTTGCACAAATATAAATGATCTTTATCTTTGAGTGTTTCCAGACAAACAATTCAAAATTTACTCACGTAACTCAATTTCTAAGTTGTTTGATTGACTGAACAATTTTTATATTAAATTTTAAATTACTCGGAGTCCTAAATAAACTGGTTTAATAAAAGTTTGAGTTATTTTAATTAACTTTTTCCTAGGAATATTTTAACTTAGTAAAACAAAAAAGGCTTCGATATCTTATACATAATAATAATCAGCCTATAACGCTTCCGCTGCTGGGACACAGGCCTCCTCTCGTTGAGAGGGAGTGAAAAAGCTAGGGTCTTGACAGACAGACAGACAACGAAGTGATCCTACAAGGGTTCCGTTTTTTCCTTTTGAGGTACGGAACCCTAAAACACTTATGTCAATCTGGTTAGCATATTATTTCATACATCGTCCAACTTTGTCTGATTGTCGTATAATCAAATCAAATCAAATCAAAATATTTTATTTCACATAAACCTACATGGGCACTTATGAAACGTCAGAATGCTAAGTCCACGGTTCTAATTCGTCGTTTTCTATTGAGAATAGCCGGCAAACTCCACGGCTACTCTTTTATATACTGTAACCTAAAATTTCGTGGTCATTTACTGCGCATAAAAATATACCTAACCTATATAACCGACTGTGCAGTCCGTAAAAGCCCGCACACATGTCAAAAATAGCCTTTATCATACCCACGTTACGAAACACGGTGGTTTATCTTTTACCGAGAAATCCTCACATTCCCCAGATATGATCTAACATACAAATAAACAGAGTTCTCTCATTAATATTATAATGAGAACCGCAGCGTTGCCTACATTCTTAGACCCGTGCGCGCATTTTAATTAAATTCTTAATAAAAAAAACAGCCAAGTGCGAGTTTGACTCGCTCACGTAACGTTCCGTACCGTCGAAACTATTAAAGTTGGTATTCTTTATATTTTTCGTTATTTGCCATGATATAATATATTCTGTGTCGTAAGCTGGCTACCTATTACGGTTAAAATGTTACAGCCTTACAGGCCGACTCTTTGGGTACAAAACTCTAAAAACTATTGCAAGAGCGTGTTTCGCGCCAATTCAATTCGAACGAAATTTCGCTTGTTTCCTCTTCTTAGAAATTGAAGTTAAAGCTCAAATGTAAGTTAAATTGTATGGTTAATTTCTACTCGTGTTTTCCACGAAATATTCTTCCATGTAAGATTCAATTACATTTTCTTGCGAGTTTTAAGTAAGATTTTATCTTGCGAAAACTTTAAAAATAATAGAATAGAATAGAATACTCTTAATTATGCACACCATTTAAATTACAGGTATCAATGTAAAATGAAATGAAAAAAAAAATGAAAAGTGAATGATGATGAATAATATTGGTATAATTTAATGATGATGTGTAATGTTGGTATATTTAAGTATGATGTGTAATGTTGGTATAATTTAAGTCATCATTGGCTGCATACTGCAACTAGCCTAGAAAATCCGGTCATATCATGACATCGGACATGTCATGTTTACTGTCCCATAGAAAACTTCAATACCCGACGCAAATGTATGGGACGACTGATTATTTTTCCACGATTACGATGTTGGTGCCATGGAAAAAGTTGTTCGATTTGATGGTCTATACCACACCCTTAAATTTGACGAGGATGCAAAACGACACGTTCTATATGTTTGGATGGATGGATGGAACTACGCGCTGCAATCACTCAAATGATTGTAGCGCGTAGTTCGTAGCACGTCACCGTAGCATTTATCCGTAGCGCATGGCGTAGCAAATTCGTAGCACTGCATACTGGAAGTAGAGTTGAAAAATGAATTATTTTCTTCTTTTTAAACTTTCGCGATTTGTACACATTATAAACAAAATTGAGAACGGGTCTTCTCGCGATATTCCTTTTTATGAGGTAAACAGGTACCTACTTGTTTCCCGACGTTCCGACCGACGCCCAACGTTGATCGCTGCAAGGCGGTTGAAACGTCGGGAAACAAGTAGGTACCTGTTTACCTCGTAAAAAGGAATATCGCGAGAAAACCCGTTCTCAATTTTATTTATAATGTATTTTCTTCTTCTCTTTTATTTCTATACTTGATACATAATTACATGTAAGGTGCTTTGTTTTAAGGCCAAGCGCCAGTAGCCCGTGAAATTCAAATTGTCAAAATGTTATTTGCAATTTGCATGTCAGTATTAATAAATACATCTATTATTATGAATATGTTGTTTAACTATCTTCGAGTATTACACGTGTATGAACCATGGGTTATCTGTTTGAAGCCCGTTGTACCGTATGCACCATTGACCTGCACCATCAATGGTGCAGAGGAAACTAAATAGTTTCGTTTGCACCATTAATGGTGCAAATGAAACTGCATTGATATTATGTTGTATGTTGATTAAAGTATGATTCTTGACTGTAACCTATCCTCAAATGTCAAGATTCATTCAATAGGATTACCTGGTCTTAAAGAGTTGTACTGATGACTTTAATGTTTAAAAACTTTTTTACAAAAAAATACAACCGACTTCCAAAAACAACACTAGAAAGTAAAAAATAACTTTAATTTCGGAAGTCGGTGTCTAGTTAAATGTATTTTCGTTTTTTGCCACCGACTTCCGAAATTAAAGTTATTTTTTACTTCACTTTTTAGTTGTGTACCTACCCCACACAAATTCTAATACCACTATCTGCAAAACAAACTAGAACATCATCCATATAAAAGTGGGAAAAAATACGTATTATTGAAGCCAACTCAAAAACCACCCAAGCAAAGTTAATCAATTTTATATGGGACCAACTGTGATGTGTACCCTCTCGAATAAAACAAAAAAAATACAAATCGGTCCAACCATCTTCGAGTAATCGGGGAATATACATAATAAAATAAAAAAAAAAAAAACAAAAAAAAAAATGTTCCGACGAATTGAGAACCTCCTTCTTTTTGAAGTCGGTTAATAATTCTGTAAATACATACTTGCCACAATCGCAAGTCGTATTTTGATCAAAATACAACCTAATAATGACTTCCAAATTGCAAAAAACGTAAATAAAAATTGAATTTCGTGAGCTAGCCTGGCGCTGTCACCTTAAATAAAACTGACAATATAATTTACGATCCCTTCTGTCCCAACTTCTATGTAAATAAACCCGTTATCCATCAAAACTAGGTATCTCTTCGCAACTCTAACAGCTACCCTATTTTAATTTCAAGAATTTCTAAGAAATATCAACTATTACAATACATCATAATCCTGTAGGAAATTATAAATATATGAATCCTGACTTCCTTCCTCACTTTCGCATTTATAACTTTAATATTATTTAATGCGAAAGTGAATTTGCTTGATGGTTTGTTTTTTTTGTTTGTAACGCTTTCACGCTAAAATGGCTGAACGGATTTGGATAAAGCTTGGCAAATGAGAGATGACCATGACCTAGAAAAGGACATAGGCTACTTTTTATTGATATAGCACGCGGGCAAAGCCGTGGGCGGAAGCTAGTTAAGATAAAAGCAAAACAATTTGAATCAGCCCTAATACGCGCCGCTGAATGGTACAATTTAGCAATTTGCATATCATACTCATTTTGTATAGTCATTTGAATAATTGTTTAATACCATCCCATTTGTGGGAATGCATTAATTTGGCAATATTCTGATTTATTAGTGGTAAAAACGTGGAACGGAAATTTTAAGCCTATTTTATATCTTTAATCGCTTTGAAACAGCAACGCAGCGCGTAAAATGTGCTGAAGTTTATTTGGTGACGAGCAGTTCAGTAGTTTGAAAAATAAAATAATCAAATTTCAGATAGATAGACAGACAGACGGACAACGAACTGATCCTATAAGGCTTCCTTTTTTCCTTTTGAGGTACGGAAAGTACGGAATCTTTCTTTCTTTCAAATCCCAAAAAATCTAATAAAAAAAAAACTTTATTTCAAGTTCTGCCTAAATAACATTGCACTAAAATTAGAAACTATTTGGGTAATTTAACAAATCTCAGTATCAATATTTTAATGTACTTTCGGTCTAATATAGTCATATATATAAAAGGGATAACGAAACGATCAGTTGCAATTTTGCCATCAATTTTAATTGTAGTAATATTGACAATCACTTAATCAAATTTGCGCATCAATGTGTCAATCACGTAAAAATTGTACAATTGCAATTGACCGTTTCGGGGACCCTTTACACTAAAAGTAATTTTACGAGGCTGTTGGTTCTTAGGATAAAATTATACGGTACCAGAGGAATTTCCTTTTTAACCGACTTCAAAGAAGGAGGTTCAGGTTTACTTTCAGGAAGATTTTAGTACCTATATAATACATTAGGTAATTATTCTTATGTACGCAGTTATATGCATAAATGTACTGTATCTCCGGCATTTAAAAGCGGATTTTGATGATTCTTCTTTTCGTTCGTCTTGGGCTTATGTAATTGTTTAGTTAACTAAAAATGGTAAATTTAATTTAAAAAGGTTAAAACCGACTTCTAAAACCTAAAACGAAGAAAATAACTTTCATAAAAAACTTAACAGCTTCAGAAGTCGGTTTTTTCAATTCTTCAATGCACCTTGGTACCGACTTCAGAAGCTGTTAATTTTTTTACTTTTTTTATATAAATTTTAACTACAGCATTACTTCTAAAAATTTTCTAGCTTACTATTCTTAAGTAAGCTAGAATAATTAAAAAATTCCTCTTCAAAAAATCTGCTTACTATCAAACTCAAAAGCCTACTTTCATCCGTACGTTGAATATTTTATAAAAACTTCGTGTATTTTTAATTAAAATCTTCATGCGAGAACAAAACTATTCTAATCCCAAACTAATTTATATTTAGATGTATGCGATCTTTTAATTAGAAACACGTTCACAATTTAGCATTTAAAACAACGTAATACATAAAGTAATTGGACAACAAAAACAATGGCGTGTACGTAATGGGCCATTCTAAATTTGCATACGATCTCATAGGCCCCAGGCCTTTCAGATTCACCACCTAAGCCCTAAAAGTTACACTAAGCTTGTACGGGAAGTGAAACTTTGTAATTTGATATTTTATATACTAGCTTAGTAAAAATAAACAAGTATAAATTCTAATCGTTGATGTCTTAGAGGCCGCAAAATTGGAGCAGCGTTTCTTATAGTGTGCAGTGTAGCGTTTAATGGTATATATCATTTTTGAGTTTTTAAAATTCCTATAAAACCAAATTGATTTCCATATTATAAAACAAATTAGGAAGGGGTCTTGTCGCGATATTCCTTTTTACGAGGTAAACAGGTACCCTATGTTTCCCCGAAACGACGAAGACCCGTTCCTAATTGGTTTTATAATGTGTACAAATCGTGAAAGTTTAAAAAGATTTCCATATTCATTTGGTTTTATAGGAATTTTTAAAACACAAAATTTATCCCTTAAACGCTCCACTGCACGCTACAAGAAACGCTGCTCTGAATTTGCGGCCTTAGTGGCAATGATTAGAGCCCTCAAACTAAGCAATTAAGGAATTTTAAATTAAAATAAGTAATTGCAATGCATATAAGTTTTGATCTATTAGTGTTGATATTAAACCATTTCCAACTGACATTCAAAGAAACTCCGAGGCATGGAAGTGCTTAATTCGTCGCACATTTTTTCTGTACCGTAAACTCAACATTATAAAAGATATAATCTACTATCTATAAGTATTTACATAATATTTTATACAGGGGTGTAAGTGGCAATATTTGAAGGGGTCATTATACTTATCATAATGAACAACTTTTACTATGGGACTGTGCACACAGACAGCTGCTAGTTGTTTATTGAGTGTGCTACAACTGCCGCTCCCTATGCACACAGAGTGGCTAGATAGAGGCAATAACGACCTAAGTTCCTACCCCTAAGTCCCTAACGCCTACAACCTAGCTCTTACAATTCAATGCCTACCTGTCTGACTAGCCCTAGTACCCTATCAGCCCTAACGCCCTAGCCCTAACATACAAACCATAACACAACGTACTAGTACTGTTGTGTGGGCAGGAAGCCTGTTACCAGCGACCTAAGGCAACAGACCGGAGCGGGTAGGAAGGCAAGGTAAGTGTACCAGGTGCAATGTACACAGGAGGTGGATATCTCACTGCCGATCCCACAGACTCACAGGATCGATCGTACTGATGGCTAAAGGTGTCTTGGCCACAGTGAGGGGTAACTCGACGGAGAGGAATCAAACACGACTCCAGCTTGATGACTAATTTTATTTACAAAGTTTACATCTTATATACTAATTATAAACTAAATACACATAGATGCTTGTTTAGTGTGTGTGCCTTCCGTCATCCATGTGTGATGTTGTTGATGCAGCTATCTCTCGTAACTCGGCCAGACAAAGTGCTGATGCTGATCCGAACTTTGTACAATAAATGTTGTAATCCGTTGATTTAACGATTAAGATGAAATTAGCTGCATTGCAATGTTTGGATTAGGGTTCCGTGGTGCTATGGTTCACTTGTGAACATTCTGGCCCCTCTCAAAGAATGACTTACATCTGTTGTAATTCAACGATTTCGCTCAAATTAGCCGTTTGGTTACGGCGTGAATCTGGTTTTGGTCTTCTTTCTTCCTTCGGTATTGGTTGACTGTATGTCGGTTCCATGGAAACTGCTGACTGCAGCTGCCTGGGTGGTTTGTTTGGTGGCCTTTGGGTTGCTGCAACCTGTCCTTGTCCTCTGGCTGGGTGACCGGTTGGTTTTGCTGACTCTCCTCCTTTTGGTGTGTGCACGATGTTTGCTAGCCAACTTACTATACGTCGACCATAACAAGCTATAAACAATATAATTGCTAATATTACTATTGATGATACGAAACTGGTTAAATATGTGTGAGAGCTGATCTGAGTCCATACAGTATTATCTAAACTGGTTTGTAATGCATTCTCTTTATTTATTAAATGTTGAAAACTATCTGTTGAATCAGCCATTACTTCCTCCCTAGTTAGATTCACTAAGTTGTTAGCAACATTCTGAGTATTTACTGTGAAATCTAATTGTTTCGAGTACGACATTACTATTGGTAATGACACAGTTCTTTTTGCGCTTAGTATGTTATTAACCGTTTTCATGATACAACTATCTGATATTTGAATTACACCAACACCTCGAAGCTCTAACTCTTCTCTTTCTCCGTCACAAATAATTGACGTCGTAATGTAGTCGGGCACTATAAATAACCAAGTATTCTGCATATATAGTTGTTTCCATATAACTTTATTCGGTATATGAAACGTTTTGGACAAACATTTTGTATTTGTTTGATTTTTGAAGATTTGGTCAACAATGCAATTTTCGCTTAATTGCATGTTCTTCACCGCCCCAGGAAAACAAATAAAGTGTGCATATTTCTGCAAACAACTCTTAAATTCGTCGTAGTTTAATTCAAAATATAATTCGTTATTGTAATCTAATCCTATGTAAGCTTTAGGTATAGCTATAGATTGCACTGACTTATCTGTTTTTATGTTCGGAACGGGTGTAACGTACATTAACATGTATTTAGATATATCCTTTATAGGAAAATAGGCATATACTTGTATATGGGTATCGTTTTCTGATATCTTGGTATCTAATAATTGTTGGTGAACTATTTTTAAATTTGACGGCAATTTTTGGTTTGCTGACGATATCAATTCACTGACATTCCTTGGTGATATTACGCTATAAACCGTTGCCTTTGTCAAGTAGATTTGTAAAAACCCAGTGTAATGATCCATGACTTCTGATATATAATTAACTGCCAATTGGTAAGTTTGCATAATGCGTATGCTTATGCTATTATGGTCAACTGTACTGAACCAATGGTTGTATGCGTCCATATAATCTATAACTTGGTTCAATTTATTTTGAAAACCTTCAAGTTTTATCTTTATCTTTTCTTCTGTTTTATTGACTTGTGAAATAGTCGATATCATAAATTTGGTTTGGTGGTTGGCAGCTTCAATGAGTTTTTGTTGATTCATATTCAACGAGTCTATGTCTCGATAAACCTCATCATTTACGCCAAAGATTGATGTCAGTAATTGTCCTAAGATTCCTCTTTTCTTTCTAGTTTGATTTACTTCCATTAAATATTCTTTAATTCGCTCAAATTTCGATTCTTCTTCGATTAAATAATGGTGTAACTGTTTACAATGTGATGTGTCACTTAATTCTTCCGCGTTTGTACATAACTGCCGGAATTTTGACGTTACTGTCCTCACTCTATAGAAATCTTGTTCTAAGTGTTCTCTCTCAAAACTTGTTTCTATTCGGAATATTCCTCTATTTATACTTGCTGTACCGATTTCTTCAATGTAGAATCCTGATGGCACCTTTTTTACCGAATATGTTAGTGCTGCTGTTCTCAATATTTGTAACATTATTAGTAAATATATGAACCATTTTGACATTACACTACATTTCTTAGATTGATCACTTTTACTTCTATGGTTTCTAACCACGGTAATGCTATTAGTTCGTACCACATTTGTTATATTTCCATCATTACAGCTTTCATTTGTTTGAATTGGTAATGGAATTAACGTGTGAATTGACCTCTTAAGAATTGACCCCGATGATTTTTGAAGCGTCACGACTCTTGTTAACTTATCATTTCCTGCGTGTATTTCCTTGACTTTTGCAAGTGGCCAGTTACTTGGACTGATTTTTTCATCTTTTATGATTACTAAAGTTCCTACCGTTAGGTTTTCTTGATTAGTTTTCCATTTGTATCGTTGTTGTAGTTGATGTAAATAATCTTTGGACCAGGTATTCCAGAAATCCCTCTTCATTTTTTGAATACGTTTCCATTTGTTTATTAAATCCGTGTTATTGTCTGACAGTGGATCTGGTATTCCTACTGATTCCCGTCCTATCAAAAAATGGCTAGGAGTCAATATGACATTGTCATCAACATCTTCACTTAGTGGACATAACGGTCTTGAATTTAGGCAAGCCTCAATTTGGTGTAAAAATGTGCTCAATTCCTCATATGTAAGCGTTTGTTCTCCTATGACTCTTCGCAAATGATGCTTCATAGACTTTACTCCTGCTTCCCAAATCCCACCAAAATGAGGAGATGATGGCGGAATGAAATGCCATTGCGTTCCAATGCTGGCCATAGTGTTTTGAAACTTGCTTGATTGTGTTACTTCTAACATTTCGTTATGTAGAAAGTTCGCAGCTCCTACAAAGTTCGATCCATTGTCACTATACAAGTGCGATACTGGGCCTCTGCGTGCTATGAATCTTCGCAAGGCGGCTATGAATGTCTCTGTCGACAGATCACCTACTAGTTCTAAATGTATAGCCTTTGTGGCTAAACACACAAACACTGCAATATAGCCTTTGTAGGATTTATGCCCTCTGCCTTTCATTGCTCGAACCTGGACTGGTCCTGCGTAATCTACGCCAGTGTGAGAAAATGGATAAGACTCTGTTACTCTAGCTTTTGGCAAACTACCCATTTTTTGTGTGGCTGTGCATGATCTGTATCTTATACATTTCACACACTTCCTGATATAACTTTTCACTGCTCGTTTTGCTCCAAGTATCCAATATTTCTGTCGTGTATACGCTATGGTTAAATTGTTACCCCCGTGTAATGTGTTTAAATGAGCGTCTTGAATCATCATTCCTGTTACGGGATGATCTTGAGATAACAGAATTGGGTGCTTCTGATCATACGTAAGTTCTGAATTATGTAATCTTCCTCCAACTCGCAATAATCCATCGCTGTCGATGAACGGATCTAAACATGTCAACTTGTTCCCTTTTCTTAATGATAATCCGTTTTTTATGGTTTCATATTCCTCAGAGAACATTGATTGTTGTATCAATAAAAGAACCGTTTTAGTTGTTCTGTTAATTTCCGTACAGCTCAACGGATCGTCCCTCCTTTCCTTGTGTATGAACCTATAACAGTATGACAATACTCGGACCATTTTTTGAAAACTTGAAAACCTGTCCCACACATTATTTTGTAGTTGGGACCTCGTTGTAATATGATAACAACGTTTAATCTCTTCGCAGATCTCAGGTATTGTTTTGGTACTGGGTATGTTATCCGTGTTTAGCCAATCCGGACCACTCCACCACCTGGTTAATTTTTCTAATTTATCGGGCGTAACTCCTCTTGTGATCAGGTCTGCCGGATTTTGAGACGTATTCACGTAATTCCACCTTGCTCGTGGTAGTATCCTCTGTATCTCAGACACCCTGTTTGCTACGAAAACCTTCCATCGTTCCGCTTCTCCTTTAATCCAGCCGAGAGTAATCATCGAGTCAGTCCAACAATATATATTTGTTACACTAATTTCCATGGCGTTTATAACTTTTTCCATTAATTGTGTGAGTAGTACCGCCGCACATAACTCTAATTTTGGTAATGTTGTCTTGTGCTTTTTCGGCGCTACCTTTGACTTAGCTTGTATCATGGTTATACTATATTCACCATTATTATCACATATCCGACAGTATATTACTGCCCCGTACGCTTTTTCTGATGCGTCACTAAAGCCGTGCAACTCTATTTTACAGTCAGGCGACCAATGACACCATCTCGGGATGGAAATGTTTTCAATCGACTTCAGTTCTTTCTGTAAACCACTCCACCTTCTTTTAATATCGTCATCTACATAGAAATCGTGAAGGGTCCTCTGACTGGCAACGGGATAGTTTGATTTCTCATCTAACGCCAGCTGTCGTAGTGTTCTAACTGCTAAAAACGGTGCTGACGCTGTACCGTAAGTCACAGTAGTTAACTCGTATTCATCGATGGTGTGTTTCGGTGACTCCCTCCATAATATGCGTTAGTATTTTAAGTCTTGCTCGCTTACGTTTATAAATCTATACATTTTCTCTATGTCCGCCATAAATACAATTCTATGTTTACGCCATCGTACCAGAATAACTGCTAAGTCTTGTTGCATTCTTGGACCCGTAAACATGTTGTCGTTCAGACTGACCTTGGTATCCGACTTACTCGATGCATCAAACACTACCCTTAACTTAGTGGTCAGGGAATCTTCTTTGATTACTGGTTGATGGGGAATATAGTATCTCCCTTGGTAATAATCGTTTTTAGGGACCTTCCTCATATGGCCCATTTCAATGTATTCGTTCAAAAACTCTTGGTAACGTGTGTGAAGATCCTTATTTTTTGCGAATTTTCGTTCAAGCTGCAGAAGTCTCGCCACCGCCCTACTGCGAGAATTCCCGTACTCCATACTGGAATCTTTGAAAGGTAGCCTCACTGTATAAGTTCCTTCTGGACTTCTTATTGTTGTTTCTTTGTAGTAGCTTTCACAAACTTGGTCTTCATGGGATTCTTGGTAGGTGTCAGAAACTTCCTCCAATTCCCAAAATTTATTTAATTGTTGAATTTCCCCAGTACGTGTCATCATACTGACTACCTTTACTGAGTTTGTGCTAGTAGTATTACAACAAATTCCGGATAACATCCACCCAAACTCTGTGTCCTGAGCAATGACTCCGTCTTGAATTTTGTGTAACCCACTTAGTAATAAGTTGCTGTACTCTTCAGCTCCCAATATTATATCTATCGGTCCTCTTTTGTAGTACGTAGGATCACCAATTAGCTTGTTTTGTAGCCAATCTGACTGTAATTCCGGTAAGTTCTTGTCGGGTAAGCACCCAGTCAACCTTGGTAGTACTATCAGTGTAACTGGGAGTCTAAACTCACTCGGAAATCTTGGTTGTAGTTTGACATGTATAGCATAGTTGGAGGACTTTGGTTTGTCGTCAGCGATTCCGACAATTTCAGTTCTTATTTTGCTACGTGGGTATGCCAATAGTTGCGCTACCTCCTCTGTGCATAACGAAGCTTCTGAGCCTTGGTCACACAACGCCCTTAGCATGTACCGTGTCCCGTCCGAAGCCTGTACATGTACTAACACTGTTGCTAGCAGTGTGGTTTTTGATACGTTTGTTTGGTTAACTGTAGACACATTTGACCTGGTCTTTACAGTAGACATACTTGTAGGTAACAAGTTGTCCTTTTTCGTAGTAGTTTTTTCATGCCGAGCAGTACCATTCTGGTAGCTGTCTCGATGTAAATAGGAATGATGACCTTTTTTATTGCAATATCCACACTTTTTCGTGCTTTGACACTTCTTCGTGTTTTCATGAACCAAACAATTCTTGCACATTCGTTTCTCGCTTACTGCCTTGTCACGATCCTGTACCGACAGCGCTTTAAAACTTGTACATTGATAAATGTTGTGTTCAGTAGTATTGCAAAACCAACAGTTATAGGTCTCTTGCTGTTTGTTCATAGATGGGAATGAATCATCGCGCACTCTATTTATAGATGTGCTTTCTTTGCCGGAACTAGACGTTTCCAGACATTTAAACCGTTTTTCCAAGAATTGCATCATATCCGACAATTTTTGTAGCTTGTTAGGTTCTGTCACTTGATGCTCGTACCTGTCATCAGTTTCTGAGTCCCATACTCTACTGAGTATCCTTGTTAAAAACGGGTCCCATGACGATATATCGATGTTTTGACATTTCAACGCCTCTAGGTTCTCATTTATCGTATCATGCAACTGTCGCAAGGTCGTTGCATTGCCCCTTGTTACTTTTTGCAAGCTCAGTATACAGTCAATGTGCCTCGTAATGTTTAACCTTTCATTTTTATATCGCTTCGTCAACAGATTCCACGCGGTTGCATAATTTGCGTCGCAAACTGTTAAATGCTTAATCAGCTTAGCGGCGTCCCCGCGTATATGCGTTTTTAAATACTGCATTTTTTCCGTGTCACTCAATGATTTGTCTTCATGTACGATCTTCAGAAATAAGTCATAAAAAGAACTCCATGACTCATAGCTACCGCTGAATGTCGGAATTATTATTTTCGGTAGTTTCACTGTTGTTTTATGGCTCGTCTTTGCGGAGTTTTGACTGACCCTGGCTATTAATTCGTCAACCACGCATTCGAACTCCATTTGTGTTCTTTCAAACGTGTTTTCTCGGAAATAGCTGTGGTCTAAAGTGCTGTTTTCCATTAAAATAACCAAATGCGTGTCTTCAATTTCCTGCCACTGTTTTTGCAAGTTCGCCACCAAGGATTCTAAACACCACGTAGCTTTATCTTCCGACATTTGACGAGTTGCTGATTGTAGTTTCTTCTGCATTTGACTGATACGAAACAGTTGAATAAACAACTTAGGTGAGTTGATGTCGTCATCTTCTTGAGGTTCTATGTCTCCTGGTTCGTAGAGTTGTCCTACAACGACTAACCTTTTCTCACACTTTACTAGATACTCGATGGCTTGCTCGTAAAGTTTTTTGAGGCCGTCAAAGTAGTTGGCAGTGATGTACTTGTGTTCAGACATCACATCCTGACTCTCTAGTTGTGTGTGGTTAGTTGACGTTCTGGTAAAAATTTCTGTGAGTCGCGCCTTCCTGTCTGCGATGTATTTGTGAGTTTTTCTCGTCGCCGAGTCTTTCTTGATGTTGGTGAATATTTGTCTAATTTCATTGTAATCCGCTTCCTGGCTTCTTATGATTCCATTTATTTCTTGTGCGTCCATTCTTCCCTAACTGCCCTAGCCTTTTCTCAGGTATAGGACACTTAGCTGCGATCTGTACCCTCGTTGCGATAAGTGCGACTTCTCAAAATACCGGTGAGACCCGCTTGTGGGAGGCCGGTTTCCGATCCGCTATCGCACGAATGGCAACTAAATGTCTCACCTACCCCCGAACCCTGGTCTGGTAAGTCTGTCAGTCGACCTACGGGAATGAAGGGACTGCGGTTATCCGGGAAAATCCGGCTCGAAGGACCAAAATGTGCACACAGACAGCTGCTAGTTGTTTATTGAGTGTGCTACAACTGCCGCTCCCTATGCACACAGAGTGGCTAGATAGAGGCAATAACGACCTAAGTTACTACCCCTAAGTCCCTAACGCCTACAACCTAGCTCTTACAATTCAATGCCTACCTGTCTGACTAGCCCTAGTACCCTATCAGCCCTAACGCCCTAGCCCTAACATACAAACCATAACACAACGTACTAGTACTGTTGTGTGGGCAGGAAGCCTGTTACCAGCGACCTAAGGCAACAGACCGGAGCGGGGTAGGAAGGGCAAGGTAAGTGTACCAGGTGCAATGTACACAGGAGGTGGATATCTCACTGCCGATCCCACAGACTCACAGGATCGATCGTACTGATGGCTAAAGGTGTCTTGGCCACAGTGAGGGGTAACTCGACGGAGAGGAATCAAACACGACTCCAGCTTGATGACTAATTTTATTTACAAAGTTTACATCTTATATACTAATTATAAACTAAATACACATAGATGCTTGTTTAGTGTGTGTGCCTTCCGTCATCCATGTGTGATGTTGTTGATGCAGCTATCTCTCGTAACTCGGCCAGACAAAGTGCTGATGCTGATCCGAACTTTGTACAATAAATGTTGTAATCCGTTGATTTAAACGATTAAGATGAAATTAGCTGCATTGCAATGTTTGGATTAGGGGTTCGTGGTGCTATGGTTCACTTGTGAACAGGGACCAAACCTGACATCGCGAAAAAAAATCAGCTGTTCAGTACATTTTATGGTCGGATAATATTCGTCAAAATGTAGGGAACAGCTGATTTTTTTTTGCGATTTCAGATTTGGTCCCATAGGAAAAGTTGTTCATAATGATGAGTACAATGACCCATAAAATATTGCCACTGTTTATACTTACACCCAGTATATTTAATACATAAGCAACTATTCACACATTCAAGGCAAACTTAATTTCAGAACCCATTCAAACTACCGGCAACAAGAGGATTTCCTCTATCAGTTTATAGATCACAATGGCGCCTGAGTTGTGATAGGTTGTTGAACTAGGATATTGACTGACCTAGAAACCCAATCAAGTAACATTCGTTATTAATATTCTAAACTGATTGCTGCTTGCTCTCACCTATACAGTGTGTCTGTATTCGGACTGGCGAAAATTAAGGGGGTGGTACAGACGATCAAACTGAACAACTTTCTCCCGGGGACCAACATCATAATCGCGAAAACATTTTCAGTCGTCCCTCCCATACATTTGGCCGAGTAGGTATTGAAGTTTTGTATGGGATGACTGATTTTTTTTTTCACGATTACGATGTTGGTCCCCGGGAGAAAGTTGTTCAGTTTGATCGTCTGTACCACCCCCTTAATTTTCGCCTGTCCGAATACAGACACACTGTATATAGAACTGTGAGCTCCCTAGGGTTGTTGCAAATGGAAAATTAAATGTCGAACGGTAGGTAGGGGGCGAGCAACAGTAGTATCCGATTATAATTTGCCTAGCCTTTTCCCAATGATGTTCCCAAGAAAGCAGCTGAATACCAGTATTTTACATGTACGACTGACTATCTGACCTCCACAATCCAGTTACAGGGTATTAGGTACGATACCCCTTGGTAAGACTGGCTCTCAGACTTCCGGGCTTCTGACGACCCGTAACGACTGTCAAAGATCTACGAATGACAGCCGGAACCAACGGCTTTATGTGCTTTCCGAGGCACGGAGGGGTCTTGGTATGTAAATATGATCACCCATCCACGGACCGACGGCGGCAAGCGTAGCTTAACCTCAACCCGTGCGTCTGTTATTACTTAGCCACAGTTACCCTAGATACTACTAAAAACATACAATTTTATAGTATTAGTATTATTCTAGTGTAACCAATTTGTCTGGAAAGCCACGTATACTACTTATTACTCATTAGTATTTGTCACCTAATATTGACCGTCTGGTTCATATTCATTTGTCAAACATGTGACAACCCCATTCCTATATACTTGTAACACGAAATATTAATCCGATTTTATGGGTTCCATTGTGAGAAAAACTCTTCTGCATTAATCGTTTCGTCGAAAGCACGTATTACCAGTGTGACTGTACCTCGATTACCCTACCTGATAAAAATTTCGTTTTTCTTAATTTATGTTAATATTAGTATTTGGGTCGGTTTCCCCTATGGGGAAAAGGTAGTGCTCCACCCCGCACTACCCTGTAGAGCTCGTCTCCAGACTGGACACTCCCCCACCGATTGTAATGAATGAAAGAACTCATAGTTATGAAAATACATTGGATGTGGTTTTACAAAGGTGATAAACAATAGAGGGATGCAAAGTATATTGTTATATAAAATTGTGAGTAACCCTTACGCTGGCGTAACAGGCAATTGATCAGTCATTACTCACACGATACCTCACATCTACGCTCGGAGCACTCAGAGCAAAACTTCCATAAAGTGACCCAAGCGGCTATTCAGCGGCATTGAGTCGACACATGTTCTGTTGGAGACATGTTCCCTAGCAGTTCTTGCGAACTGATAATCGTGACGAAGCGGCCTTCCCTGCGGTAACCGTGCGACCGTCCTTGTCTAGCAACGGGGCGGCCAGTTCCAGCGGCATTGGGTCAACATCATGCTCTGAAGGAGACATGGTCCCTATCAGTCCTTGGACTGGATACAAGATAGTTGTGGTCACCCAACCCCTGGAAGTTAACCCCTTGTACAACAAGTATATCTGCAAGACACCGTGTTCATGTCAGTCTGACCGAATTATTGGTCTAAGATAAAGAATACAACTTATCAAGAATTACTTGATAATAAAGATGAGAATCGAATCTCAAGAATCTTTATTTAATATAGTTTGGATAGACTCTAATAAAAGCCTACTATTGGCCGGAGGGAAAGAATACACAATTCAAGAATTAAGTATTAGATAATAATAATAGTTACAGAGAATCAAACCTCAATGGTCAATCTGTAATAGAGTTGTGGATCAACTCTTGAAGGTTTATAGACAGTCCAAAACGCCCCACCCTTCATCACTTCCTAGTGTTTGGGCTGGGGAGAAGAAGTGATGCAACAAACTCCCCAGCAACACGTCTCTGTCTTATATAATTATGTTTTAGTATTATTAATGTTGCAACGCCAACGTCTCCCCTCTCGCAGGCGGGAGCTGGTATCTGCAACTCTTTCCTGAAGGTGAGGAAAGGGATTGTTACGCTTGCGCTTAAATCCTTTATTTATAACTACGTTAATTTGTCTGATTTCAATGTACCCAATTCAGAGAAAAAAAAAAAAAAAAAAAAAAAAAAAAAAATATTTCATATAGCATATTTGGCTTACAATGCCTGTCGAGGAGTCAGAGAGACCGGGAACCGTTTTACAACGTCAATTTGTCTCAAGTACGTGTTCTGTTAGACCTAACGCATAGAACCTCTGAGGACACTAATACGATTCTAATAGAACACGTTTCCTAAGCACTAAATAAATGTCTTACTCAATCCTAAGACAGAGTACTACGAAATCCTACAGCCATTGAGGAAGACAAGTGTTGAGTAATTCTAAACGCGTGCTAATATGATTGATACCCTTACAGCGACCTAGCCCTTTCTATTAAAATAACACAATGCACAAGCGCTTCGTAGACTCAGTCTCTAGCAGAATCCATTACGATCGAACCTGGTATACGCCGAAGTGGTACATCGTCACTTCACATTTCCTTAATCTTCCCCATTTAGAGGATGCAGTCCGGGCGTGAACCGTCCTGCTTCCAATACATGTCTCGATAAATAATGACGAAAATTAGGTAAAGTCCTACAGGACGGGTTTCTCGAGACAGGCTCCCTAGCGTTGTTAAAACGGCTACCAATTCAGTTTGAGGTACTTGGTGATGCCTAACCCCTCTCCCTGGAAATGTGCGTTACCAGGCGTCACGCAACATGCTCTGTAGCGAGGCCTTTTTGGAAGTAGGTATTATCACTAACGTTTGGTTGCGCTGTAATTGTAACCAATTACAGATCGGCTTTATAGCCTAGTTTGTTTTAAATGAACTGAGTATTTTCGGTTCTGCCTTCCATGATTTGATTTGATACATGGCGCGTCAGTTAGAGATCAGTAATCGTCATCAGCTGTCATAAGTCTAATGTCGGAGAAAGGCCTTCCCCGATTCCCTATAACCAACTGCAAGTGACAATAATCTACTGAGGTATGGAATAGGAGGTGGACACATAATACGAGAGAACATAGCATTAATTATAAATTACGATATTAAATAAGAGTAATTTCGCCATGCTGGAATAAATGATCATTAATCGCTCGTCAGCGATATCACCTAAACGTTACCAATCAGGTCTCAACGCAAATCAACCTGCAAGGACTATTATAACATTATAATAGTATAGTCCGTAACTACTATGTATACACACTATTAATAAAGATTAAGTTAACTTAAGTAAAGATGACACTTACCGAACAACTCCCTGAAGGGAATCAGATTGCGACTCACCCACCAAACACTGTAGGTATTACCAATCACGCCTCCGGCTTCCACCTGTATTCTTCCACACCTTGGCCCTCACACTTTTCAGTTAACTAGCCTGTACTCCTGCATCGACTAGTGGCTCCAACATACACACATATACTACATTAAATACTAAATTAATCTAATCTGGGATTAAACCTAACTATATTTAACTTAATAACTAATACTCGCTGTCTTGCGACAGCCCACTGTGACATGGCCTCTTGGTATTCACTATGACTCCTAACTTAACTAGCCTAGATCGGACGTCCGTCTCTAGAAGCGGTCTAAAACCAACTGCCTTAACGTTTTTCACAATAATCATTCTAAAATCGCCACGACGCACTCATTAAAGGCTCGAGAAGGGCCCCCAGCCTCTCGGCGCCCGACCATAAATCGTCCTCATTGTTTCAAGGGTGCACATTTGGCCGTCTCAACCAAACTCATCTCAACCAGATGTGACGTTGTATTGTTAGTTGCATCGTTTTTAGAATTAAACATAGAATACTTTTACAAATTCTTTGGAAATTAGATAAATTATTGCATCCGACCCGTCAACCGCCCCACTCAGGCTCTTAATTTATGTCTCACAAGTGATTCGACAGATGCGCTGGCTTGCTGGCTTCAAAACAATATCATAATATTTTGTTGTTAAGTTGGGGTAACCGACAGACTGTCACACCAGCTTCACAAGATCTCACTTTTTATCTTTACATTTTTGTTGTACGTTATGAAAATTTTCATACTAACCATTGCGTCAAACTCTAAATAAGAACAATAAATCACAGAGCAATAACAAAATTAATCAACGTCGCTTCGATCGAGCAACGAGCAATACCGTGTTATTGCTCCAAGATGAGACAGATATTGGCCTATATTTAGACACGCTATCACGGTATAAATAGACACACTATGGCTTTGAGTTTGGACACGTCTTCGAAGCTAATTGAATTGATTATACTGTATGAATATAGAGTATAAGTGAAACTGGAAACGCTTGGATGACGTATGAGTTGGTACGAGTACACAAACCGAATTTGTATATCTATTTTCACCAACCCTAAGTGACACTTAAATGAGTCCATAAAAGTGCACTGTTGGATTTTTAACAGGCTCAATTTCGGAAGTCAGTAGCAAATAACGAAAATACGTTTAACCAGACACCGACTTCCGAAATTTAAGTTATTTTTCACATTGTAGTGTTGTTTTTGGAAGTCGGTTGTATTTTTTTGTAAAAAAGTTTTTTTTTTTGTGTTAGTGTGATTTCTATGCGTCATGTTTACCGCAAATATACGTATTTTCTTTCTATTCTTTCTTTAAGTAAAATTAGTCCAAGATAATAAGTATTATACGCCGACAAAAGATACGTATGTTATTTGCGTTATTCAGTTTTTTTTTTTACCTTATATCTGTTTGTATTAAATCTGTACATCATTTTAATTTTCCGTTGCCTTGAATTGTCCCTTGGGGTATAATCTAAACAAAGCGGTCGGACCTTTGAATACGTTACATAAAGATAAAGAAGATACTCTTATATTCTAGGGTTCTTTGTAGTACAGGATTTTATCAGAAATATAGTAAAAGGTTCTGTGTGGTCAGCATTCCCTTTGTTGGGCCAATTTTGAAGAGGCGTATAAATGTCAAATCTTTCTAGTGGATTGCAAAAGGCAAGCTTTAGATCTTAGAAACTATGCCTAAAGAATGGAATTTTGGAGGGATCTACTTTATAACGATTCAATTAGGATGTGAGATCAATGCGCCCTTCCTCTATCGGTAATGTTGATAAAACGCCGCTACAACCTATTAGGTCTATAAAGTTTATCAAATAAATGCAAAAATCAAAGAAAAAGAAACTAAACAACCTAAAAAAAAACCACCGGTTACTTAATTTTACCTCGAAATGTTTAAGGAAAATTGTACCCTAATCATAGCATTAAAGGAATCTATCTTATTTGACGTTTTCCTCTCTCATATCTCGATAAACATCTAATTATAATGATTGAGCGGTTCTATCTTCATCTTTTGAAGGACGAAGAAAGAAAAACTGTAGGTACCTACCTATACAATAAATTAGCCGAATTAAGAGCAGTTCGTCATTTCTTAATAAGAACCGGTCAAGAGCGAGTCGGGCTAACACAATTATGATTCCGAACCTAATTCCATTGAACCACAAAACAGATAAAAGAGATATTTTATGTCTTTTATCTGTTCTGTGCATTGAACAGTCTGTGGAACGGTCGTTGGCCGCCGTAATTACTGTACTGTGCATAATTAATAAACATACGCTAACCCCTAAACTATTTATCCAAATGACATACTGTCAAAGAAAAAAAACCGGCCAAGTGCGTGTCGGACCACGCACAATGAAGGGTTCCGTAGTTGGGATGAATTTATCTTAAGAACAAACTTAACATTGTAGTTGAAAAACATGTTCTCCCATACATTCCAACTGTAAATGTAAATTTGTACTCACAATATTGATAGATTTACCATGTTATTTTGAGACCACAGACTTCTTATGAGTGTTCCTGAAATGTACAGGTAAAGATCTATTTTCTGTATTTTTTTCAAAATTTTAGGCTAAGTAGTTTCGGAGATAAGGGTGGGGAATGGTCAATTTTCGTCTATTTTCTTAAATAACTTTAAAACAATTTATTTTAAAATTATAAAAAAAAAATACACTTCTGGACACATCTATTGGCCCACCTTAGAGTTTAGGTTTCGATGGCCCCTACCGAAATATGATTGCTAGATTGAACAAAAACTGTTGATGCAGTTCTAAACCTGATACATTTTACCATCTTTTTCGATCGTATTGTTTTAAATTTGAATTCAGAATACCATACGACATGGAGCTACGCCTAACAAGTCGGATATGCGCCTTGTTAAAGGCAATTGATTTTTGAATAAAAAACATGTTTTATCAAATAAAGGTTTAATTTAATAACGCGTGTTGCCTCCATGGGCATCTACCACAGCTCTCATATGATTAGGCATAGAGTTTATCAACCGCTCTATGAAATTTTGAGGGGTCATCTCCCATTCCTCTTCTATGGCAGTTTTCAACTCTTGCATCGTCTGGGCAACTGGCTGACGAGCCCTAACACGTCTTTTTAGCTCGTCCCACATGTGCTCAATGGGGTTCATGTCTGGGCTTCTGGCTGGCCAGTCCATAACTGTGATGTTCACATCCCGAAGATATTCCCTGACGATGCCGGCCGCATGGGCTCTTGCATTATCATGCATAAAAAGGAAATTTGGGCCCACATAGTCCGCGTATGGTATCACGTGAGGTTCTAAGCACTCACGAATGTACCTTTCAGCATTTAATGTTGGCAGCCGTGGTCCTGTAACAACCTCAAGTTGAGTTTTGCCGCTCGCGGATATACCGCCCCAGACAGTCCATGAGCCACCGCCATAAGCAACCCTCTCTTCAAAGCAGCATTGTGCGAAACGCTCTCCCTTACGTCGGTAGACCTTCTTCCTTCCATCATTGCCATGTAACACAATTTTAGACTCATCAGAAAAGAGTACACGGCTCCAATCTTGCTGTGTCCAATTTAAATGACTGCGTGCGAAATGAAGGCGCGCTGTTCGGTGGGCTCGCGTTAGTTTGGGGCCATTAGCTGGCTTGTGTGGTACCATATCGCGTTCTTTTAACCTTCTCCGAACAGTTCGAGCGCTCACAGATACTCCGTGGAAGTCGCGAAGTTGGTTTTGTATCTCAATGGAGGTAAGGTGACGATTTCTCAAGCTGGTCGTCACGATGAATCGATCCTGCCTTTCAGTTGTGACCCGAGATCGTGGCCTTCCTTGGCGACGAACAAAGCCGCCAGTCTCTAGGTACCTCCGATAAACATTTCGGACCGCAGATCGACTTAAATTAACTTGAGCACTCACGTTTCTTTGGCTGTGTCCGGCCTGAATAAGTGCCACAGCTTGGGCGGCGACTTCAGGTGAAGTATCCATAGATTATTGATAGAACCTCACCTTAATGTTAAGAACAAATAATGATTGTTGCAAAACCAAAGATATCAATCACTTTTTCAAGAATTAAATCCAAGTAAACCAATAAAACCAAGTTTTCTTAGTATTCGATTGTTTGATATCAACAAACAGGCTCCAAATTGTCTTTTGTTTCTTTAAATTCTGTGTTCGAAATTCAAAAAAAGACTATTGAATTAAATTGTGAATGTGCCAGGTTCAAAACTGTTTGCAGGTCTCGAAGTAGGTAGGCAGAATGATACTCCAGTCAAGATGTGGAACGAATGAATTTATTTCCAAAATGTGTCAGCTTAAATACTATTTACATCTACTTACAAACTAGGATAACTACTGCCTATGTACAAGTATTGACCAATCAGATCACAGCACCCTGTTGTCAGTTTGTTCCGCAGTGTGTCGCTGCAGGCGCGCGCTAGCGCATCTCGCCGCTCGGAACGCCGAAGTTTATAAATATAGGTGGCACACGTTTGTGCACCAGTATTAATATCCCCATTGACGAGGTCCACCGGATGCATCGCTCCAGAGGGAAGGATGCTTACGACATGGTCCTCGTGGTCTGTTCCCCCTTTGAGGGGTACCACCCCATTTTTAAGGTTAGGACCATCTGTGGTCTCGTGGGTTTCGAGATAGAGAAGCCCAGAAAGAATGGCACCGTTGGTCAATGCCACCGGTGCCAACTCTATGGGCATTCGCAGCGGAACTGTTATGCGAGGCCCAGGTGCGTCAAGTGCCTGGGTGATCATGGCACTTCCGATTGTTCTCGTGATCGCACGGTATCCACGGAGCCACCCAGCTGTGTGCTGTGTGGTGAGGCTGGTCACCCAGCCAATTATCGGGGCTGTCCTAAAGCCCCAAAAAGTTCATCCGGAAAGCTGAACAAGCGTGCGGACGCTCGTCAGCAGAGGGAATGCCCTTCCGGTTTCAAAATCCCCTCATCTGAGTTGCCTACGCGGCTAAGTCCCCAGAGACCTAACCCGTGGTTTTCAGGTCTCCATCAGCAGGCTTTTCCTGCGTTGGTACCCACGCAACCACCCCCGGCTCCCATGGGACTTAGCATCCCTAAACCCCCCCTTGCCCCCCCCCCTAAACCTGCGCAGGCTCCTAAGGCAGCCGTCAATACCAAGGCTACCCCGCCTCTAGCCCCTATCACCACCCCGGTGGCCGGTCCCAGTCAGGTTGACTCGTTCAACATTATCACTGGGACCTTCCTTACCTTTTGCACCCCCCGTGCTATCCAGATGGCTAATGAGCTGACCGCCGCCACTAGCGCCGGCGATCTGCTCAGGATCCGAAATATCTATAATGCGTACCCGGAGATTACGCAAGCCCTTGTCTCCCTCTCCACTAAATCCAACCCGTAATGGATAGAGGAGTTATTGCAAGAGTTAAGCCCCGATCCCTTAAATTAGGGTTTTTTAACGCCAATGGCCTGAAAGGCCAACGCGATGAGGTCTCCGCTTTCCTCCGCGACCACGATTTAGATGTCCTCCTCGTACAGGAAACCTTTTTAAAACCCAGCCACCGTAATCCGTCAATTGCGAATTATCGCGTAATTCGCAATGATAGGACTCGGTGTCACAAGGGCGGTACCTTGATTTATTATAAGTCTACTCTATATTGCATCCCTTTGGATCCCCCCCCTCTCTCACGTTTGGAAGTGTCTGTCTGCCGCCTTGGCATGACAGGTCACCAGCCGATCACCTTGGTATCGGCTTACCTTCCCCCCATTTCCACTACAGAAAATTTTGAAATACTTAACGTTGACCTCGCGATCCTACTTGGCTTGAGTGACTCCGTAATTATTGCGGGTGATCTCAACGCCAAGCATTCCGCTTGGAATAGCAGCGCAACCAACACCAGAGGCAAACGCTTATTTGACCTTTGTTCCCTCTTAAATTTCGACGTCATTGCCCCAATGACTCCGACTCATTTCCCCGGTAACCTTGACCACCGCCCGGATGTACTTGATGTAGCGCTTCTAAAGAATGTCAATCTTCGATTGGACTCTATAGAAGCGATACATGAATTAAACTCTGACCACCGACCAGTCGTCGTTAAGCTGGTCTCCCGCCTTGGTCACTTTGACCCCACCCAACCTTTACCTACTAAAAAAGTGACGGATTGGAGGAAAGTAAGCGAGTGCCTGAAATCCTCCTCTTCCCCCCACTTAGATTCCATCCCCGACCAGTTTGACTCTATCGCTGACACGACGGCCGCGATCGACTCATTTACGGAACACGTACAATCTGTCCTGAACGATTGTTCAAGGGAAGTTCCTGTGATGGATGACCATCGCGGGAAGTTGCCGGACGATGTACGTGAGCTGTTAAATGAGAAGAACGCGGCTGTCCGTGCCTACAGCAGCTTTCCTTGTCGTGCGAACAAAGTCCACATGCGTTATTTACAGAAATCTGTAAAGACTCGTATGGAGGATCTGCGTTCCGCTAGCTGGGATAAGATGCTGAGCGATTTAGAGCCAAACCATCTTGCCTTCTGGCAGCTCCAGAAGAAACTCACGTCCCGAGGATTTACCTCTATGCCCCCTCTAGTCCGCCCCGATAACACCATCGCGTTTGACGATGTCGACAAGGCGGAATGCCTTGCTGACAGTCTCGAGGCGCAATGCACACCTAGCGCTCTACCGGTTGACCAAGCTCACCTCTCTGAGGTCGACGCGGAAGTCGAACGTAGAGCTTCCCTTCCTCCCGTTGAGGACCCTGATTGTCCCCTGCCCCCCGTCACGCCGGACGAGGTGCAGGAGATAATCAAGGGTCTAAAACCCCGCAAAGCCCCTGGTTCAGATGGACTCACCAATAGGGTGTTCCAATTGTTCCCAGCAAATTTAATTATGCTGATGACCATCATCTTCAATGGTGCCATGAGCAATAATATTTTCCCCCAAGCCTGGAAACAGGCCACCGTTATCGGTATACCTAAGCCCGGCAAGCCCAAGAGCGAGCCCACTAGTTACCGCCCCATTAGCTTGCTCAATGTTCTCGGCAAAATCTATGAGAGACTTATTTATAAGCGACTCAGGGATTATGCCGAGACAAAGGGCCTCATCCCGAACGAACAGTATAGTAGTAGTAACAGAACGAAGAGTCGAACACATAAGCGCTAATTTTCAGCGCAGTTTGATGACGGGCGCGGTCTTTTTCGATATAGCGAAAGCGTTTGACAAAGTCTGGCACAACGGCTTAATTTATAAGCTGTACAAACTCGGAGTGCCTGACCGTCTCGTGCTCATCCTACGAGACTTTTTGTCGAACCGTACGTTTCGTTACCGTATTGAAGGGGCACTTTCTGCCCCCCACCCGATTCGCGCGGGGGTCCCACAGGGCTCCGTAATTTCTCCTCTTATTTTCACACTATTTACTAGCGACATCCCGAAAAGTAAAAAGGCTCAGTTGGCTCTGTTTGCAGACGATACGGCCATATACTGTTCGGGACGTGACCAAAACGTGATAGCTCGTAATCTCCAAACAGCAGTCGATACCCTCGGCTGCTGGTTCCGTCGGTGGAGAATCGAGGTCAATCCTGACAAGAGTCAAGCGGTTCTCTTTTTGAAACCGTATTTCTCACGTTCCATTCCCCGACCAATCACCATGTTTGGTAAGCCGATCCCTTGGGAGAAGCGAGCCAAATATCTGGGGGTGACTCTCGATCAACGCCTCTCCTTTGCGGAGCACATTAAGCTGGTACGTTCACGGGCCGCTTTTGCCCTCGGTAGATTACATTACGTTTTAAATGCACGCAGCAAACTATCTCTTAAGTGCAAATTGCGCATTTACACTGCGTGCATTCGTCCCATCATGACGTATGCGGGTTCGGTATTTGCACACGCCAAACCCCGCTATCTGCATCGGATGCAGACATTACAGAACCGTTTCCTCCGAAGGATAACGGGCGCCCCTTGGTTCGTTCGGAACGCGGACCTCCACCTTGACCTCAGGATCCCCACGATCCATCAATTTTTGAAGCGCGGCTCGAAGCGTTTCTTTGATGCCGCCGCGAAGCATCGCAACCCTTTGGTTGTCGAGGCCGCGCGTTATACCCCCTCTCAAATTAGTAAGACTCGCCGTCCGCGTCATATTCTCACCGACCCTGATGACCCCATAACCCTCCTTCAGGAGAGTAGCAAGGCCACCAGTACGGTTTATAAACGTAGACCACCCCGGAACACATTCCGACCTCGCCGCCGAGGTCGCAATCGTAACCGCCCCCCCCCCTATCCCCTACTCGGTGAAGCTGTGCCAGCTGGGGGCACAGCTGAGCCTGTAGCACTTGTCCCCCCCGTCATGATCCAGCCTGCCCCGTCTGGCTGTCATATTATTATTAGCGACGCTCAGTCGACTAATAATTTACCTTAGTTTTAGGCCTGGCCGGGGGCTTTAAGTTCGCTTAAAGAACCCACAGGAAACGCCCGGTTGAGCAGTCTCGACCCTTAGTGGTCAACTGCGAGATGCCATTTATAAATAACTATAATAACTAACTGCACCAGTATTAATCGAGGCGGCGTCCAGAAAGGTCGTGTGCGCGTTGTCCGACGGCGGCGTGTGGCGTCGCGGTTCCCGTACCGCTGTACTGTTTCTTTAGCAGACCCAAAAGTTCTTCTCAGGACTGTTTGCTTCAGTGTTTCTTTACGGAGTGTCAAAAGGTGCTGGCCAGTGGTGGCTACAAGTTCTTTTCAGAACTGTTGTTTTCACTGTTTCTTTACGGAGTGTCAAAACGTGGTGGCTACAGTACTCCCCTTCAAGCGAAGCGTACCGGCTTGATGACACGTCCCGAGCGTGTTGTCCTGATGGCGGCGGGCTGTGACGACACGTTGGTCGGTGGTGCTTGCGCTCGCTGCTTGGTAATGGTTGGTACTTTGGAGGTACTCTTGGTTTGCTCGGTAAAGGTAACGGTTTTGCTTGGTACGGTAATCTTGGTTGTCGGTAAGGTACTGGTATGTTCCGTGACGATATAGGCAGGTTTCAGTCGATCGATTGATATGTTGGATTGTCTATTTGGTAGCTGAATGTTATATACCTTTTCTGTTCGGCTTATAACTCGATAGGGGCCTTCGTAAGGTGTCTGTAATGGTTTTTTTACTGAATCTGTTCTGACAAATACGTGACTGCACTTGCTTAAATCTTCATGCACGAACATGCGTTTATTATTCGTGTGATGCTCCGTTAGGGCTTCCGGCTTGTTTGCTTGAATAATATCTCGCAGTTTTTCTACATAAGTATAATCCATCGTTGGTGTGGGGGTATGTGCAGAAAAAAATTCGCCGGGTAGGCGCAAGGTGCAACCGTAGGTAAGCTCTGCGGCGCTCACACCGGTGTCGGTGCGAAGCGCGGCTCGTAGCCCAAGTAGCACGGTAGGTAACTCGTCGATCCATTTACTTGAGTCGGAGATTTTGGTGCGTAATGCAGCTTTAAGTGATCGATGCCACCGTTCGACGATACCATTAGCTTGTGGATGATATGGTGTTGTGCGATTTTTCTTAATTCCCATTTGCTTCATAAGGTTTTGAAACAGATGGCTCTCGAACTGGCGACCTTGGTCGCTTGTTAGTGTGTTCGGGCATCCAAATCTTGCTATCCAATGTTGATAGACGATCTCAGCTATTCGATCTGCTGTTATTTCATCGGTCGGTATTGCTTCGGGCCACTTCGTTAATCGGTCTATCATTGTTACTAAGTAACGGTGACCTTGAGCTGTTGTAGGTAGCGGTCCGACGATGTCGACGTGCAAATGTTGAAAACGCTCGGTTGGCGGAAAGGATGCGATGTTCGAGTAGGTGTGTCGTTGTATCTTGCTTTTCTGGCAATGTATACAGGTTCGAGTCCAGCGGCTGATGTCTGCGTTCATTGATGGCCAGAAGTACTTTCGTGTTGTAAGTTTGCGAGTCGTGCGCGTCCCGGGATGACTGACATTGTGCACGCTGTCATAAACTTCTCGTCTGTATTGCTCGGGTATGTACGGTCGTACATATGGGGTAGATGTTTCGCAGTATAACTCGACATCGGTGTTTGGTATTGTTATTTTCTTGAGTGTGATGTTGTCATTTGACAATAATTGCTCAATGTTGCTGTCCCTTTCTTGCGCGCTTGCTATGTCGCTGTAGTTGATTGTAGACGGGCATGATATCGTTTCTATGCGACTGAGTGTGTCGGCGACGATGTTTTGTTTACCGCTCACGTGCCTTATGTCGGTGGTGAATTCGCTGATAAACAAAAGTTGTCTTGTTCGCCTTGGTGTTTCTGAGTTTGAGTTAGTTTTCGACATTACGAATGTTAGCGGCTTGTGATCGGTGAATATGATGAGATGGCGCCCTTCGAATGTTTTGCGAAAATGTTTGACTGCCATGTAGATTGCGGCTAGTTCACGATCGAAAGTTGAATACTTCTTTTGCGCGTCAGTGAACTTTTTGGAATAATATCCGAGAGGTTGCCATGTGTCATTGATGTATTGTTGTAATACTGCGCCTGCTGAGTTGTCAGATGCGTCACAGAATAAGGCGAGTGTTGCATGGTGCGAAGGGTGAGCGAGGATAGCGGCATTTATTATGCTCGCTTTGCATTGCTCGAATGCTTGATTTGCTTCGTCGTTCCATGTGATTGGACTTTTGTCTCTCTTCTTGACATTATGTAGGTATGAGTTCAATGGTGCTTGTAGTGCAGCGGCGTTAGGTAAGTGATCGCGATAGAAATTGATCATACCGATAAATCTTCTTAACTCTTCGATTGTAGTTGGCTTGGGATAATTGGTGATTGCTTGTATTTTATGCTCTGGAGGTTTGATTCCTTCTGCTGATACGGTATATCCTAGGAATTGAACTTGTGGTTGGCCTAGGCTGCATTTGGCGGGGTTTATGGTGATACCGTTATCTTCTAATCTCTTTAGGACGATGCGTAGGTGTTTTCGGTGTTGAGCTTCGTCTTCTGATGCCAATAATAAATCATCAATGAATGGGAACACAAAATCCAATCCTCGCAGTACTTCATGGATGTACCGCTGAAACGTTTGTCCCGCGTTTTTCAAACCTGGGCACATACGTGGAAATTCGAATAATCCCATTGGTGTAATGATCGCCGTCTTCTCTATGTCTTCTTCTCGTACGTTCAGTTGTTGGTATGCACGGTTGAGGTCTATTGTGGAGAAGATTGTTTTTCCGGATAGTTGATGTGTGAAATCTTTGATGCGTGGAACAGGGTAGCGATCTGGTATGGTGATGGAGTTGAGTCGGCGATAGTCACCACAAACTCTAATATCACCATTCTTTTTGGGTACGATATGTACAGGTGATGCCCACGGGCTTTTACTTGGCCTGCATAATCCTTGTTCAATCATGTTTTCAAATTCTTTCTTGACTATTTCGAAGCGATGCGGTGGGATTGGTCGAGCGCGGCTATGTATTGGTTGACCTTGCGTTTCGATGAAATGCTGCACGTTGATATTGGAGTTTAATTTCATCGATGATAATCTCGTTATGCCGGGATATTGAGCTAGAATGTCGTGGTATGATTGCGACATGTCGATGCTGCGTACGGTTGGCTCGTTTGATAGTCGTATCGGGGCGTTGACCTTTAAGCTCGTGACACCGTCGATTAGTCTTCTATTTTTCAGGTCGACGATGAGTTGGTGATGCTTCAGGAAGTCGGCTCCGAGTATTGGCTTCGATACGTTAGCTATGATGAATTTCCATTTGTAAGGGCGTCGGAGATTGAAATCGAGTGTCATTGACTTCTCGCCATACGTAGCTATTGTAGTGTTGTTCGCTGCGTATAGTTGAAAAGGTAGCGGCGTTGCTACTTGTCCCTTCCTTCTTGGTAACACGGAAATGTTGGCTCCCGTGTCGACTAAGAAAGATAGTTTTGAGTTTCTGTCGGTGATATATAGGCGGTGCGATTTGTCTGGAACGCCGGTGTCCGCCTCTGCCAACGTCCTGTCTAGTTTTCCGACTTTTGCTTCTTGAATGAGCAAGGCGATGTGCAGCGTCTAGCTTGCTCCTTGAATCGTCGGTGATAATAGCAGTATGGTGATGGTGTTATTGATCGATTGCGTGATTGTGACGCTTGACGGTTACGAGATGGGTAGCGGCTGCGGCGGCGGTTGTCGTATTGTGGTCTTGATTTTAACTCGGCTATGTCTAGCGACAGTTTTTTTATCTCATTGATGAGAAACTGCGTATCTGCTTGCGGCGTGGATGGCGGCGGTGGTGCGGGTGATTGGACGGCTGCGACTTCTGTTGTTGCAGTCTGCTCCATCATTTTATCGGCGAGTAACGCGAGTTCCTCGAGTGCTGTCTTTGTGCTGAACGTTTCGCTGACTGCAAGGACTGAGCGAACGTGTGATGGTAGGTGATTCGTCCACATGAGACGCAGAGTGGAGTCGGGAACTTTGTCTCTGGCAAGGTTTCGCATGCGCCGGAGTAGTTGGGTCGGCTTTTGATCTCCAAGTTCCATTTCTGATAGTAACTTCTGGAACTGGCGGCTGTCTGATTCTTCATAGGCGGATATGAGCCTTTCCTTAATGGCTTGGTACTGGTCCGTCTCAGGTGGGTTGTACAGTAGATCCACGATCTGCTCGATGTCTTGTTTCTCCAGCTGTGCTATGACCATCTGGGCGAGCTGTGCTTGGCCTTTCTTGAGGTCGTTGGTTGCGGCTTCAAAGCTTATAAACCAAAGCCGTGGTCGATCGCGCCAAAATGGTGGAATGCGCATGGTGAGAGATATGCCGGCAGCTTCAGCCTTCGTGATAGCGTGTGATGTCGCTGGGTTTGCCTGGTTTTCCGTTTCGCTGGGGTTCAGCATCTTGAAGCGGGATGACTCTTCGGTGGTCTTCGTCAGGTAAGGTGTGCTTTGTTCGGGGTCACCACTTTGCAGGTCTAGAAGTAGGTAGGCAGAATGATACTCCAGTCAAGATGTGGAACGAATGAATTTATTTCCAAAATGTGTCAGCTTAAATACTATTTACATCTACTTACAAACTAGGATAACTACTGCCTATGTACAAGTATTGACCAATCAGATCACAGCACCCTGTTGTCAGTTTGTTCCGCAGTGTGTCGCTGCAGGCGCGCGCTAGCGCATCTCGCCGCTCGGAACGCCGAAGTTTATAAATATAGGTGGCACACGTTTGTGCACCAGTATTAATCGAGGCGGCGTCCAGAAAAGTCGTGTGCGCGTTGTCCGACGGCGGCGTGTGGCGTCGCGGTTCCCGTACCGCTGTACTGTTTCTTTAGCAGACCCAAAAGTTCTTCTCAGGACTGTTTGCTTCAGTGTTTCTTTACGGAGTGTCAAAAGGTGCTGGCCAGTGGTGGCTACAAGTTCTTTTCAGAACTGTTGTTTTCACTGTTTCTTTACGGAGTGTCAAAACGTGGTGGCTACAACTGCATAAAAACTTTTTGCTCGACCTAATATAAAATTTTAGCTAGGACCAAACGAAACTGAAAATACAAGGTGGGCCAAAAGATGTGTCCAGAAGTGTATATTTGAGACCCTCATAGTAAGCCCATTCATTTGACATGCCACATGGTGTAGTTTGCAAAGCTTTTTTTTTAATTTTCTTATTTGCCCCCCAAAAGTAACCTCTATATTCAAAATTCATTTATTTACTTTACCCGTCCGTGTTTGGGTCACAGAAATGTATATGTTTACCAAATTTCAACTTAATCGGTCCATTAGATTCGGAGCAAATTGGCTGTGACAGACGGACAGACAGACAGACAGACAGACAGACAGACAGACAGACAGACAGACAGACAGACGGACAGACAGACACACGAGTGATCCTATAAGGGTTCGGTTTTTCCTTTTCAGGTACGGAACCCCAAAAATTGTCTCCGCTACAAGATTCAGCTAACAATTTTCATTTGATAAAAGTTAATACTACTAATGTCAAAAGGCCTTCCTAAGTACCAATTTTTGGTACTTTTTTTTTCAGTAATAGTTTGTAGTTAACAATTTTTCAAAACTTATTATCCTTTAAATTATGGATCTATCTAATAACAGTTATAAAACAATTAAAATCATATTATTTTAGCTTTACAAATCTAAGAGAGACCACCGAGCTAACATTGTGCCAAAATTCAAATTTCTTCGTTGCATAGATCTCGAGAAAAACCTCTATGACAGATGGACAAAAAATAGAGATTCTATTCTATTTTTCTCTATGGCAATGGTGCCGATGTCGACAATTCTGCCAATGTCAGATGTGTTGTGGGAAAACGTGCAGAAAGAAAAAAAAAAAAAAAAAAAAAAAAAAAAATATATACTAATTCATTAATAATTGAATTGAATGTGAAACTTGTTGATAAGTATTAGTACACTGAAACAAACAGAAGAATATTGTTAGATATTTTTAGTTAAATAAATAAGTACATAGACATTGACATAGACGACCACAAACCGCACAAAAATCATCATAGTTTGATGTCATTGACCCGGATAAAAAACATTAAAGCTTGAAGGAGCTTTGGGGAAGAATGTGTTAGTAAGGATGGAAAGTTAGTTGGGACAGGGATCTTTAATTTAGGGAGATAGCTATACAAGTCGTGGGCTGGGTTATTATTGGAGCAGTTAAAAAAGATGTGCTCCAAAGTACCTTCATCCAACCCACATTCGCAGAGCGATGAGTCTCTGACCCGGATTTTGTGAAGAAAAACCGGAGAACAACAATGACCTATACGGAGACGGCAAAGAATAGATATTACTTTCTTGGATATTTTTTTATATGGGTAAAACCAAGGCTTGGGTGTAACATTAGGCTGTATTGCGTGATAAAAAGCCCCTTTACGTTTACATGAATTTTGCCACTGTACCTGCCATGAGGTTAGCAAGCTCTTTCTGGGAAGGCTCAGCAAATCGTATCCCTGACATTGAAAATGTTTAAGATCAACGGCTTGGGACGTAACCGCATCTTTAGCAATAGCATCAACATAATCATTTCCTCTTATGCCACAATGGCTTGGAATCCAAACCAAGTGTACGGTTTTGTGATTCCTGGCACAAGCGGAAAGAGACCTTTTGATTTGAAGCAAGATTGGACTATATAGTTTACTCTTAAAAGGATTCTGCTCCAAAGCTTGCAAGCAACTAAGCGAGTCTGTGAAGATAACACCAAAACTTATGCTATGAGCCTCTATAAATAAACATGCCTCCAATATGGCCACGCACTCACCCGTAAATACTGATGTTTGTACAGGGCATTTGAATTTTAAAACTATTTTGGAGTTTTGGTAGTATACCGCAGCACCAGTGCAACTTGCATCTGATAATTTGGAGGCGTCCGTGAAGAATCTCTCGAAATTATGCCATCGCTCATCAACCGCCGCATTGAAAATAGAGTCCGCCGAAGGAGACCTTTTCGATATGCCAATATTGTAGAAAATATCTGGTTTAAAACATATAATTTCATAGTCAAAACTGAAAATAGGAAGTTTCGGAAACTGAATGATGGGGGAATCTAAATTTTTATAATAACGGAAAGATTTTATAAACAAAGGGGCTTCTTTATGGTTCCAATAATTGGAACTTCGGCATACAACATCCAAGTCGTCCACTCTTTGAACAAGAGGGTGGGAGGATTTGATAATTACTCTAGCCCAAAATCTCGATGCTAGATATTGTCTTCTCAAGGCCAATGGTGGTTCTGCACACTCTACCTGCAATGCGTTAATTGGTGAGGACTTCATACATCCCGATATGATCCGTAGACACTTAGCTTGAATTCTGTCCAACCTTGCCAAAGCACCCTTGTTGCAGGGAATTAAAAGAAAAGATCCATAGTCCAGAACACTCCGGATTAAGGCATTGTATACCAGTTTCATGGTGTAGGGGTGTGCACCCCACCATACACCAGCGAGCACTTTAAGTATGGGAATAGTTCTCTCGCATCTATTAACTAAATAATTTAGGTGATGTAAACCACTCAATTTGGAATCTAGAACAACGCCTAAAAATTTGACTTTTGAAGAAACCGGTATACAATGCCCATGAATGCCCACTGAAATTTGTGGGATCTGTCTCCTGCGGGAAAATACAACAACAGCACTTTTGGGGCAGACAGACTCAGACCGTGGAATTTTAACCATTGGTTTAGAGAGTCCAGGGATACGCAAAGAGATGATGCTGCGTTACAAACTGAATTATTGATGACGTATAAAGCTAAGTCATCAGCATACTGAAGAATTTGACAGTCATTGTTAAGGCATGAACCGATGTCAGCTGTATATAAGTTATACAGTAAGGGACTAAGAACAGAGCCTTGAGGAAGGCCCCTCCATGACATCCTGACGTCAAATTCCTCACCCGGGACTCTCAAAACCAAAGATCGTGACATGAGCAAACTACAGATGCACTGTATCATTCTCTTCGGTATTCTCAGCTGTTGCAATTTTTGCCTGAGAATAGGAAGAAGGACACTGTCATAAGCAGAGGAGATGTCTAAAAAGGCAGCGACTACGGATTCATTTTTCGAAAACGATGAGCGTATATCTGAAACCAAAACTCCAACACTATCCATGGTGCTGAGTCCCTTTCTAAAACCAAATTGAGATTTAGGAAGTAAGTCTCTGGATTCTACTATAAATTCTAGTCGGTTCTTTACTAGGTGTTCTAATAATTTTGCAAGGACTGATGACAAAGCTATTGGTCTGAAGCTGTTTGGGTCATCAGCGTGCTTGCCAGGTTTTAAAATAGGTATAATAATTTGAGTTTTCCACTGATCGGGGACCCAGCCATTGGTGTAACAAAAATTTAAAATGTCTAAAAAATATTTTTTTGCTCTATGACCTGCGTGTGACATAAAAGAATAGACAATACCGTCTATACCGGGGGCAGAGTCATGAACATGATTTAAAACTGAGTTAAGCTCCTGCATAGAAAATGGTGCATCAAAAGGGTCCCCTGAAGAAATGATAGACGGCTGATAATGTTCTGCTTCCGATGGTACATACGGAGGAGCCAGTTTATCAAAGAATTGCTCAGCAGTCTCTCGAAGGATGGGAGAAGAAATTGAAGGGGAACATCCAGATCTGAAACGGTTTATTCTCTTCCAAACAACTGATAAAGGAGTGGAAGGGGACAGAGAACCGCAAAAGTCAGCCCAACCAGAACGTTTCTTCCTTCGCAGCAATCTTTTAGATTTAGCAAGGACCCTATTAAAAGCTATTAGGTTTTCGCTAACCATCACCTCATTATATACCCTTTCAGCGTCATCCCTTTCCCTTACAGCTGTTGTGCATTCCTGATCCCACCATGGTGGAGGAGGAATCTTCCCACGCGCTGAGTTTTTAACAGGAAAGCATGAGTCTGCACTAGCTGTAATGGCAGAAATGAGGTTATTATAACAGTTTGACACATGGAGGGGACTAGGAGATTCAAAATCACGGGAAACTAAATTTGGAAGTGAATCAATTTTGTCCTCCAATAATGAGCAATACCTTGCCCAATCTGGATTAGATAAATTATACCTCAAGAGTGGAGGGCTCGATTTTTCTAAGTAAGTTTTTTCAGCCAAAGATATTATAATTGGATAGTGATCACTACCATGTGACAAACTGGTACACTCCCAATGACATGAAGCTGCAATATCTAGAGTGCAAAAGGTGAGGTCAACACAACTCTTATGCTGTCCAGGAAGAGACCTACGGGTTGGACAACCATTGTTCAAGATACACAGATTAAGGTCATCTAAGACTTCAACTAAACCTTCCCCAAAAGAGTCGCAACGTTCCGAACCCCATCTAAAGTGATGGCAGTTGAAGTCCCCCATAACAAGTACAGGGCCTTCTATGTTTTCCAAAGTACGTTTTAAGATTGGAAGGAAACTTTGATGAGGGTGAGCAATATAAACAGATAAGAGGGTAATACCCTCTACCCTACCAGCCACAATGCTAATATCATCACCTAGAGAAGGCAAGGATACAGCCACAAATGAAACACGATTGTTCACACAGAGAGCCGATCCGCCATAGCCATCAGATCGGTCGCATCTGAAAATATTAAAGAAAGGTAAACGAAAACTAAGACTTGGAACCAGCCAAGTCTCGGCAAGGGAACAAGCTAAAGGTTTGTATTTGTTCAGAAGAAATGTGAGCTCGTGCTTCTTATGCCACACGCTTCTCACATTCCATTGAAGGAACACCAACCGAGCCATTATTATGGGATGAGAGTGAGTTAATAAGTGAAGAAGCAACGTTGGACGGTAATTGAGTTTTATTGGATGAGGACATTAAAGTTAACAGGAGTTTACTAAGAAGTTCAATTATTGAAGACAAGTTTTCAGGGGATTCTGTTAGTTGATTATTGGAAGCACAGCCATTAGGCTGAGAAGATTGGGGAGTGCTAGTTAACTGCTGGTGAGCTACTTTATCATAGGAAGGAGAAAGGGGAGCATGGGTCTTTGGCTTAAGAAACACAGTTTTGCGGTATGACTGAGTCTGTGATTTAGCAATGTCTGCATAGCTACGAGTAGATAAGGGAACAGTTTTACTAGCTTCTGAATAAGAAATTACTTTTTCAGCCATAATTGTTTTAATTGTTCTCTGCCTGCTGTACTCCGGACAGGCCCTGCTATTAGCAAAGTGATTACCAGAGCACAACACGCAGAAAGCTTCGCTTTCAGCAATGCTACAACCAACACCGGGGTGATCATTGCCACACTTGCTGCAACGGGGTTTGGAACGACAAAGAGATTCTACATGACCAAATCGGCAACACTTGCGGCATTGAATTGTAGGGTATATATACTGTTCTACAGTTAGCGCTGTATAAAAACAGAAAATTCGATTCGGTAAAACTTGGCCATCAAATGTGATGACACAAGTTTCTGTGGGCCTATATTCTGTTAAACCGTCCTTGCTAACCTTCCTGTTCAATCGCCTAACTTTTAAAATTGGACCACAACCTACTGGAACTTTTAAATATGTCAAGACTTCCTCTTCTGAGAAATCAGTAGGAATGCCACTTACAACACCCATACGAGTTATATTGAAAGACGGAATAACAGCCTCATACAAATTTGTCCCTAAAACATTATTTGAGATAAAAGCGTTTGCATCCTGAGGGGATGAAAACTCAGTTGATACACGATTTCTACCAACTCGCTTGACTGCAACAATATTAGAAATGTTATGGTTTGCCAAAAAACGTCCAAATGAAACTGGATGTAGGGTAGTTCCAGAGTTAGGTTGAGTTTCCTGACGGGAAACATGGACAATAAAAGGTCCTTTATCTTTTACCGAGTACCTAACACGGCCTACATGAGTTCTTGGTTGTTTGCTAGCACGATTGGATAAATCAAATTCATTACCGGGACGTTTACGGTTGTTAGTCTGGGAAGGAAGGATTTGGGCCTCCAGATTACAGACCACATCTGCAAACTGGCTTAATGGGTTAGGTGAGGGACTTGTGTAGGACAGGGGAAACTCAGATGGAGGGGTAGTAGGGATATTATCATCAGGAGGGTCGGGGGGTTTATTTTTATCCATATTCATAGTGAATATGGATAGTAGTGACCAATACCGTTAAAAAACAATCACTAAAAAAAACCTGATAACTGCTAATAACGAGACAACACAAAAACAAACACACTAACAAGTCACAATAAACTCAATATCACAAAAAAACTGTCAAAATTCTGGACACACGTGTTACCCAAAATCACACTCTACCTAACCTACCAAAATAGAGATTATAAAGGTTCCATTTTTAGGGTTCCGTAGTCAGCAAGGAACCCTTAATAGATCGTCATGCCCGTCCGTCTGTCTCTCTGTCCACGGCTTAGCTCAGGGATTCTTAGTACTAAAAAGCTGAAAATGATTAAAAATCATTCACACTTTACGGGTTCCGTACCTCAAAAGGAAAAAACGGAACACTTATAGGATCACTTCGTTGTCCGTCTGTCCGTCTGTCAGTCTGTCAAGACTGGTATCAAGGTATCAATCATAAAATTTGACAAGAAGCAAGGTCACACAGCACAAGTAAAGGAAAAAGTCCGAAAATTGGAAATTTGTAATTCCATCACATAAAAAAATTTAGTCTGTCAGTCTGACAAGACCCTTTTTCTCAAGAACGCGTGGAGGTATAAAGTTGAAATGAATACCCTAATAATTGTTAATTATGGTCCCTTTGCGTTCTAAGAATATCTAGCTCCTA
Source organism: Cosmia pyralina (assembly GCA_946251885.1). Lineage (NCBI taxonomy): Eukaryota > Metazoa > Arthropoda > Insecta > Lepidoptera > Noctuidae > Cosmia > Cosmia pyralina. Next base: position 19,881,930 of record OX276353.1, read on the forward strand.
CATCAACGCAATAAAAAAATAGGGCTATGAGACATATACCCACAAGCAAATCTTTTGATTTACTCGCAAGTAAATCAAAAGATTTACTTGCGAGTAACAGAATATGTTATTCTTACCAATGAAGCTATAAATTGCCAATTTTTGTTAGAGTCCAGTGATAAAAGGAAAACTATCACAGCTAAGTAGGCTTTACAAGTAGGTACTAATGTGTAATAGTCGACCAACTTACATTTGCTGTTAGAATGTATGGGAGAACATGTTTTTCAACTAAAATGCTACATATGTTAGTTTCTGTGATAAGTTCATCCCAAATACGGATTCTTTATGTTTTTCATTGTGTTTATTGTTTTTTCTTTGAAGTTTGGAACCTTAATAAAAATCTATGCCAAGTTTTGGTTTTCATTTTCTTCGAATGTTCCTGACATTTAAGCTTATTACTGGATATCTACTCATTACTAGCAGATTCCTACAATTTACTAATGGTTTATATTAAGTTCGCAATGACGTTTTCACCTTCCAAAGTGCAAAAATACGACGGGTTACCTTGTTATTGGCACAATGCTCAATAACATGTTTTTCTGTTTTTCTCAGTAGCATATACAATCCCTGTTCTAGCTTTTATGTTTGTCATCCATCCCGCTCATTTATATCTCCCTTGTAATGTAATATAACATAGCGTAATGTGTGTGTGTGTTTTGTAATGTAACGTAGTGTTGCGCCTAGGACGTTGCGAGATCTCGAGCATTTTTTAACCGACTTCAAAAAGGAGGAGGTTATCAATTCGTCGGAACCTTTTTTTTTTAATTTTTTTTTTATGTTTGTTCCCCGATTACTCGAAGATGGCTGGACCGATTTGGATTGTTTTTGTTTTATTCGAGAGGGTATACATTTATTTATTTATTTATTAAAACTTTATGCACAAGTAAAAAAAATACCGTACAAAGGCGGACTTAATGCCTGAGGCATTAAGCATACATCACAGTTGGTTCCATATAAAATTGATTAACTTTGCTTTGGTAGTTTTTGAGTTAGCTTCAATAATACGTATTTTTTCCCCAGTTTTATATGGATGATGTTCTAGGTTGTTTTGCAGGTAGTGGTATTAGAATTTGTGTGGGGTAGGTTCCACAACTAAAAAGTGAAAAATAAAAACTTTTTTACAAAAAAGTACAACCGACTTCCAAAAACAACTACAAAGTGAAAAATAACTTTAATTTCGGAAGTCGGTGGCAAAAAACGAAAATACATTTAACTAGACACCGACTTCCGAAATTAAAGTTATTTTTCACTTTGTAGTTGTTTTTGGAAGTCGGTTGTATTTTTTTGTAAAAAAGTTTTTCTAGATTTAATCTCGTTCTTGAAATCTCGCGCGTGCGTCTTAGCACACTATGCTTCTTGAGAAGCCATTTTCATAAGGTATAATACTATTATTATTAATCAATATATAGAGTGCATGGTATATTGCGCTGTGCGTATGCGTACTGTAGACGATTCTTATTTAAATAAATGTTGTTTTTTTTTGTCGCGAGATTTGGGTCAGTAACGGTTTTTACTTACAAAATATAACACGATTACCCTAAGTAGGTGTGCTTTTTATTTTAATTAAATTTAATTATTTTTGATAAAGAAACGCAATAATTTCAAAAAGTAGTTGAAATATCGCGAATGGCCGTCTCGACACCAGACAGTTGCGGGTATACTTACGTAATTTCACTCCGCGCATAACACTGTCACAACACCAACATATTCACGACTGCTCAGCGTCCGTATGTCACCGCAGGGATCCAGCAGAATATCAGCGTCAGGTATATTTGCCTAACACATGCTGAGCTGGACTTTCTACACTCCGACCTCACCGCAGAGGTCCCTCGCGTCGACGACCCCCTCTTGTAAATTCCCCCCCTCCCCCCCCCCCCCCCCCCTTGGTTGGGTGAAATCGAGCCAGCTGGTGGCTTAGCTGAGCCTGTTGCTTTAAACTCCCTTGGTAATAATAATTACCCTGATTTGATTCAGCCTGTCCCTCCTTGCAGTCCTCCCCCCAGCGACGTCCTAAGCCGAGGTTCGTACCCCACAGGGGGTAGTATACATACCACTGGCTGGAAGCTTTGAGCTCGCTTAAGGCACCCACAGGAAAGTCCGGTTAAGTAGTCGAGATCTCTCATGGTCACACTACGAGATGCCACACATAAAAAAAAAAAGCTGAACTTCCATTTGGTGCAACCTTCAGACGCATACCGTACCGTACGTATTAATTTGAAGTACATATTATATCATAGCTAGTGCCACTTTTATTTACATATTTTTATGTATATTTTTCTTTATTTTTTTGTATGTTGGCACCTTGTTTTTAAATTTTTATATATATTCATGTAAATTGAATAATTGAATAATTTAATTGTACTTTTGTGTGGTGTGTTGTGCTTTTGCTATCTATCTATCTACATTGCACGCCAGATCTCTAGTTGACAATCTCGAATCGATATCTCGAGTCGACATTGTCAACTAGAGATCTACTTACCATCGTAAGTATCATCAAAACATCGTCATCTTACTTGGCTAACTAAGTTCAGTATTAATATAAAATCTTAGTGGTGGCGTAATTGAAATGCTAAGTAGCAGCGATCTAATTACAGTTGTATTACCTTCAGACGGAGTTGAGAATTTAATTAAACCAAACGAGTCGCTTACGGCGACTCTGCACACTTTACATTGCTTAAAGTGGAAGTGTGGAGCGTGTGTTTTGAGAGCGAAATAATTTGTGATAAAGACATTAAATTTTAGGTGGATGGACGTTTGCTCGTGCCGTTTACATAAATTACTTAATTGAAGATCAAATACGAAGCTGTATATAACATAACATCACACCTGAATTCCCCAAAGGGTTAGGCAGACCTATAGTTGTTAAGTTAGAAGCTGTGTGATGGAAACTATCTTGTTGCTTTTTTTATATTTCAAAAAGTTAGTAGGTAAGTATAACTAAGACGGATAAGATAAACTTGGATAATAAGGCTAAAAACTTGATCGGCTATTTTTGTTTGATAGGGTCCTGTACCAAATTGGTAAAAAGGAACCCTTAGGGTGCGACTCAGTCTGTCTGTCTGTCCATCTGTCACAGCTGGATATCTCAATAACTACTAATGTTATCAACTTGAAATTTGGAACAGTTTTAAATGACGTTTGCCCAACTATTTTGCAAATAAGAGAGAAATAAAAATTATAAAAAAATTATATTTATAAAAATAAAATTATAAGTATAAAATTATATAAAAATTATATTATATAAAAATGTATGTTTTTTTTTGAAACAGGGACTGAAAAGGGTCTTAAAAATTCGAAGTGGGACTACTAAGGCATGTGGGAAAGAGCGCTGTCTGCACATTCTCAAACATTTCTTTCTTTTTTTTTAGGCCGCATAGTTTTCGACTTTCGATGAAAAATGTTAAAAAAATACCGTTTCCCCTCCCTTATCTCCAAAATTTTCATAGAAAAAAAATCTGAAATTATTCTATGTGATAGAAATTTATGTTAAAGATTACAGGAAAAATAAAACGATGTCTCTAAATAGCACACTTTTTTAGAAATCGGAACGGAACCCTTGGTGCGCGAGACCGACTCGCTCTTGGCTCGTTTTTTTTTTACTAACAGTTATTAAAGAACGGATGAGTTGAAGTCTAGCTAGACTAATTTGTACTCTTATATTCAAAATAATAACTAATTTGTCATCAAGCACTTCGTGTACAACTCGTATCAAAACAAAATCAGCCGAATGTCTGAACCTTACAAACTTATCATCGATGTCGTCTGTACAAAGATACTCTTCACATTGTATCGACTAACATCTTGGACTGAGCTCTTACCAGAATTTGAGTAATCATTGAATTCTCGTGAAGAAGTTTTACTTGTTACTTAAAGAAAATACATTAAACTTTAAATCGATATTAATTATTCCATGACTAGATGACCTGGTAAATTTCGTACCAAGTGAGACAAAATTTCGTGGGGTTTTCCTAATTTTATTTTTTTCTAAATCACCCCAGCATTGTAGCGAACAAAACAAAAAATATCGGTCGAGCCATTTTCGAGTTTTTGCGAGACTAACGTACGGCTATTGATTTTTATGTAATATAGATAGATATATTTAGATTTAACATGATATTCAATTCAATTCAATCTTTTATTTCGGAAATCATCCATATTGTATTTGGTTAGTATTAAAACTTACAAACTATGTTAGTGCAAAATCACAATCAAAGTTAAATAAATACAACTTAAATAATTAAAACTTAAAATCAAAATTAAAACCAATATTAAACTGAAAATCACAATAAAAAAATCAATCAAAATTAAATCAAATCAAAATTAAAATTTATATTAAAATCAAAATCACAATAAAAAATCAATCAAAATTAAATTTAAATCAAATAAAAATTGTAATCAATATTAAAATCAAAATCACAATAAAAAATCAATCAAAATCAAATTTAAATCAAATCAAATTTAAATTAAAAATCAAGTCAATTAAATCAAAGTTAAATTAAAATTAAATCCAAATCAAATTCTACATAAAATATTAATTTAAATATTTTTCCTCAGCACCGGGCCCGCAGCTATGTCTACGGGACCAGTGCATCAGAAAGAGGCAGTCTGGCCTCTCCACAATAACCTTCAGGATGCTATTGGAGCTTCCACGTATTCTACGCATTAGGGATGCCGTTCTTGCCGCCGGGGTCGCGGGTAGTTCGAAAGAGATACCGTGGCCCTGGCACGGGCAGTTGAAGGAGCATGGGTGGGTTTTAGTCAGTAAAAGTCTGACACGCCCTCCCGCTCTGCCCAGAGCGGGAGAAGTCATTTGATGATTTCCCATCCACAAAAAAAAAAAAAAAAAGGGATGCCGTTCTTTTGCACATGATAGCCTCAAAACTATCTATGCCTGCCTCGGCAAACATACCCGATATGATACATACCTCGTTCCTAGGCAGAACTTGGTGCCATTAATTTGAATGCAGTATCTTTAGTTCTTCACAGTCAACTACCAGGCTTAGTAGCGTTTTGTCTATCTTGAAAACACAAGCGAGGCAATTCCCAAATTTTTAAGAACGGTTGCATTCTAATCTAAGTCTTCATCTGTCAAAATTGTATAGGATTTGTGACATTAAAGTCCCATTTACACGGTGCAAATTTCTGGAACGTTCAAGAGCAATAGTCGCATGCCATAAAGCACGTTTAATTATTGCCATTCAAGAATTGCATGCAATGTATACTGGCGTGCTATTTCCATAAAATGGCAAACAACAATAACAATTTTACGTGTCCTTTAGACGGTGCCAGTTAATTGATGCTTCAATTTTATAGTATTCCGCAGGCATCTTGCACCGTGTAAATGGGTCTTAAATGTCACTGGGATGATGATAATGTAACTAGATTTTAAACGTCTTTAATTACGGGAATTCGCTTCAGATCTTCAGCTCTTCTCACAGCCAAGTTTACTTGTGCTTCGTCTGTCCCATGTTTGTAAAGGTCTTGATCAGCCCGCGGCTCCGACGACGCTGCCAACGCGTAAAGTACATTTAATCTAAAGTCACATGTTTTGGCTTACCCGCTTGAAGATAGGCGGCTACTTACACTGGCTGGAAGCCAAGGTATTATTTTAAATAGGAAGCTCAGAAAGTATCACATTCGACGTTGCCTGTTGATAGCACGGATCCAAATTTCTTTAGTTCGTTTTGGTAATATAAAGTCTTATTTTACTGCTGCGTACAGTTCTACCAATGTTCTTTAATTTTCTCTGATTTATTTTAAAGCAAACTTATCTTCATGCCACCGTCATCGTCATCATCTGCCTAGCCTTTTTCCCAACTGTGTTGGGGTTGGCTTGGCAGTCTAACCACATGCAGCTGAATACCAGCATTTTACATGGAAACGACTGCCTATCTGACCTCAATAACCCAGTTACTGGGTAAGATAAGATAAGATAAGATTGATCCCCTTGGTAAGATTGGTTGTCAGACTTTCGGGCTTCTGACGACCCGTAACGACTGTCAAAGATCCACGCATGGACCACTGGGACCAACGATTTAACGTGCTTTCCGAGGCACGGAGGGGTTCGGTATGTAAAGATGGTCACCCACCCACGGATCGACCGCAGCAAACGTAGCTTAACCTGATCGACCGACCCGTGCGGCTGTTATTACTTAGCTACGAGCCACTCCACGAGTCTGTGCAAAATACTATAGTATAAAATTTACTATTAAAAAAGTAAAAACCGACTTCAAAAACTTAAAACAAATAAAATAACTTTCATAAAAACTTAACAGCTTCTAAGATGCATTGAAGAATTGAAGGCACCGACTTTAGAAGCTGTTAAGTTTTAATGAAAGTTATTTTATTTGTTTTAGGTTTTAGAAGTCGGTTTTTATTGTTTTTTAAGTTTTTTTTTTCATTTTTAGTTGAATATACAATTACATACGCCCAAGACAAACGATAAGAAGAACCAAGGGGTATCCTGCTACCCAGTAACTGGGTTGTGGAGGTCTGATAGGCAGTCGCTCCATGTAAAACACGGTATTCAGCTGCATCCGATTAGACTGGAAGCCGACCCCAACATAGTTGGGAAAAGGCTAGGCAGATTGAGTATTGCACAGACTACAAAAATCTCGGACTGTGGGGAGAAAGCCAATTTTATAATATTTGTTTACTTCTTGAAGTATTTGCATATAAACAGCCAAGTATGAGACAAAACTATCATAAAGTTTTTATAAGCAACAACCGTTGGAACACAATTTGTTTTGAAATTGCAATGTATCACATAAACAATTTAACGGAATGGAACACTGCCAACATATTAATGAACCGTTTAATGTAGCTCGTTGATCACGATACTTATTATTATTGAATTGGAGCTATGTTGGGCGTGTACTGCATGTTTTTGGATTAATTAGATTAGGTTTACATTAACAAAGGTTGCCTACGGGTTGGAAAGTGATGAGAGATGAGATGATGATGATGAGTTGATGTGTGTGTGAGTGTGGTGAGTAACAGAAATGATTTAACAGTTATTTGGACATTTCTAAGTATCAGTATTATACATAGGTACTTACTAACTTCCTAACTCTCTTATCCTAATCCTAACTAAATACGAAAGTGAGTGAGTTGTTTAAGTGTAAAACAGCTGAACGGATTTAGATGAAATTTGACACATGGCTAAACCATAACCTTGGTTAGGACATAGGATAAAAAAAAAATCAACTCTAAGATTTTAGAAATACTAAACAGATTCCAAATCGAGCCAGTGACATCGAAGATATGGCAAAAAATAGCAAGGTCACAAACGCTACTCAAAAATAAATAAAAAATTACTACATGCGAAATGTTTAAAGATGGTCGCTAAGCATTTCGCATGTTGTTAATTTTTTATGTTAAAGTTAATTTTCGATAATTTTTCATGAATATTCAGAAAAATATCACATGCCTATGGGTGGCATTGTACATATAATAAATTTTATTTCCAGGTTTCAGGCTACCTATTTACCTCATAACTATCGGTTCAGTGTTTTAGGCGGGAAAAGGTAAGAAATAAACAGATGAGTTACGTTCGCATTTTTAATAATTATGCATATTTTTGTAAGGATATAATAAGGGTTTACTAATGTTTTCCATAATTTAAAATGCAATTATTTTATATGCCATATTTGTATTTGCCATAATTTCATTAGAAATAACGCTTCAGTTGCCATAATCGTGATATTACATAGAATCATTTTCACTAATTTCATTGGTCATAATCGATCACTTGATCGATTATGACCAATGAAATTAGTGAAAATAATTATTTTAATCCATAAATTTATTTGTTATATTTTTCATTTTCAATAATGTCGTTTTCCATAACATTTATTCACCATAATATTAATTTGCCCATACTAGCATACCAATGCTATTTCAGTAGGTACAAGCGCCTGCAATTTTGATGATAGGATCATGTTAAAATGAATAATTTCTAGGGTTATTACTTATTAGGGTTTTCTGTCTGCAGGATTTAATTAATTGTTTATTATTTTACCAAATCCAACTGATACCATAAATAAATAGTAAAGATGAAAAATCAATATGGCTTTATATGGCTCCGGCAGCAAGCATGCAAGCAAGAAGCAAGCAAGAAGGCTAGGCAGATGGAGTGAGGATATTAACTCAGAAGTCACTGTTAGTTACTGATAGCCCCTGTTTTGCTACATTTCCCATATCATAGTACGCTGGTTAACAGCACAAACGTAAAAGTGAGTGAGCAACAAAGAGGGAAGCCATTTTGTATTCCCTTTCCGTTCCTCACGTCGACTTGGGCTACACAACAATAGCTCATGCTCTGAAAACAAGCTCAGTCAGTCAGCAAGGTTTTTGGTCGTACTAATTCTTTAGGGCGCACTAGACGTACCTATTAAGTGTCGACGTGTTGTCTCTCGTAGGGGCTCGTAGATCCTTACTCTTGGATTTTCAAAGCTCGGCTCAGTGCCGAAAGTTGAAAATCCAACAGCGCGCTTTTATGTAGGCATTGATTTTGGTGTCGTTTAGTGTTAGACAAAATGGCCATTAGAATGATTGCTCACTCTTGTGGAAGTAATAGATACGATTATTTAGGGATGAAAAATCCCGATTGTTTTATTTTACCTTTTTTCGCTTCACCACGTTGTACCGTCGCAAACATAAATACTTAGCACCGTTTACACGGTGCATGTTTCTGGAACGTTCTAGAGCAATAATCGCATGCCTTAAAGCACATTAAATTTTATTGCCATCCAAGAATTGCATGCGTGTACACGCATGGGATTCCATAAATGGCATACAATAATTGAATACAAGTTTTGCCATGTATTAAAATCGCAAGCGATTTGAAATTATACTTATAATTTACACCGAGGCAATAAAATTGCAAGGCGATTATTGCATGCGAATTTGCCTCGTCTAAACACAGAGTTTCACGTCCTTGTACAATTGATTCAAGTATTACCCGTATTTGCGCTGCCAAATATTTCATTAACTTTTATCACACACACTCATGCATACACACAAACTCATGCATACACGCGCACTAACATACGCACTATCACTATGCGCGCGCTATTAAATTACCCAATTTTTCATTTCGTTTCCTTTTAGTTTAATTTAGACTCCTCCTTTAAAATGGAGGATTTGTCTACTTATTTTTTATTCACTATCATAATTCAATAACTTGTATACGACACTGTACTGTAGTTGAAGGGCGGAATGTCCTAGCACAAGCATTTATTTTGCTTAAAGGGTCATTCCTAAAGTATAAATGTAACTACTGTAAGTTATTGAAATAAACATTTTTATTTATTATTTTTTTATTTTTTTTTATTGGACGTCTTGTTTCCTTCGTGCACATTTGAATGATAGAACATTTTCATGCCAGAATTGAATGCGATTTTATTGTACGTGCGATTTTATTGTACCTACAATTTTATTGTATGTGCACCTATACCAGTTTTGAACGGCAACTAATTTGTCCGTATCTTATACGTGTTGTTTAGACGTGACAGATATGCCCTTCAATTTTATGGTATGCCACAGGCAATAAACTTACACCATGTAAATGGAGCTTGCGCAAAATTAAAAAGCAATTTTCTCTTGAAATAACTTTAATACAAGACCTATTTTATAATATAATAGATGGTTTCTAAAATACTTTGCTCGTAACACCACATTTCTATCAATGCTTAGAAGAAAATCGTTTTTGACTTTTGCGTAAATGTAAGGTATAGTTCAAGTTCATGCCAAGTCCACCAAAATGTATAATTATGCACGATTATGACCAATTCAACAATCAATCAATCAATTATTATTCAATTATTATTGTCAACAATTCGTGTTAAAATTGTGAAAAAAAATTGTGTCATTGTGTGTGTTTTTTTTTGCATGCTGTGTCTGTCGGTTAATATTGTGGACTTGGCTTATATATTATTATAGCTTGTGTTAATTGGTTGAACAGTGTAACGATTGTAGATAGACCAATAAATAAAATAAAATGTTCGTGACTGTACAGACCACTAATGTTCCAAAATTCCTTTGCTAAATCTCGAGTATTACTTCAGTACACTCTTGACCTTATCATTCGTGTTAATTCAAACAGTAATTCAATTAACAAACGCTCCGTTTACAATTCTGACTATTCTAGGCGGTATCTATAAATCAAGAGCACTAAGCACTGATGCCAAACTTGGGTTTACACAGCGGTGATCTATTAGTATTTGGTCACAGTGGGTTTGGTATACATAATCAGTGCGCTGTATCTTAAAGATCACATTATTTTAATGTTAAATCCATACTAATAACCCTAACTATGTTCTATGTTAGAAGGTTTGGTTCCCGCACTTAGTCCTTCATGTGGACCATTGTGCGTGGACCATGGTGACCTACGGTGGTTATTCCAACCAGCCCACCTCCCTCCAGAAGTTGATAAGGTCTCCTGGTCTATAGAGAACATCTGTGTAAGATCTAGGAGCCCCGTGGGTTTCTGTCCTAATCTGGGTAACGCCTGTGCATTCAAATAGCACATGCGCAACGGTTTCCTCAGCATCCATGCAAGCCCTGTACAGAGGACTGTCCGTTATTCCCATTGTGTGGAAGTGTTTGTTTAGTGAGCAGTGTCCTGTGATGGTCCCCGTCACCAGGCGCAGGCCGTTCCTGTCTAGGTGTAATAAACGTAATTTCAAACAAAACAGCCACAAAAGTATCTCACTTACATAACCTACATGTTAACAAATTAACAGAACGGTATTAAAATAATTATAACTATGCAATAACCAACCGCAGGCTGTAATATTTAATTATCAGAGTAGTGCAATCTAGTTGCAGTTGTATAGTCACGAGCATAAACTAAAACAAAAATTCAAAAGTCATTTTCACTTGAAAAATTATTGCAAAACAAATAAGAGATACTTATTTCATAAACTAACAGGGATCAAAAGTACTATGTGAGTACCAATACCATAAAACGAGGGGGTATGCTGTAGAGACACTTTTTAGGGTTCGGTACCTCAAAAGGAAAAAACAGAACCTTACAGCACAAGTAAAGGAAAAAGTCTGAAAATCGTTAATTTGTTTTATCACATTAGAAAAATAATTTTTTGCGATTACAAACTTACATTTGCAGTTGAAAAATTGACCGTGACGTATATCGATGTATTGGAGAACTTGTTATTCAACTACAAAATTAAGTTTGTTTTGGGATAAATTCATCCCAACTATGGAACCCTTCATTATGTATAAATGAATCGGTTTTCCATGAGCAAAAATAAAAACGCATTTAAACTGTGAGAAACACCAGAAATATTCTGGCTTGTCGACGCCATATTGACAGTGTGGATTTCAGTGCCAGGTGGCAGAAAATGTAACTAAATTTAAATTGAAATGTCTGGGATAGGCAAGTAGTTATCGATTCAAGTAATTTGCCTAGATGTTTGATTGAATGGCTGAATATCATTCAGTGAAATGGCTAGGCGGATGACCAAACGGCTAATTAAATCAGTTAGCTGCGACATCTACATTCCGATTGGGTACGTAAGTATTACACGCTGGTACGAATTCAATAGAAAACTGTTTTTCAATATTTCGGAGTCGGTTCACAAAAGTTGTAGTACGTTGTTTATATTCATGAGTACTTATTCGCCTGATAGGATGACAATGAATCAATCAGAATATTTTTTTTGCTTCTTGTTTTATTCTCAAATGCAGAGACTTTATAATTAACATTACCTATATACTTTTTTTTCTGGTTTTTCTCTTCTACTACTCTTTCCAATAAAAATATATATGCATTTTTTAGCCCCCAGTCCCAAGCTCGTTAATGGATTCACTTATACAGGCCTTTGTTATAATCCTGATAATTTCTACGCCAATGTTATCGGTAGTTACATAAATGTTTATTAGTTAAGATATAAAAGTAACGTTCATAGGTTTTATGTAAATAGGTTTAGTACTTTCAGGAGTATTTTCTCCGAGAACATTGGAAGGGTGAGGTCAAAGTTTACTAAGCTTCTGTGTTTTATAGGTATCAATTAGTTCTAGAATCTTTTTTCGTTTTTGAACCTAGAGGCCGTTTTATTAAAAAAAAAGTTATTCGCTTGGTTCATTGTACAAATAACTATCAAGGGAATAACGGTCTCTAAAAGTTTGTAATCGTGATTTGTGTACCTACCTCAGGAAAAATAAAGGCTTCGTTAAATGGTTGGAAAACAAATGTTGTCTTTTCCTTTGTCTCCAACTATTTGGAGTCGAAACTAATAAACATATGACTTGTTTTGAGTAAAAGTATAGTTTGTAAATAATACGATGGCAAAAAGTCCAAAATCTATAAAAAACAAAAAGAGAAGTCCTGACTGACTGACTGACTTATCAACGACCAGCCCAAACCCTCAAGAACCTAGAAAGCTAAAATTTTGCATAGAGTTTCCCTTTATAATGTAGACAAGGAATAAGGAAGGATTTCCCGGTAGTACGTTCCCGTGGGATATTTTCTGATTTTCACGCGGGCGAAGCTGCTGGCAAGCTATATAGTATAATTATAAAGAAGATTCCCGCCAATTTAAAAGCTGTCAAAATAACATAACTTTTTTTCCAGGCACTCCTAGTGTTAACGATAGCAAGATTATTTCTTTTCATAAAGTAAAACCTTCTTGAATAAAAGAAGGCGGAAGCATTTTTGAATTGTCACCCCTAGGGTTGGGATCGCTGAATTGTCGTTTTCCGTCACGTCCTTTTTGGGTCATTTACGAACCAAAGTTAGTATACGTGTCTGCGAAGTCCCTAGGTTAGGGTTCCTAATACATCTGTTGTCAGCCTCATAAATTATTTATTCTTTGACCTAATTCCAATTTTGACTTAGTACTTATATGGTGGAATAATATTTTGAAAAGAAATAAAAGAGGGTTTATTTCGTACATTACGTTGCCATTAGAAAACGGTCCAAGGGTCCTTTGGCACTTAACCTACCCTCATTCACTGTAAAAAATAGGTTGTCTTGAAACACTTACGCTACAAAATTATCAACCCATTCCAATTTGCTATCATTTATGTAGGCTGTACTAGTTGTTTTATTTTAGTTTTTGTTTTTTACTTAACTAGATTTTTTGTGAACCGACTCCGAAATATTGAAAAACAGTTTTCTATTGAATTCGTACCAGCGTGCAATACTTACGTACCCAATCGGAATGTAGATGTCGCAGCTAACTGATTTAATTAGCCGTTTGGTCAACCGCCTAGGCATTTCACTGAATGATATTCAGTCATTCCATCAAACATCTAGGCAAATTACTTGAATCGATAACGTTTAACTACTTGCCTATCCCAGACATTTCAATTTAAATTTAGTTCCATTTTCTGCCACCTGGCACTGAAATCCACACTGTCAATATGGCATCGACAAGCTAGAATATCTTTCGTGTTTCAATCGGGGCACCCCGACTCCACGTAGTGTTTTGGCTGCTACCCTTTTTTTATCTTGGAGAAACGCTCATGCATACTGCACTACCACGGGCAGATAGCGCAGTTATGTGGGACTCTAAGACCCTCCTCTGGGGAGTACTCCCTATCACCGGCGCACCAGAACACATGTACGCCGTGACCACCCCAGGGACCAAACCAGCACATGAACGCCAGACGACCCGTGTCTGGGCACCCTTTGGCTGCTACCCCTAGAGTGTATATAAAAATGCAGAGGCGTGACGGGAGGGCAGCCCCCGCCCACGGTAACAAAGCATAAGCACCGTGCGTGTCGAAGCGGCTGAGGCTGGTCGCAGGCGACAATCAAGCCGAAGCTGCGGAGATGAGCATGGGAGCCTATCCTTTGTTACGTACGGGTGAAGACTAGTGAAGAGGTTGCACTTCCCACAGCGCCGGAGACAAATTATTACGTTATATTATAAGCAGTATGGTGGAGGAGGAGGAGCTCGTGGCTAAGTAATAACAGCCGCACGGGTCGATGCATCAGGTTAAGCTACGCTTGCCGGGGTCGGTCCGTCGATGGGTGACCATCTTTACATACCGGGACTCCTCCGTGCCTCGGAAAAGACGTTAAGCCGTTAGTCCCGGCTATCATTCGTGGATCTTTGACAGCCGTTACGGGTCGTCAGAAGCCCGAAAGTCTGACAACCAGTCTTACCAAGGGGTATCGTATTACCCAGTTAATGGGTTGTGGAGGTCAGATAGGCAGTCGCTCCATGTAAAATACTGGTATTCAGCTGCATCCGGTTAGACTGGAAGCCGACCCCAACATAGTTGGGAAAATAGGCAGATTGATTTTTTTACACAGTCACAATTTATCGACAGTTTACAATCTAACGAGATAGATTATAAACTAACGTAGTTCTTAAAATATATGTTGACATATACAATTCTGGCTAACTTTGAACTCATTCAACTCACGCAAAACATTTTTTATGAACCAACATAAAATATCAATTAAATGGAAACTAGGCTTTCTAATAAATGCCTGATTATCTAGCTCGGAATTATCCAGCTTATTAAAAAAGCCTTTTAAAGTGAACTCATTATGTAACCCGGGACTTTGACTCACAGAGATTGGAGCTTCGTTGTACAGTCTCGAACATCAATAGATACACTTAGCAAAATTCTAAAGCGATTTCCTCTTCAAGTTTTGGTTGAAATTTTAAATAAAATTTAAGAACCGTTGTTATTATAATTATGTATGTCATGTTATTAAGGCATACATCTTAAAGAGTACGTGTGACTCCGGTTATTCGAAAACTATAAGCGATGTTATTTCGTTATCAAGTATGACTTGTTTATTCCATTTTAGTTGGCGTTTTTAGCTGTCGTAGTTGGGTTATAGTTTTTAACTTTCTTTTTATTTTAATTACTTTAGGGTAAAGGATCATTAACCCGTCGCGCGCTAATTAGCAGACACAATTGAAATTCTATTGTTATCTGTACACATGGTGTGCAATCGACATTTTAAGAGTTAAGAGAGGTAGGAAGATAGCAAAAGGAATTTGATTACCTATGATACTTAACAATTTAGTAGGGTTTTAAATTAAAAAAAGCAAAGTGAAATATTATTATATTAACAAGTTTTATTCACATTTAGGGTTTAATGTGTGAATTACAGATAGCAAATATATTTTCAGAATACTCTTTATTACCTTTAAATAGATACCAAACACGATATATTAATCTTTTTTTTTTACATCTGCTTTAAGCCGCCATGCTGGATTTTATGTGACGGCTTATAGCCTATAACCCCAATATGACGCTTCCAACGATACTTCATTTGTCAAAAAAGGATGAGTAGTTTACGAATTATTAGAGAACAGATGAACATACATACATAGTCTGCTAAAATCATACTCCTTCAGCTTTGCCGTAGTTGGGTTAAAATATTATTTAGTGTTGCTACGGGTACCTATTTATAAATAAAGCTAATCAATATTTTAAAAAAGCGGCCCAGTGCGTGTTGACTCACGCATAATGAAGGGTTCCATAGTTGGGATGAATTTATCCCAAAACCAACTTAATTTTGTAGTTGAATAACAAGTTCTCCAATACATCGATATACGTCACAGTCAATTTTCCAACTGCAAATGTAAGTTTGTAATCGCAAAAAAAAATTTTTCTAATGTGATAAAACTACAAATTAACGATTTTCGGACTTTTTCCTTTACTTGTGCTGTGAGACCTTGGTTCCTGCCTCATGATTCTAGGTCAACGGGAAGTAGGTACCCTGTAGGTTTTGATTTCTTTGCGAGTGTCAAAATATGGCGCATAAATGGCCGTATATTTTTATTGCCTCCAACCTCCAAGGGACCATGGACCTACGTATTTGATATTAATTCCAACTTGCTAACTCCACGTATTCCTGAGAAAAATGTTCTTGACAGACTGACAGACAGACAAACAGACAGACGGACAACGAAGAGAATCCTATAAGGGTTCTGTTTTTTCCTTTTGAGGTACGGAACCCTAAAAAGTGTCTCTACAGCATACCCCCTCGTTTTATGGTATTGGTACTCACATAGTACTTTTGATCCCTGATAGTTTATGAAATAAGTATCTCTTATTTGTTTTGCAATAATTTTTCAAGTGAAAATCACTTTTCAATTTTTGTTTTAGTTTATGCTCGTGACTATACAACTGCAACTAGATTGCACTACTCTGATAATTAAATATTATAGCCAGCGGTCGATTATTGCATAGTTAAATTATTTTAATACCGTTCTGTTAATTTGTAAACATGTAATGTAAGTGAGATACTTTTGTGGCTGTTTTGTTTGAAATTACGTTTTTTTTTTCTGTTTAGTAGGTACTCCGAGTACCTATTTGTTAATTGGAAATAATAAGTTGGGGAAACAGTTTCTTCGCATTTCTTAAGAAAATTCAAAACATTTTTTAATATACATTATTTACATTTATCTAAAGTATGTAGGTACCATTTTGTTCGATAACTTTTTGCCATCTTGTAGGTAGGGACATGATCCCATTGCTATAGAAATTTTGGGACTTCTGATCAAAATACCGCGACAAGTGGTTTTGGCAGTCCTCTCGTGATGTTAACCTGACACTGCCTAAAGAATTCTGAAGAGACCGAAACAGGTGGAAATCTGAAGGTGCAGGTCAGGACTATACGGCGGATGCCTTAACACCTCCCAGACAAACTCTCTTAATTTTTGCTGAGTGGCTAAAGATGTGTGAGGTCTAGCGTTATCATGATGAAAGACCACACACCTTCTGTTGATTAATTCCGGCCGCTTTCGCTTTTTCGCTTTCTTGCTTTAATCTCATCAGTTGTTCGCAGTAGAGTTCAGAATCGATGGTCCTGCCTGGTGGTAACAGCTCATAATGAATAATGCCCTTCCGATCCCACTACACACACAGCATCACCTTGTTGCGAGTCAACCCGGGTTTCGCCACAGTCTGTGAAGCCTGACCGGCCTTTGACCACGACCTTCTTCGCACGTTCTTGTCGTACGTGATCCACTTTTCATCACCAGTTATCAGCTTCTTCAAAAATGGTTCGGTTTCATTACGTCGTAATAAAGAATCACAAATGAGTACACGGTTCATTAGGTTTCTTTCAGTGAGCTCGTGAGGTACCCAAATATCGAGCTTTTTTGTGTACCCAGTTTTTTTCAAATGCACCAAAACTGTTTTGTGGTCAATTCCCAGTTCTTCAGCTACGTCAAACTACTGATATGCCGATCTTGCTCCACTTTTTCAAAAATGACATCCATTTTATCCGTAATAGGGCGACCAGAGCGACGTGCATCTTTGACATCAAAATTTCGGGATTGGAAACGCTTAAACCAAATTTGTGCTACTCTCACAGATACTGCACTGGGTCCATAAACATCGCAAATTTTTTTCGCAATTTGCGTTGCATTTTTACCTTTTTTGTAGTAAAATTTTAAAATGTATCGAATTTCTTCATTAGATTCAATCATCTTGACAGTACGAAAAACAAATTAAAATCACACATTTTCCTAATTTGAATTTGGAATTATGTTCTTTAAAATTTAAACTTTCAATGATACCAAAACCAGCCAGATACAAATAGTATAGCCAAAGAGATTTTATTTTAAGTTCATACATACTCTATTGCGAAAAGACTTTTTCTCCACCCTAATATTTCAAATAATTATGGAATGGTCCTTAAAACTAATAATTTACTTCAATGAGTTAGCCTATTCAGGGATGTACTCGTATATGTGTTACTCAGAAGTTATCTGTTAATAACAGGATCTTTTGTGAGAATTCAGTTTTGCATTATGTGTGAACTTCCTTAACACTTCGGGGCTGATTAATTTAAGTTTAACGTAGTTTTTTTTTATAATATGTACGGTCAGCAACAGAAGTCGGTTAACACTGTTACTTTTTATCATCATATAAATTAATACAAAATGATATGATAACCTGCTTTTTAGCCTTTCATTTAATAGATAAGAGTTAATTTTCATCAAAATTTACATCTGTTCCGATTTTAATGAAGTATTTTTCTCAATAATTAAGATTTAGAAAACTCAATTGTTAATTGAGTTTTGTTGCTGACTTTACCTTTATGTGAATTTTTACGATTGCTACCGCTTGTAAAGTAATAAGATCTTTGTTTATCTTCACACTGGTAGGTACTTATAACAGATTTAAGTAAAAATACATAGTATAATCAGCCAATAATGTTCCCACTGGCTGAGACACAGGCCTCCTCTCGGTGAGAGGGAGTAGGCAGCAATCCACCACGCGAGCCCAGTGCGGGTTGGTAGATGTCATATGTCTTTGAATTTTTGATTCTAGGACATGCCGGTTTCCTCACGTTGTTTTCTTTCACCATTTTAAGAGCGTGTGGTGATGAAATAGTTTACACAAAGTAAAGCGCCTGCCGGGGTTCGAACCTACGACCTACAACTCGTAAGTTGCGGCCGTTATCACTGGGCCACCATTGCTCTCAAGTAAAAATACATACGAACAAGAAACAAAATGCTAACTTAGCCTTATCAAGAGCTTGAAAGTACAGACGCCAGCACATCAAGCTACTACAATCTGTCAAATTTCTTTAATAGATTTTCATCTTTATCGCTAAAGCATTAGATTCAAGGTAGATTGATGTGCTGGCGTCTGTACCATTACTCTAAAAAACTAACGTCATAAAAAATAGCTTCGTTTCTTAAACGAAATTACCTTTTTTATCTAGATAGTTCTATAAAAAATGGATAAAACAGGTCCTTTATCTTTCATTACACAGGCGATAAAGATGACCGAAATTTTCTCCTGCATCTCATCAATGTTTCAACTTTTTAGATACGAACTTATAATATACCTCGCATATAGATACCTCGCATTTTACGCGCGTTCTTGGATGTGAGAAGGTGTTTTTTTTTTCAATGTTGGGTCTTTTTACACGACTGCCCCAAATCAAATCAAATTATTTATTTGTCAGAATATGGTACATTAAATGGTCTTAAAATTAGTCACAGATATCATCATATTCTGCCAAGTGTGGCGTGCAAATATTAGGTAAAATTTAAGTTATGTCAGATAGAAATAATATCATAAACACACACATTTTATTTAGGATGTCAAATTATTTATATAATGTCAAAGTATCAATGAGTAAAATGTCAAAGTATAAAAAGATTATAATGGAAAAAGGAGTATAATGTTTGTATGGTTTGTGAGTTTATTTATTAAACTATAACTCTTAAATGCCTGAACAGCTTTGGATGTATGGAGTATTGTTAGAATGCTTACATCATCCCGAGTGACACTGGCTATCATTTTTTGAAAAATATTAAATACATATGACTTTTTTATTACCATTGTCATTGCTGTCGGGGACAACGGTCCCCGAAGCCGGTACAAAGCAAAAGGTCACCCACAGAACGCTGTGGGTGACCTTTCGCTTTGTATAATTATACAGATGAACTAATACAACTTTTTTTTTACTATTTAGTTCATTTTTTGTCAGGGCAGTCGTGTCTTTTTTTTTATTTTTATTTTTTTTACACCATTTATTCTAATACCTACAAGGGTCTCAAACTTTAATCACATCCCAGAACCAAGTAGTATTTAATAATAAATAATAATAATAAATATGTTTGGACATATCACACAACGCCATCTAGCCCCAAGCTAAGCAACCTAATGCTTGTGTTATGGTAACGAGATGGCTGATAAACTACTTATATACATTTTTTTTTTGTAAATACATACATATTATAGATAGAAAAACACCCAGACTCGGAACAAATACTTGTAGGTCGTACAAATATTTGTTCCGTGCGGGAATCGAACCCGCGACATGCTGCGCAGCAGTCAATCGCTCAACCACTGCGCCAACCGTGTCGTCAAATTATTATTTAGGTTAGGTTATGAATACCTACCATACCACACAGTCGCTTTAAAACGCACTTTTAAAGTGTACGTAGCGCATTATGGTCACTTTTGAACTGTTACGACCATACGAAGTTACTGCCACTTAAACTTTTGTACGTTTTACAAGGGAAAATTGTATGGCAGTTTCTTTATCGATGGAAATGAAAATATACCTACGTTCTAAATAGACGGCGTTTTTCTGTCGTATATTGCATTGAAGCTAGTTCCGTTTTAGGGGTCCCTGAAACGATCGATTGCCATCAATTTCTACTGTAGTAATATTCTCAATCGCTTCAATTGCATTTGGTAGACGATCAATTTGCGCATCAATGTTATCAATCACGTTAAAATTGACAATTGAAATTGATCGTTTCTTGGACCCTTTACTAATTGAAAGATGCCTTATTTTCATCTTTAGATAGTAACCTTTCATGTAATGCAATACAAACATAACAAACATATACTCGTACATATGTAGGTACCTAAGTAGTAATAGTTTTTTTTTAGGACTACAGAGAACCCAACTCCCAACCAGACCCAACCAGGACCAAACGGGACCCTATTACTTATCTAGCTCTGCTATCCGTCCATCCGTCTGTCACTGGTATCTTTTGAACTATAATAGACAAACACTTGAAATCATAGGTTGTGTACTATTATGACTGCTATAACCAAAATAACAGGAAACGAAAAATATCTAGTGCTAAATATTGTAAGGTGATAAAAAAATCAATCTGCCTAACCTTTTCCCAACTAACTTGGGGTCGGCTTCCAGTCTAACCGGATGCAGCTGAATACCATTATTTTACATGGAGCGACTGCCTATCTGACCTCCACAACCTATTAACTGGGTAATACAATCCCCCTTGGTAAGACTGATTGTCAGACTTTCGGGCTTCTGACGACCTGTAACGTCTGTCAAAGATCCATGAATGACAGCTGGGACCAACGGCTTAACGTGCTTTCCGAGGCACGGAGGAGTCTCGGTATGTAAAGATGGTCACCTACCCACGGAGCAACCCCGGCAAGCGTACCTTAACCTGATGGATCGACCCGTGCGGCTGTTATTACTTAGCCACGAGTTCCTCAAATATTGTAAGGTGATACGGAACCCTTAATGTGTGAGTCCGACTCGCACTTGGCTGCTTTTTATAAACAAAAATTAAAGACTGTTCACAGGTGCCAATTAACAATCATCTTATCGAATCATCTTATCATCTTATAAATATCGAAGAATTTTCATCCATTTTGCGAAGTTTGCACGGATAAAATATAAATTTAGGTACATGTAATCCCCCCCCCCCCCCCCCACCCCCACCCCTCACTCACATGTGGGCAACATCAATGTACGAAACATTGTACGAATATGGAAAAAATGCAGCGAAAACTTTGCATAATCATTTGCAAATGTCGTCCTAGACTTGTGAGTTCGCATATTCGTGCGAATGTGAGTGACCGGTATAAGGCACGGTTTTTGATTAACATTTCATAAAGTTATTGCAGAACAATTTATGTAAATGAAAACACCGAATTCCAATTCAAACAAATCATTCTATAACATCTAAATGCACGTCGTGGTCTAACTAGATACCGATAAAATCAGGTTGCAAGCACTCTCAGGGGTCAGATATAAAATATAAGTGTATGCTCGGATCTGATAAGTCGTCGGATTTCAAATGCTGGAGTTGGACGAGATATATTTGAAGTATAGATATGAATATACGTTTGCCCTAAACGTTTTTTTGCATGCAAATTTTGCTAATTCTAAAGCTAAGGTAACTCGCTTCACTTCAAATGTAATAAATTGGCGAACTAATAAATAATATTAATTGAATAGGTATGTATTTATTAAAAACACATCATAATACTTATTGAGCTGAGTTTATTAGATAAACACAATAGGAACGTGTTTTTAATCATTACCTAATTGGCGATCTAATAAGTAATATTCATTTAATATAATTATTACTTATTAGTTTGAAATTGCTTACATTTTTCAAAAAGCATCTTTTTATTTAACATTCTTAAAAATTTGGTCCCGTGTGAGCGAGAGAGGTGACAAAATGCGACAGCCCTTTTAATTATTAATTGTAAAGATAAATAAAGCTTATACTGAGCATGCACTCCTGCAAGACTGTTCATTGCCCTGAACGATAAAAGCTCCCAGCAGACAGGCGCGACGCGACGGTGCGACGCGACTCTGGTAGAAAATTTTCCACGAACTTTTCATAGGAATTGTGCTACTAGAGTCGCGTCGCGCCTGTCTGCGGGACCCTTAATGCTAGAAGGATCTTTTGACGCGTGGCCAAAATCGAAAACAACGCCGCCATCTTGTTTTTCAAAACATTTCACAAAACAACGGCACAAATGTTTACCAGCAGCGCCCCAATGTCAACGTCATTCGAGCGCCAAAAGATCCTGTAGCCAACCTGTGTACAGTACGACAACGTTCAAAGATACCATCGTTTATTTTCGGAAAAACCGAGTTTTGCCGAATTATATGTGACTGGTTCAATTGGATCCAATACGTGAGTGACGGAATCAGTGCGTCAATCTCAATTTTCTATTGGCCGATAGTCACATTTTATTCGCTTTTATCGTTTTTCCGAAGATAAGCGATTGGCATTAGGTAAGACATGTTTAAATATAGCAAATGAAATATTATCTATATACATAATAACTAAGCCGATTGTTCAAAGTAAACTCGCCAAAATTACTTTACCAATACTAGAACAAAGCGGTCATTAGATTCATTTAGTGCCGAAAATATTGGAAACGAAATTCCGTCAAAGAATTTAAAACAACAAAGTGCTTGTTATTCAAGTTCCGTAGTTGTTTTCTTTTTGTAATTACGTTCTGTGTTTATTTTGCCGAAATTGTAAAAGGTAAAAATAATGGGTTGTTTCCAGCTGGTAATAATAAACCGTTATTTCACAGTTTCTGCGTATAGATTATACATGATTTAAACACAGCCGTTTTACGCTTAAAATAAATGTGTGCTTAGTTTTCCTAACGATAAAGATATTCCGTTTTATCACATTTTTCTTCTCTCATATATGTAGCAGTAAAATAAAACCGTATCCTCTGTCATTAAAACAGTTATTAAGTAAAGTATAAACAGTTTAATGTTATCTTTAAAGCAGTGGGTTATGTGTAGTTGTAAAGAAAAGATCGAGTTTTATGTTTTATACTTTTCAATTCTGCACTGCAGCAATGTTCCTGGACTGCTGACCAAAGTTAAAAGTGCAAAGTGGATACATAGATTGATCACTAACCAGATTCAATATGCAGTTAAGTATAGACGGAAATTATAAATTTAAAAAAAATATATATATTAGGTTGGGGAAAAAGTCTTTTCGCATCATAGTATGAACTTAAAATAAAATCTCTTTGGCTATACTATTTGTATCTGGCTGGTTTTGGTATCATTGAAAGTTTAAATTTTAAAGAACATAATTCCAAATTCAAATTAGGAAAATGTGTGATTTTCATTTGTTTTTCGTACTGTCAAGATGAGTGAATCTAATGAAGAAATTCGATACATTTTAAAATTTTACTACAAAAAAGGTAAAAATGCAACGCAAGCCGCGAAAAAAAATTGCTATGTTTATCGACCCAGTGCAGTGTCTGTGAGAGTAGCGTAAATTTGGTTTAAGCGTTTTCAATCCGGAAATTTTGATGTCAAAGATGCACGTCGCTCTGGTCGCCCTATTACGGATAAAATGGATGCCATTTTTGAAAAAGTGGAGCAAGATCGGCATATCAGTAGTTACGACGTAGCTGAAGAACTGGGAATTGACCACAAAACAGTTTTGGCGCATTTGAAAAAAACTGAGTACACAAAAAAGCTCGATATTTGGGTACCTCACGAGCTCACTGAAAAAAACCTAATGAACCGTGTACTCATTTGTGATTCTTTATTACGACGTAATGAAACCGAACCATTTTTGAAGAAGCTGATAACTGGTGATGAAAAGTGGATCACGTACGACAAGAACGTGCGCAAAAGGTCGTGATCAAAGGCCGGTCAGGCTTCACAGACTGTGGCGAAACCCGGGTTAACTCGCAACAAGGTGATGCTGTGTGTGTGGTGGGATTGGAAGGGCACTATTCATTATGAGCTGTTACCTCCAGGCAGGACCATCGATTCTGAACTCTACTGCGAACAACTGATGAGATTAAAGCAAGAAGTTGAGAGAAAGCGGCCGGAATTAATCAACAGAAGGGGTGTGGTTTTTCATCATGCAAACGCTAGATCTCACACATTTTTAGCCACTCAGCAAAAATTAAGAGAGTTTGGCTGGGAGGTGTTAATGCATCCGCCGTATAGTCCTGACTTTGCACATTCAGATTTCCACCTGTTTCGGTCTCTTCAGAATTCTTTAGGCAGTGTCAGGTTAACATCACGAGAGGACTGCCAAAACCACTTGTCGCGGTATTTTGATCAGAAGTCCCAAAATTTCTATAGCAATGGGATCATGTCCCTAGCTACAAGATGGCAAAAAGTTATCGAACAAAATGGTACCTACATACTTTAGATAAATGTAAATAATGTATATTAAAAAATGTTTTGAATTTTCTTAAAAAATGCGAAGAAACTTTTTCCCCAACCTATATATAGGTGACCGATACCTAAACACATGATTGTGCTCATAATAACAAACAACTTTTACTATGGCACCAAACCTGAAATCGCGAAAAAAAAATCAGCTGCTCCTACATTTTGACGAGTTATACGAATAGGAATATAGGAAGCAACTGATTCTTTTTTCACGATTTCAAGTTTGGTTCCATAGTAAAAGTTGTTTGTTATCATGAGCACAATCATGTGTTTAGGTATTGTTCACTAATTACCAGTCACCCTGTAAATAGCTCTTTGCAGGCGAAGAGCGAAGATAAAGATCTTCGCTCTTCGCCTGCAGGGTGGCTGGTAGCAGCTGGATAAGAGTACAAGAATCGAACTGAATAGCGTGCAATAGGAGAGGCCTATGTCCAGCTGTGGACTGCTATACGCTGATGATGATGATTATGTTGGAAATTAGATCCATAACTCGGGTATAAGGGGTTAAATGGTTTAGGACGTGTTCGTTTATCAACCATGCAGTTCCCATCATCAATCCTACTAATACTATGAACTAGCTTTTGCCAACACCTTCGCCCGCGTGGATGTCGGAAAATATCCCACGGGAACGTACTACCGGAAATTTCTTCCTTGTTCCTTGTCTACATTATTAAGGGAACCGCTATGCAAAATTTCAGCTTTCTAGATCCAAGGGTTTGGGCTGGGCGTTGATGAGTCAGTCAATCAGTCAGTCAGTCAGGACTTCTCTTTTTATTTATATAGATGTGAAAGTTTGTGAAGATGTTTGGATGTTTGATACTCAATCACGCAAAAACGGCTGATTTGGATGACATTTGGCACACAGATAGTTTATAACCTGGATTAACACACAGGATACTTTTTATCCCGGTAGTAGGTTCCCGTGGGATAATATCCGACATCCACGCGAGCGAAGCCGCGGGCAACGCCAGTTAATAATATTGAAGGTCAACTGAAAATCTAGCCTCAACTCAAGGCACCGCCTTAAGGACACGCTAGTCGCTCATTCTTCCATATAAATTTACTATGAAGGGTACTCGTCTGTTTGACGGTGTAAGTTCAAAACTAAAAATCATTTCAATTTGTCTCGTGATTGTCTAGTCTTGTATGGAAGCAGAATCGGAAAAAAAAAATTGGTTTGGAAGTTATGAGCGTCGAAACTTCCATATTTCAACACTAATTTTAACCGGCAAAAAAATGGCTCCCGGAGTATAAAAATGCCAAAATTGTTACCGTAAAGGGATAGAAAATTTATTCAAGAATTCAAATAACTTTATTTTGAATAAATACATCCATGAAATTTTACGCGCTCGTTTTCATTATAAATCATCGTCCATTTCACTAAATATATAAAAACTAAATTAATACTAAATAAATAAAACTAAATAACTAAATTAAGTAACTAAATAGCATGCATAAGCCTAGTCCACGACGTTTCCACATAACTATAACTAAGCCTACATAATTCGTCCTGTCGGCATTCGAGGCACGTGCCTGCCAGCCTACGCTTACTTCACTAGTTTGGCATTTGTCGGCGCGAAGCTTCCACTAACCGACTACCAATTGTTCGTTCTTGTGGTCTCCGTTGAAGTCCATTAAAG
This sequence comes from Cosmia pyralina, assembly GCA_946251885.1. Classification (NCBI taxonomy): domain Eukaryota; kingdom Metazoa; phylum Arthropoda; class Insecta; order Lepidoptera; family Noctuidae; genus Cosmia; species Cosmia pyralina. The sequence continues at coordinate 19,908,024 of OX276353.1, forward strand.
TTGTAGTGACATGCTTTCTAGGTTTGCCGAAGACATCATAATATTCATAATTTTGTTTTTTTGGTTTTGGAAATTAAAATTTTGCCAGACAACCAAAGTATATTTATCACACACATTAAGTATTAATTAGAAAAGTTCTAAGGAACTGGCATTTAATTTGTTTTCGTTTCAAATAAGCCTGTTAACACCTACTGTTACTGGAAAATGTAATTGTTTTGTATGAAAAATAGTGAATCCATGTAATGACGCGGTCCCATGGCTCGTTTTTTCACAAGTCAGATCGTGCCAGGCTAGGCCGACAGGGCGTGGGAACCATTGATTCGATGAGATTGGTGGTGGGAATGCTCGGCACGGGCCTCGACAGGCCGTGAGTTCGCGGCTTTATGGTGTGCATAATAAAGAGTATTCTATTCTATTATATTCTATTCCCACGGCCCGCTTTCTCACAGACCAGATCGCGCTTTACCAGGCCGACAGGCCGTAGGAACCGTCGCATCCGATAAGGCCTGCGGTAGCCTATCGTCACCACGTCCGATCTGGCGGGAGTCGGTAAGTCGGGAGGCGACTGTCGCAGCCTCAGCCTGTACGATCTGCACGGGCGCGTTTTTTTTTGCTTTGTTTAACAAATGTTGACCACTGAATACATCCACAGCGGCTGCACACACAGCCATGCACTCCGTATCATTTGCCATGTTGAAATAGCGGCCAACAGGCTACATTACGCTGACACACGCCGTGGAAATGCTCGGCACGGGCCGCGACAGGCCTCGACAGGAGTAGCAGTGCCTGGTGCGGCTGGTCAGTTAACGGGCCGTGGGACCTCGGCTTAAGACGAATGGGTTTTTACACGCCTTGCCTTAATTTTGCAGGTTTTTTTGTGAACTCGATTTTTGATCTGGGATGGAAATTCCATCTAGTTTTAGTCCAAACTTACTCAGCAGGTTCTCAGAAGATTATTTAGGTACAACAACAAGTTTAATACGAATCCATATAACATTCATGCTCCCAGAGAAAGTTAACACGTGTAAACTTTATCAAAAACTAGGTCAACATTTTGTTTCGCATCCTTTTAACATACTTCACAGCAGAGTGGATCTATGTGTATGTGATCAACAGGGTTGGGGTTGTATGTGTGTTTGTGTGGGTTTGTGTGTGTTTGCAATAAAAACAACACAATATTCCACTTCGCTGTAGCTGTTTACAAGAAAAACAATTACTATGATTCGCACACGCCACGTGAGAAGGAAATGAGATAAAATATAGTAGAGTGGTTATAGTTACATGCAAGGTGAATTTTGATGAGATGTTTAGTGAATAGTCTCTTGAAAATATGAACTGGTTGATTTTGTGCAAGTTATCATCAACAATGCCATTTTTTGCAGTAACAATAACGTAAGCTTTTTCTTGTTCCATTGACTGCTTCATTTAACTCTATAGCAATTAATTTTCTATCACCGTTACACAAAAAGAAACCGGTCAAGAGCGAGTCGGACTCACGCACCGAGGGTTCCGTTCAGATTTCTGAAAAAGTGTGCTGTGTGTTTGGAGACATCGTTTTATTTTTCTTGTAATCTTCACATAAACTTCTATCACATAGACGTATATACATATATTTCAGATTTTTCACGGTATTTTATTTTTTATCAAAAATCGAATACTGTGCGGCCTAAAAAAAAGAAAAAATGTTTGAGAATTTACAAACAGCGCTATTTCATAATCATATGAAATAGCGCTGTTTATAAATTCTCCTTTACCTCACATGCCCTAACAGCCCCACTACAAATTTTTAAGACCCCCTTTCAGTCCCTATTGCAAAAAAAAAAAAAAATATTTCGTTTTTGCAAAATAGTTGGGCAAACGTCATCTAAAACTTTTCCAAATTTCAAGTTGATAGCATTAGTAGTTCTTGAGATATCCAGCTGTGACAGACGGACAGACGGACAGACTGAGTGGCACCATAAGGGAACCACCAACCACCATACCATTACGACCACCATACCATACCACCACCGAACCCATACCACCCACCGAAAAACATATATGAACAAAATTGCTCAAGACTAAACCACCCACCTCCAAACACAATTATTATACAATCTGCCTAGCCTTTTCCCAACTATGTTGGAGTCGGCTTCCAGTCTAACCGGATCTAGCTGAATACCAGTATTTTATGTGGAGCGACTGCCTATCTGACCTCCACAACCCAATTACTGGGTAATACGACACCTCTTGGTAAGACTGGTTGTCAGACTTTCGGGCTTCTGACGACCCGTAACGACTGTTAAAGATCCACAAATGACAGCCGAGACCAACGGCTTAACGTGCTTTCCGAGGCACGGAGGAGTCTCGGTATGTAAAGATGGTCACCCATCCACGGACCGACCCCGGCAAGCGCGGATTAACCTTATGGATCGACCTGTATGGCTGTTATTATTTAGCCACGAGCTCCTCAAGCGCAATTATTATAGTAAAGCAAAAAAATACTTATGGAAGTAGCCAACCTCATTTTTGGTGCAATAGCTATTACACAAATAGCCATGCCCTGAGGATGAGCCACTAACTATGTGGAAAATTAGCGCCGACTCGCCCGCGGGGACTACAACACGCCACGGTTACATTGCAGCTTTAATTACCGTCTCTCTTGAGCTACATAAACATGGTTGGCAGTGTATGCGGTATTAATAGATCAAAATGCCTAGCCTTTACGCAACTATGTTGGGGTCAACTTCCAGTCTAACCGGATGCAACTGAATACCAGTATTTTACATGGAGCGACTGCCTATCTGACCTCCACAACCCAGTAACTGGGTAATACGATACTCCTTGGTAAAACTGGTTGTCAGACTTTCGAACTTCTGACGACGCGTAACGACTGTCAAAGATCCACGAATGGCAGCCGGGACCAACGGCTTAACGTGCTTTCCGAGGCACGGAGGAGTCTGTTTATGTAAGGATGGTCACCAATCCACGGACCAACTCCGGCAAGCGTTGCTTAACCTGATGGATCGACCCTTGCGGCTGTTATTACTTAGCCATGAGCTCCTCTTCGGTATTAATAGATAGTGTCGTAATTTGACCGTCAATTGTTATAGGGTTGGCTAAATAAAGATTGTTTGTTCCGATAATGTGCTGTCCGCTTGTGTTCGGTTATTGACGTGGAGGTAAATAATCCTTAGGTGAGTAGGTGTCTGAAATAGAATGGTGAAGGTTGTTTATATTTAAAATAACATCTAAGCGTGCTTATACAAGGTGGAGATGACAATCCCAAGTATAATCTATACATATATATACACAAATAAATAAAATTGAAGCGTCTGTTTGTAATGTCAAAAGTCAAAATAACAGGGTACTCATAACAAAAAAACCGTTTTTAAAATGTTTTTCTGTCTGTCTGTTTGTTCCGGCTAATCTCCGAAACAGCTGGACTGATTTTAATGGGACTTTCACTGGCAGTTAGCTGAATATAAGGAGTAACTTAGGCTACCTAGATAAGATCACGCCATCTACAATTAACGTTGCCCGACCTTCCCCATTGTTTGACATCGCTCGTCTAAATGTGTTTTTCTGTTGAATATTTCTAGCCAGCATACCAAACTCTTTGTAGGTAGGTACATAACTTCATCGTCATATATCTACATCATTTAATCTTAGAATTTACATCACTTTATTAACATTTTTGTCATGCAACGTGATAACTTTAAAGTTGCTGACACGCTGAAAATGCATAATGTATTAGCGGTCATGCAACCCTTTGATTTTTTAAAGAACCAAACCACTAAACTGAAAATGTTTATGCACTATTATAGGTGTAAAGAAAATGTGTTTCTTATTAATTAATCGTGTTCGGCGTAGAAAGAAAAGAAAGAAAAACTGTAGATAGCAATACTTTTTGAAAGAAGAAAAAAAAAGAAAGAAAAATCGTTTATTTTGCCCAAATAAAACGCACATTAAAAACTAAAAATAACAAAGTACACACGTTATGCAAAGTAAGCAAAAGCCTCGTATCCAAGTTGTCTACGATCTCAGACCAAAGACAACAATTTAAAACAGTAAAATAACTATGAACTCTATATTGCCTCTACTCTGTGTTGTGACACTAGGAAATGTCATGCAACAAACAATAACAACAGCAAACAAACAATAACAGATCCGAATTGCATAGTGTAAAAATAATACTTTTATAAAAAAATAACTAAAACACATTAATCCGTGCGTCGTATCTGTGCAAGAAAGGTCGCTGCTCAGCAAAATGCCGTGACGTCGGACGAGCCTATCATCAGCGGCGCTGATTTTCAGCAACTACCTATCGAATTTTGCTCATTAACACTTGTCTTTATGACAGTTAGTACGGATGTCAACTAGAAAAAACCGGCCTAGTACGTGTCGGACCACGCACAATAAAGGGTTCCGTAGTTGGGAATTTATCTCAAGAACAAACTTAACACTGTAGTTGATAAACATGATCTCCCATACATTCCAACTGCAAATGTAAGTTGGTTGACTATTACTAATAAACTTGAAAAGCCTACCTGGCTGTGATAGTTTTTCTTTTAACTTCGTTGTAAATACTGCTACCTTGAATTTTGTCACTCGTCCAAAACTAGCCGTTTAGCTGGCAGGGGGGGAGACACTTGACTCTAACAAATATTAGCACTATAAAGCTTAATATTCAGAAACGGATCCCTAAATCGAAAAATTGTTTTAACAAACCCACAATATTTTTGAAAGACCCATCCAACAACATCCCACACCACGGTGTGGTTCTCGTCCACCGCATGCGGTGGACGAGAACCACACCGTGGTGAAATGGAAACAACATCCCCACTTTACGTGTACAGAAGGTACCCTAAAAAAATTTTTTTTTTCATGATTTTATTTTACCACTTTGTCGGCATGATGAATATGTATATCCATGCCAAATTATAGCTTTCTAGTACTAAGAGTCTCTGAGCTAAGCTGCGGACGGACAGACGGACAGACGGACGCACATAGGGAAACTATAAGGGTTCCTTGTTTATTACGGAACCCTAAAAAGGTAATGTTAGGATGACATGCAAAATACAATAAATAATTATTTATTTTAGTATTGATAATTTTTTTATTAGAAGGAGAATCGACATGTGTAATAAAATACTTAATAAAATGTCGTTTCTTTCATTTCAGGTATGTTTTAGTGTATAAATATGTAGTACATCATTTAATTTTATAATTTAATTTAGTACTATAAACTGAGATCTTAAATAAATTCTATAGTTTCAGAAATAACACATTTGCGATTTATTATAAGTCGCCTGTTATAATAAGAACTATCTTGTATAGGAAGTAAGCTTTTGTTTTTTCTTCAATTTTATTTAAATTGAAATTGAGAAAAACAGAAGTTCAGTATATTATATTTGCAAGAAATGTGCGCTATCTACGCAAAATACGCAAAATAACGATGTCAAAAAAAAATCTAAAACGTACGAAATTATTCTACAACTTTTTTTTTATTTTATTTTCCAAAGCTCTATCAATATGTGTCCAGAAAGAACATCTAATCCAAAATAAAATGCCCGCACAGCACATTAGTAACATTTCCACGTAGGAAGGTACACAGTAAGGCAAAATAATTGGGCACACTTCGGAGACTGCCGACCTCTTAATGGGTCGGTGGTAGCGTTAGTTAACTCGCTCATTATTACCGAGCGCTGTACGGTCAGCATCGAAATTAAATTGCCAGCGACTCCGTGGAACATGCCTTGGAGACTATTGTAATTGACTGTTTTATAGTCATAATTTTGTTTGAGGCTGGGGTTGGAAGATAACATGGCTATTTATTTGGAAGTAGCATGCTAATGAAATGTTTCTAAAATTTAGTTTTGGTGTTCAATTATAGTGATGAACTTGCGTACAAAAAATAGATTCTATTTAGTCCGTCACTCAGATATTTAAAAAATATTAGACACATGTTTTTTCTTTTATCATATTAAATTTAAAAAAATACTTAGATAAAACAGATTAAAGTTGGGGAGTGGGGGCTCGCTACGTTACAACTATAACCACCTACCTACGAATTAAATCTAGCAAGGAGTGACGTCATGCTACATTTTAATAATAATAATAATATAATAATAATACATTTATTTCAGACCATAAGTCCATAAACAACACCCAATACAATTTTATACACAAAAAACATACATAAATACATGAACACACATAACTACACTAAAAATACACTAAAACAATTTACTTAAAATATTGGAATGACGCACGATGAGTGGTCATCCATTGCCACATCAATGGACTGTCTGTCCTGTCGGCTAGTGTAGCCACCAAGCTGTTGGAGCTGTCGCGCACTCGCCGCATCAGGGATGCTATCTGAGTCCGCATCAGTGCGTAAAAATCTGGCACGCCATTTTCCGCGAACATCCCCGATGCACTGCAAAAGCGCGGCAGCCCCAACATAACTCTAAAGGCGTTATTGTACTGGACTCGCAGAGCATTGTACGAGCTTTTTGTATAGCTGACCCATAGGGCACACGTGTACATAGATTGGCAATACGCTCTAAAGAGTGTAATTTTCACCTCCCTAGTACAACGTGCAAACCTACGAGCCAGCATGTTACATCGAACTACCAATGCTCTGCTTTAAAACTTAAAACCTTTAAAACTCAAACTCAAACTCAAAGCATTTATTTCAATTAAACCAATTACAAGTCAAGGGGTCGGTCAGTCAAAAAGATGAAGCTAGGCGCCCATTCCAAAGCATAGTAGGTACCTATGGAGAAGAACGGGCAAGAAACTCCACGGACACTCTTTTAAATCAAGATATGGTTACAAAATAATGGTTACATCATTCATGTTGAAATTTTACATGTGAGAACGATGCAGAACGTTAAAAGCGTCCTTAAAAAAAAAAACAATTCAAATATTTAAATTAAATTAAAATAAGCCGTGGCCGCTAAGGTATGACCAGCCTTCACTGACAGCGCTAAAAATAAAGTAAATTAAAGTAAAATTTTATTTGCACAGATTGTAGGTACATAAATAAGATGTCATAGCAAAATGGGTGATCCTTGTACAATCTACCTTAAATTAGGCACGCAAACATTATTATTAAATTAGTGTATTATTATAAAATGTGTTAGGTAATTACGACATAATTATAAAACATTACATTCTAAATTCAATGCATGTACATTCTACCTTTTAACTCAATGTATCGTCGTAATCTTTTTTGACTAGGTACGTAAAAAAAAAAATACGTATCCAATATTTTTATTAAAATCTAAATCAATCTGCCCAGCCTTTTCCCAGCTATGTTGGGGTCGGCTTCCAATCTAACCGGATGCAGCTGAATACCAGTATTTTACATGGAGCGACTGCCTATCTGACCTCCACAACCCATTAACTGGGTAATACAATACCTCTTGGTAAGACTGGTTGTCAGACTTTCGTGCTTCTGACGACCCGTAACGACTGTCAAAGATACACGAATGACAGCCGGGACCAGCGGCTTAACGTGCTTTCCGAGGCACGGAGGAGTCTCGGTATGTAAATATGGTCACCCATCCACGGACCGACCCCGGCAAGCGTAGCTTAACCTGATGGATCGACCCGTGCTGCTGTTATTACTTAGCCACGAGCTCCACGATTATTTATAATCTAAATGACGGACAAAAAAAATGTTGTCATCATCCCTATTACAATTTTGTTGCACTCGAAAATGGCGTCCAGACGTACGGGTATACCCCAGTAAAGTGAGAAAACTGAAAGTTAAATATGCCTTATTTTCATTTGAGGGTTCGTTGGTAATGTTGGACTTCAACTAACTTAGGAAAAAGACTTGCTACACCAATCTCAAATTAATTGGGATTGGCAAGAGGATGATGATTATAAACAACTAGAACAATACTATGGCCGTCCTGAGAACATGTGGGCGGTTTGCAAATTTCATAATTACGTACAGTTACCGTCCAAATAAGTACTTGTATAGGTAGGTAACCAAATAGCGTTTCTGAGTACCTACACAGAAACGCTAACGGAAATAGATATGATGGTAGCACTTCCAAGATTAACCGTTTCAGAGTAAGCTCTACTCGAAATAAAGTATTCATAATACCTAATGATTTTACTATAACAATCTATGGGATTACTATAGTACCTATATATGAATAAATATTCCAGGTTAATGGTTTGTTTCCCCAAGAAATCAAAGGGTTGCATGACCGCTAGCGCGTATTGCATTCAGCGTGTCAGCGACGTGAAAGTAATCACGATGCATGCATGTCTAAAATTTTCACAAAGTGATATAAATTCTAAGATTTAAAAGGTAAATAGAATGTATTTTAAAACTTAATGAAAAACAGGCAAGCGTCCTACAGAATCCTTAATTTAAAATGCTGCCATTGAAATGCTTTAAACTCCAAATTACTGTCATTTCAGTCCGCAAAATATTAAATTACATTCAATTAGAAGTTTTAAAATACTAGACTACCTAACCCTTATAATTACTTTTTGTCTGAAGGTACTCGTATTGTTTTATATGATAAAATGTACATACCAGCATTATGTGTTAAGACTTGAGTGTAAAGGGTACCCGAAACGATCAATAGCAATTGTCAATTTTTACGTGATTGATACACATTGATGCGTAAATTGATCGTCTACCAAATACAATTAAAATGATTGACAATAGAAATTTATGGCAATTGATCAGTTGCAATTGATCGTTTGTAATGACAAAAATCTTAAAAATAGTACTTAAATTAAATAAGAGTACCTATTGTTCTTTGGCTTGTTATATTATGTTGTTTTTTTATACTTAATATTTCGACATTAAATGTATTTTCGTAGCATTTTGTTAGGGACTTTGTTCTGTATCAATGTGATTATTAATGTTTTTAAAGTTTTTTTTTTTATTATTTTTTTACAGGCCATAATTGCCCCACTGCTGGGCAAAGGTCTCCCTACTGTCTTTCCACCTCTCTCTGTCCAGAGCTGCCAATGACCAATCTTTATTAAAGGAGTCCAGCTCATCCCGCCATCTCCGTCTAGGACCTCAATTCCGGGCTCGAGCCAGATATCACGACCATGGAGATAAATCTCTGTTTCAAATCTCCGCATCAATGTCCGGTTCAAATCTCGATATTATCAAAAAACCATGGAGAAAGATTTACAACGGAGAAAATAATCTCTTCTATGAGACGTTCCATTTCTATCGATTCACTTTGATTATAATCGATTACACCACGTTTTTCTTTTTTTAGTAATAATAACGTATGTTTAATTTAACAAATCAAAGCAAACACATTTTAAAAGATTATTTTAGTATATTGTGTTTCTATAACTATGTTTTTTATAATTACTGAAAATAGTAATTGCAAAGTCACGTGATGCGAAACATATTTCGCATGATTTACTTTGTGTTGTTGTTGTTGTTGTTCAAACCAAGTTCATACAAGTACGACTTTTGTAACAGCGCTGTCTGTCGCACGTATCTTGCGTGACTGTCTGACTGACTGGTTGTCACTCACTGTCGTGATAATTAGCTTATAAAAAGTGCCGGAGATTTTACAAAAAGTTTTCTCAAACTTTTGCATTTGTGAATATGGAACCGCGCTCGGAAAAACAGAGATTCCTCTGAGAGGCGAAAATTCTTTTTGAACTCTGCATCACTCATCTCAAACGGTTCCACACGCCATGAAGCTCGAGTTCGAAGTGCAGCAACAACAGCTTCAGCTTCATCCACAAGCTCTAGGATAAAATTAGCCAAGAATTCATCCATAATAACAGTTTAACAAATCGTCGTTATGTACATTTTACGTAAATTTTTTTGATAATGTCAATTTTGACTGTTGTTCCAACGGAGATTTCATATCTCCATACCTTACGACCAGCCGTAACATCTCGCTGGTTTGCGATCGAAAAATTTATGAATGGAGATCGTTAGAATAACAATTTTTCGTTTTCGGCCGAGGTAAGCGGTTTCTCGACTGACATTTCGACCATGGAGATAATTTCCATGCCACCGGAATTGATGCCTAGGTCTGCCGCGATGTCGTTTGCCATTAAGCGGGACCCACTGGGTCGTAAGTTTGGCCCATTGATCGTCTGACATGCGGCAGATGTGTCCAGCCCAATTCCATTTAAGCATGGCAACTTTCCGAGTGACATCAGTTATTTTGGTGATGGAACGGATTATTGTATTTTTAAACCGGTCCACGGTTTTTAAAGTTAGTATTTTTTAATTTGGATAGACGTTCTAACTTCGATGATGAGTGAGGAACGAGGTTACTTATATTATAATTGTTTATGGTGCTTCTTTTTGTGTATCTACTCGTACTTTGCAGATATTTCACACATGTATTTTTGTTATGAAATAAATAACTTGCACTTGAACTTTCGGGGATTGATGCTTGAATGAAGGCAGTCTTGCTGCTTTTCAGAAAAAACACATCATTTTTCAGGAGTTAATCCATACTAATGTAACAACGCGAAAGTAACTCTGCCTGTATATTACGTTTTCATGTTAAACCCAGTAGTTTAGGGTTTGCGTAAAAAGGTAACAGACAAACACAGTCAAATTCCCTGTCAAATCCGATAACGATCAGTTCAATGAAATTACACACATTATTGACATAGGCTAAACAGTAATATATAAGTTTTTTAAAACAATGGTTAGACCTCCTGTCTTGTATGGATCAGAATTCTGGGCCACAAAAGGAATGAATGAAAGGCAAAAAATAAGAAATTAGTATATATGTGGAAATCTGAAAGAGACACCGGTGACTGAAAAGTTGGGTGTAAATCTGTTTTCATGGTATGGGTCTATGATGCCGAGGAATGAGGAAAATGTCGTCAGGAATGTTTTGAGTATGAATTTGGAGAGCTATACGAGCAGGGAAAGACCAAAGAGACGATGGATAGACTGTGTGCAAAACGATGATATGGCTAGAAAGGGAGTGACTACCGAGATGACGACTAATAGAGAAGTATGGAAGAAAAAGACATGTTGCGCCGACCCCAAATAAATTGGGGTAAGGGCAGGAGAATGATGATGATGATGTTGATATTGACGTAGCTACGTTTCATCCTGGATATTTGTACAGAAAATACACGCAGCCCAAGTCGCAGGCAACAGCTGGTCTCTATAGAAACAAACAGATTACTCACCGTTTAGAACATCTAAAAACAAAACCATAAAAAAAAACAACAAAGTTATTTCTAGGTCCTTCATACTTTCTCCACGTGAACACCGTTTTAAAACAACCGGCTTCTGTTAATTGAACTGTAAAACATCTAGCACATTCTAAGACCCCAGGAATAGGAACACATGTATCCCTAGAGCTCCAACGTCTAAGCACGTTACGTATGTATAAAAATGTCTCGCTGTAAACGAACTTGGTTGTTACGATTAAAATGTAACAGGTTTCTTGAAATTTGTTTGAATTTGTTGGTCCTAACTCTTATCCACTCACGGTTCTAAAACAAAATTCGTAATCTAGCCTAGTCTATTCACTTTAAGAATCAGTCATTAGTTTATTATTTGTTCACAAAAATATTTTGTGTACAAGCCATGTATACGTGGCTAGGCGCCCCGTCGTCGCACGCCGACAAAAAATGTACAGGGCAATCGAGCAAAAGTTGCGCGGGGAGCTTATCGTTGGAGTGGTTATGATATTAGCTCTTATGTTAATCTTTTTGCTACTAACCTGCCTGGACCTAGACTTTGCCTGAAAATAAGTTTTCTATTCTAAAATCTATATTACTATACACATTACTTGTAACTACTAAGGTCACATCGTAGTGGGTCAAAGGTTAAACCACCAAGTTGATGATTCGTAACAATGACACATTTCCGGTGAAGGAAAACCGCATGACGAAACCAGAAACCTGGGCCGAATCTGATACAAAACCGATTATCCGATTGTACTCTGAATGAGAAGTATTTGCTCTTTAGTGGAGGAAGTAGGTACCGAGTAGTAATAATAAGCAAAAATCGTGCTTGGTTATCTATATATTATTATATAAAAATGAATCCCTATTTCCCTTGGTCATTGCATCACGCGTGAAGGGATGGAACAATTTCGCTTATTCTTTTTTTGTTGTGTTTATGATTGTCAGGAGAAGGTTTTTATAAAAAAAAAATTAAGAAAATTTCGCAGAAAATTGGAAAATTTCAGAAAAAATATTTTAACTTCACGCGTTTACATTAGAATATTCATAGCCAAAATAGGACAACGTCTATCGGGTCAGCTAGTTACCAATAAAGATAATTCTGTTGTTTGTCTCGAAATCTTATTTTTAAAATGAATATGCCAGAAATAATATTTTTGGAGTTTACTCAGGTTTACTTCTTAAGAATCGATTTTCATATAAGGCCCCCGGTATGGAAAAAATATGAGGAGTGAAATACAAGCGAAGCGTTGTCTCGTTTTGTGTCTTAAAGCGTTATCATGCAACGTACTTTGATATGATACTCGTTTTATGCAGTAATTTACCGTCGTATGTCGGAGCTGACACACACACTTTTATAAAATATTATTTCTGGCATTTCTATTATTTTGTAAAAATAAGATTTCGAGAAAAACGACAGATTTTTAACTTCTTCTTTCCCTGAAGACCTTTCGTCTACATAAAAGTATAAAAAACGTCTTCAACGTCTCGAAAGAATAAGAGCAATCTCAGAAGCTATTTAAGTTGGTGTGTTCCTAACACTTGGTTTTCAGCAGACGTCACGTCGCGCCTCCGTGCGCAATGTATTTCACGGCCAATTACTTACAGGGTTTCTTTGTTTCCTCACGTGAAAGAATAAGTATAGAATAACGCACGTTCAAGAAAAACCTTTTCAGATTATATTTCTTAGTTTCTAAGAATAATTCTTATGTAATTTCGTGTAAAAATTCACACGAAACGCGACATCTTCTTTAAAAAATATAATTTTTCAAGTTGAATTTTATGGAATAGGTGGTAGTGGTGGTGGTGGTGTATGTGAAAGCATCGTGGTGCATGCTGTTTGCCGATGACATTGTTCTTGCCGATGAAGATGAGCCTGAGATTCAGAGCAGATTGGAGATATGGCAACAGAAGCAGGAGAATGTTGGCTTGAAAATCAGCAGAACCAAAACTGAATGTATGTTCTGCGATTTCGATGGTATCTCCAGTTTTGGAGCCATAGCGCTTGATGGCGAGCTTCTCCCAGTCTGTTCCAACTTTTGGCATCTTGGTTCACTCGTACAAAGCGACTGACTGACGGACTAAATAGAATTTCTTTTTTTTACCCAAGTACCATCCCCATTTGTAGACGCATCGTACCTCTGTAGTCGCGATCTTCAGCAGCGAAGGAATCACAAGTAGAAGAGTCAATTGCTCTTTACAAAGATCTACGAGCTAATGTCACATGACTGAAATTATGACATTAATTATCTTTAAAACTCGTGACATGTACCTAATCTACAGTCACGAGCACTAATATGTATACACTTAGCACAATTCAAAAGTGATTTTCTCGTGGGATAACGATTGAATCTCTTTGTATTAAGACTTTTTCCATAAAAGTATGGGTTCCAAAATATAATGTTCGTAAAAATATTAAATACCAAGCAATACAGTAGGAGATAATCACTTTAAAAATTTGCTTATTGTATACATACCTACGTAGCTCATGATTGTACGTACCTACTTTTACAATTAAAAAAACTTTTTGAAAAAATACAATCGACTTCCAAAAACAACTACAAAGTGAAAAATAACTTTAATTTCGGAAGTCGGTGTCTACTAGTTAAATGTATTTCCGTTTTTTGCCACCGACTTCCAAAATTAAAGTTATTTTTCACTTTGTAGTGTTGTTTTTGGAAGTCGATTGTATTTTTTTGTAAAAAAGTTTTTATTTTTCACTTTTTAGCTGTGGTATCTACCCCACACAAATTCTAATACCTAGTGGTATTAGAATTTGTGCAAAACAAACTAGAATATCATCCATATAAAAGTGGGGAAAAAAAAAACGTATTATTGAAGCTAACTCAAAAACTACCTAAGCAAAGTTAATCAATTTTATATGGCACCAACTGTGATGTATACCCTCTCGAATAAAACAAAGAAAATCAAAATCGGTTCAGCCATCTTCGAGTAATCGGGGAACATACATAAGGTTCCGACGAATTGAGAACCTCCTCCTTTTTGAAGTCGGTTAAAAATTAATTACAATCCTGTCCTTTTTAGGACATTTACCACACACTATCCACTAACATTTTAAACTGTTTCGTGTTTACCATAATTTACGATCAAAAACAACTCTGTGAATTTTATAAAAAAAAAAAATCCTTAAAAGTTGCAAGATCGGTATTTTTATCCGGCCGCCTGCTCGGCAAGTGGGCGAATTTAAAAAATGTATGTATCATCACGTAGCCTGTGCAAGTTTTGGAGCCTAATTAGCCGGGTGATAAGGGAAGTTGTGTTTTTGTCACTGCAAACTGACGTCATGCAGAAATGTTGTAAAGTTTAAAAAAGGCTCTTTATACAGATGGTAATGTTGGTATTTTCAATACGTTAATATAGGTTCAATAGACTTTCTCTCAATGTTGAAGATCGTGACTCGTGTAATTTGGTTTGTAATCGGATTGTATTTGCCTGTTGTCACATACCTACCGCTGTTCTCATTACCTGTTGTATCGTTAAATCCTTGAGTTTAGTAACGCAAGGTAGGCTCTGGTACAGAATAATGAAGCTACAGTAGTTTATCTGGCCAGTGACCTTGAATTAATTACGCGTCCCTCCGTGCTTAACTACCGCGCACTCGAACTGTTGCCTACTGGTATATTCTGAGATTTCGAAGCGCGTCGTTTCGGCCGTTTCCTATGAAGATAAACTACTGTAACATTATTATCCTGTGGCTATGGTGACTAGAGATTTAAAAAGAGGTAAATGAATATACCTAGTATTGCGAGCATTCTTATTTTGTCTGAAACTCAGTAGGTACGAGACATAGCTATCGTTTTATTGATACCAACGGATATCAATAAAACGATTGGCATTTCAATAGTAAGTCTCTTCTGCAATGTATTATGCCCCTAATTTCTCATTACCACAAAAATATTTTCAATTTTCCCCTTTTTCACCAAACAAACCATCACAAAGAATGCAACGGCCTACAACAAAACGCATTACACCCTGCCGCGAACCTAAATGCAGTAGCATTCCCGCTTCCTTGTAGCTAACCAGACTAAATATTGCGGATATTAGCCGGAGCCGCGGTTAACCGACAAGCAAGCCCAACATGATCCTTTGGCACCAACTTTCCAACTGACTTCTCATTAATCCTAGCGTGGTTTAGCTCGATGTGTAAGTGAAATGGCGTTATGGCTGTCTAGTTTGACGTGCGAGATAGAAGACTCTCACGAGCACCGGAATTATGTCGTAAAAGTGCAAATAAATCGTATAAAATTAGAAATTAACTATTTAACAATAAATAATCCATCAATGAATGCAGTTTGGCATTTGACATTATATGGTATATTTTTAATTATAGTTATAATTTTTAATGAAGGGATAAACTGCTTTTAAAGATTATTAAGAGGTATGCTTGAAGATTTTTTTGGTCCATTAAAGTATGTTTAATTATGTTTCGAGTTCCATCACCGTATGCGAAAAAAACTTGAAAATATGTATTTTTTTTTATTTGTCAAAATTATTTACGGTTTATGAGATACACTGCTTTAAAAAAACACCTGTTTGACCGCTTTCAAGAAATCTCCGCCTTGACACCAAAATATTTCAAATTTTACCTATTCCGACCCAAACAAACACGCCAAAGAATGCCATAGCCCAAAGCAAAACGCATTACACCTTACATATCTGTCATGAACGTAAGCGCTGTATATTGGTCGAAGCATTCCCGCGTCCTTGTGGGTAACCAGACTTAAATCGGATATTAGCCAGAGCCGCGGTTAGCCAACAAGCAAGCTCAACATGATCCTTTGGCACCGTGCCAGAGGAACAAGATTTGATTTTCACACATTTGGTGTTAGGTTCGTAGATTTCTGATACAATTCCTTGTTCGACATTGGGTGAATGGACGGGTAATATTAATAATGGAGTTAGTAGACCATAGTTTTATCTGCTAATGGTCTTTCGAAGTCTAAATGTCTATTTCATTTCAACAATCTTGCATAGGGCTCGTTATGAGACGTTTGACTACATAATTATCAATTATCATATTAATACAACAATGTAAATATTGACTGAAAAATATTCATAAAATAGGATTTAAGGTGCATCCACACGCAGGTACACAACATTTGCAAGAGTTACTGGGTAACAATGGATACAAAAATTTATAGCAAAAGCTGTAAAAGATAGAGAAAGTTACTTAATGTTATCATGTTGGAAATTGTTGCTCAACAAAAAGTAACTGCGGTGTGCGGATGCACCTTTAGGTCTGTACATTTTCAGTGTTTCTTTATTGCATTTTGTCAAGTGTCCTAAAACATCTAATAACTAAGGTTATATTTAGTGTAAGGAACCGTCCTCGCGATAATTATTTTATTTAAAATTGAGATACAATATACACCACGAAAGATGAGATTTGACCGCGCCTCCCGCACTCTTTCTGCCGCCCCGATGACGCCCGGTCCCTTCCCGCGCCTCAGACCTCATACCGCTAAAGATACCTAAAATCATCTACTACGCAAGTCAAACCACGTGGTGTGTCAAGTCTCATCTATCGTGGCGCGTATTGTACTCTCTTAAGAACTGTCTTCCTTTTAATGTTTCGAAAATCTAGGAAAAAATCATTCCGCTAAGTTCTCTAAATGTATAATATCTTTTTTGACTTGACTGTACGAATACAGACAGCCACTAAGTTCATAAAATAAAAGTAAATAATTACCCACACAACCTACTGACACACATAGTAAGTTAACTAATGTTCCTAATTTCATGTTTACAGGTAATTACAACCCTCAAGGGATGCTACGTCATGTAGACTCCATTATGGTGAGTGGTTTTACTAAGAATGTTTGTTTAGTATGAAAAAATAAATATTTTTCTCAGCGAGTAGTTAGAATTCACAGCAACATTAACATGGAGAAAAGAGAAGCCGTATCAAAAAAAAAAAAACTTAAAAATTTTCATATATTTTACTAATCACACTAATATTATAAAGGCGAAAGTTTGTGAGTGTGTGTGTGTGTGTGTATGTTTGTTACTTCTTCACGCTCAAACGGCTAGACTGATTTGGATGAAATTCGGTATGTAGACAGCTTATACCCTGGATTAACACATAGGCTACTTTTTATTCCGGAAAAATGTAGTGCTCCCGTGGGATGAGCAAGGAATTCAAATATATTTGTTACTCCTTCAAACTCAAACGGCTCGACCGATTTTGATAAAATTTGGTGTGGAAGTAGCAGACATCCTGTGTACACATAGCACACATAGGCTACTTTACATCCTGAAAAAATGTAGTGTTCCCGTGGGATGAGCAATTTTTTTGTGAATACTTTTCTCACCGATTAAATAATACACGTTTTAGTTTATCTCACAAACCGCGGGTAACACCGCGGGGCGCAGCTAGTTACATATAAATTTATGTAATTAGTAAAACATGTTTTTTTTTTATTTTATTATTTATTTATTTATTTATTTATTTAACCATTTATGTACACACAAATAAACAGACAAACAGAAAGGAACAGAAAAATACGTACAAAGGTGATGCTTATTTCAAAAGAAATCTCTAGAATATTATTTTTTGTTTTGATACGGCTTCTAGCTTACCTCCATGTTAATGTTGCTGTGAATTCTAACTACTCGATGAGTGTCTTTTAAGATTTTTAGCTACCCCAAAGTTAATTTTGTCTAGTTTTAGATAACAAAACCGACGCATAGCTAACAAACCAGTTCGGTTTTTTAACTTCCACAAGTCTGACAAAGAAATACTACTCTTTATAAAGAGTATTCTTTTCCATACTTAAGCATCGTCATCGTGTTTTATGAAAATATCGGGTTAATATAGAAACTTGAATAAAGAATACACTAGCCTCACAGCTGAAATTATTTTAATGATATTTGAAGTTTAATAAAGAAAGGGAAAACACACATATTGTTATTCGTTATCAAGATCAATCGGAACATTTTGATATAACCTTGTCCTTGTTAGAAAGTCACAAGAGCATCTAACAAGGCTTTCAATAATTTGGCTATTAAGATTTTCATCAAACTTTTTAGTTAATTTCAGTTAACTCAGCGTATCACTATCGACTGCTTGACAAAAGGATCCTAATCACTCCCTTACATAAAAATAAAAAATAAATACTTGAAATAATTTACCAGGCACGAACCCAGATTTCTATAAAGATTAGGCAACTCTCAAAGCAGATTCATCGATAGATAAGTAAGAAATGAAGAGTGCGAAAATATTCATGGCCGTCCGGCCGATAACATCAACTTTGTGAGGCACAATACTAAAGGAACTACGGTCAAACAGATAGGGAACGAAGTTTATCGGGGGCATTCGTCCAATGAGTGAATTGCTGACCGCTTGCGACTACGTCTCCGTCGTCTGCGCAGAATTCGCTAATGTAATTTATTAGGGTACCAATAAAACCGTCGCTATCACAATTTATAACCATTGTCTGTAACCCGAAGTTCGTTTACTTAGTTCCATAGCTTTTGTGTGGCCGTGAATACATTTATTAAGTACTATGATTATGTTGGCAATTGAATTATTTGTAACAAATGAGGGTGAAGTTTTTAATAAGAGAAAGCGTAAGTTTATTTACCTACTAAGTAAGAATATTGTGAACAGTGTAGCCGCCTATAACTCTACTTCTCCAGGGCAATGGGCACTTTTCAAGTTATTCAAACAAAAGATTGGAGAGCATTTTTTTTTTGTTTACATATTTTGATTCCCTGGGATCCCGGACCTTTGGAAGGCGTACGAGGGACCTAAGCCAACTCGCAGAGGCTCCTTAGATAATTTTATGTGTTGAGGCACCAACCGACGACTATCCCTGTTTACTTTATGCAAGTGCACCCTAGGAAAACCCCAGAACATGGAGAGCATTAATTTACCTAAGTTTGCTCAATGCGTGTTCGCAATGATTGATCATTTATCTGTTTCATTACTGTTTCCGCGCATTTCTTTCACGGTAAGTCAGTGTTGTGCTAGGTTATCTAAGACATTCGTCAACGTTACAGTGGTGTCTGAGGTGCACTGAATCAATGGAGTCAGCAGGTTAAAATGTTAACTAACATTATCAAATTTCGAACGCGAAAAGTTTTGCATCAGAGACGGTACACGACCCTTCGAGGCTATATTCAAATATGAATATATTTAATAAAGAGCGGCAAACATCAACTTTAGTCAATTTAACGCAACTTTTGCTCAAGTAACTTTCGCTTGATATTTTAAGCTTCACCGCCGAGCCTAACCGCCTTAGTAACAAGAAATTTTATATCTCATTTATAGTGAAACATTGGTGATAAAACCACATTATTTTGGAAAAATATTTTTGCAAAAAGGAGCTAAATGTTCTGGGAAAATCTGAAGAGACTTGATAAAATAAGAAGATGGCGCTAATTCCAGTCGACGCTGGAATAGTTCCTAATAAGCTTATCTACGTCTGCAGAGAAGCATTTCGACACCTCGAATAAGTAGATTTTCGGGACCCACCTCCACTTACTAAAGCTTCGACGTTATTGCTGAAACAAAGGAAAGCTTTATAATTTAGTGACCTTCTAAAATTATTATGGATAACCTGGCATCCTATAAAAAGCTGGGTATAAATAAATACGCTATTTAATTTAAATAAACGCTTAAAAAAGTCAGGCAGCGGTCAACACAATTCAGACAATGACATTATTAGTCACACGTTAAAGGTCGCTCCTAAAATAAAAAAAAATTATAAATATTTTATTTCACATAAACCTACATGGGCACTTATGAAACGTCAGAAGCTAGGTGCACTGTTCCAAATTTGTCGTTTCCTATGGAGAAGAGCCAGCAAGAAACTCCATGGTTACTCTTTTAAAAATAATTGGCTTTTACAATATTTTCAAATATTGGTAATAGGTATGGGAGGACAATGTAGGCCTTTCAACAACTACCAGGTACTTAACAAAATAGAAAATAGTCAACAAATGTACAGTCTACTAGGCCTGCAACGTTCTCACATTCACAAAATAGAAAATAATCTATTTAGAAGATTAATAAAAGAATAAAAATAAAAACCTATGACATGACACAAATGGCATGATTGCCATTACAACTACAGTAACAAATCTGAATAAATATCATGTTCACAAAAGCCACTAATATCGAGATTAAAAAAAAAAAAACGCAAACTGTGACTTCCTACTAAGTATTTACTATAAGACTGTTGGTAATTTACAAGTTTATTCAACATTTCTCTCAAACTTTCCCACCAGCGATATTCTTTCAAAGTCCATTCACTTCATCAAACGGTACAAGTTCATCTGTTTTCCAAACTACACCCCAACAGTTAGAGAGTAATAGAAACACAATATAGACCCGACGAAGTTTAATATCATCTAATTTAGCGATCCCCATTTTGTTTTTCAAAGAATATAGTATTTAATTTAAATTTCAGACTCCATTTTACCAGTAGAAGCACAGTTTTACGCAAGCTTTCGGGTAACGTAAATTGAAAGGAACTATGAATTCATACGTAAGCTTCTGAGACCTAAAACGATTTGTCTTATCGGAAATTTATTGGAAAAAAGGCGTAACAAGGGATGCGTGGATCCGCCAATGGTTAGGAAATGGCTTAAACAACTCATTTCAATGCCAGAAATATGATGTAGGGTAAATATGTACTTGAAAAAAATATTGAAGGGAAAATTGTCTCTAACATGAGGCCAAATACATATTGTTTTATTGGAAAACGATTGGTAGTACCAGAATAAAGCTACATTTA
This sequence comes from Cosmia pyralina, assembly GCA_946251885.1. Classification (NCBI taxonomy): domain Eukaryota; kingdom Metazoa; phylum Arthropoda; class Insecta; order Lepidoptera; family Noctuidae; genus Cosmia; species Cosmia pyralina. The sequence goes on from OX276353.1 coordinate 19,928,945, forward strand.
TACGGTTCAAATTTATTGCCAAGGGTAATTAACTGGCACAGTCTAAACAACACATACAATTAAGTCACATGCAAAGTTAGTCAGTTGCATGCATGTTATTGAATGGAAAAGCTTTGCATTCAATTATTTTGTATGTCCTTTATGGAATCGCTCGCATGTAAACACTTGCATGCTTGAATGGCAATAAAATTGAACGTGCTTTATGGCATGCGACTATTGCTCTTGAACGTTCCAGAAAGTCGCACCGTGTAAACGGAGCTTAAATCTCTGTACTTTCAGAATCAATAGACAAGACGTGTTCTTCGCCTGTAACATGGGATCAAATCTCGAGAACGCAAACTCTAGGTGCTCTAGGTGCTCTAGGTGCTCTAGGTGCAATACCGCTTGGGCTCTTCCTTAAATTCATTTATTGCACGTATAGATGCACGAGCATGTGAGGATGTTTCTGCCTACCGTTACATCCTAGATGTATTGTAGGAAACAACAAAAACAATATTCTTAAAAACCCCAAATAATTAATTGAAGAAAAAAATAAAATTCACGTGCCGGTATCAAAATATTGAAGGAAAAAAATTGAGACCAGGGTACCGTCAATAACCACAATAGAAAACGAAATACCAGTATTAAAAGTAAAGGAAAATTCCCCTTGAAAGCACCGGCCTATACAATACGCTATGGGTATAATGTGAAAGGGTATCGGTATTGGTTTTAGGTACCAAACGTCCTTCATACGGCGACGTGCTCCCCGATAAGGCTTGACTCTCAAATACTCTCGATTCGAACTTTCGAATAAATCTTCTATGGTCCTTTGGAATGGAGTGTCGTCGGACGATTGCCTGATATTAAATTATTGCCTACAGAATAAATTATTAAGGGCAATGCTAAAATTATCCTAAATGTAGGTAGGCGGATGTAAATATAAACTTAAATCATTACGTTATCTCAGTTAGATTTAATTTAATTGACCCTTGGCTACCTCTGACCTCCATTTTGCAGCCCAAAATAATTTGATATCTAATTTGTTGTCGTAAATCATCTGCCTAGCCTTTTCCCAACTATGTTGGGGTCGGATTCCAGTCTAACCGGAAGCAGCTGAACACACAGCCGCTTATCTGACCTCCAACCCAGTTACTGGGTTCCATTACACGATACCAGTTGGTTGATGTCGTAAATAGCTGCAAAATCTTTCTCTAATACAAGAATTTTCCGGAGATTGGGAATATTATAACTAAATAATGATATATATATGGATATTCGCACTACCCGGGTAGTTCAAAATCCAATTGTGGCGGCATCTACATCGCCACATACGAACTTCGCATCACAATGACATGACGTCACGCAAATCCTGCATCGCGCAATAAAGTTTACCGCGCGACTAGCATATATACAACGTCCCGACATCAACCGTCGGGCAGTTGCCCACCAGACACAACACCCGTCTGGTCGGAGGATCCTCCCTTTTCAATGGAGGATGAGTTAACTTAACACCCTGTTCCTCATGCCTATCATTTTTAAAAAGACCTTTTACAATGTTCCGAAATTGTGTTATCTATTTTAAATATCAAATTGGGCACTTACTTTTGATACAGAAACTTTGTAAATTTTGTAGTGCGACCCTGAACCGCGAACAATATAATATCTATTAGCGATACGTTTAATTGTATACCCCGCCATGTGGCATGTAGTTTGCCGGTATTAAAATCAATACTATAGTTAAAGTACCCAGGGGCTAGTGGCTAAGTAATAACAGCCGTACGGGTCGATCGATCTGGTAAAGCTACGCTTGCCGCTGTCTACTCTTACTCTTGAATTTGTTGTTTTTGAAATCCAAGGCTCCAATGCAAGTTATAATATTTAATAATTCAATGTCTTATATTTCTATAAGCGTTACAAGGTCAAGTTCAAATTATCAGAAATTCTACCTATCGTGTAGTATCTATTTATTACGAACTTATCTCTATTGGAATTAAGGTCTTAATTGTGTGGCAAACATGGCTTCTGATACCGGTTTTGAACAAACGCTGATAATTATCTCGAAGCCAATGTAAACTGGATTACTTTCACATCTGAGGACGGCTTCTGACCGTTTGTTTTGGCATCTACTTCCAAGTTTCCGTGGTGTAGCGGTTATCACATCTGCCTAACACGCAGAAGGCCCCCGGTTCGATCCCGGGCGGAAACATAGTTTTTTATTATTTAAAACCTTTCAAGATTTTTTTCTTCAGAGTAATTTATTTCTTAAAAAAAAATTTAAACGTTTTCGGTACTTAGGTAGGTACTGCATTAATGATATCTCTATTTTCTTTTTTCTACTTCTTAGCGTGTCGATGGCAAAAATAACTTGAAAAATAAAAAATACGCAGTTTTTAAATTTGTTTGGCCCAAAATTTAGCAATGCAAATACCGTTCTTTCTTCTACTGCTTTCATATTATGAATGGCTGCGATTTGTTAAGTGTGTCTTAGTTTGTTGGTCGAGTGGGGAATTTTTCAGTAGCAACTCGTACTCTGGATTTGTACCCGGTACAAGGCCATAGGCTCGCCTCCTATTACATGGGACTTAAACATTACTGGTGAAATGTGGGTGTACTTATAGTTACACTCACATTTCGCCTCTGCCTAACGCTTCGGGGAAACAAGCGTGATATTATGTTGGATATGTTATCTCAGTGAAATATGAAAAAAATAAAGTTATTAATTAATAGGTACAATAAGGAACGATGGACGATTTATTTTCATTACTTAATTCCATACACTTTAATATCGCTCTTCAGTCAACAAAGCAATTTTCCAAACCAAATCTTACCTATTTATCATCTTCAAAACAAAACAAAACAAAACACTATCCCAAAAGCCAGTAACAAAATCTCAACGATCCCTATAAAATGCTTAATTAAGTCATAAGGTCCTTTCATTACAAGTGACCCGAAACTGATATAAAAGTCTTGTGTTATTGTGAGAGCAACACAATGGGACTGGGAATTAATTCGTACATTCATATTACTACGGTGGCGACCTCGATATCATGTGGATGACGCATGACATGAACTATATGGAAACAGAAAGTTTGATGTGGTTAGGTGTCTTTTACGACATTAAATTGAAATATTGTGGCTGTAAAGCCATCAGATCCAATAATAAATAATCAATCAATCAATCTGCCTAGCCTTTTCATAATTATGTTGGGGTCCTTCCAGTCTATCCGGATGCAGCTGAATACCAGTATTTTACATGGAGCGACTGCCTATCTGACCTCCACAATCCAGTAACTGTACGATACGATACCCCTTGGTAAGACTGGTTGTCAGACTTTCGGGCTTCTGACGACTGTCAAACATCCACGAATGACAGTGCTTTCCGAGGCACGGAGGAGTCTCGGTATGTTGGTCACCCCCGGCAAGCGTAGCTTAACCTGATGGATCGACCCGTGCGGCTATTATTACTTAGCCACGAGATCTAATATTAAACATAGACCAAAAAATACTGAGACCTTACGTTAAATTTAAAGCAAGCAGTGGACAACAACTGACTTGCTATTAGGATAATGAAAGGCAGATTAAAAGACAAGCAGTCAGACATCTGCTAATTATCTGTATAACTGCTGGACTTATCTCCAACTTGCTTCCCAAGTTACCAATAGAGTGACAAAATAAAAAGCCGTTTCCTCAATGTGAAGCTCTGCATTCTTCATGACCAGCACCAGAACTTAGCATACCAAAATCAACTACTAATCATCAGGGATAGGCCACATAACCAACAATCTGTCAAGCCTTTTCCCAACTCTGTTCAGGTTGGCTTCCGGTCTAACCGGGTGCAGCTGAATAACAGTATTTTATATGGGGCAACTGCCTATTTTAACCTACACAACCCAGTTACTGGGTAACACTATACCGTTTGGTAAGACCGGTTGTCAGATTTTTGGATATATGACTACTCGTAACGACTACACAAAGCATCAGCCTATAATGTTCTCACTGCTGGGACACAGGCCTCTTCACGGTGAGAGGAAATGGGCTGTAATCCACCACGTGGGCCCAGTGCGGGTTGGTAGATGTCACATGTCTTCGAATTTTTGGTTCTAGGACATGCCGGTTTCCTCACGAGGTTTTCCTACACCGTTTTGAGAGCAGCGGTGATAAAATAACTTACACAAAGTAAAGCACCTGTCTTGGTTCGAACCTACAACCTACAACTTCACTGTACTCTAAAGACCACTGACCCCTATAAAGATCGAAAATCAACCCATTATTGCTACTTATTCTTAAGTCGCAGTAAGATTGTTGTAGTCGTGATATAGTTACGAGTATATCCCTAATCTATCTATTCTACCGTATTATAATTACATGAAATCGGTTCATAACTCTATCTCACTAAGAATGTCAAAAATCAAAATCAAAATATTTTAGTTCACATAAACCTACATGGGCACTTATGAAACGTCAGAAGCTAGGTGCACGGTTCCAAATTGGTCGTTTCCTATGGAGAAGAGTCGGCAAGAAACTCCATGGTTACTCTTTTAAAAATAATGGGCTTTTACAATATTTTTAAATAACAGTGTTAATAGGTATGGGAGGACAATGTAGGCCTTTCAACAACTACCAGGTACTTAAAAAAATAGAAAATAGTCAACAAATGTACAGTCTACTAGGCCTGCAACGTTCTCACATTCACAAAATAGAAAATAATCTATTTAGATGATTAATAAAGGAATAAAAATAAAAATCTATGACGTGACCACAAATGACATGATTGCCATTACCTGTAACTGTATTACGAGCCTGATCTAGTAATATAAGTATTAGGGCACTCCGACCAAATACGTTAGGTTAAATGTTAGAACTGTGACCAACTACGCGCGAGCCGAGCGAGCAAAGTGGGAGGTACCGCGGCAGCGGCCGGCGAGCGCTACGTCGAAATTGGTCGCAGTAACAAAATTAGGGCACTCCCACAGATTACATATGACTATATTACGGTATATAGCCATATCCCTAGGGATATAACTATAACACTGCTACAACCATCTTACTGAGACACATATACAACAATATGACATTCATTTAATTCTTTATCTTGTTGTTAGTTGGTATCGCGAGTTTTATGAAGTAAACCTTTTGTATTTCCTTGCAATGTCATTATGATGTATGTTTGTACCTTCTGTCTATGTAGGTAATGACATTGTGTCCGGGCTTGTCTTTCCATACGAATGACGATAATTCTGTGTTTTTCTTCATCCAGCTATGGTCGGGGATTGCTTTGTCATTAGACTATTCGTGCTCTCATTGTCAGGTTTTTTTAAATCTATAATATAACGTATTGTTGCCAGATTAAGAGTAAAATACTCTTGTGTCTTCATTTAACTAATGGTAATTAATTAAGTAAGTGCATAGTTTGGTGTAAACGTGGTGGTTTATAGACATGTGAAATCCACCAACTTGCACAGGGCACGTGTGGAAGATTACGGCCCACTCCCTCTCACAGAGAGGAGGAGTGTGTCCCAGGAGTGAGAACTATATAGACTGATTTTGCTTTGCTTTCGCTTAGCTTGATGTTATCGGTTCATTATCCCTCAATACGAGTGTTTCCTAATTTCGCCACAGGACCCAAATCTCAGGATAAATTGAAAATCTATTAATGTTTCTCAAATTACAATCAATTCCATATCCAATCAAAAGTAATTACAATCTCCCAGTCAATTGAACTAAGCGTACCATAACATCTGTTCCGGCCCCCGAACATACCTTTAACCCCAATAAACTGACGAAAGGTTACTACTCTGCGACTCGCCCTAGTCCCATTAACCGGAAAAACACTCCATTAACTTTCCCAATAACAGGGGAATTCATTTGGGTTCATTTGGGTCCTCCAAATGAACAAAAACACTTCAAAAGCAGCCGGGTGTTAATTTAAAGATGCCATTTTGGCAAAGTGGGACAGACGAAGAAATTAGGTCCAGTCGTAAGAAAGGAATATTATTTCTGAGACGAGAAAAGGGCATAGAGCAGAATAATAATGTCACTCTTAATATGTCAATCTTGTCATCCGCCTAGCCTTTTCCTAATATGTCCCTATGTAGAAGTTTATGTCCGTTAGGCTAGCAAAGCCTTTACCAGCACAGGCTGCCATCTGACGCACACCTCAATTGAGGAATACCACAGATTGTTGATATACAGGGTTACTGGAAACATTTCACGATCCCTTTAAGGGGTGATAGTAGAGGTCATTATGTATGAAATCACTCATGGGTACACGGCTCAAAAATGTACCACCTTCGAGATATTTTTTTTTTCCAAAAACAGTGAACATACAAATTTTAAAATTTATTGAAAAAAAAAACTAATGTAACTAGTCGTTTTTTTTTCGCTTTTCTAAATTAGTCCTTGTTTATGGCAATAGAAATAATTCATAAAATAAATGAAATCTTGTACCATACTTGTATATTGACTCAGAAATCGTAACAATTTTCGTATTTTTTGTCTTTCGTAACAATTCGCAAGTTTATTACATAAAATTACTATGGAGCTTTATCGGCGTACTATTTCATAAACATTTATCGTTATTAGCATAACATACAACATAAAGAATAATAAATAATAACATTTATTATTATTACAACGAGGTAGAAACATTTTCGATACGTTGAAAAATTACTGAATAAACTAGATTTATTAGGAAACAAAATATCAATCATAATATTTCATATCCAGTTTTTTTTTTTTTTTTTTTTAATCTCGATGGTGGTTCATTTCTACGCGTGTACCCATGAGTGTTATGATGCTTAATGACCTCTTCGGTCACCCCTTAAAGGGATCGTGACATGTTTTCAATAACCCTGTATACCCTTATATTTGACTGGTTGTCAGTCTTTATTACTTTTGTACTAATTTATTATCATAGCTTGTACCTTTAATTTTTAAAACTGGTACACAGGAGGTGATTCGTCTACAGGTTTTCTTGACAAACGCATCTCGACCTCACAAAGTGATAGATAAATACCATAGTTATGAACCCTTTACTATAATCACCGTTCTATTTCAATTAGAAACACAATTAAAAAGTTCTATCGAGCACAATACATACCCCTTTTATGCAGAAATTGAGAATAGCGTTAGAGTGCTCCTCGCGTAAAGTTACATAGAAGGGATGAGTTAAAAATATTCGATAACTTCATGAGTAACTTTGATTGCATGGTTGTTATACATATTCATAGATTTAAATTTTCTTACACAGCTTATATATGTTGGGTGAATATTTTATGGGAATATGTATTGTTGGTGTTAAAATAACTAAAGTATGAGACTCACAGTTCGTGGCATTCCGTAGGCTTAGCACGAACGCGCCGAGTAATCGTAACGTTATATCGAACGATTTTAAAATTGAAAATACTCATTTCGCACAGAATATTAACTTAAATTTAAGACTTTATTCATATCTGTGGGCTGCGCTGTGTGTGATAGTAATTGTGCTAAAGGATAGTTGTATTTCGATTCAAAAATCGTTCGATTTTCGGTCGTGTCATCGAATCGTTGTAGTTTCTAACATTTCACAACGCAGTAAGTAAATGTAAGTTTAGGTAATGCTAGTTAAGGTGACATCGTCGTTAACAATACTTATCTGCGGATAATTTATTTAGAGAAATGTTTAAAAGAGGCTTTGAAACATTATCTGGTAACTTTATAAAAATACCATCATACAGTCGTTTGATGTCGAAATTCCGAGTCCAAGTGTATTTTTATTTTCAGTTGAGATGCATGTTTCGGCTTCCAACTAAATTTAAAAGTTGACTTTAGATAATAAAAATTAAAGCGAGCTAAACCATAAAAATGTTTCAATATTTTTCTAAAAAATCAAAAACATGCAAATAAAATACACTTCTGGACACATCTTTTGGCCCACCTTGTATTTTCAGTTTCGTTTGGTCCTAGCTAAAATTTTATATTAGGTCGAGCAAAAAGTTTTTATGCAGTTTTGAACCTGGCACATTCACAATTTCATTCAATAGTCTTTTTTTGAATTTCGAACACAGAATTTAAAGAAACAAAAGACAATTTGGAGCCTGTTTGTTGATATCAAACAATCGAATACTAAGAAAACATGGTTTTATTGGTTTACTTGGATTTAATTCTTGAAAAAGTGATTGATATCTTTGGTTTTGCAACAAACATTACTTATTCTTAACATTAAGGTGAGGTTCTATCAATAATCTATGGATACTTCACCTGAAGTCGCCGCCCAAGCTGTGGCACTTATTCAGGCCGGACACAGCCAAAGAAACGTGAGTGCTCAACTTAATTTAAGTCGATCTGCGGTCCGAAATGTTTATCGGAGGTACCTAGAGACTGGCGGCTTTCTTCGTCGCCAAGGAAGGCCACGATCTCGGGTCACAACTGAAAGGCAGGATCGATTCATCGTGACGACCAGCTTGAGAAATCGTCACCTTACCTCCATTGAGATACAAAACCAACTTCGCGACTTCCACGGAGTATCTGTGAGCGCTCGAACTGTTCGGAGAAGGTTAAAAGAACGCGATATGGTACCACACAAGCCAGCTAATGGCCCCAAACTAACGCGAGCCCACCGAACAGCGCGCCTTCATTTCGCACGCAGTCATTTAAATTGGACACAGCAAGATTGGAGCCGTGTACTCTTTTCTGATGAGTCTAAAATTGTGTTACATGGCAATGATGGAAGGAAGAAGGTCTACCGACGTAAGGGAGAGCGTTTCGCACAATGCTGCTTTGAAGAGAGGGTTGCTTATGGCGGTGGCTCATGGACTGTCTGGGGCGGTATATCCGCGAGCGGCAAAACTCAACTTGAGGTTGTTACAGGACCACGGCTGCCAACATTAAATGCTGAAAGGTACATTCGTGAGTGCTTAGAACCTCACGTGATACCATACGCGGACTATGTAAGCCCAAATTTACTTTTTATGCATGATAATGCAAGAGCCCATGCGGCCGGCATCGTCAGGGAATATCTTCGGGATGTGAACATCACAGTTATGGACTGGCCAGCCAGAAGCCCAGACATGAACCCCATTGAGCACATGTGGGACGAGCTAAAAAGACGTGTTAGGGCTCGTCAGCCAGTTGCCCAGACGATGCAGGAGTTGAAAACTGCCATAGAAGAGGAATGGGAGATGATCCCTCAAAATTTCATAGAGCGGTTGATAAACTCTATGCCTAATCGTATGAGAGCTGTGGTAGATGCTCATGGAGGCAACACGCGTTATTAAATTAAACCTTTATTTGATAAAACATGTTTTTTATTCAAAAATCAATTGCCTTTAACAAGGCGCATATCCGACTTGTTAGGCGTAGCTCCATGTCGTACGGTATTCTGAATTCAAATTTAAAACAATACGATCGAAAAAGATGGTAAAATGTATCAGGTTTAAAACTGCATCAACAGTTTTTGTTCAATCTAGCAATCATATTTCGGTAGGGGCCATCGAAACCTAAACTCTAAGGTGGGCCAATAGATGTGTCCAGAAGTGTATAACTTCATTGATGTGTAGGTCCATCCACTAAATTTTTTACACAAACTTCAAAGCCGTATTTTACAATTTTTCTAACATAATAAAAATAAAATCCTGTACTTTAAGAGCCCAGAAAAACAAGGTAAAAGATTAATAAAATATTTAATTTAAATTAAAATACACAATATAGCACAACATAATGATGTAGGTAGATGTTATGCCAGCTAGGCGCGCCACCCGCGTGTTGCTATCTTCAGAGTTATCAACCAACTTCATGACGGTTCTCAAGCACCATCTATTGCCTTACAGTCACAAAAAGATGACAGATATCGACAAGAAATCATCTAATTATCTACAATCTTTATTCTCTATTATTGCATCAATGTGTAGTCATAAAACCCAGGGGGTACTTAACTGTAGCTACACATTAATACAACACATAAGTCAATCAATCTGCCTAGCCTTTTCCCAATTATGTTGGGGTCGGCTTCCAGTCTAACTAGATGCAGCTGAATACCAGTATTTTACATGGAGCGACTGCCTATCTGACCTCCACAACCCATTAACTGGGTAATACGATACCCCTTGGTAAGCCTGGTTGTCAGACTTTCGGGCCTCTGACGACCCGTAACGACTGTCAAAGATCCACGAATGACAGCCGGGACCAACGGATTAACGTGCTTTCCGAGGCACGGAGGAGTCTCGGTATGTAAAAATGGTCACCCATCCACGGACAGACCCCAGCAAGCGTAGCTTAACCTGATGGATCGCCCCGTGCGGCTTTTATTACTTAGCCACGAGCTCCTCATATAACTCATAAGTATTGTAGACAGTCAATAGTGAATTCTGGTCGATGAATAAATATTATTGACAGTCGGCCACTGTTCCTACCTATGAATAGTTTTATGTAGGTTTTTAGATAAGCCCAAGAATGATGATTCAGCTTAGCGTGACAAACGAATATTTTTGAAGGTTCCGACATTCGAAGGGTTCCTTCAGATGTTTAATAATACAAACAAAACAATTTCGCCCTTTTTCGGGATAGCCAAGCAGAGGTTACAAGCGTTTTATGAAAGTGATTTTGGAATGGTTTTAAATGCATCTAACGATTGGGATGTGAGACCTTTGCTACCGCAGTCTTTGGTTTATCTATCAAATGGGTAGATTATTTGGTAGTAACGAATACAAACTGAAATATGGTTACAGTTAAGAATATTATGACAGATTTTATTTACCTGCACACCGTCATTAGTAATATTGAAAACTTACCCCACGTCTGTGAACGATGGATACTAATTACATATACTCGTATATACTCGTACATACAAAATCTCACGCCTTTTTTCTATGGGGGCACAAAAACTACAGAACGCCACCTCCTACGATCCTTACATACTCCTTTGGCTTTGTTTACGTTCATACATCTGGACACGCCCGCCGGCTGCGAGTACTACGCACCCAAATTAATTATTTATTTTAAAATATTTATTGTGTCTCGCTTTAAATTCAATTTTTTTTTTTTGACAATTTAAATTTTCTGACGTATTTTAGGGTTTTGTACCTCAATAGGAAAAAAACGGAACCCTTATAGAATCACTTCATTGTCCATCTGTCTGTCTGTCAATACCCTTTTCTCAGGAACGCTTAAAGGTATAAAGTTGAAATTAATATCAAATACGTAGGTTTATGGTTCCTTTAGAGCTCTAAAAAATTAAGTTCCTAAGTCAACGTAGTAGAAAAATACTGCAATTTATGTAATATATTTTGATACTCGCAAGTGAATCAAAACTTTCTCGTTGACCTAGAATCATGAAATTTGGTAAGAAGCAAGGTCTCACAGCACAAGTAAAGGGAAAAGGTCCGAAAATCCTTTATTTGTAATTTTATCACATTAATATTTTTGGGATATGAACTTAAATTTGCAGTTTGTGAATTGACCGTGACGTATATATGTATGGGAGAACATGTTTTTCCGCTCAATTGTTAAGTTTGTTTTTGGGATAAACTATTTTCAACTATAGAACCCATCATTGTGCGTGGTTCGACACGCACTTGGCCGGTTTTCAGTAGATTTTACAGGTATCATAAAACTAATTTCTAAGCAAATAAACAATTACGATTACGAATATTGCTTCTTGACTCTACAAGTTTTTACAATTCTTTAATACACGAACTAAAAATGTCTTATCCAAAGCGACAACGTCATACATGAAGTTCCATCTTACTTTCCACTAACGTCTTAACTACCGGGCCGTAGATACCAATCATTAAAAGTTCCCATACACATCGAAGCAACTGCACCTCAAACTTTACCTATGTAATTCACTCCGCTAGTTATAAAATGAAGTTTTTTCTACTAGCTGCTAGATCCTAGAGCTAGGAAAGTTCTAGAATTAGTTTCTAAACTGTTAGTAGAGTTAGACAGTTCTAATGTTCAGAGCTATAATGGGGATGAGTCAGAGAATGGCTATCTTAGGTATGTGAGCAATTTTTTAAATGTTATTATGACTTAAGTTTAGCTTGGACAAGATGGGAAGTTATGCTGCAATTAACTCTTAAAATGTCGATTGTACACCATGTGTACAGATAACAATAGAATTTCAATTGTGTCTGCTAATTGGCGCGCGACGGGTTAAAGTGTTATAAGTAATCGTATTGATGCTGGTGGTGTGTTACGACTAGTTCACACATACTTACACATACGCTCACACAGAAATATTTAATTAATTCCAACTGATTTATTTTTTAACTTTTTTATCAGTCGAATTCTGGTTGTAAAAAAGGGCGCAAATGTTCGTCAAAGTTTGTTAAACATAGACAAATATGAAAAAAATATTTTTTGCAAAAATATAAACATAATTTAAGCAAAACGTCAGAGTATTCCCAATTTTAAGCAAGCAAGCGAAAAAACAGTAATAACTCAAGGAGCTACGAGACGTCTACGAAACTAATTATTCGTAGCAGCTCTGCTACGAGTGCTACGAGCTACGGTGTTGACTTTTAATAACGTTCCCCATCGTGACCTTTCGCAAAGGTCAATAACGAACTAATTCAAATTCCTTTCATAATCACTTCAAAACTTTGTTCAAGCGTTCTGCTTATTTAAGCTATTTTTTAATAATTTCGTTTAATTACAGATGAAGGTAATATCGATGTCATGAAACTAATTAAACTTAGAAATGGATTAGTCTGGTGGTGGGTACATGGACTAGTGATTGGTGAAATTAAAATTAATTTACTTATAATATTTTAATTGCAACATGGCGTGTTGTGGAAGATCTTTGTACTACTTAACTTACCTAAAAACCGTTGAACTCCCGATTAGTGCGACAGTTCCTAGGCAACAACTAACATAGTTAATTCGATTAAATCTTGAAACGAAACACACTAGTAAACCACTTTCAATCAAAATTAACCAAAAGCCTTAATACAAACCCTTCCCACTCCACTTTCAAAATCTCGACATACTACCCTCCATGTGAACAAAACAGCTCCAGTAAAACTCTTAATACATAATTACAGTATAATTTACCTCGCACAGCTCTTTCTTAGATGGTAGACGGTCACAAATCTCACTTTATTAAGTAAAACTGAGACGTACCAAAAACTAAAAGGCTTGCGAATGAATTAATGAACGAGTGAACGAAGAACTGACTTCTTAATAACCGAGCAGTTACGTGAATGCCTGATAAAGGATCGTTCCTTTTTACTCGCTTAGCTGAAACTTCCTTTTATGTGGCGTTGAAAGAAAAAGATGGTGTCAGATGGTCGGTATTATGTGTAAGTTTCAAAGACTTTGGATGGCTTGTTTTTACGCTTAAGGTGTCATAATTTAATACTTAACTTTTTTTCTTTTTCTAACTATCAAGTCAATGCTTTCTACGACTTGTTTCACATGGCCACGTTGATTGACGATTAATTTTTTGATGGTTCATGTGATGTCAGGCGGAAAAAATTAGCAAACAAAGAGAGCTAAATTCATTCGCCTTGTTAAAATAAAAAAAAAACATTTGTAGCTATGCCAAAAAACCTTCTTTTTTCAAACAAAACTTCATTAAGGTACACATCAAGTGCACAATATTAATGACAGTTGAACTCGCTGTGTGAACATCTCGTTGTTTATCCACTTCTTTTGTCACATGTACGTCGATTCTGTAAAATTCGAACAACAACTCACATCTCACATCGCTATTCACTCTCACTCGTAAAATAGATGCTTTTTATTTGACACTTTGAATCGGGTTCCAGTGCGAAGTCAGCGTCGAAGTGACCTTACTGAATGCCACTTCTTACGTCATCTCATACTTTATCTTGTCAAAATCTTACGGTCAATTTAGTTCAACTCGCTGACACGCTCGCATGGGTAGCGCTAGTGTAAATTCGAATTATCAAAAATGCCAATCAAGAAACTCACAGCGGATTCAGATTCGAAGTTTAGAATGAGGTCTTACAGAATCACACGGCTGTTCACCTTACTTTGAATCCAATGACATGTTTAATACCAATAAACAGCGTGAGACACATGGAATGGATAGTCAGATGGTTATTCCATTAAGTGTTGGTTCATCAGTGCCTCATCAGTCAGTTGAAGGTTGATGGATGGATTTTCTGCAGCCTTAAATAATTGCAATATTTAGAAGTTAGGTTCTACTAACCATCATAAAGAAATGACGAATACTGTAATTATAAAGTTCTATAAATTCAAAACATAAACAACATTGAATTTGAATTATAAAATACCGAAACTGAAACATGAACATCCGACGTTCATTTAGAAACCGTTTGTCATAGAGGACAATAGAAAAATAAAGCACAGAACACATGACACGGCAAAAGTATGGAAATGGGTGACACGCTTAGTACTGTTGCATGTCATTTTATGCGACACTACTGTTGTGTAGACTATCCCTATCGTGGATCTATAGAAAAGATTAGAAAATTATTCAAGTCGTGTAAACACTCGTATTTCACGTGAGGTGCTGTTTGTTATCTTCAAAGGTGCCTCGTAAACCTAGAGATTCTTCGAGTTTATGATAATGTATTTTTCTGTTGCATCTATAAATTCACTCAAGTGCACCTTTGAAAAAGTTTGACAATGCATCTACTGGCAAAAATTTGTCAATAAGTACTATTTGTCATTCGAATTGAATATACAGTCACGAAAGGTCTCCCTTGACTGTCTTTTTAAGGCGACGATAACCGATTTTAAATGATTTAAAACTGAGATCACGTCTAAACGAGTAATGTTAATGATTTGGAAAGAATTTAAGTTAAATTAAAGCATTTTATTAATAATTTAATCTGTGAATATTTAAGAATATGTTTATACTAGCTGTCGCTAGTGACTTCACCCGTGTGCATTTCGGAAATCATCCCACGGGAACATACTTCCAGGATAAAAAAGTATCTTATGTCCTATTGCAGGTCATGGTCCACCCATGCACCAAATTTCATCCAAATCCGTTCGGCCGTTTTAGCCTGAAACCGTAACAAACAAACTCACTTTCATATTATTTATAATATTACTTAAGATTGCATAGTGTAATTAATGTGTAAAATTATGTCTAACGCGGATAAAAAACTGAGAATCACGCAAAAACTATCAAGCGTATTTTTATGAAACCTTCACCGTTTTAGAGATAATTTAATTATTTATCTCTAAGTATCAATCAATCTGCTTAGCCTTTTCCCAACTATGTTGGGGTTGGCTTCCAGTCTAACCGGATGCAGCTGAATACCGTTATTTTACATGGAGCGACTGCCTATCTGACCTCCACAATCCATTATCTGGGTAATACGATACCCCTTGGTAAGACTGATTGTCAGACCTTCGGGCTTCTGACGACCCGTAACGATTGTCAAAGATCCACGAATGACAGCCGGGACCAACGGCTTAACGTGCTTTCCGAGGCACGGAGGAGTCTCGGTATGTAAAGGTGGTCACCCATCCACGGACCAACCCCAGTAAGCGTAGCTTAACCTGATGGATCGACCTGTGCGGCTGTTATTACTTAGCCACGAGCTCCTCTCTTATTATTTATCTTTAAATATACGAGTTTAATTAAAATACTTTTTGTTTTATGTATAAAAAATTAATAATGCGTCTAATTTGGGACAGCGCTCCTTGATGGGCGAGTCCTTTACTGGGTGGACGTACGAAGCATTGCGTGAGCTTACCACAGAACACGCAAGCTAACCACTCAAGGTCATTGGCGGTTAATTGCGTCTTATGGGAAAAAAACCGCACGCACATCTATATTCTTTACCTATACATAATTAAAAAGTGAAGTAGCTTTTCGTGTCCGTCTGTATGGCCGCGTTGTTCTTCTAAACTACACAACGAATTTCAATGCGCTTTCACCTTCATTTAGAGAATTTATTCCGGAAGATTATGTGTATGATACAATAATAAAGAAATCTCGATGTTCTGTCTAGTCGTAAAAAACGTGCGAAGCAGGGGCGGGTCGTTAGTACTTACTATAGTCAAAACGCTAATATTCAAAAGAAAAATTCGTTAATATTTTATGTAAACATAATTTCTCAGTAAGTGAATTATGTTAATTCTTAATGAGGAATAATAAAGTTCTTAAACCATAAAAAAAAATGTTTTTTTTACTTCAATCAACTCATGTATCAGCTTCGTCTTGAGTAAGCCATTTTAACTCCTATATTTTTTTTCTTACAACCAGTAACAGGTCTTTAAATGTCGTATCTTTCTCCCATTTTTCTTCAGTCCTACCCTAGACAAAGCCTTTAAAACAAAATAGCTCCAGTCAAACCTGTCATCCAACACACTAACACCAGACTGATATTTATACCTCCTTTGTTACAGCCGCACCTCTAATGCTAAGGCGTGTCGTTATTTAATACTGGCTTAAAATGGAAGGTCCATCACTTGCCTGACACCTATTGGATTTCAAAGGGACATAAAAGGCGAATTAGTGTGACAGCTAGTAGTTGAGGGGCAGTTAGTAAAGTAAAGATCACACCTTGATGTAGCTATCATTAATTTGTGAAAGAAAAGTTGTTAGGGTTCCGTACCTCAAAAGGAAAAAACGGAACCCTTATAGGAGGAGGAGGAGGAAGGATGGACCCCTTGTAGGAGTTCATCGAAAACACTCTTTTCCATTGTTGTAACGCTGCATAGTGTTAAGATAAGTCTTAGTGTACAACTGAAGTTAATAATTTTTTTTTGTAGGATCTCTCGTGTGTCAGTCTGTCCATCTGTCACAGCCAATTTGCTCCGAATCTAATGGACCGATTAAGTTGAAATTTAGTACACATATGAATTTCTGTGACCCAAACAGGGACGGATGAAGTAAATTTATAAAAGCATTTTGATTATGGGGTCACTTTGGGGGGGAAATAAGAAAATTAAAAAAAAAAAAGTTTTGCAAACTGTACCGTATGACATATCAAATGAAAGAGTTTATTATAAGGTTCTCAAATATTTTTTTTTTTATAATTTTAACAATGGCAATAGGCTCGCCACCTATTATTTGGGATTTAAAATAAACTGACAAAATGTACTACAGGTACACCTCTGCCTAACCCTCAGGGATTACAAACGCGATGTTATGATGTGTTGTGTTATTTAACTGGGTTGGTCATAATGCAACTTAATTATTAGGTACAGAAACTAACAATAATCACAGCTTTTAATAAAGCATTTTGCTTTATGAATCATCATCATTCTCCTGCCTTTATCCCAGTTTATATGGTGTCGGTGCAACATGTCCCTTTTTCCATACTTTTCTATTAGTCGTCATCTCGGTAGTCAACTCCTTTCTAGCCATTGCATCTTTCATACAATCCATCGATCGTTTCTTTGGTCTTCTCCTACTCATATAGCCATCGACATTCATACCCAAAACTTCCCTCACGACGTTTTCCTCATTCCCCCGCATCACACGCCCATACATTGACAACCGGTTTCAGCACAACTTTTCAGTCACCTTCAGACTTCCTCTTATGTAGTTATTTCATAATTATCGATTCGTGTATGCACACATCCCTCTTAGTATTCTCATCTCAGCCACATGCATGCGTTTCATTCATCCCTTTTGTGGCCCAACATTCTGATCCATACAAGACAGCAGGCAAACTGTTTATTAATAGAAACGAATATTTAAGCGTTTTATCCGTGCAATCCAACATCAAGTATATTCAACTGAATATTGAACAGATTCTAAAAGCATTTGCAGATTGAAAGTTAAGAGAAAACTTAAGAAACCAAGTTTGCATATCAATCAGGGGAGGGCGGACGAATAACATCGTTAAGGCAGAATAATTTCTTTATTTCTGTTGAAAAATCACAAGAAATCGGTTGTATCTAATTATTAATTAATACTTTTACTGCCCGCTAAGCAAATACAAAAATTAAATAATCGCCATTGGTGCCGATTCTCTTGTGAACGCACTAAACTAAAATTAGAGAATCGCTATCTTTTACTAACCGGCAGCGCGAGAAAAGGACGGCTATAGCTATGAACTAAGTTGGAGATGTCAAACTAGTTCACGCCTTGCGCTTCACCGTGTTTTTAGTCGACATGTTTTTACGTGTCGTCTAAATGTCTATGGAAAAATTAGTTCTAACTAATTTGACAGCTCTAATTTACTTCCGTATCTTTCTTGTCATAATAGAGAGAAAAAGTTAGCAATAGCCTAAATTAAGTTTAGTTTGTGCACAACAGAATCGGCACCATTAACTACCTACCTGGTTAATGGCGATTATTTAACTTTTGTGCGAGCTGGTTTGGTTTGTGAGCCCATTCCAGTGCAGTGACTCATACTTAGGTGTCATTGCACTGCGAATGGCCTAAAACACTATTGAAACCAATGCGTCATATTCGTGAATGGGCGCCGTCAGTTTAGGACTGCTCATCTCTTAGCTGCCACGGCTTATTTTAATTTAGTGTTTCTAGTTTTAATCTTTTTATTACGGACGCTTTTAACGTGCACGTCATTCTACATTGCTTCTTCATGTAGTTATATTTTCAACATAAATGATGTAAATAATATTTTGATTTAAAAGAGTGCCCGTAGAGTTTCTTGCCCGTTCTTCTCCATAGGTACCTACTACGCTTTGGTATGGGCAACTAGCTTCATCTTTCTGACTGACAGACCTCTTCTTCTTCATGATCTTTCTGATCAGCAGTGACGGGGTCAATTGGGCCGATGCCGCCGGCCTAATTATAGCCTGTATTGTAGACAATTTTATAGTGCTTAATTCAATGCTACAAAAGTTCAATATTATGAAGTTAATTTTGAATAAAAGTAAGTTAAGTAAACATGACCATTTTCACTCGTCGTTATCTTGCTTAAAGATGGCGTTCTCTCCCATGTTTACTAAAAATGGACCAACATACTCATTTAAAATTTCATTCACTTATATTTCTGCAGTTAAAGTGCCATTTTCTATCACCACTAGCAATTTTGGAATATATTCCGGGCCACAGGTGTATGGAGCGTTCTCCTCAATGAAAGCTTGGTTATAGCGCTCTCATGTTCTGCTGTAGACTCTGTGCCTCCCATCGTGCGTGTATAACATGAACCTCGTCTCGTCCGAAAACATTACTCTTCATCCAGAGTCCAATTCATGTGTTCTCTAGCGTAACTAACTCAGCCTCGAATTTCGATGCTGCCTTTCGAGTTTTGGGCCATTAAATTACTAAATAGCTTCAAGTTTGCTTCAGCAAGACGCCGCCTCACTGTACACGTGCTCGGATTGCTCCCTCCAGCACGTAGAAGGTGATTTTCGACTTCAACAGCCGTTTGAAATCGATTTCTCAACATTTTTGACACCATATATCGATCCTCGCGCGCTGTCGTGCACCTTGTTCGACCTGTTCCTGGTCTGCGAATATTGGATCCAGTCTCTTCAAATCGCTGGAGCACTCTTTAAACGGTTGATAGCGACACACCAACAGTTCTCGACTTATAACGCGGACTGCGCCCGTTTTCAAGCATAGTCAGAATTCTGGTTCACTCTTCAGGGGTCAGTGGCATGTTTTTAAATAAATTTGATCAGAATAATTAATTTCTGCACAAGAAATGTCATATTTATAAAAATAAAATAAGTGGTTTCAAAATCTTTATTTTTTTAATAAAAAGGTTTCACTTCTTCCTACATTTATAATAAAATAAACTTTAATTTAGTTTTTAAAAGTATTGCTCCAAATATTTAAAAGGTTATCGCATTTTTTATAATCGACCCGCTTTCTTTGCGGCCCAGTGTACTTAGCTACAATTAGATCTTTTAGGTAAGCTGAATATGTATTCTGTTTACTGACTACTCACACAATACTTTTTTAAAGATTGTATAACATGCGTTTCTATCAAACAACTAGCTTCTGCCCGCGTTCCAGAGATTAGCGCGTTCAAAAAAACTAAAAAACAAACTCTTCAGCTTTATTATTAGTATAGATTTAGTTATGTATGCACTATTATATTCGACATAACCACAGACCAATTCAATACATTAAGTCATTAAAATATAACTTAAACTGCTAAGTAACTATAAAATTAAGAAATCGTCCAATAACGTCTTTCTTGCTCACTTTAAGATATGGGGAAGACACTTAATTCACTTGTTCTTTAGTCAACACTTTCACTACAGTATAGGTTCACTCACACTGCACTAAACTAACTCAAAAGGTTTTACCCTTTTTAGTCTTCGCACTAATTCAGTGATGTCAAGGAGTTGGATCGCCTCGTCATTCACGTGATGATGAAAAGTCTGTGTTCATGAGCTTCTGCATATTTTTTTACTACTATGTTTACGACATCCATCCATCCATCCAATTCAATACATGTTAATATTATTTCTTTACACCTTACAATAACTTTAAAACAAAACAATTTTACAGCCAATATTTCTGTGAAAATCTACCGCCTATAAATAACACGTGGTGACATTACTATTAATTGCTATGGTAATTTTCACAGCCACATAATGAAATAAAGCCGTAACGTAATAAAACCCTAGCCTAGGTATTTAATAGCATTTGTACCGATAAAGTTTATTTTATAAGCATAAACCATCACGCTGTTAGATTTAATGCTTAAGATTTCACGTGCAGCATGCAAAACTGAAGCCCTGCTAGTGTGAACCTATTATGCTAAGTCGAGGACACGACTTAAATAGAAATAGAAATCTATTGAAGCAATTTTTTTTATTGCTGGTACTGCGTCTTATAATCATAAAGTATGTAAAGGATGGAGATTCATGAAAAAAACCGGCCAAGTGCGTGCAACTTACTGCAAATGTATACATAATTAAAATGTCTGGTACTTACACAATTTTCGACGTGCATCTTTGACATCAAAATTTCCGGATTGAAAACGCTTAAACCAAATTTGTGCTACTCTCACAGACACTGCACTGGGTCCATAAACATCGCAAATTTTTTTCGCGGCTTGCGTTGCATTTTTACCTTTTTTGTAGTAAAATTTGAAAATGTATCGAATTTCTTTATTAGATTCACTCATCTTGACAGTACGAAAAACAAATGAAAATCACACATTTTCCCAATTTGAATTTATGTTCTTTAAAATTTAAACTTTCAATGATACCAAAACCAGCCAGATACAGATAGTATAGCCAAAGAGATTTTATTTTAAGTTCATACATACTATAATGCGAAAAGACTTTTTCCCCAACCTAATATTTTCTGACACGTGCTGAGCTGGACTCCCATTTGGTGCAACCTTGAGACGCACACCGCAGTGTATACATTCGATGTCAATTTGTTTTTAAGTACTTACGTCATAGTATCAATTTTTTTTATATACCTAAATATATACGTTTTTCTTCTCTTTTCTGTTTTTTTTTCTCATTATTGGGATCTTGTTTTTATATTAATTTACTTAATTGTACTTTTGTGTGTTGTGCTATATCTTTTGTGTGCACCGAAAAATGTTTTATCTATATATCTATCTATCATCACAATGAAGGGTTCCGTAGTTGGGATGAATTTATCCCAAAACCAAACTTAACATTGTAGTTGAAAAACATAATTATGGTCTCCCATACATGAAGAGGTATACGTCACGGTAAATTTTACCAACTGCAAGTAAGTTTGTAATCGCAAAAAAAAAAATTATGTGATAAAACTACAAATTAACGTTTTTTGTACTTTTTCCTTTACTTGTGCTATGAGATACGGAACCCATAGAAAAATCCTTAAAAAACCACATCCTTCAGGTAACGGATCATAAAACAAAACCACAATGATTTGTACAGAAAGGTTTGTGTTGTTTGACGAAAATGAACGAAAATTAAGTAGTAAAAACAGTAACAGATTGCTTGCCTAATATTAGAACACGTATGTTACACCGACATAATTTCAGTCGACGAAATTCCAGAGCAACGAATAAATTAAAACTTGTGCCTTGTAGCAGGCTTGTTTGAAAGCGACTGGAAATAAACCCTTCAACGCAGTCCTTTTTAGAGGTCTAAAATGCCTAATTGACGCATTTTAGACCTATAAAAAGAACATTAATGTCCCAATTGCCTTCGTAAAACCTTATTTTTTACGACTACCCATATTTTTCTAAAATTAATGTTGTATTCTTATATATTAAGTTAATTACCCTAAGCAAGGGTTAAATGATAAATGTTGCGCTTTAGAAAACACGTCGTGCGAAAGGAATTAAAGGCCTTTGGTGTCAGCTGTAAAGAAAAAATGTCGCGTCTAAAACGTAGAGCCAACAATCGCGTAGAATGGACGGGGTTTAGTGGAAATGCAGTGTTGTACAGCTAATAATAAATCTGACTATGTTTAACCCCCGACACAGAAAGAGGGGTGTTATAAGTTTTTTTTTTTTTTTTTTTGTAGGTATGTTAGTTTAATTACATTGAAGTCATTTACTGTTTTAAAGTCTTAGAATTATCTTCTATTATTCTTAACGGGCAAAATAATTAGTTATACATTAATACGTTTTATATGATAAAACGTTTTGAATATTTTACTTTTTATGTCGACTGTTCAGCATATTACATACAAATGAATGTTACTGTTAAAGATATTTTAATATTAAAATGTAAGCAATATCTTAAACAGATTTACGATGGTTTCTTCATATTATTTCTTCTTTTTTCCATTCAACAATATGGATATTATGTAAATGGAATTTTGATTTCCATCCCGCATTTTACTGAAAACGATAAATTTTTAGTGTAACATAAAATTTTATTATAATAACGGAATATAAACTTTGTAGACCGTAATAGGTGGATTATCTTTCTAAACCTCTGAACTGGTGTTATACATTTATAAATAGTATTACCTATCTATGTATTCCGAAAATGTTTAACTTTAAGGGTGGGTTGCGCCATCTTACTTTAACAATAAGAAACATCGCACCTTCAGTGTAGTGTTTGTTGGTGCAACCCACCATTGCTAAAGTACATCTTAGACAAAAAATGGGTTGTTTCATTTGACAAATTTTTAGCTGACGTCATAACTTTAACTGTAACTGCCCACGCTGGTTAATGTAATAATAAATAAAATGTAAAAATAATGTATAATAAGAAAAAAGAGAATAAAAAATATGAAGATATGATATAATGTTAAATGATATGATATCTTCACTTCACTATATATATATATATATATATATATATATACATATATATATAAGAGAATATGTGTATATGTAATGTAATGTAATGTTAAATATTTGTCATTTCTGTCAGACGCGTCGAATGTCATGTCCCCGCTTTGAACTTGAAACTTTTACATGTGACATGACGGTGCAACAGCAGGTAGCTAGATTCTATTAAAATTAACTTTGGCGGAAACTATAACGTAGCCCGTAGTTAGGCCCAACCCATCCTAACTTTATGCGATTTTATTTTGTTTCACATCCCCATTCATTTTATATAGTGGGGTTTCCATTATGAGGATTCTGCCAGACTCAGCTAAAGTTAATTATTATAGCGTAGCGTATTTAAAAGAAATGGTTTAAGCTTTCTGTAGCAATTGTAGTCAAAGAAGTCTACATCTTTCTAACTCTGCATTTTCTCGCGACGGGATGAAATATTGACGCGGCGCGGTGTCGTCGAATATTTCATTAGCGCTCATTACATCTCCCCTGTATATAAATATACATAGATCTACGTCTTCCCTCCCTCCAGCTTTTGACGGCATTACCATGTCTTTCCATTTTGACGTAATTTCTGTAATAACGCTTCGTTAATTTAATTGAAACGATATTAAGCCTTGGATTCACAAAATAATTTAACTGGCGATACTATTTTAGCTGAGGTTTTATTTGTTAACTAGCTTTTGCCAGCGGCTTCGCTCGCGTTTGTGTCGGAAAATATCTCACAGGAACGTACTACCGGGAATTCCTTCCTTATTCCTTATCTACTTAAAGGGAACCTCTGTGCAAAATTTCAGCTTTCTAGGTAAAAGGGTTTGGGCTGGGCGTTGATGAGTCATTCAATCAGTCAGTCAGGACCTCTTTTTATTTATATAGATGACTGAAAAGTAATAAATAACAATATTGATCAAACCCATAACCTTCTCAGAGTAATACGTTGGTACTACGTATAAGTTTATTTAAATTAAAGTGCTTTCATTTTCGCTTTGTATTTTCTTACAATACTCTTAACTTACGAGGTAATAACAATTAACTGAAACGAAACTACGGGCTAACATAACAACAAAATAAAGATTCAACTAAAACAGTTAAAATGAAATAAGAATCTCATAAAAAATACACCATCACCGTGAATCCATAAAGGACCGGAAGTATTCCAAGTCTTCCCTGAAGATCTGAAGAAAAAGAAGAATGATTTATAGAGAAAATAAAATAATTACAACACCGCGAAATAACCAGAACTGTCCAACACGGAACCCATTTCTCGACCACAAAGAGAACCATAAAATTTAAGACAGCCGTAAAAAGCGACTTTATAAGTACTTATTCACCCTCACTACACTTCTATAAAAATAAATTTGGGGTAAAAGTAATAAAAACAGATAAAAGGGTACTAACGAATATATTGAAAAAGTTAGTTGGAATGAGCTTCTATCGAGATTCTCATCACGCACGCCTCCAGGATTCTGTTAGATGGCAAATGAAGGATGTAAGCTCCAATCGATGGTGTGAAATTACTGGAGTGCGGGGTCGATTGAAAACATAATCTCGGCAGCTGCAACTGAATTGGTTTTTATTTGTAATCTTGAAGGCTTTGATTTCGAGATAAGGATGACACGATTCCGTTGATTGGATGACATATTTTACATAAGAAACTCATGGGTTTTTACGCAAAGTGATATTGCAATAAAGCTGACACCGTCAGTAGTTGCTGGCGCTGACTGATCAAAGTTCTTCGATTGCCCCTTTATTTAGTCATCATCCATTTCAAATCACATCTCATCTCATCACCATCCACCTCACCACTACCACCATTGATTTCATCACCTGGGTCAATAAATTTATTTTCTTTCTTTCTTTTCTTTAATTTTAGTCATCATCTTCCTGCCCTTATCCCATATTACTTGGGGTCGGCGCAACACATTTTCTTCTTCCATTCTCCCCTGTCAACCGTCACGCTATCATTCACTCCCTTCTCTTTCATATCATTCCTCACACAATCCGTCCATCTTTTCTTTGGCCTTCCTCTGCCTCTCCATCCATCAACATTTATATTCATCACTCTTTTAGTCACATGCGTTTCGTCTCTCCTCATTACATACCCATACCAAGACATACGATTTCCTTTCAACTTTTCTGTCACTGGCGCCACTTTCAAATTTCCTCTTATATACTCATTTCTTACTTTATCCATTCTCGTCACTCCACACATTCATCTCAACATTCTCATCTCCGCTGCATGCAATTTTTTTTCATCCGTCTTCTTCACTGCCCAGCATTCCAATCCATAAAGTACGACAGGCTAAGGCCTGTCGTACTTTATGGATTGGAATGCTGGGGAAAATTTACAAGTCTGTGATAAGTCACAGACTTGTAAATTTTCCCCTTTAACTTGAGGGGCATCCGTGGGTCGCAAGTTGCTCCTGTAACCTGTCGCCATTTCATCCACCCTGAGTTGATCCGGTGCGTTATGTCTCGGTCTACTTCGCCATCCCCTTGGACAAGCGACCCGAGGTATCGAAAGTCGGAGCAGATCGGTAAGGGCGTTCCGCAAGAGATATGGGCACAAGACCGGAGAGACCGCCAAAATCACAAAACAAATACTTTGTTTTGGTCCGACTTACTCTCAGGCCAACGCTCTGTAGTCTTTTCCACCACACCTCCAATCTGCTCTGGACCTCTAAGCCACTCTCGGCAACCAGCACAATGTCATCGGCGAACAGCATACACCAGGGAGCCTCTTCCTGGCCTTCTTTCTTTAATTTTAGTATGATCTGTATTTGTAACTTCATCCAATACAGAACTATAATGTATAAAGTTATTTAGCCTAATCAACCATACATTGGCCGCAGATAAAAACACGCTATTAAGTGGAAAATCTCCATATAACTTACGTTATCTACTTCTTAAAGTACTGGGAATACTATCTTCCTGCCTTTGTCCCATGTTACTCGGGGTCATCACATGTTTTCTCTTTCCATTCTCCCCTGTCAGCCGTTACGCTATCAATAATGGGAATAACTACGATTAAATTATTATATTATAGCTTCATAAAAATTGTAGTAATTTCTGGGAATTTTCAGTTGGTTATAATAGCAAAATATTGTTAAACTGCTCATCGCGATTCCCTATCATTTAAAGCCAATTTACATAAAATAATCACACGAAAACTAAAATTATCGCTACCCCAATTAGCATACAAAAACATTTATGCGACAAACTAATTTGTTATTTAAAACATGCTGTTGTTTCTACGTTAGTCAGAAATTTTAAAATTCCCTGCAAAATATTCTTATTTAAAATGCCTTCATAACAAAAGGCTGTTAAATCCGCATGGTTCGTGTTTTTGAAACCGACCCAGATGTAAATTGTCCTTAATTAAGTAGAGTCATGGCTTCGTATGTAATCACAAGACATTAAAAACACAACACTGTACGAAATAAAGAGTGATGGCCCTGTTGGATTAGGATGGCACGAAAAATGGGTGACTTAATATGAAAAGAGGCAACTGAAAAGGTACTGGCCTTTTCTTTTCAGTAAATGACATTGTTTTTTAGGGTTTCGTACCTCAAAAGGAAAAAACGTAACCCTTATAGGGTCTTTTCTTTGTCCGTTTGTCTGTCTGTCAGTCTGTCAAGACCCTTTTTCTCAAGAATGCTTTGTTGGTATCAAGTTGAAATTAATATCAAATACGTAGGTATTCTTGGATCTCTAAAAAAATCAAGCTTCTATGTCAACGCAATAAAAAATACGGCCATTTATGCGACATATTTTGATACCCGCAAGCAAATCAAACCTAGGGTCCTCACCGTTGACTTTGAGCAAGAAGCAAGGTCTCGCAGCACGAGGAAAATAAAAAGTCCAAAAATTGTTTATTTGTAATTTTATCACATAAAAATTTTTTTTTAGTGATTACAATTTAAATTTGCAGTTGGAAAATTGGCTGTGACATATTGTATCATGTATTGGAAAACATGTTTTGCAACTACAATGTTAAGTTTGTTTAAGGGATAAATTCTAATCAACTACGGAACCCTTCATTGTGCGTGGTGCGACACGCACTTAGACGGGTTTTTTCACATTGTCATTACTGTTTTGTTATAAACAACCACAGAACCAATACACACAGTAGTACTCGTAATGTTTATACTACTAATCCTAACTAATGTTATAAATGCGAATGTGAGTTTGTATGTTTGTTAAGCTTTCACGCTAAAACGGCTAAACGGATTTGGATGGAATTTATCACAAGGATAAACCATGACGTGGATTAGGACAAAGAATACTTTTTATCCCGGTAGTATATACCCGTGGGATGATTTCCGACATGCACGCGGGCAAAGCCGCTGGCCAAAGCTAGTGCATTTATATAATCACAATCAATCTTGGCAATGACATTGGATAAATTGCCTGCAAATATAGCAAGAATTACTTAGTTAACTTGGCTAACTTACAATACAACGAAGGTGATCATATTTTCCAAAGAATCACAAAATAATCAACACGAATAATGAAAACCGTACTCAAAACAGCTCATAAAATATTACAGAAGCTTTAAAACGAGCTAAGATTCACTTAGCTCACCAAAATGAATCAGTAGATTAATTTAAATACTGTTAGTATAAATTAACTTTCGGAAGCGTGCTAATTGGCCCCTGAAACTGAAAGTATTCAAGTCTCTTCAACTTTAATGTTCGTTTTCATTCAAGAAGTTAAGTTCTTTAGTTTGAATGAGTTTTTGATGACAATTACAGTTTTAGTTCTAATTAGATGAGTTTAATAGTACTAATTCATTGAATTAAGTGTTTTGAAAGAAAACTATATAATGATTGTAATCAGTTCCTAGGTCTTTATGTTTTCAATTATGTACTTAACACATACATTTATAAACTCACGCCTTTTTCATACGGGGGTAGGCAGAACGCTACCTGCTACGATCCTTACATGCTCCTTTTGCGTCGTTTCATACACACATGCCGGTTGCGAGTACTACGCACCTGACCTTTCTGAATAGCATAATTTTTTTTTTTTTTTAATTGGCATCTCGTAGTGTGACCATGAGAGGTCTCGACTACTTAACCGGACTTTCCTTTGGGTGCCTTTAAGCGAGCTCAAAAACCTCCAGCCAGGGCGCATAATATATTAAATAAACTTATAAACTAAACGACTACGCACTAAGGACACCCCCTGTGGGGTACGGACCTCGGCTTAGGGAGTCGTTGTCATTATTAATAGGACAGCAAGGCAAAGCAATAGGCTGGATCAAGTTGGGGGAATTATTATTAACAGGGGCGTTTAAAGCTACAGGCTCAGCTACGCCACCAGCTGGCTCGATTAACCCGTCGCGCGCTAATTAGCAGACACAATTGAAATTCTATTGTTATCTGTACACATGGTGTGCAATCGACATTTTAAGAGTTACACCGATCAAGGGACATGAATTTACATTTACATTTACGTTAGATGGTCTTAAACGCGGTGGGCCTCGGCGGCGAGGCCGGAATGTAGATCTGTATTTGTGTTTCTTATAGACAGTGCTAGTTTTCCTACTACTTTCCTGGAGGAGGGTAATAGGGTCATCGGGTTCAGCTGAAGAGCATTACCAATAAAGTCACTATTTATATCTGCCTACGGCATCCCCTCCCCGGCGTTCCACTCACATTTGCCTTGTAAATACCTTTTGTTATAGTCACCTTTCATTCATCCTCTCAACATGACCAAACCATCTAAGCATACTCTTTTCAATTTTTGTCACTACATCTTCTTTTAAACCGCACCGTTGCCTTATCACATCATTCCTCAGCCTATCATTTGTAGTCAGACGACACATGCTTCGCGAGGAACGCATTTCTGCAGCATTTATACTACTTTCATGCTTCTTTTGCCACACCCAACATTCACTTCCATAAAAATAAGCGTAGCGTTTGTACTTAAATGCTATAAAATCAAACTCAGAGCATTTATTTAAATTTAATCAATTACAGGCACTTTAGAATTGTCAAAAAGTCAGTCAGTTAGTCAGAAAGTTGAAGCTAGTTGCCCAATCCAAAACGTAGATCTCTATGAAGAAGAACGGGTAAGAAACTCCACGGACACTGTTTTAAATCAAGATAAGTATTACAAAATCCTGGATACATTATTCTTGTTGCTTCTACATGTGAGAACAAAGTAAAAAACAACAATTCAAAATATAAGATTACAAAAAAAGCCCTGGCAGTTAAGAGCTGACCAATCGCAACTGCCGGCGCCCGTTCACGAACATGACCATCCAGCTCAACCATTTTGTAGGGAACCAAATGATCCAACACACGCGCCACTAACAGCGAGACATATGTGTGAGCATTAAAATGGTTAAATATGATAAAACAGTTGTCTATCCCGATCAAACGAAATACAAGTTAAGCTAGGGCACAGTATGTAATGTTACTTTATTATACCGTGGCTAGTGGTAAATCCATATCTTCATAATTGGATTATAATTTTAATCACAGTGAAACTTTACAGTCCCAGTAATTGAATTCAACCAGGTAATCCACAAAAGGAAAATTTTAAAACTGGCTTTGAGTATGCCGAATGTGCAAAAGTCTTCTGGTGAAAAGTGTCAAAGTATCTAACCTTGTGAAAATCCGGTCGTTTTACAGATTCGCGACTTCCACAATCGTGGTCTAATTAACTTTGTACTAATTTGAACGAATGTTTTTCTTTGAATCCCTTTTAAAAACGGACGCTTCCGTGTTTTGTGTTGGTTCGCACTTTTGAAGTTTCTGAAGGATAATGAGAGTTATTCCAGAAACTTAATTATTATTATAATTTTGATATTATACAAAGTAAAGCTACTATTAAGCTACGTTTTACTGGGTACGTCTTTCACTGACTTGAATGTGCCCTGGCGGTTGAGAGTATGTCATGCTCACTCAAATGTCTCGCTAGTGGTGGCGTGTGTGTTGGATCATTAAGTCCCCTTCAAAATGGTTGAGCTAATTGGTGCAGATCCATGCGTCATGTTCGTGAACGGGCGCCATCAGTTGGGACTGGTCGTCTCTTAGCTGCCATGGCTTATTTTTAATTTAGTATTTTTAGTTTTTAGCTTTTTATTACGGATGCTTTTTAACGTGCACGTCTTTCTACATTGTTCTCACATGTATATTTTCAATATGAACGATGTAACCAATATTTTGTAAAAATATTATGATTTAAAAGAGTGTCCGTGGAGTTTCTTGCCCGTTCTTCTCCATAGGGATCTACTACACTTTGGAATGGGCAACTAGCTTCAATCTTTCCGACTGACCGACCCATTGACAATTCAAAAGTGCCTGAAATTGGTTTATTTGAAATAAATGCTTTGAGTTTGAGTTTGAAAGTATACCTAATTTCATAAAATTTCTTTAAACTATCTTCATTCAACAATTATTCAGCAATGGGACACAATTATTGTTCTAATGTTAAGTAAGAAGATGAATAACAAAAGAAGCTGCCTTATTTAATAATCAAACAGATATTGATAATAAGTACCTATATAAAGTAAGCAAGCCAGCACAATTGGCTGCATATAATCCTCATGTAATAAATTCATACGTTGCATTGCACACAATCTTGACATAATATCTCAACTAGTTTTAGAGTCAACCAGAGTTCTAAATCATCAGCTTTATTCTCGCGAGCCGACTGAAACCGAAACTAGTATAAACAACCCCGATAACATACCTACACGTAGGTTAAGTCACACACACTCGTAAACAAACTTTTATCGTCAAAGAAAATAAACTTCTGGAACTGACCACCAATTTATAACCAATCCATATCTTACAGAAAGAATGGAACATTCCCCGGTTAAAACCCGAAGCACCGCCGGAGCTTAGACAATAGGTATTTGTACATTAATCTTCGGGACTCTGCAAATCCTTTAAGACTTCCGATTCGTTCGATCCGGGGCCGACCGCTGCGTCGATAAATCCAGATTAGAATTCTTTGTCCCCGTCCACAATGAAGTTGATATCTGCTATTAATTTATTGGCTTCTTACCTCTTCTTAGACGTCATTGTTGTTGATTTTGCTTTTCCCTGTGGCTTTGCTCGCGTGTTTTCTTGCTGTCATGCATGTCCATCTCTTTTTCCATTTTTATCTACTTATCCTTGGACTTCATACTATGGTAGAGGATTCCATATTGTGTTATTTTGATCGTAATAACGTAGTCTTTAGGTAATGCAATAACATGCCAAATATGTGGTAGACAGGACGGATTCTCTCAAAACAGCAACACTACACATAATCTAAAACGACACACAAACAAACATTCCATCATAATGAAACTGTACCTAAGTCACATTTATAGAACAGCCATAACATCTGTCATAGCACACAAAGAAGACACACACACAAACACACATACACATTTTAACAACTATCCACAGTTCCAAATGCAATAAACAAACGGAAACGATACATCTCGATTTTTATACCGATTTCTTCGGTCGAGACTACAGTTCTTACTGCATCGATCTTACAATCGGTTCAGTATATCGCTCGGGATATTTTGTTTAGCAATCGATTTTTGGTGGTGTTTCATCGATACGGTATGTACAATATTGTTTTGTGACTATAAATAATTTTCGTTGTGGTAAAATTAGTTTGCCTTGATGTTCGGAATAACAGAACTGTGATTATAATACTGTCTTTCAACGGAGATTATAAAGCTTTTTGATAAGTTATTGTGGTTTATTTCACAGTTTTCTTCATTGCTGTAATATCTTATAACGTTAAAAGCATTTTTTTTTCATCTCGTGTGTTCATGAAAATCTTTCCATAGATAGAAGTATTGATATTGCACAATAGATGATCTTATCATAATCGATTCTATTTTTCTCAAATTCTATTCACATTGTTTTTTCTAAGCCATCATCTCTCCTATTTCTGGATATATTCCTGGGTTTCTTCTCGCCAATTCATCAGGAAGGCATCGCTTTGGAGAGTTTGCTCTTGAATTCCGCCACATAATATCTATTTATTTCAAAAAGAACCTGAGCGCAAAGCAGTTCAGAAATTCCTCTTCAATAATACTGTAAATATTTTGTTGCTATTCATGAACAAAAGCTTCGCCTGCTCGCTACAGTTCTCTTGCGTTATATTCAAAATAGTTTGTGTCAATCCATTGCTAAGTTCAGAGAGATCGGAACACCAAACTCGTAAAATATGGAATAGGTATCTTCGGAATATTTCAGTTTTATAGACTTTGAGATGACGCTTCCAGTTGTAACGTCGAAGAATCTATGAATTTCTTATTGTAGAACTGAAATATTCTTACCACCTCATTTGTGCGATGGTCGCAAAATTTTTATTCTCAGTTGGTTTAATGGGACTTTTGGAGTATCTATGGAATTGTAGCCGCTGTATTGGCTTTTCCCTTACTTACTTTAATTACTTTATTCAGCAAACCAGGTGTCCAAAATACATCCAGCATTAATTGTTGAAAAAGTTGGAGATAAACCACCTTTTTTTTTTTTTTTTTTTTGTTTCGGGGTGGAAAATCCTCATGGATGTCCCCCGCCCTGGGGTGAGCGGAGGGGTCTGTCAGACTCTTACTGATTAAAAACCACCCCGGTGTTCCCTTCCCACACCTGAACCGGGGATCATGGGAACTTGGTCGCCTTCCACGATCCCCGGCTAGTGCCGGCCCGCGGTTGCGGGCCTCCTCAGGCCTGCGAGGGGAGTGAGGTGCAGGACTCTCCCCGCAACGTCCAATAGGGGCGCGCGCGGAACACTACGCGCCGCCGCCTCCCAAACCAACCACCACCAACCAACTTTCTGCGTTTTACTGGTATTTAAGTTGGGAAGGGAAAACTGAATTGTTCTCGCGTAGGGTAGAAGTTTGTATGCGAAAGACGTGCGCAATAGCTAATCTTAAAAATTCTTGTCTTTCATACGTGCTAGGTTTTCCAGTTAGTTTAACTGAGCACGATATTTGCTCAATTATATCTACCTATTTGATGTTAAGAATATTATATAACTAGTGACCCGCCTTGCTTCGTATGGGTGCAATATATAAATATGAGGACATGCCACAACATCGAAATTTCGAATTTATTACCATAAACCTTCCAGAATAAATTCTATAAAAATGATGGTAAACCATAATAAATCCAGTAGGTACCTGGCCGACCGAGCTCTGCTCGGGTGAAAATAGAGAAAACGAATTTTACCAGAAATGAGACCTAGCTAGATCGATTTTTTGGCCCCGTAAACCCTTATATTGCAACTTTAATCGAAATCGTTAGAGCCGTTTTCGAGAACGTGATTTATATAAATATTGCTCATTTAATAGTATAGGAACCTACCTATGTTATGAATGAGCTCAATAAAACAAGTGGACTGTACTTAAATATTGGTATAATACCATTAATTATAAAGATCAACGTTTTAGAATGGAACAATAAAATGCCCGTAGTGGCGCGCGTCTGTGAGCCGAGTGGAGTGAAGGGCGCGCAGCGGCCGTCGCGTACCGGGTTCGGTACCCCGACACCCCGCGCTGTCCCCGCAGTCAATCACGCGCCTATGTGATGCGCCGACAGTTATGTTATTTTATGATTATTACTAGCTTTTGCCCGCGGCTTCGCTCGCGTGTAACTCGGAAATTATCCCCGGGGAACGTACTGCCGGAATAAAAATTATCCTATGCTCGTACCCAGGTCAAGGCCTATCTATCCGTTAAGGTGTGAAAAGGTAACAAATAGACAGACAGACAGACAAATAATAAATTCAAATAATCTTTTTTATACATAAAACAGGTTTGTATGATTCCAAGGCCCGCTTGCACCGAAAACCATAAATACAGTTAGCGCTGAACATTTTTAAAACATCATTCCATCCCTGACAACTTCAAAATTAACAGAAATAGAACAATGTTTTCAATTCGTTTAGCACTCAACGTATTTTGTGATTTGTGGTGCTAGTGGGCCTAAATGTTTAACATAAGAATAATACTTATTCATTTTAATATGATCACCATTAATTTTTGTGATTGACTACCACTGACCCCGTAGCCCGTAAGTGAATGACACATTCAACACACGTACAAGTGTTAACAAAGTTTTTTTTGTGACTATAAATTGTAATAACTTTGACCGAGTAGACCAATTTTAATATGACTATTACTGTATTTATAACCTTTAAATCTCTTAAAAATAAGTACACAAAAATATCAATATTACATGTGAATTTTAAAATCATTCCCTGTGTATGTGTGTTCCCCCTTGAAAAAACGCTGAAACGCGTAATTCTTTATGCCTAACTTAACCCAAAAAAAAAACCCAAATGCTAGGTTTCCCTTACAAACTTTTATCCCCTATATCACCCCCTCTAGGATTATTTTTAAAACAAAAAGTCCTAGGATGCCATCTATCTTTTTGGCAAATTTTATTGAAATCCGTTCAATGGTTTAGGCGTGAAAATGTAACTTAAGACAGAGTTACTTTCGAATTGAATTTATCAAAATCCTATTTAAGCGGACGTCTTCATCATAGTAGCTCCAATCTTTAATTTCAGTTCAATCAGTCGAAAATCTAAGAAGATTTATACAAACTTTCATCCCCTATTTTATCCCCTTGGGGGTAGAATTTATCAAAATCCTTTCTTAGGGGATGCTTACGTCATAGCAGCTATATGCATGCAAAGTCCCAGTCCGATCGGTTTAAAATTTACAAAGTTTCATACAAACTTTCATCCCCTATTTTATCCCCTTGGGGGTAGAATTTATCAAAATCCTTTCTTAGGGAATGCTTACGTCATAGCAGCTATATGCATGCAAAGTCCCAGTCCGATCGGTTTAAAATTTACAAAGTTTCATACAAATTTTCATCCCCTATTTTATCCCCTTGGGGGTAGAATTTATCAAAATCCTTTCTGAGCGGATGCCTACGTTATAACATCTACCTGCATGCCAAATTTCAGCCCGATCGGTTTAAAATTGACAAAGCTTCATACAAACTTTCATCCCCTATTTTATCCCCTTGGGGGTAGAAATTAACAGAATCCATTCTTAGTGGATGCCTACGTCATACGTCATAACATCTACCTGCATGCCAAATTTCATCCCGATCGGTTTAAAATTGACAAAGCTTCATACAAACTTTCATCCCCTATTTTATCCCCTTGGGGGTAGAAATTAACAAAATCCATTCTCAGCGGATGCCGACGTCATAACATCTACCTGCATGCCAAATTTCAGCCCGATCGGTTTAAAATTGACAAAGTTTCATACAAACTTTCATCCCCTATTTTATCCCCTTGGGGGTAGAACTTATCAAAATCCTTTCTTAGCGGATGCCTACGTCATAACATCTACCTGCATGCCAAATTTCAGCCCGATCCCTCCAGTGGTTTGAGCTGTGCGTTGATAGATCACTATGTCAGTCAGTCACCTTTGAGTTTTATATATTTAGATTTTATCGCTATTTGTTTTTAATTTAATTTTTATCTTATTTTAATTTATGAATGGAAATGATGAAAAATTAATTGTTCTCATTCTATCCTGTATTATATCATCATGACAGTTAACATGTTAAAATTTGTAATTTTGTTTAAGCAAGGAGGTTTGTTTATTATTGTGACACTGTAGCTCTTCATACTATTTATATTGCTGTACCCTAGCAGGGTTCATGTCAAATCTGCCTAGCCTTTTCCCAACTATGTTGGGGTCGGCTTCCAGTCTAACCGGATGCAGCTGAATACCAGTATTTTACATGGAGCGACTGCCTATCTGACCTCTACAACCCGGTAACTGGGTAATACGATACCTCTTGGTAAGACTGGTTGTCAGACTTTCGGGCTTCTGACGACCCGTAACGACTATCAAATATCCACGAACGACAGCCGGGACCGACAGCTTAACGTGCTTTCCGAGGCACGGAGGAGTTTCGTTATTTATAGATGGTCACCCATCCACTGACCAATCCCGGCAAGCGTAGCTTAACCTGACGGATCGACCCGTGCGGCTTTTATGACTTAGCCACGAGCTCCTCGCTCCTAGCAGGGTTCATGTATGAAACCTATAAATACTTGTAACAACATTGAACTAATTTAATTTAAAATTAACTACATGAATGCAGCAAATGATGATTATGATTATGATTAGAATTGTATAGTTTAGAAGAAATAAGCGGTCACACAGACTGACACGAAAAGCGACTTCTTTTTACATTATGTGTAAGTTCATACAGATAATGTGATTATTTATTGAAGTAAATAGGTACGGTGCCTAAATGCCTAGAATTAGAAAATAAATCTAGTGTGTTACTTTTCGAGCTTCAAAATGAAGTATCCGATACTTTTAGCAAATAAAGTTATCTAAAAGCTCTGTGATCACCAGTAAATAATATTTGGTTATAGATGCGATCAGCATCACGTACTACGTGTTTTTTTGGAACGGACACAAAATGGAACACGATTACAACATTGTTTCGTTTCAAAAACACGTACGCTAGTAGATTCTTCTCAAAAACACCTTTGTGCTCGTCTTTCTTTATGTATTTTTGTCTATCTTTTGTATGTCGTAATTACAGAAACAATTAAAAATCCATTGTGTCTGAGCCGGTGAGATTCATACGACATTTGAGAAGTTAAGTGGTTTTGAGTGTTCATAAATAAATAAACAAATAATGTACAAATGAGGAGCTCGTGGCTAAGTAATAAAAGCCGCACGGGTCGATCCATCAGGTTAAGCTACGCTTGCCGGGGTCGGTCCGTGGATGGGTGACCATCTTTACATACCGAAACTACTCCGTGCCTCAGAAAGCACGTTAAACCGTTGGTCCCGGCTGTCATTCGTGGATCTATGACAGTCGTTACGGGTCATCAGAAGCCCGAAAGTCTTATAACCAGTCTTACCAAGGGGTATCGTATTACCCAGTTAATGGGTTGTGGAGGTCAGATAGGTAGTCGCTCTATGTAAAATACTGGTATTCAGATGCATCCGGTTAGACTAGAAGCCGACCCCAATATAGTTGGGAAAAGGCTAGGCAGATTTGACATGAACCCTGCTAGGGCACAGCAATATAAATAGTTTGAAGAGCTACAGTGTCACAATAATAAACAAACCTCCTTGCTTAAACAAAATTACAAATTTTAACTGTATGTTAACTGTCATGACGATATAATACAGGATAGGGTGAGAACAATTAATTGTTCATCATTTCCATTCATAAATTAAAATAAGATAAAAATTAAATTACAAGGAAATTACAAAGGACTTTCAGTACTTGCATCCGCCAA
This sequence comes from Cosmia pyralina, assembly GCA_946251885.1. NCBI lineage: Eukaryota > Metazoa > Arthropoda > Insecta > Lepidoptera > Noctuidae > Cosmia > Cosmia pyralina. The sequence continues at coordinate 19,966,291 of OX276353.1, forward strand.
TAATATTCAGTTTCATTACGATGTTGATTTCAGTCCAGCCATAAAGGCACTTCTCAGAAATAAGCGAGTTCCATTTCACTTTGATGATCTCAAATACTTCTTGGAGGATTGAAGTAAAGTTATTCTTGTATTTGATTTTATGCAGTGATTTATTTATGAAGAACTTCATGGAATCTTTGGATAAAAATGTTTTTACTAAGTAATATACATTTTTAAAATAGTTTTCTGTTGAAATGTTATTAAAGAAAAATTGTGAGCATTTCAAAATTGAAACTCGTATAATTTCATTTCATACTTTTCCATAGTATTATTTACATAAATTCAACATCAACCTAACCTAACCCTGTCAAAGCGAGCTACGTATAAAATGGACCCGTGTTTTGTATGTAAAATTTTGTCATACAAGTTTTCGTTTTGAAAGCTTTTCATATTTTGTCTGACAAGTGACAGTTAATTTGAGCCCAAGGCCTTGCAGCGACATCAATCACGCGGGCTGTGCGATGCGGTCCAGATTACATACAAAGTGTACCTTACTCGAATTACTCCATAACGCTATTTCCCTGTTTACTGCCCGGATTGAGGCGTAAATTTTGGGCTTATTTTTTTATTTTAAAAGATACTGAACCTGTTTGCTCTTCGCTTCTGGTATTGATTACAAATTGGATTCAAGGAAATATATGTTATAGGTATGTTTGGTGATCATATTTTACTTTCTCCGAAACTACTGAGCCTGCACTTTTGAATAAAATAGAGAAAACAGACCTTTACTTGTAGATTACAGGAAAACCTATAAGAAGTCTGTGGTCTTAAAATAACATGGTAAATCTCTAATATCGTGAGTATGAATGTATGGGAGAACATGTTTTTCAACTACAATGTTAAGTTTGTTCTTGGGATAAATTCATCTCAACTACGGAACCCTTCATTGTGCGTGGTCCGACATGTACTTGGCCGATTATAAACAAAATTGAGAACGGGTCTTCTCGGGATATTCCTTTTTTCGAGGTTTTTTTTTTTGTTTATAATGTGTACAAATCGCGAAAGTTTGAAAAGTTTAATGTACTTGTTCATGAACACTACAGACTGGAAATTCACTGAAAATTGAATTAGTCAATTTTGATATTTTATTTTCGACCACTGACTTCTTATAAAGTACTTAATACATTTTAACAAAAGTATTTTCGTAAAGGAATGCTGAATATATGCATAACACAACATACCTATTAATTGTATGTATTATATGAGTGAAGTATCTGTCTTGTTCTTTGTTGTTTCTTGTTGTAGAAGAAAAAGACATGTTCTACCGACCCCAAATAAATTGGTATAAGGGAAGGAGAATGATGATGATGATGATATCTATATACTAATAATAAAGCTAAAGAGTTTGTTTGTTTGTATGTTTGAACGCGCTAAGCTCTGGAACTTCCAGTCGGATTTGAAAAAATATTTTTGGATTTCTAGGTTCGCACGATGCTCAGCAGAAGTTAAAATTACTCTCTTTAGAGCCTACTGCACTACGTTATACACTTGCAGCCTTTGGACTAACTACACGCAACGGTCGTACAGTGCCCTTCGAGTTCAGTTTAACAATGCGTTTAGAATGTTGTTGGGTCTCCCCTGTTACTGCAGTGCTTCCACAATGTTTGCGGAGGCGCGCGTAGATTGTTTTTATGCAACAATGCGTAAAAGAGGCACCTCGCTGATTCGGCGAGTGCGGGGGAGCTCCAACAGCATGTTGGCTGCGCTTGCGGAAAGGATCGATTGCGCCTACATTAATCACTGCTGTAGATTGCACATTGAGCGCAGATAATGTGGCAACGCTAGCAAATCTATTTATTGTTTTGTTAATAATCTGTTATTTCAATAATTTTATAATGTAAAGATTTAATTGTGTATTTTATTTTATTATTAATGTGACTGTATATGAATATGTATGTTTTAATTTAATGAGTCTGTGAAACTCGAAATAAATGATTATTATAGTCCAGTCCTTGAGGAAGGCTTTAGGTTATTTAACATCACGCTAGTTCCTTCAGGAGCTGAGCAAAAAGAAAAAAAGTCAGAAAGAACGCTAATCAAAAACGAAGAAGCGCGGGCGATGCCACGTGACGGGGTGGGTCGGGGAACCAGAAATTTCACGCGGACGAAGTCGTGGGCAGAAGCTAGTTATCCATATAGGTACTTAACAGTAGATGCTCGACCGCGAACCACTTAACATGATTAAGCGATCGATATGGAACGTGTGTAGTATCGACAATGGCTAGCGGTCACATCTTGGGTGACATTCCGGTTCATTGTAACACCCCATATCAACTGAAGATAATTTACCCCTTATAATGACGGGGTACTCAGGTACCCCGATCAGATTCCGTATTATTTGTATTAAGGTTAGGCTGTCGTAGGGTTAAGTTGAAATTGAAATTGCTTTGTTTTGCTATATTTTGTTAATGGGTACGGGATTTTGGTGCGTATAAATTGTGGTACAGAATTATGGGAATATTGAGAAAGTAATATCTGTCTAACGGCTATGTCAATCGTTGACAGACAACGCTCAGCCTAAAACGCTGGGTCTAGAAGCATGAAATTTTGCACAAGAGTTAAAAGGTGATCACTAGGGAAGAAGAAGAAGATATGATGTGATAAGGCAACGGTGCGGTTTAAAAGAAGATCTAGTGACAAAAATTGAAAAGAGAATGCTTAGATGGTTTGGTCTTGTTGAGAGGATGAGTGAAAGGTGACTAACAAAAGGTAACAATGCAGATTTTAGTGGACGCCCTAGAAGGACATAATTATAGAGAGCTTATTGGTGATATTCTTCAGAAAGGTCAGGTGTGTAGTACTCGCAACCGGCGTGAGTGTATGGCAAGATGAACCTAAACGAAGCAAAAGGAGAATGTAAGGATCGTAGCAGGTGGCGTTCCTTAGTTTCTGCCTACCCGCATGGGAAGAAGGCGTGAGTATGTATACTATCCACTACTAGACTCGCGCACTGAGGGTTCCGTTCGGATTACTGAAAAAACTTTTTTACAAAAAAATACAACCGACTTCCAGAAACAACTACAAAGTGAAAAATAACTTTAATTTCGGAAGTCGGTGTCTAGTTAAATGTATTTTCGTTTTTTGCCACCGACTTCCGAAATTAAAGTTATTTTTCACTTTGTAGTTGTTTTTGGAAGTCGGTTACATTTTTTTGTAAAAAAGTTTTTATTTTTCACTTTTTACTTGTGGAACCTACCCCATACAAATTCTAATACCCACTACCTGCAAAACAAACTAGAACATCATCCATATAAAAGTGGGGAAAAAATATGTATTATTGAATCTAACTCAAAAACTACCGAAGGAAAGTTAATCAATTTTATATGAGACCAACTGTGATGTATACCCTCTCGAATAAAACAAAAAAAAATCCAAATCGGTCCAGCCATCTTCGAGTAATCGGGGAACATACGAATTGAGAACCTCCTCCTTTTTGAAGTCGGTTAAAAAGTGTGCTATTTAGAGACATTGTTTTATTTTTCCTGTAAAATTTATATAAACTTCTATCACAGAATAATTTTAGTTTTTTCTCTATGCAAACTTCGGAGATAAAGGGGGCAACGGTATTTTTTTTTTTACATTTTTCATCAAAAGTTGAAAACTATGCGGCCCACAAAGTAAAGCGCCTGCCGGGGTTCGAACCTGCAACCTACAACTCGTAAGTCGCGGCAGTTACCACTGGGCCACCACTGCTCTACAGGTACTATAGGTACTATGGACAAAACTTAAGCATGCTCACTTAAGAAAATATTCCTGTGAGAGCGCAGCTAGTGCACACATGTGCATGTGTAGTGTGAACATTATGTAATGGATTCGTGAGCCGTGCATGCGATTATCGCCTTTGAGGTCATCATGCGGAACTTTGGGCCATAGTACACCTCTGCCTAAACCTTCTGGTAAAACATTCCTGATGTTATTAAGTTCTGCATTAATTTATCAACCGAACGAATTGCCTTGCCCATACCTTTCCATAACTTGACTATAAAAGATGTCTGTAATATTTTCGAGACCTCAACCAGCCTTCTTTATGGAGGTCAAATCTCAACCAACAATTTATTGCAAGGTCTTAATGATAACCAGACCGTAATTACTTATCGCTTATATTAACCCTTGAATGTCCAAGTAGACTATTAATTCACTGTCAGAACAGACCATGTTACAGTCTCAAGGTTATTCTTTGTTAGAATTTGAATATTCTTAAAAAAGTTAGATTAAAAGCTTTCATCACTCAGCATTAGGTTGTTTTAATTATAATGTTCGTGTAAAAATGGAAGAAGGTTGTAGATTTTTTTAGGGTTCCGTACCAAAATGGTTAAAAGGATCCCTTATAGTGCGACTCAGTCTGTTTGTCTGTCCGTCTATCACAGCTGGATATCGCAAAAACTACTAATGCTATCAACTTGAAATTTGGAACAGTTTTAGATGACGTTTGCCCAACTATTTTGCAAATAAGAAAGATTTTTTTTTTGCAACCTGTACTGAAAGTCTTAAAAATTCGAAGTGGGGCTACTAGAGCATGTGGGGTACCATATGAAAGAGCACTGTTTGCACATTCTCACACATTTTTTGTTCTTCTTTTTAAATTATTTCATCACCACTGCTCTACGGTAAATGAAAACATCGTGAGAAAATCGGCATGTCCACCAAAAAATTCGAAGATGTGACATCTACTAACCCGCACTGGGCCCGCGTGGTAAATTATGGCCCGCTCCCTCTTACCGAGAGGAGGCCTGTGTCCCAGCAGTGGCAACATTATAGGCTGATTATGATTATTATAGGCTGATCAGAATGTTGGGCCACAAAAGGGATAAATGAAAAGCAGTTGCATGCAGCTGAGATGAGAATGCTAAGAGGGATGTGTGGTGTTACACGAATGGATAGAATAAGAAATGAGTACATAAGAGGAAGTCTAAAAGTGGCACCGGTGACTGAAAAGTTGTGCGGAAATCGGTGTGTGAAAATGTCGTGAGGAAAGTTTGAGTATGAATGTCGATGGCTATAAGAGTAGGGGAAGACCAAAGAAACGATGGATGGATTGTGTGAAAGATGACATGGCTAGAAAGGGGGTGACTACCGAGATGATGAATAAAAGAGAAGTATGGAAAAAAAGGACATGTTGCGCCGACCCCAAATAGATTGGGATAAGGGCAGGAGAATGATGATATGCGGTTATGCGGTGTACCATAGTATGCCCACATTACTCAAGTTACCTATGTTTAAGTCCCATGTAATAAGAGGCGAGCCTATTGCCAGCAATCGGGCACAAATCCAGACTTCGGGCTGCTTCTGAGAAATTCCCGATAGAAAACCCTAATAACACTTTGCCCGACCTGAGAATCGAACCCAGGACTTCATGCTCAGCAGGTAGCGCTTGCGACCACTACACTAACGAGGCAGTCTCTGAAAATATTACAAACATCTTTTATTTATAGTAAAGTTGTGGAAACGTATGGGCAAGGCAATTCGTTCGGTTGTTAAATGAATGCAAAAATGTGGTTTAATTAGTTAAGTGGCATTCACCTCAGCGCGGTTTAGTTGAACCAGTTGCCATTTTGGTTTGTTGTTTTAAATGATTAATATTCACTCTTTCCAATGAATCAAAATATAAATTGGAATGCGTGATGTTTGTTACATTGAATAACAGAAAGGATTTTGATATGCGTAGCTGCATCATTAACATCAGGAATAGCTCACAGGCCTTATTCCGTTTAAATACGTGAGTACTTTTTTTCTAGTAATCTTTAATGACCATACCCACATATACATATACACACACATAACACACACACACACACACATATATATATATATATATATATATATATATATATATATATATATATATATATATATATATATATATATATATATATATATATTTATACACATATAAACATACACACACACATACACAGACACACACATATACATATGACATATATATATATTTTTGGTATAAAATATGTTATTTCAAGGTTATCCATAATTCTTTACCGGACATCATGTATAAAGCTTCTGTATACTTAATGTCCGGTAAAGAATTATGGATAACCTTGAAATAGCATATAATAGACCTTATAGCTGTTCTAAAAAAAAAAACAAATAAGAAATATTCCAAGCAGTAAGATACGATTTTTTTTAATACGTGCATTATCTAGTCACACTATTTACTGCCTCTTTGTCAGCATAGTCAACGTACAATATTATAACAACAAATAACCGATGGAATTAATTCATTTGTGGTCGTGGTGAAGAAGATTGTAAAATAAGATAAAAAAAAGGTTTGTTTTCTTTTTCTAAAAATCTTAGGTACACATCAAGCTATAAATTTCCAGTTTACACTGACCTCTCACTGTAAGGAAATCCTATACAATGCGAGATCAGCTTATACTGGAAATTATAGCTTGATCTGTAGCCGTGCGTACTACTTGGCATATTTTCTTTAGAACGGCTATAAGATCTATTATAAACTATTTCAAGGTTATCCATTCTTTGCCAGACACCCTGTATATTCAGCTCATTACCGGTCATAATGTCGTAATTATTATTGCCCAAGGTTTATATTATATTGCCCAAGAAATTATCCCACGTGACCTTAATACCAAAATAAATAAATATCCTATACCAATATACCCACAAAACAGATAAAGATCTGTTCTGTGAACATACCTATAAAAAATATTAATAATGTGGATTCCAAACTGCAGCTTCAGAATAAAAAATTCTAATAAACCGTCCTTTCAGTTCTTTACTATTTATCAAGATAAAGAAGGTGGATGACGTAAAAAATAACAACTTTATCTAGATCTCCGTGAAAACAAAGTGGTTATTTTTGTAACATTTATAAAGCAGAGCCAGTAAATCACACGTTAGTCAATGTGGTGAGCGCTGGCCACTCGATAAATCCCCGTCGTTTGTGCTACAAGTAGAGACAGGGCTTACAGTGCTTAAACGAAAAATTGTACAGTTAAAATCAATACTTGCTAGCGAACATGTGGGAAAATAGAGAATATTTTACGGTCATTTCGAATGAATTCACGTCCACCACTAGACTTGATTTTTTCTTGTTACTCACACGATGATAGCTACACCTTACATAGCTTGCTTGCCTTGCTTAGCTCCGATGGGATCCGAAAATAGTGGAGTTTTTAAAGAAAACACTGAATTATTTATGTATTTTACAAAAATATAAAACTGAAGTATTCTGACGAACCTAACATGCTCGTAATACGAATAAACACACTATACTTTTTTAACCGACGAAAAAAAGGAGGTTCTCAATTCGACACGTATGTTTTTTTTTTATATATGACCACGCATAACTTTATACAGAGTCGTCCGATTTGAACATTTTTTATTTTATTCGAGAGGCTATACCTCAAAGTTGGTCCCATATAAAATTGAATAACTTTCCTTGGGTAGATTTCCAGGTAACTTCAATAATACATATTTTGATGTTCTAGTTTCTTTTGCAGGTAGTGATATTAGAATTTGTGTGGGGTAGGTAAAACACAACTAAAAAGTGAAAAATAAAAACTTTTTTTACAAAAAAATACAACCGACTTCCAAAAACAACACTATAAAGTGAAAAATAACTTTAATTTCGGAAGTCGGTGGCAAAAAACGAAAATACATTTAACCAGACACCAACTTCCGAAATTAAAGTAATTTTTCACTTTATAGTGTTGTTTTTGGAAGTCGGTTGTATTTTTTTGTAAAAACGTTTTTGCAACATACGTTTTGTAATATCTAATAAACTTACCGTACCACCACTTCTCGTCTTGATTAAGATAGGGAAGCGTTCAAGAGTCACCTTTCACGCGCCTTTGTGTGGTCCGTCCGGTGGCTAGACGCAAGCACAATATACCTACTATCAAGCAAAGCTTTACGTAATATAAGCAGTAATTTAAAGTAAACCAGTCACAACCACAAAGTTACATCGTCCGATTTAAGCCGGTTGCAGACCGAAAACTAAGCTATGCCAAGGCTAAACTAAGCTATGCCAAGCAAGCTAGGCTAAGCTAAGCTAGAAATAAATAGCGTGCACACCAACAGCTAAGCCAAAGCTCAGTACGTACAACAAAGAACACTGGACAGCACTGGCGAAGGATGTGCAAAGGGTGTGCGGGGTAGCGGGAGGGGCTTAGCTTAGCTCGTGTAGCTGCGCATCGGCATACACAACTAACTTAGCTTCGCATATTTTAGTTAGCTCACATAGCTTAGTTCGCATAGTTTGCGGTCTGCACACAAGTATGGAAAACTGCGTCAGCTATGCGAGCTAAGCTAAACTAACTTAGCTTAGCTCTTGGTCTGCAACCCGTATTAATGATGTGATGATGTAGTGATGTGTGTAGATATATGCAATTATTAAGCCAACACCTTACTGTTCGCATGGGTTTCATAAAAACTAGTTGAACAGAGCTATGATAACGTCAAACTACCATTCTTCCTGGTTGGTATTGGTGATAACTTTAACCATTCATGATTACCAATCAATAGGACAGGCGTTTGAATATGGACCATTGATTGTACTCATACTTGTTATTAACTCAATCTGCCTAGCCTTTTCCCAACTAAGTTGGGGTCGGCTTCCAGTCTAACCGGATGCAGCTGAATACCATTATTTTACATGGAGCGACTGCCTATCTGACCTCCACAACCCATTAACTGGGTAATACGATACCCCTTGGTAAGACTGATTGTCAGACTTTCGGGCTTCTGACGACCCGTAACGACTGTCAAAGATCCACGAATGACAGCCGGGACCAACGGCTTAACGTGCTTTCCGAGGCACGGAGGTGTCTCGGTATGTAAAGATGGTCACCCATCCACGGACCAACCCCGGCAAGCGTAGCTTAACCTGATGAATCGACCCGTGCGGCTGTTATTACTTAGCCACGCGCTCCTCATACTTGTTATTAACTAAAACCCAAAAATATCAAGTGGGAACTGTGTCTTTACATTGACATGTCAGTCATAACATCCGGACCATTCACTTTCTACGTTTAGGTTGAAATGATAATTATGTTCAAAATATACAAGACAGAAATATAAATTACCTACTAGCTTTTGCCCGCGGTTTGCCCGCGTGGATGTCGGAAATTATCCCACGGAAACGTACTACCGTAGTAAAAAATATCCTATGTCCTAATCCAAGTCATGGTCAAATTTCATCCAAATCCGTTCAGCCGTATTATCGTGAAAGTGTAAGAAACAAACAAACAAACTCACTTTCGCATTTATAATATTAGTTAGGATTACTACTACTATTTAAAAAAAAATATAAATTATGAACGTCACCATGTCACCTTCTTCTATATATTTTTTCTTTTTTATTAGCCTACATTGTGTTCCACTGCTAGGCAAAGGCCTCCCCTATTTCCCTCCAAACCTCCCTGTCTTGTACGATCTCATGTTGGCCCTGAAAACCTTATCAGATCGTCACACCTTCTAGATATACACCACTAATTTTTAATTAGTACAAATACTTAAAGGGCTTATTTGAGAAGGTCTTGTTATTATATAGGTATGTAAAGTCTCAATAAATAATATTCATAAACAGCAAAGTTATAAGCGTTTGTTTATATCCCAAAATGTTACTCAGTTTATGGAAATATGTACAGGCTACCTAATAGTATACATTAATCATGGAAAAGCACTGCGCGTAGTATTTTCTAGTAGCAATTGTTATGAATGATTGATTCAATTATGAAATTTATGAATTTACCAATTATGACAAATTTTCGTGGACTATTTTGGTATTTAATTTTTTTGATTTTTGACTACTTACACAAATATGATCAGTAACGGGTACGGATAGAGGCCCATTTTTTTTGTACTAATTAATAAATAGTAGTGTAGGTCGAATTAAATAGCATTAAAGAAGATCTCTAGTTCCAAAACAAAAAAAAAAACCACCCAACATATCTACGTCCGTATAACCTACCCACTCCGTACTTATTATACCTAGTTACCCATAGTTATACTCGTTCACCGCGATATTGCATTGTGTCGTTATCTGTCCGAGGTGATAACTGCGTCCATTGTGTGGAGTCACAAATCGCCATTGTTAGCCAGCGCAACGGACTGGCAAGGCTGGTAAATGCCCACACCTATAGGGTAGATAAAAGGTAAATTAACATCGTGTGACCATGTTAATTTACTCTTGAATTGGGTGGTGGAAGGGTAATACGGACATATTTTCTTAGGATGGCTTTAAACCAATCACCAATTGCATGTCCGACGGGAGTTTACGCTGGTTGCCTACTTGGTGAAGGTGCTACGTGGAGTGGAGAGTAACCCGGGAGTATTGCAGCGCTTGAGTCTGTGTGTGCCTGACCGCTACGTTTGGAGGCGGCGCAGCCCGCCACTGCTACTGGTACCTACAGCCAGAACTAACCTGCTTGCCAAGGCACCCCTTACCAGAGCTATTCGTACCATCAATTACCTTCAAACTCAGATTGATGTGTTTGCATGTTGTGTGAGTGAATTCGCAAGGGTATTACTATTTATATTATGCTACAAGCAAAATAATACTTAATTTTTTTTCTTCAATCTGTAAGTAAAGTAAGTTTGTGATTATGTTGTACTGATAAGTTTGTACTATGTGACGTAAGTAATTATGGTATATTATGTTTTCGTGATTTGAATGGTGTAATAATTTAATAATGTTGTTAGTTTTAATTTTTTATAATTTAATTATTGTAAGTATGTAGCTTAGGTTATTAGTTTAAGTTCTTAACTGTCGCATTAGGGTAAAACCCTGTAATGGTAGTTTAAGCTGTTATAAATAAATAAATAAATAAATAAATAATAAATAAAATATAACACATACAAGACTTTGTATTTATTTCGATGACGATCTTTAGTAAATTGTAGGTGAAAAAGCGAGCCTTATATGACGTTTGTTTTGTATAGAACTTTTCCTAAGCTCCACCAGAAAAATCGACTAGTCTTTACGACGCAAAAAAAGTTGGAAACTTTATATTATTCAGGCCGTATCGATAACAAAAAAATTATACGATGTTCAAACAGCCATAATACTGTAATTTAGGTACTTAGAACAACTTAAAATATGCGCAAACAATATCCGAACAACGCGCCAAAACAAGTAGAATAACGATGAAAAACAAGTTTGAAAAGATAATAAAATTTATTTTTCTTTTTTACTGCCAGGAATTTTTATATCGGCAACACCTGACTTTCTTTTTTATTCGTTCTGGAATCATAATCGTACCCTAACTATAGGTACCTGAAAAGTTTTCGTACCTTATTTTAGTAGCTTTATTTATGAATTTTTGTTTACATTCTTTATAATTTATTCTCGCAAATTGAATTTTTTTTCTTGCAACTCTCGATTGAAACTTCAAGATATTATAAAACTTGCCTAAGTTTTTGCAATTTGCTGGCATTTAATCAGGTTTCCAACTATTTACTACAGAGAAACGTTATCTGTAATAGTATAGGCAAATATAATCTTTGCAACCACTTATTTTTTCTTTTGACAGCTCTAGTACTAATCAATTAGTGATGTCCTAATGCGTTACTGATTCGATTTTTTATAACAATCAACTTTATTTATGAAGAAGTCTTAATAGATTGAACACAATGATATTTTATTTTAAAGAAAATTTTAAAGAAAAAACAGCGTCCATGAAGTATTGCATTTTTTTTTTGTCTATGGCTGCATAATCAGTCTATAATGTTCCCACTGCTGGGACACAGGCTTCGTCTCTGTGAGAGAGAGTGGGTCGTAATCCACCACGCGAGCCCAGTGCAGGTTGGTAGATGTCTCATGTATTCGAATTTTTGGTTTTGGCATGCCCTAGCCGGTTTCCTCACGATGTTTTCGTTAACCGTTTTGAGAGCAGTGGTATTGAAATAATTTTCACAAAGTAAAGCGCCTGTCAGGGTTTGAATCCACGACCTACAACTCGTAAGTCGCGGCCGTTACCACTGGGCCACCACTGCACTCTCAGCATCTATGGTTCGATAGATATATCCTATCAATAGATAAGGAACTTCATAGGCGTGCTTACGTCAAAAGTAAATTAAATGGTTGGAAAGAGTACCGATAAGAGTGTCGTGGTGACACCATAGGAGATTTTTTTTTACTGGCCATTATTGTTCTACTGCTGGGCAAAGGCCTCCCTACTCTCTTTCCACCTCTCTCTTCTGTCCAGAGCTGCCAAGGACCAATCTTTATTAAAGGAGTCCAGCTCATCCCACCATCTCCATCTGGACCTGCCGCAATGTCGTTTACCATTAAGCGGGACCCAGAGGGCCGTAAGTTTGGTCCATTGATCGTCTGACATGCGGCATTCCCCATGTGTCCAATTCAATTCCATTTAAGTATGGCAGCTTTCCGAGTGACATCCGTTCCATCACTAAAATAAGTGATGTCACTCGTAAAGAAGAATTATAGAAATATTTTATCATACAACATACCTAATAGTAGTAACCTGCCTCTAAAATTTCTATACTCCCAAAAACTATCAAACATTTACTTTTTCGTATTTCGACCTCGTCACTTCGACCCTCAATATGCGACCTCCGTCTCGCATTAAGCGCTAGAGTGACCGTAAACCCTCCCACAGGACCTCTGAGTGTGAAACGGTGAATATTTTATTCATGAACACCGAACATGAACAACATTCTTCAACAAACACTAAAGGCTTAGCAGATCCCCGTTTGAGGTTCACTGATAAAAAACTTTGGCCGAAAATGAGTTAACTTACACGTATAAAAAGAAAAAAAAAATATCTGTTTATTACTATATCGTCACAAGTTAGATAAAACCCAAAGCCTAGCCTAGCTATTAAACCTAAACTATTTAAATATCTTCTTCTTTCTTTTGTATCTTCTTAATATTTTTTTTTTCTTTTGTTTCTTCTTTTATTTATCTCGTGTGGAGCGATATAGCCTACTAACAGAGACAAAGATGGTATTCGAAAAATATAGTATGCATGCATTTTCCGGATTGGAAGCGTTCAGTTGGCATAAAAGACTGCACGTATCGAGTAAATGAAAACCAAACAAAAACATGTACAGCAAATTCCGTTAACGAAAAGTCAAAAATCCACTTACGTACGCTTCGTACAAACAACTAACTCCAAATGATCACCGTTAGCAAAGCTCGCATCGAAATTCGAGCCTTTTGTTTGTGAACCCTGCAAAGCTTTTAATCTTTAATTTTTATTTCGATTCGATTGAAAAAATGTTTTCGATTTCTGCCAACGTGTATTTAAAACTGTGTGTTTGTTTTTTTTATTCGTTTTCATTGCTTGTTGCTAAAAACTGTTGGTTACGTATGTCGGGAATAAAAGCGAATATTGTTGACTCGAATGACACGCGGTTTAGTGTGCGTGAAACGATGGATTTTCCTGTTATTTTGTATATTTACCGTGGCAAAACAAATCGATAAATCTCTGAAATTATGAAACTATTCCTGCTGTGGTCACTTTTAGAATGGAGTGATGACCACTCTTCAGCCAGAAAACCCTAGCTTGCTTAAATAATCAAGTTAGCCCGTAGGTCCTGTAGGCATAGACAAATGACATTCGCTTCGGAGCTATTCTATTTCCACAATCGCTATCAACGCATCTCTTTGGAGGTTATCGTTGGCATTGACTTACGATCACGTGACATTTCGATAGCTTATGTCAACCCCATACATTTTTTGGCTTTTTTACTAGCGTCATCGCTAATTGAATGTTACTTTGTCTAAGCCCGCTGATTATCTCACAAGTTTATACGACAGCGGACAGGGTTCTGTCTATTGTGACAAGCTACTGACTCGTTGAAAAGTCCAACGATCGACTTCATGATGACTGTTTGACCAGATAAAAATGAGATGTTTCCAGAAAATTGTCAATCACATGTCTCCTTCCATTAGTCACCTCTCAGGTCCCATTATTCCTAACATTCAATTAATAAATGAATATTGATTGATGTATCTTTTTCCTCGCTGAACGGTCCATTTATCATAAATAAAAGAACATCATTTATCAAGGTTCTATCGCAAATTACTCCCGAAATTGGTATTGCTTGCTCTTCATTTATAAATTCGTCTGAATTGTAAAGAGATGCCTATGTTTGATAAGTGGTTTCATTTAGAATTTTAATGGAGTCTAGCTTCTAAGGGTCATGTTTGGGTTTGAATATAGTAATTCTGTTTTGATAATTCAGTGATATCATTGTCTGTGTACAGCCCTGGTCTTATTTAAATAGTCTTCAATATGTTCATTATACCATTGTCTCGTGTACAATTAATATGATCAATACTGTTAATTTTCAAGTTTGGGATTCGCCTAACACTAAACATTGTCATACCTAATCTAATCACAAATAAGCATATTGACATCGACAGGATAATTAAATAATAATCTCTGCCTGTAATTTTGCCAGGTTAGGGCAAAGATCCGTTATACAGGGAAAGACTAATTAAGGCGTATACATGATTTATCAGAAAGGTGTGGTCAAAATTAAGGTTGTGGTACGGACCACTAAATTGAACAACTTTCTCTTTCTCAATACCTACTCGCCGCAGATGTACGGGACAGCTGATTATTTTTTCGTGATTATGATGTTGGTCCCATGGAGAAAGACGTTCAGTTTGATGGTCGTACCACAACCTTAAATTTGACCACACTTTTCTGGTACACCTTGTAGAGTCGCCAATGACTGAATTTTTACTCCTTATAGTCACAGGCACCATGTGGGCAGTACTTGTAAGTGGTTTTAGATTTTAGACTAATGTTTCCAGAATCCCTGACCATATTTTTACTTTTTACTCTTCATAAGTCCATGGTGTGTATACTACTCATCATCTGCCTAGCCTTTTCCTAACTATGATGGGGACGGCTGCCAGTCTAGCCGGATTCAGCTAAATATCAGTATTTTACATGGAGCGACTGCTTATCTGACCTCAAGAACGCAGTAACTGGGTAATACGATATCCCTTGGCAAGACTGGTTGTCAGACTTTCGGGCTTCGGACGACCCGTAACGACTGTCAAAGATCCACGAATGACAGCCGGGACCAACGTCTTAACGTGCTTTCTAAGGTACGGAGGAGTCTCGGTATGTAAAGATGGTCACCCATCCACGAACCAACCCCAGCAAGCGTAGCTTAACCTGATGGATCGACCCGTGCTGCTGTTATTACTTAGCCACGTGCTCCTCGGTGTGTATACTACGTATAAATTATTGAAAAAGTCACATTGTTGGTCCAAAACATATTTCAAACTTGCATTCTTTAGCTTAACTTAGTCCCGACAGAATGTAAACAACATATATCAGATTGCTAAACGTTACATGCAAGTCACAATGATAAATGAACCCAATTTGTACTCGCCCGTGAAAGCTTAGCCATAAGTGGCTTAAACACGAGGTAGATATCATTACACAACGCTGCATTAGGTGTTTGACGGGTCAGTGGCCTAATCACTTGAACGAAGATTTCAATCATATACTTATATTTATAATAAAGTTAACAGAATCCTTAACTTCAACCCACTAACAAAAAATAAAACTAAGATAAAACTGAACACATGGCTTCAAACACTACCAACTTTATTTACTATTGATTACCAACAGACGGAAAACTTTCTTAAAGAACAATACACGTGAGAATTAAATAATAATGTAGGCAAACAAAATCAGATATCTAAACCAAAGTCCAGTCACGAAGCACAACCGCTCACACAAACACACACACACACACACACACACACCCCACCTCACACACACACACACACCCCACCTCACACACACACACACACACACACATACATACCACTCAAGAGCATGCATGTACTAAATTCCCTTCGTTTTATGATAATATTTTAATTTTAATTTTTGTTGCATAAATTGTTAATGTTCCAAAATCGGGTGAAGACACTGACTCCTGTAACACAAGTACCACCTAGCACAGGAGTTAGGGCTTCAATTGAAAATGTCTCCATTTTTTATGTCAATTTTTTTTTTTAATTTTTTTTTTTTTTTTAATTATTGGAACGATTTCATATTCTCTTAGTAACCTGAAGAGATATCTATTAGCAAAAAAAGTGCCTGTCTCGAGCGTAGCTAGCGTAGATTAGATAGACATCCCTCTTAAAAATACATTCAACAGGCCCTCTAGTTATGTCAATAAAAATATACAATAAGCTACCCGAATCAATAAGAAAAGAAAAAAAAAATCCAACTATTCATAAATAAATTAAAAAAAACTATTAATAAGTAAATGTTACTACAGTGTAAACGAATATTTAAATGGCAAAAATTTAGAACTCATGTAAAATACGATTGTTGTTTTTCATTTTCTTTTTGTTTTTTATGTTTCTAGACTAATTTAGAATATAAGATAAACGATAAGTCGTTGTCACTCTCTGCTATCCTTCTGCTGCTATGCCCGACAGGATCCACGATTGTTCTATATATAATGTTTACCACCTAAGCATATACATTGTGGAATGCAATAAAAATTGAGAATTGAATTGAGATTATTGATGGCTTTCTGTTATTCACTACTATACTATCCGCATTAAATATTAGAATACTCTGCATCAAAAGGGTCTCTGAAGCGATCAATTGTAATAGTCAATTTTTACGTGATTGATGCGCAAATTCATCGTCTACCAAATGCTACTGAAGCGATTGACAATATTACTGCGATAGAAATTGATGGCAATTTTACAATTGGAATTGATTGATTCGTAATTTCTTTTTAGTTCATTTTATAGTAGTAGTAGTAGTAGTGGTGGTAGTAGTGGTAGTGGTTTTGTAGTAGTTTTGTAGTTTTTTTTATTTTTTTTTTTAACTTTGTTTTAATTCTCTGAATTCTGTGGTCGATGATTTTGGTACACGGTAAAACTCTAATGAGTTTGTGATTGCATCAGCTTTAATATATAAAAGTAGGTGTACTACTGAATTATTGAATAGGCAAATAAAAATAATAATAATGTGTCAAACACAATAAATAATTCTAAGTAATGCCCCAAATATTAATTCAAAAACAAGAAAGAACCCAAATGACATCACTATTACACGAGCAAACACGTCATCGATTCATAAATCGTACGCAAACAAAAGATTAAACAAAATGATAAAACAAAACACAACTCGATACTTTGTACTCGGTAATTTGTTCGTAAAATCGAATGGCTTTGAATCGATATCTAATTACGAACACACGCGAGACACAGGCAAACTCGTTATTCTTGTTCATAGATGTGGAAATGTATGAGATAATGACGAGTTTGCTGTAAATTTTTATTCAATAGGATTAGTGAAGCTTTTCTTTTGTTTTATGGTTGCATAAAGCCGTCTAGAGACTATATAGTGCTTATCTTAGCGTGTTTTGTTTTCGATTTATCTTCAGATGTTTGGATTTTTATTGTATTGCTTGTTCTTGTTTTAGATTATTTGATGGTTGTTTTGGGTGTTAGGATTTACTGCTAGAACAGTTTGATTGTGGTTTAATATGTCAATATGTCTAACAGGTTATAGATATCTGCCTTGAAGTCAAGCACTTTTAGCTATCGTGCACAATATTATTTTGATCTGAAAAGCTAATATTTTGAATGGTCACACAAAACCGAATTAACAAGGTGCAGTGGGTGACAGTAATTAAAATGGGAAAGACATTTGCATCCATTAAGCATTTCAAAATCCGATTTAAAAAAAAACTACTTTTATAACGTTAAATTCGAAAACTGCCTTGCCTTTTTAACTAAAAATTATGTTTTATACACATTCTGGATTTTGACTCCAAATTATTTTAAACTAGCTTGTTCTCGCAGTTTCGCTCGCATGGAGGTCGGAAATTATCCCACGGGAACGCATTACCGGGATAAAAAAGTATCCTATGTCCTAGTTACGGTTACGGTTTACCCAAGTGCCAAATTTCATCCAAATCTGTTCATGCGCTTTAGGGTGATAGCGTAACAAACAAACAAGCAAACAAACTCACTAACGCATTTATAATACTAGCTGCGTCATGCGGTTTTGGCCTCGTAGACCGGGATAAAAAGTGGCCTATGTGTTAATCCAGGGTATAAGCTATTTACATAACAAATTTAATCCAAATCAGTCCAGCCGTTTGAGCGTGAAGAAGTAACAAACTCACACACACTCACAAACTTTCGCCTTTCGCATTTCCTGTGTGCGTGATTACCTATACTATGTTGGGGTCGGCTTCCAGTCTAACCGGAATTAAATTACACCTATTTTAAATTACTCATATTCCGTTTAATCCCTAGCGTAGGTAGATATTATTCCACCAAACTATTACTTACTTCCCGCATCAGTAATTAAGATAATAATTATTCACGAAGCAATAAGGTTAACGGTGCGATCATAGCTCAAGCTCATGAATTTTCATCTCACTCTAATCTGTATGCATCTTCTCTATTACCTATTTTACAATATTAGCTACAGTTCTCGGTAATTAACGTTTGAGCCAATTTCAATTAACAGGATGTTACTTTAAGCCTTTTCTGTGTAATCCTACTTGTTTTAATAGGACTTTGTAACACAGTATTTAAAATGAGGCTTTGAATGGATGTGATACCAATTAGAATTCGTAAGAATTTGAATGATTTTATGTATTTCTTTTTTTTTTTTTTGAAGGTCAAGTGCGTAGTACTCGCAACCAGCGTACGTGTATGATCTGATGTATGAACGTAAACGAGGCAAAAGGAGTATGTAAGGATCGTAGCAGGTGGCGTTCTGTAGTTTCTGCCTACCCCCATGGGAAGAAGGCGTGAGTTTATGTATGTATGTGTATAATTTATTTATGATTCTTCTTCATCCTATGTAGAGTAGGAGAAATCTCTTGAAGTTAAAGTTTCTTAGAAAAAAACTTTTTTACAAAAAAATACAACCGACTTCCAAAAACAACACTACAAAGTGAAAAATAACTTTAATTTCGGAAGTCGGTGTCGGTGTTAAATGTATTTTCGTTTTTTGCCACCGACTTCCGAAATTAAAGTTATTTTTCACTTTGTAGTGTTGTTTTTGGAAGTTGGTTGTATTTTTTTGTAAAAAAGTTTTTATTTTTCACTTTTTAGTTGTGTACCTACCCCACACAAATTCTAATACCACTATCTGCAAAACAAACTAGAACATCATCCATATAAAAGTGGGGAAAAAATACGTATTATTGAAGCTAACTCAAAAACTACCGAAGCAAAGTTAATCAATTTTATATGGGACCAACTGTGATGTATACCCTCTCTAATAAAACAAAAGAAATCCAAATCGGTCCAGCCATCTTCGAGTAATCGGGGAACATACATAAAAAAAAAATTAAAAAAAAAGGTTCCGACGAATTGAGAACCTCCTCCTTTTTGAAGTCGGTTAAAAAACACAAGGTAACATCGCGGACATTTGGACATTTTGTGGTGAAACACTTTTGAACTTTATTACCACAGGTCCGTAGTAATAATTTCGAAAAGTAGCTCACGATTTGACTCGACAGAGTAGAATATCTACCGTCTGTCTGCTAACTGTCAAACACATAAGCGATCGTTCGAATCTAAAGATAGAAATTAAGAAAAAAATCGGGCAAGTGCGTGTCGGACCACGCACAATAAAGGGTTCTGTGGTTGATATGAATTTATCCCAAAAACAAACATCACTGTAGTTGAAAAATATGTTCATCGTGGTCAATTCTCCAACTGCAAATAATATGTATAAGTTTGTAATCGCATTAAAAAAAATTATCTCTTATAACTACAAATTAACGATTTTCGGACTTTTCCATTACTTGCGCTATGAGAACTTGCTTTTTGCCAAATTTCAATTTACTTGCGAGTATCAAAATACGAGTATGTCGCATAAATGACCATATTTTTTTATTGCGTTGACTTAGAAGCTTGATTTTTTTCGAGCTCCAAGGGACTATAGACCTACGTATTTGATATTAATTTGATACCTCCACGCGTTCCTGAGAAAAGGGGCCTTGACAGACAGACAGACCGACAGACGGACGACGAAGTGATCCTATAAGAGTTCCGATTTTTCCTTTTGAGGTACGGAACCCTAAAAACAACAGATTAAGTTTTTCATACACAACGAATTACTGTTTCTGACTTGAAGAGATATACTGCGTTAGAGCTCTTTGCCCACCCCACAAAGGAGACTGACTGCCTCAAAAAGAATTTCCTTTTATAAATTGTTCTCTTCATAAAATATTGTACAAGTTTCCTCGCTATTTCTATTTATCTAAAGACTCATTCTTTATACAGCCGCTAGCTGTAGACGTGTGTTCCCCGACAGTTAGTTAGGGGCTCCCACATCCATTTCAGTTTCGTTGAAATACCACCTGAGACAAAAGAATATCGCTATTTTTCCAAAACAAAAACAAAAGTGTCAGTTTTCTTTCAGTTTCCTAGACGAAACCATGACTGATAGTACAAAGGAAACTTTTCAAGGCAGTTAACTTAAAAAGCTCGTCAAATACTCTTAAAATATAACTATTGTGACGGGTTTGTTTTGCGCTTTTATTCAATATTGAGCTTTATATTTATAACTTTAAGAGTCAAAATGGTTTGTGGTAGTAACAGTTGCATTCATTTGATGGGGACAGCAAAGCATTTGCTGGAAGCATAATGTTATTACTCTAGTAAATATAACTTTGCATTGTGTCTGCATTGGTCACAATTTGTTTCAACACTGCAAACATTGTAGATTGCTTCTGCAAGCATTCATGATAAATTATAATACTAGGAACTAGCTGAAGTATTTTGTTTTGACTTTCATAGAGATTATGGTCTCTTTCACCACCATTGTCTACGTATTTTTTTTTACTTATTATGTATTAGCATTTGCCCGCGGCTTCGCCCGCGTGGATGTTGGAAATTATCCACGGGAACCTACTACCGAGATAAAAGTATCCTATGTGTTAATCCAGGATATACACTATCTGTGTGCCAAATTTGATTCAAATCCGTTCAGCCGTTTTTGCGTGATTGAGTAACAAACATCCAAACATACAAACTTTCACTTATATACAGGGTGTCCCGTAAATAATGGATCAAACGTAACGGGTAGGTAGCTTACCTAATTTCCAACAACTAATTTGAATATTAAAAAAAAAACCGTTACAGTAACCAGGATATTAATTTTTTTTCGAATTTTACGATTTTGTCTTCCAGAATTAAGCTTTTTTAATGCTGTCGCTGCAAATGATGACATTTTTAGGTATGATTTTTATTTAACATTTCTGAATAGCTTACTAATGTTATAAGATACCATTTTTTTTGAATACCGTTTTATTTGCCTTAGAAAAAAATCTTGAGTTGAAAAGTTTTTTCTTTACGATGTTAGGACCAAAATTGAAAAAATTCTCCTGTAAAAAAAATGTATGACACCGAAGACCACCATTATTTTAAAAACTTGTACATTTAATAAGGTTTGCAAATTGGTATAAAACTTACGTCTAGTCCTTATCGTTACAAAGATATTGCTATGAATGTGATGAAGAAGACAGAAAATAAATTAAATTGGTACTATTCCATTTTTTCCTTTTCGTAATGGCTTATGCTTGAATGCTTGTAATCGAAGCAGGTAGTTAAGCGGATAGCATAATTCCGACCCGATGACGTCATCTGTCCGGAATTTGGGACCGCTACCTGTGGCGGAGTTGCACCTCAGTCAGTGTGAAAGGGATAGATAGCGCCGCTTTTTGGTAAATCGGTTAAATCGGTATGAAGTGGCGCAGGTTCTTTTGTTCTTTCCTGCGCCCTTCACTCGTACAGGCTTCATTGTTGCTTGATTTTATTAGTTTAGTTGTAACTAGTCTCTCTTCGAGTTGCTACGTCAGACAACTTTCGCTCCCGGTCAGTGGCTCGGTGTTTTCTTCTGTAAAATTTGACTTGTGCTGTGTTTTTGGACTTTGCTTTGCCTATCGATTTGGAACTCTTTGCGTATTGGACAAACGACTTGGCGATCCTACGGACTCCGAAAACATTCGTTTGTGTGTGCTTGTACGTGTGTGCAGTAGCGCTGAAACCTTATTCAGCCCAATGCCTCGTTATGAGTACACGCCACGGCAGTACGCCGAAATGCATTTTATCTACGGAGAAGCAAGAGGTAATGCCAGGGCGGCTGCAAGATTGTACCGTGAAAGATACCCGAACCTGGTTCGTTATCCCGATTATCGCGTCTTTATTAGAGTGCATAACGCGCTTCTTGAGGGAAGAATTCTTGGCACCGGAGTTGGTGGTACCCGTGAAGGACGACCGCGACAAGTTAATGACGAAGTCATTCTTCGAGAAATCGAGGAAGATCCGTCAGTCTCCGTTCGCGTCATAGCGCGACGCGTAGGAATTTCTAGATCGACGGTGCATCGAGTGCTACAACGGTGCCGATTGCACCCATATCACGTGCAACGTGTTCAAACGCTGACGTCGCGTGATTACCAGCCAAGAATAGAATTTTGCCAAAGGATGCTTAGAATGATTCGGGCGGACCCGCAGTTTTTTAACAAGATTTTATGGAGTGACGAGTCTTCATGCCGCCGAGATGGATATTTAAATTTGCATAATTTGCACAGTTGGCAGCTGATAAACCCATATTTGATGCGAGAGGACAGGAGCCAACATCAATTTAAAATAAATTTATGGGCGGGAATAATCAATGGGCAAATAATAGGGCCCTTTGAACTACCAGCTACTCTAAACGCCGAATATTATCTCCATTTTTTAAGGTTATTAGAAAACGTTCCAGAAGACGTACGGCAAGCAATGTGGTTGCAAAATGATGGGTGCCCCGCTCACTATGCGACGGCAGTAAGGGCGCACCTTGATGAAAGTTATCCGGACAGATGGATCGGCCGATTAGGACCAATTTTGTGGCCTCCGCGATCTCCGGATTTAAATCCCCTAGGTTTTTTTTACTGGGGATGTTTAAAAGACAGGGTCTACAAGAATCCAATAACGTCGGAAGAAGAATTACGACAGCGCATCCAATCTGCTGTATCAGAAATAAACCAAAGCCGTTTTGTCCGTCGGATAAGAGCTTCCTTTATTAGGAGATGCAGACTTTGCATTCTTGTAGAGGGAAGGCAATTCGAACATTTATTGTAAAAACCAAATAAAACGATTTATTTGAACTAACTGTTTTTTTTAGTACGGCCTCCTAATTCTTTTCATACGCCTCAATAATTCAATGAACATTGCCTCTGAAATACTACAGTTACACATTTTAAAGAAAAAGTTTAAATGTACACACTTTTTTATTTTTTTTATTAACGTTGATTTGGAGCACCTCTCAGATTCATAGCAATTATCTTTGTAACGACAAGGACTAGAATGTACAACTTCATACCAATTTACCAAAAATACAAAAGCGGCGCTATCTATCCCCTTCACGCTGACTGAGGTGCAACTCCGCCACAGGTAGCGGTCCCAAATTCCGGACAGATGACGTCATCGGGTCGGAATATGCTAGCCGCTTAACTACCTGCTTCGATTACAAGCATTCAAGCATAAGCCATTACGAAAATGAAAAAATGGAATAGTACCAATTTAATTTATTTTCTGTCTTCATCACATTCATAGCAATATCTTTGTAACGATAAAGACTAGACGTAAGTTTTACACCAATTTGCAAACCTTATTAAATGTACAAGTTTTTAAAATAATGGTGGTTTTCGGTGTCATACATTTTTTTTACAGGAGAATTTTTTCAATTTTGGTCCTAACATCGTAAAGAAAAAACTTTTCAACTCAAGATTTTTTTTCTAAGGCAAATTAAACGGTATTCAAAAAAATGGTATCTTATAACATTAGTAAGCTATTCAGAAATGTTAAATAAAAATCATACCTAAAAATGTCATCATTTGCAGCGACAGCATTAAAAAAGCTTAATTCTGGAAGACAAAATCGTAAAATTCGAAAAAAAAAAAATATCCTGGTTACTGTAACGGTTTTTTTTTTAATATTCAAATTAGTTGTTGGAAATTAGGTAAGCTACCTACCCGTTACGTTTGATCCATTATTTACGGGACACCCTGTATATAGTAGGAAGTAGGATTAACATAATCAGCCTATCATGTTCCCACTGCTAAGTCACGGGCCTCCTCTCTGTGAGTGGGCTGTAATCCACCCCGCGGGCCCAGTGCGGGTTGGTAGATGAGACATGTCTTCGAATTTTTGGTTCTAGGACACGCCGGTTTCCTCACGATGTTTTCCTTCACCGTTTTGAGAACAGTGGTGATGAAATAATTTACACAAAGTAAAGCGCCTGCCCGGGTTCGAATGTACGACTCGTAAGTCACGGCCATTACCACTGGACCACCACTACTCGCTTTTTCGTATTAGTACATACTAAAGAGCCTCTTTTTGAGGCATTTATGTACTTATAATCATCTCATCATCTGACTAGCCTTTTGTTATGTTGGGGTCGGCTTCTAGTCTAACCGGATGCAGCTGAATACCAGTATTTTATATAGAGCGACTGCCTATATGACCTCCACAACCCAGTTATTAATACCCCTTCACTACATAATTATGTTATTCGACTAGGATTCAGGCTTGTTCGTGAGCAGTTATGTCTACCACAGACTATGAGGGTGGTAAATTAGCAATTGCTGCATTGACACGGCATTGCTTTGACGTGGTCTAATTAGAACTGTGAACTTAGACATTTGATCTATTGTGTTACTTGCCTATATCACAGTACATGGAGGATTGTAATTAAAATACCTATGTAATGTATTTCTCTTCTTTGGGTAAACATTTGGGTCGAGTAGGTATTGAAGTTTTTGTACGGGACAGCTGATATTTTTTTCTCGATTACGATGTCGGTCCCTTGGAGAAAGTTGTTCATTTGATGGTCTGTACCACATCCTTTAATTTGACTACGACTTTCTAGTACACCCTACAGGGTAATGTTAACTTTGACTAACACAATATGAAAACTCCGTTAAAATAAAATAGTAATAATGCTACGAAGGTACTTTGTAGCCATAACAGTAACTTATTTTTTAATCAGCGACACCGTTAAAACTTATTAAATACCTACAATAGTACATTTTGATACAAGTGGAGAATTTTTGTTATTGCATTCGAGGCGGAATTAACACCCGAGTCGTAGGCGAGGTTGTTTTTGAGCCGAGAACTGCAATAACAAATGTCCACGTGTATCAAACGACGTTTTTCAATACACTTTTGAATTTTCAATTTTTTATTTTAGGCTGTTTATCGGCTTTATACATTTGCTTCTCCTTCAACCTGGCGAAAGCTAAGCCCAGAAAAAAAAGAACATTTAAATCATAAATTTTTCGTTATTTTATTTAATTTCTTCAAAAGTGTATTGAAAAACGTCGTTTGATACACGTGGACATTTGTTATTGCAGTTTCCGCACTTTGCTTTCGCCAGGTTGACGGAGAAGCAAAGGTTTAATTAAAACCGATAAACAGCCTAATATGAAAAATAGAAAATTCAAATATTTTTGAGTTTAGAACACAAATAAATGTTAATTTGTTCATAAACGTTTTTTTGTTGTTGTAATAATCATGGTCTTTGATGATATTCTATTTATAAACATTATTTAAATATTCAAAAAATATTAACGCTGTAAAGACGCATAACTCTTTGCCGAGATTAAAAAAAAACATTCACCTCCGAATAGAGATGGTGTGAATAGAGGCATTGCACCAATTTGGACTAAGTATAGGTATAAGTTATCTGTGGCAATTTTTATTCCCGCACACGTGTTGGAAAATGAAAAAACCGCACGCGTGTGAAATATATTGCATTGTGAACCTAATCGTAGTGCGATATGAACCAGTTTTCGAGGAAGAGTAATGAAAAAACATTTCCAATAACAATGTAAATTGAAATTGAAATAATCCAACGTGAATAATTAAAAAGCGCCCATAAGTCAAATATTATTTGGATGGCTGCAGTAATTTTCACACCTTGCAAAAATATGAATAATCACTTTGATACAGATTTACGAGCCAATTTTGAAGCATATAAAATAAAGTATGGTGTAATTTTGAACACTTTTAACAAAATTATTATCAGTGTTAAGACTCTTTAGACTGACCATCAATCTATCATGTACGTCTATATGTAGGTATGTAGGTAGCCGTGATATCAATTTTGAGTCTTACCAAAGGGTGTCGTATTACCCAGTAGGTAACTGGTCAGATAAGCAGTTGCTTCATGTAAAATAATGATGTTCAACTGCTTCCGGTAGGACTGGAAGCTGATCTTAACATAGTATCAAGGCTAGGCAGATGATGATGACACAATACATGTCATGTAGTCTGATTAGCATACCGCAAGTAAAATAAACATCGAAATACAAATGATCAACATCATCCTAATAGGGTAATGCACTCAGCAAGGAAAGGAAGCGGCATTTTATCTGAGAAGACGTGCACGATATCTTTCGCATAAAATGACGTCACATTTTTTATTTTATTAAAATGCTAAAAGGATCGGAATCCCAGTTTAATTTACCATGTGTGACTGAATAATGCTGTAAGGGAATCTTTGTAAGGGATATCCCTTATTCAATCTTTTTTATGTGTTCACTGTGTTTACGATATATCTGTCCTTTAACAATTCGTTATCTAGGGTGAACTAATCCAATTTCGTGATAAAACAAATTATGTAATAAAACTTCGATACTTTAGTAAAATCTTCTTTTTTATTTCAATAAGGAACATATAGCAGTCTTTCTTTTACAATAATTAGGATAGTAAACTTACTTAGGACTACTATTTTAAGACTTATAGCTAATAATCGAAACCTTTGTTAACTTTACGAAACACAGACTATCAAGAAATTAGGACTATCACTTATTTGCGTGAGTTTACTAAACTACGTTGCATATTGCCCGATACAGTGTAGGTAAAAGGAAAACTTTTCACTTCCAGACTTTGTAACTTTTCTGAATTTGCTGAAAATCCAATCTGCGATTCAGCGAATTCAATATAGTTGAGGGATCTATATTTGGGAATGAAAAAAAAAGTAATGAAAGCTTTTATAAAAACAAATAAATATAACATATAAAATTACTCGTAATTTACCTACTTATTGCATTCATTTATTTGTATGTACAGTCAACCAAAGAGATATCTAGGCAGGGTATACTAACATAATTATTTGTATGTGAATTGCTTCATGTTCAATTTCGTGACAATATACAATTTTGTGTTGGTGTGTTGTGTAATGTAGGATTATTGCAAAAACAAAGTAATATGTATAAAATTGAACATGAAGCAATTCACATACAAATCTTATACTCTACCCTGCCTAGATATCTCTTTTGTTGACCGTACATATTAAATAAACTAACAGATTTAAAATAATAATATGTACATGGTATATAAAAAAGGAGGCGAAAAGATCATAGGGCATCATAAAATTCGACCGCATCGCTGTCAACAGGAAAAGTGCACAAAAGGCTGGCAGCATTGCCACGTTGTATGGCAATGCTGATTCTTTGGCCAAAAAATAGGCCAGCCAGGTCAGGTCAGGTAGGGTCACGTGAGGAGTTGACCAACCTCTTAGCGATGTCTTGAAAAACCAAGTGGGCACTCGGACCCCATAGCCCTAGTGTTTCAACCCCAAACGGCTCGAAAATATAACTACCAAAAATATTTGAATATTTTCGCCGTTTGAGGTTTTCCGCACCTGCAGCAGCCGCACCAGCACAGCCCACTGTGCTAGGAAGGTGGGATGGCGCAAGGGTATCGACACATGTTGCATCCCATACCAAAGGCCAACTTAACTTCCAAGGCATTATGGTCATTCCGTCAAGGCCTCTTTCCATCGTCGCGTGCCAAGCCGTTGGGTTCTAAAACAGCTGGCAACCAGCTGACAAGAGCACGACGGATGATGTCATTAATTTAATTATTACAAGTTCACAATTTCATTACGTCACAGTGAACATGTAAACGAACCTAGGTACCTACGTATCAAACATAACTAAAATTTAAATAAATTAATATTAATAAATCTAAATGAACATAACTCCAATTGAAATTACATTTCCATATTCCGTACCTAACAATCAAAGGTCTACCCACACTATGATCCCGAACTTCTACATTAGTTCTAATGTCAACAAAATCACACTATTCCAACACGTAGATAATATTGAATCTTACTCGCAACGCCCGAAGCAAACTCCCAAGTGAATTTGCGAAGTTAAATTGAAAGTGAGCGTTCGGGCCGGACGATTGATGAGTGGGCCATTCGAGTTTGCACTTCAATGTTCACATCTACACGTCCGTGCCTCCTTGGGTTAATGTTATTGGGAATTGTTTGTGGGTTTTCTTTAATACATCGACTTTTTCCGAAGATTTGGGAAAGGTAAATAAGTGTTGATATGTGTAAATTACTGTCATTTGTAAAACTTTACGAAGCTAAATTGAAAGTGAGCGTTCGGGCGGACGATTGATGAGTAGGCCATTCGAGTTTGTGCTTCACTATTCACTTCCAGACATCGAAACCTCCTTGGGTAAATGTAATTCGTGTCTGTTGATAGGTTTTATTTAATAAATCGTCTTTTTCCGATGATTTGGGAAAGGTAAATAAGTGTTGAAGTGTGGAATTGCTGCAAGTTGTAATATATTTCGTGGCACATTTAGAGTAAGCGTTGGGGCCAGACTATTGATGAGTGGTCCATTCTTGTTTGCACATTTGTCACTTTATCCATTCGAGCTTTCTTGGCTTGGTTGTTGCAAACTAGCCGAGTTTTCATTGCTCGTCGTAAAACAATTTTGATATCATTTTGGTTGTTATGTCAGGTAAAAACAATTTTAGGAAAATAAATATAACATAGCACGCCTAATACGCCTTTATTCCCTAAAGAGTTAGGCAGAGATGTACCTATAAGTTTTTTGTTATAGGTTTTGTTTGTTTTTAGGGTTCTGTGCCAAAAAAAGGGAAAACGAAACCATAGGATCACTTCGTTGTCCGTCTGTCTATCTGTCTGTTGTAAAGACTCTTTTTCTCAGTAGCGCGTAGAGGTATCAAGATGAAATTAATATCATATACGTAGGTCTATGGTCCAATGGAGCTCTACAAAAATCAAGCTTCTAAGTCAACGCAATAAAAAATACGGCCATTCATGCGACATATTTTAATACTCCCAAGTAATTCAAAACTTATACGTATAGAGTATTTACTGTTAATCTAGAATCATGAAATTTGGCAAAAAGCAAGGTCTCACAGCAGAACTAAAGGAAAAAGTCCGAAAATTGGTAATTTTCCATTTTATCACATATTTATTTTTTTGGGATTTTAAACTTGCTGTTGGAGAATTGTCCATGACGTGTACCAATTTACGGGAACAATTTTAGTTAATTTTTGGGATAAATTCTTTTCAACTTCGGAACCCTTCATTGTGCGTGGTCCGACACGCACTTGGCCGGTTTGTTTTGCTGAAAATAAATATCTTTTAAACTACTCAAAACTAAATAGGGCCCACCGTGTTTTTTTGCTTCAACTTAAAATTGAACCGAAATATTCAGTTTTTATGAATGTACAAGTTTAAAGTGAGCATTCAGGAATAGTGTAAACAGAAACAATAGAAACATTGGTTTATTTTGTTTAATCAAAACCCAAAATAACACTGTTTAGGTAAATTTACACAAAATAAAAGAAAAACATAATCTTGTAAAACACAACTATTCTGGAAAAAAATATGGGGCTTGTTGTTTTCTAATAACGAGTGGGTCCTCCTCTGCTCCGTATGCACTCTCTGAGCCTATCTGGGACCACTTTCAATCAAGTGGATCACGTTTACTTCCGGTATTTGTTCCCAACAGACTTTCAGGGCGTTAATGAGTTCCTGCTGGCTATTCACATCACTGTAATTTTCTTTCAGTCTTTTGAGCTGATCCCATAAATGTTCGATGGGGTTGAGGTCGGGACTCATGGCTGGCCATGGTAAGATGGTGATATTGGCTTCAGAGAGTGCTCTTTGTGTAACGCGCGCTGTGTGTGCGCGAGCATTGTCATGCATAAAGACAAAGTTATTGCCCACTCTTTGTGAAAATGGGATGACATGAGGCCGGATTACTTGCTCGATGTAACTGGCGGCGGTTACAGTACCTTCATTTAAAATTACCAGCTCTGTTTTGCCATATAAGCTAATTCCACCCCATACCATAACACTGGGACCCCCAAATCGGTCTGTTCCATGGATGCACGGTTCAGAAAAACGTTCCCCTTCTCTTCTCCACACGCGTATCCGCCTGTCGTCACTATAAAACTTCACTTTACACTCGTCCGTAAAAAGCACGTTCCTCCAGTTATCCATGGTCCATTCCAAATGCTCGCGGGCGTATCTTAAGCGTGCCGCACGATGAGCCCTCGTCAGTTTCAGTCGAATAGCACGTACTCTGGAGCGTTGTCCATCTTCGTGAAGCCGATTCCGAATGGTTTGATCGCTGACTCTAGTTCCTGTGGATTGCCGTAGTCGAGTTTGTAAGGTCCGAGCGGTTACAGTACGCTCCCGACGTGCAGTTAACCTCAGGTCTCGGTCTTCCTGGGCAGTTGTAGCCCTAACTCTTCCTGTGCCCGGTCTCCTAGCTACACTTCCGGTCTCCTGATACCGTTCCCAAACGTTTCGGATGGCTCGTCGTGATACACCGAGGTGCATAGCCACAGATCTCTGAGACTGTCCCTCCTGAAGCAAAGCTACTGCTCTTGCAGCGGTTTCCATGTCCATATGTCGGCGAGAACCAGGCATATTGATCACAATGAATACAGGAATGAAACAAAATCGTTAAAAACGTGAGTGTTCCACAACAGCGTTTAGTGTAGACTGGAAACATAAGTGACTGAGAATTTGTGCAATCGATGTTTTTTCGAGTACTTCAGTTTTTTAGCTACCCTCTTGAAAACAATATGAAAGCTGTCGGAATAAACATTGATAAACGCTCCTAAACATGTCAGCTTGACGGTTAAATGCATAACTTTGTCAACAACTACTTAAATAATTATATTTAGAACAAAATAGGGACTAATTTGAGGTGGGCCCTATTTTGTTTTGAGTAGTTTATAAAATAAGTCACTTTTCAAAGGTTTTATTTAGTAGGAAGTTATTTAAATTAAAATTGTCATCAAAACTTGAGACTTTAATTACAATGAAAGCCAAAACTAAATGGTACATATTCATCAGCAACTTAAATATTAATGAGGATATATGCGCAAGAAAGCCTCGTTTTGCATATAAATTACGGTTGCTGAATTTTAAATGCTATGCAACTAAAACTCGAGAAATAACAGCCAGTTCAACAGGGCTTTTACTACATTATTATTTAATTTTAACTCTACATTTATATTCCCCTGTTATTTGCGAAGGAAGTCTTACAAGTCTTTTAACTCTATTTTGAGTTTACAATCTTATTTTGCTTCCTGCTGCAGTAAATTTAGTCTTCGGAAAAATGTTCAGTATTTTTGCTGTGTTAAATCTTAATTTAAAGTAAGTTTATGTTTTGATGTTAAGTAATATCTTGTTGCAGTTATAGATATCGGTAGTATGAAATTACGAGACTATCGTGTTCTATTGTGTGTGTGTGTGTGTGTGTGTGTGTGTGTGTGTGTGTGTGTGTGTGTGTATGTGTATTGTGTTGTTTGCGTGTTGTGTGTATTGTATTGACTATTGTGTTGTGTTGTGTGTTGTTGTGTTGTGTACTGTTGTGTTGTGTGTGTTGTGTGTGTGTTGTGTTGTGTTTGTGTGCGTGTGTGTGTTGTGAATTCCCAGCTATCTGGTGAATGGTGGTGGCTACAATTTACAATCCAAGATTATTGTTGTCTAGCATAGATAAGTCAGTGGATTCATAAAAAACACATTTGAATCTAACAGCATGCCATAAAGTATAGGAATCAGTACCGAACCCAGATTCAGTTAAAAAATATTTTGTTAGAAAACACATATAAACACATAAAAAATATTTAGTTAGAAAACACACACACACACAAAACATAATTAAAAACCTTTTTTAATCAATACTCGTATAATGTACGAGTGGAGAATGGAACTGTCATAGTTAGTTTAAGGGCCGTCGCCAATTTATCATCGAAACTCGTACTTTGCACTTATTTGTAACTCTAATATACGAAGAGCTTGTGGCAAATAAACATGATTTCCTCATCAGTCTTCGAACATGAGCATTACAGGGAGATTGCCAACGTGAATGTCGTGACATAAATTATTGTTATTAGGTATAGCATATTAGTTTGGTACTGGTGAGTACGGGTGCGAGTGCGCGTTTACGTGTGTTCGTGTGTAGGTGTGTATGAGGGTGTGTGTGTGACTTCTTTAGGCGTGTTGAGTGATTTTTGGTAGAGCTTGTCCAGTCTGAAATGACGCGCCCCACTACCGAAATTACCGTAGTGTACTTATACAAATTTATGTAGTAGGGCGCGCTATTTCAGAATCGACAAGCTGTAGTGGGAAATCTTACGGGCTCGCGTCAGCGCGTCACCGCGACACCTACGTTTAATTTTTCACTTCTGACGGCAGACCCCATGAAAGCCTAAGATTTTTCTTTAATTAACTTTACTGTACTGTTCTTAGTTTTTATACAGCGTGTATCAGTAACGTCTGATCACGTTTAAGGGTGTGGTACAGACCATCATAAGTACTGAACAACTTTCTCCATGGGACCAACGTCGTAATCGCAAAAAAATAATCAGCTGTCGCATACATTTGGGTCGAGTAGTTATTGAAGTCTTGTATGAGTGGTACTGTCATAGTCTAAGAGTCGCCCATATATCATCGACACTAGCACTTTATTTTGTTACTCAAAATATACGAAGAGCTTGCGGCAAATAAACATGGTTTCCTCGCTGTCTGGGGAATATTGCAAGGTTTTTTTTTTCTGTAATTAACTTTTGTGTACCGAGTGCTTCGGGTTTTTATGTGATCGTGGCATGTTTTTCTTTTATCTTAGATATTATGTAAAGTAATGCAACTGAGGTAATTACTTTGTCTGTGAAGGAAAACATAGTGAAGAAATATGGACTTATAAGTCAATAGAAGTCTGAAATCGCCCACCCGCCTTCAGTAAGCATGGTGATCAATGCTCGTGCCTACTCTGTATGAGAAGAGAAAACCCTGCAGTGGGACAATAATAGGCTTTTTTTTTCGTGGATGGTAAATCATTAAATGACTTCTCCCGCTCTAGGCGGAGCGGGAGGGCGTGTCACACTTTTACTGACTAAAACCCACCCGTGTTCCTTCAGTTGCCTGTGCCAGGGCCACGGTATCTCTTTCGAACAACCCGCGACCCCGGCGGCTAATAGGCTGGTATTATTATTTTGTCCGTAACTTGAGCTTCATCATGGTTTTCAAGTTCTCTCTGTCTCTTTTTTTCTCCCAAGGATATATGAGTTGTTCCAGTACGTTAAAAAAAATGTAAAAAATTGTACTTATTATTTAGGCTTTATAGTCTAAAAGCTGCACAACTACACTTCTGGACACATCTTTTGGCCCACCTTGTATTTTCAGGTTCGTTTGGTCCTAGCTAAAATTTTATATTAGGTCGAGCAAAAAGTTTTTATGCAGTTTTGAACCTGGCACATTCACAATTTCATTCAATAGTCTTTTTTTGAATTTCGAACACAGAATTTAAAGAAACAAAAGACAATTTGGAGCCTGTTTGTTGATATCAAACAATCGAATACTAAGAAAACTGGGTTTTATTGGTTTACTTGGAATTTAATTATTGAAAAAGTGATTGATATCTTTGGTTTTGCAACAAACATTACTTATTCTTAACATTAAGGTGAGGTTCTATCAATAATCTATGGATACTTCACCTGAAGTCGCCGCCCAAGCTGTGGCACTTATTCAGGCCAGACACAGCCAAAGAAACGTGAGTGCTCAACTTAATTTAAGTCGATCTGCGGTCCGAAATGTTTATCGGAGGTACCTAGAGACTGGCGGCTTTGTTCGTCGCCAAGGAAGGCCACGATCTCGGGTCACAACTGAAAGGCAGGATCGATTCATCGTTACGACCAGCTTGAGAAATCGTCACCTTACCTCCATTGAGATACAAAACCAACTTCGCGACTTCCACGGAGTATCTGTGAGCGCTCGAACTGTTCGGAGAAGGTTAAAAGAACGCGATATGGTACCACACAAGCCAGCTAATGGCCCCAAACTAACGCGAGCCCACCGAACAGCGCACCTTCATTTCGCACGCAGTCATTTAAATTGGACACAGCAAGATTGGAGGCGTGTACTCTTTTCTGATGAGTCTAAAATTGTGTTACATGGCAATGATGGAAGGAAGAAGGTCTACCGACGTAAGGGAGAGCGTTTCGCACAATGCTGCTTTGAAGAGAGGGTTGCTTATGGCGGTGGCTCATGGACTGTCTGGGGCGGTATATCCGCGAGCGGCAAAACTCAACTTGAGGTTGTTACAGGACCACGGCTGCCAACATTAAATGCTGAAAGGTACATTCGTGAGTGCTTAGAACCTCACGTGATACCATACGCGGACTATGTGGGCCCAAATTTCCTTTTTATGCATGATAATGCAAGAGCCCATGCGGCCGGCATCGTCAGGGAATATCTTCGGGATGTGAACATCACAGTTATGGACTGGCCAGCCAGAAGCCCAGACATGAACCCCATTGAGCACATGTGGGACGAGCTAAAAAGACGTGTTAGGGCTCGTCAGCCAGTTGCCCAGACGATGCAGGAGTTGAAAACTGCCATAGAAGAGGAATGGGAGATGATCCCTCAAAATTTCGTAGAGCGGTTGATAAACTCTACGCCTAATCGTATGAGAGCTGTGGTAGATGCCCATGGAGGCAACACGCGTTATTAAATTAAACCTTTATTTGATAAAACATGTTTTTTATTCAAAAATCAATTGCCTTTAACAAGGCGCATATCCGACTTGTTAGGCGTAGCTCCATGTCGTATGGTATTCTGAATTCAAATTTAAAACAATACGATCGAAAAAGATGGTAAAATGTATCAGGTTTAAGACTGCATCAACAGTTTTTGTTCAATCTAGCAATCATATTTCGGTAGGGGCCATCGAAACCTAAACTCTAAGGTAATCAATAGATGTGTCCAGAAGTGTATATATCATGTACTCGCAGTATATTTCGAAGCTATTATACCGCATGGAGTATGCTCCGAGCAAATAAAGTTCCCTTTTTCTAAGAGATGAAGTATGGCCGGTATGTTTTGTAATTATTCTTACGAAGCCGCAGCCGTGAATCATGCTTAATGTTGAACTACTTCTGCAGCAAAAATTTAAAGCGTTGTATGATTTACATCGTAGTTCTGACTAGGGAATAGGGAACGGTAGAACAGGACAATTTGGGTGGTTGGCTTCAGATAGTTGTTTTGGGTCTCGGTGTTTTGCAAGTGTCATTTATCTGCAAATACATATTAAACAGAACTCTTTGCGTGGGCTATCTATTGGAGAATAAAAGCTGACTACACATAATTGTCATTAAACCAGGGACTGATTAGATACCCGAAATGTATTGATATTTTAAAGAAAATACCAATAAAAGAATCGATAACTAGGATAGATACCGATATTTTGTATCAGTTATTTGACTATGAATATAAAATTATAGATCATTTTATCGATACTCCGCTTACTGAGTAAAATATTTAATTTAAATAATTCCAAATATTTTTTTTTTCAATTTTGACGGAAATCTGTTCGCTAGCTTTATATTATTTTAGTAAATAGATAAAAAAACAGTTCGCTTCCGCTTGGCAATTACTAAGAAAAAGACAACGCGAATTAAATTATTTTGCATTCTTTATTCAATATATTTCAAAATGTAAACAGAAGTAATTATATTATTTCCACTCTTCTCGCTTTTCTGTTTGCAAAATCCTTGATTGTTATAATATAGAAAGTATAGATATTAGTATACTGAATAAAAATATCGGTATCAATATCGATAAAGAGATACCCAAATATCAGTATTTCTAACGATATTTTGATGCCGATACCAAAATTTTATCGGTATGCAGTCCCTGCATTAAACGTCAACTGTTGAACATGGACTTACGCATTCCACTCGAATGACGGACAGTCAAAGCATTATGTTTTTCAATTTGTTTGGGGTCGGGGCAACATGTCTTTTTCTTCCATCTCCATCTCTATTAGTCTATACTTCTCTATTAGTGGTCATCCCGGTAGTCACTCCCTTTATAGCCATATCATGTTTGACAAGTTCAGTTGTTTCCCAATGTCGCAGAATAATTTCAAAGTAGCGTCGTGTCGATTTAAGATATTGTCGATTTGCAGCATGCCGGAGTAGAGTATGTCGAAATCGGCTCATGTCGGACTAGCATTGACGTAGAAGAAGTATGTCATCGAAGTCTCATCGTTTCGTAGTTAAGTCACGTCGCAGAAACGCTTTGTTGGAGTACAGTAGTGCCGGACTTAAGGTATTTGGAACGAATGTATTGTCGAAATGAAGACTTGTCGGAGTTCCGTATTGTCGAAATAAAATCTTGTCGTATTTCGGTTTGTCGAAGTTCAGTTTGGTAGTCCATCAGATGTAATGACAACTCACTTCACCTAGATTTTCACGGTGAGATTTGTACAGAATAGCACTGCTGGTCTCAAAGAGAATAACATAACATCACGCCTGTAATCCCCGAAGGGGTAGGCAGTGGTGTATCTCTAGTTCACCCACATTTCACCAGCTATGTTTAAGTCCCATGTAACAGGGGGCGAGCCTATTTCCATCAACCGGGCACAAATCTAGACTCCGGGCTGCTACTGACAAATTCCTGATGGAAAACTCAATAGACAGAACTTTAAGAGCACGATCACATTCAAGAAACATAATTACTACTTTGATCAACCTACACAAAATGGACCAATTCAAATTATGTTCCTAGTTGCAAAATGTTAATATTCAAACGATTATTTAAATGAAAGATGAGTGATTTTATCTGAAAGGGCACCACAAATATAATGATTATTTAAATTTTGATTTAAATTGTGTATAATAATTTGATTTTTTTTTTAATTTGACTTTTCTATTTTTTTATATCTATCTCAATATGAAATTTATTCTGTTTAATTAATGTTGCTATTAGTACCTAATATATTAATTTGCACACCTCAGTAAATTAATAGGTTAACACTTTGAGGGAAACTAGACGCCCAGTAAGTTATACTTTTTAACATGTATTATGCAAATAAAGAAGATGACAAACTGAAATTTTATTTCACTTTGCCATCTTTGTATCTTTGCCACTCATGGATAATATTCTAAATCAAACTACCAAATGACTGGATTATAATCTTACCAAACAATAAACTGATACTACACACCAATAAAACAATAACCTTGTACCAACAAGATGAAATATGTATTGCTACGTTACGACTAATTGCGAGAATACGAATGTTAATAGATGATGATGATGATGGTGATGTCAGTCACGTTACTCTTGTAACTGCTACCATAACAGAGGTATCTATTACGTTGTAACGTAAGCTGCTTGTTATCATAAAGGAGTTATAATTAATTTCTGTCTGTGTTCTTGATATAGATGGATATTGTTATGTGAATACTGTGTTTCTGTTCATGTCCTTATTTTTATTATGCTCTGTTCGGTTTCTAGCATAGATAAATTGGTAATAAATTTTACTGCCGACTTCATAGCAGTAAAGATCCTTATGATTTTTTTTTCCGGAGCAGTATGATCATAATATTCACCATATTCTATTACTGCTGCCTCAGGCACAAACCTGATATTGATTTTTGTGGTACAAAAATGTGACAGAAGACTGCGTTTTTCTGAGTCTGTGAATTTTTGATATTCTTTGCTCTGTTTCTATTAAGTAGCTAGTAATTTATGGTTTCAATGTTTTACAAAAACAACTGGTATAGTATTTATATCATCTTCCTGACTTTGTCCCATGTTACTTTGGGTCGGTGCAACACGTTCTTTACTTCCATTCTCATCTGTCAGCCGTCACTCTATCATTCACTCTTTTTCCTTTCATATCATCCCTTATACCGTCCACCCATATTTTCTTTAGGCTTCCTCTCCCTCTCCACCCATCATCATCTGCTTAGCCTTTTCCCAACAATGTTTGAGTCGGCTTCCAATCTAACCAGTCAGAGCGACTGCCTATCTAAACTCTACAACTCAGTTACTGGGTAATACTATACCCCTTGGTAAGACTGGTTGTCAGACTTTTAGGCTTCTGACGATCCGTAACTACTGTCAAAGATCCACGAATGACAGCCGGGACCAGCAGCTTAACGTGCTTTCCGAGGCACGGAGAGGTTTTGTTACGTGAAGATGGTCACCTATCCACGGGCTAACCGCGCCAAGCGTAGCTTAACCTTCACTTCACTCCCTCTCCACTCATCAACATTTATGTTCATTACTCTTTTAATGAGTTTCTGTTAAAAACACAAACTAAAACACAGTCAAAACAAACACAACCAAGCCAACGACTTCATTACAAATCGACATTAATACAATGTCCTATATATTCGTCCTGCAAAGTCATAAACACAGATAGTATCCGACTGAATACCAAAGCAGCTCCAATTCCAGTCCGTGGTACCAATTAGCCTTTAATAAATGGGCTCAGGAGTACGGAGCTCAAATTAGACGCCGCCATTGGCTGTTCTAATTGTAATGCATGGGTAGACAAGGCCTGGTTTCGTGGCAGTAGTACCGAGTACCGATGAGAGGGTAATTGAGAAATCTATGTGAACTGAAGAGGTCTTGAGAGTCAAGGTTCCCCGAAACGATCAATTACGATTTGCGATTGTCAACTTTTACGTGATTGATACACATTGATGTGCAAAATGATAGTCTACCAAATGCAATTGAAGTGATTGACAATATTACTACTTGTAGAAATTGATGATAATTGATCGTTTCGGGGATCCCTTAGAGAAGTCCATTGTCTGGGATCGGTGTTTATTAAATTCAGTTGTTTTATTTAAAGCGCATTTAAAAAACAACCATGCGTGACATAATTCACTGATGTGTAGTGTCGATTATTGTTCTATTTTCACGCTCTTTACAAAATTAAAAACAACCGGACAGTGCGTGTCGGACCACGCACAATGAAGGGTTCCGTAGTTGAAAAGAATTTATCCCAAAAACAAACTTAACATTGTTATCCCTAAAAAAAATTTGATTTAGGTGATTTAATTACAAATTAACAATTTCGAACTTTATCCTTTACTTGTGCAGTAAGACCTTGCTTCTTGCCAAATTTCATTATTCTAGGTCAACGGGAAGTACCCTATAGGTTAAGATTTACTCACGAGTATCAAAATATGCCGCATAAATGGACGTATTTTTTTTTATTGCGTTGCGGTAGAAGCTTGATTTTTTCAGAACTCCAAGAGACCATAGACCTACGTATTTGATATTAATTTTAACTTGATACCTTTACGCGTTCCTGAGAAAAAGGGTCTTAACAGACAGACAGACAGACAGACGGACAACGAAGTGATCCTATAAGGGTTCTGTTTTTTTCCTTATGAGGTAAGGAACCCTAAAAACTATTAGTATACAAAAAATGGTAGTCTATATTGAATTTTCTATCGTGTAAGTAATAAACTAAATTATTTTATTGATCTCCGTAAAGAAAGCTTTAAATAAAACAATGAATTAAAGTGATAAGACCAGATAAAAATCAGATTTATTTCGTAAACATACAATAGTTAATATTGTCTAAAATTCTGCATTACCATTTAAAGTAATGCGGTACCGGTACTAGGATAAGATGAAACAAAAGTTTGTCTTTACCCATTGTCTTCAAGTTTGGCATACTTTGTACTTCTATTGTCAAAATAAAGTAAATGTCGCATTGTGATCACTGAGATTGTAGCAGACTAGCTGTGCTCGCAACTTCGTCAGTGTGGATGTCAAAAATCAAAATGAAGTCGTAAATCATGCTATAGATAATTACCGGTAAACCTTACGAGTACAAAATATTTCGACGGTTTCCCCAATGTAATTAAAATTAACGTAAAAAGTTTAGTGTTGGAAAAAAATATTAATTGTAATGTCTTTTTTTTATCACAATGATAAAGGGGTCCCTGTAACGATCAATTGCCATCAATTTCTATAGTAGAAATAATGTCAATCGCTTCAATTCAATCAACCTGCCTAGCCTTTTCCCAACTGTGTTGGGGTCGGCTTCCAGTCTAACCGGATGCAGCTGAATACCAGTATTTTACATGGAGCGACTGCCTATCTGACCTCCACAACCCAGTAACTGGGTAATACGATACCCCTTGGTAAGACTGGTTGTCAGACTTTCGGGCTTCTGACGACCCGTAACGACTGTCAAAGATCCACGAATGACAGCCGGGACCAACGGCTTAACGTGCTTTCCGAGGCACGGAGGAGTCTGGGTATGTAAAGAATGGTCACCCATCCACTGACCAACCCCGGCAAGCGTAGCTTAACCTGATGGATCGACCCGTGCGGCTATTATTACTTAGCCACGAGCCCCTCCAATCGTCCTGTCAATCGCTTCAATTGTAGATCGCAAAAACTTCATTCGCAAAAAAAAAATCGAAATAGAGGTGAATGTCCATACACCACTACAACACTTCACACACACCCCCACACACCCTCACACACCTACATTACACACTTTGAAATGCTTGCTTAGATGGTGCTAGCATGTCATCCTGTTGTTTCTGATACAATTAATAAGTGTTGCTATAAATTGTAAATCCGTAATTGGCTGTAAGATTGGTTTTTATCTATTTAAGTAAAAATGTTAAAGGGCTGTGGATTTTGTTACAAATAAATTGCATTTGGTAGATGATCAATTTGCGCATAAATGTGTATCAATCACGTAAAAATTGACAATTAAAATTGATCGTTTCGGGGACCTTAGTCTCTAGTAACTACATTACTCATTTTTAACCAACTTCAAAAAGGAGGAGGTTCTCTATTCGTCGGAACCTTTTTTTTTTTTTTTTTTTTATGTATGTTCCCCGATTACTCGAAGATGGCTGCACCGATTTGATTTTTTTTTGTTTTATTCGAGCAGGTATACATCACAGTTGGTCCCATATATAATTGTTTAACTTTGCTTTGGTAGTTTTTGAGTTAGCTTCAATAATACGTATTTTTTCCACACTTTTATATGCATGATGTTCTAGTTTGTTTTGCAGGTAGTGGTATTAGAATTTGTGTGGAGTAGGTACACAACTAAAAAGTGTAAAATAAAAACTTTTTTACAAAAAAATACAACCGACTTCCAAAAACAACACTACAAAGTGAAAAATAACTTTAATTTCGGAAGTCGGTGGCAAAAAACGAAAATACATTTATCTAGACATTCACCGACTTCCGAAATTAAAGTTATTTTTCACTTTGTAGTGTTGTTTTTGGAAGTCGGTTGTATTTTTGTTGAAATAAATTCTCATTGACTTTTCAGGCAATAGAACAGCTTGGTGCTTAAAAAAAAACTGTTGGAAAAAGAATTCAAACCTTTAACAAAGTATAAAACGGGCTTCAGACATCGTTGTCTACAACAAGATATATCGGTTTGAGATAACGTAAATCCATACTTTATACTGGAAGCAGTAAATGTATGTTGAAAAACTAAGGTGCATTTGTTAGTTCTCAAGTTGCCCGGAGAATCTGAGTCAAAAGTAATTCCTACTTTCTGAAGCACTTCGACGCGCGTTAGATGGATTCTTTGCACTGAAATAGAATAAATATTCTTCGTTCACGTAAAATGTTTACTAGAGGAAACGTAAATGGCTTCTAGAAATAATATAGAGCAGATTTTTTTTTTTTATATATTAAATTATCTGTGCTAATATTAAAAGAGAGAGAGAGCGAATTTTGTGAGTTTGTGTATATGTGAAGGGTAATCTCCGGAACCACAACTCCTATTTGAAAAATGATTTCACTATTTGAAAGTTTAATTATTCCAGATAGACATAGGTTTTATATTATGTAAATATATACAAAAATAAGTACTTAATAATACTAATGAAATACTATCATGAACTCATGCAAGCCTAGTATATTTTGTTAGGTTACTGCTCAGAACTTGTGGTGCACAACGTGTCATGAACAGAATACCGTCTTCACAAATAAATTGCACTCGTGCATAGTCGGAGTGGGTTAAACTAGGCCTTCTTTTTGCTACACAAGATCTTTGTGCGCATTTAGGTGAATATTAGTGATTAAATGGGGGCTAGTTAATATTGATTACAAATCATTAAATAATAATATCTTTGTAACATAGCTACAATAATTTAGCAATACGCAATAGCTACTCCCAGCCCCCGGCCTCTGCCGGATGGTGGCGCGTGGCGCTCGTGTGTGTGGGCGCTGGGTGGTTCAGTTTGGTAGTTCCAAATAAGTACCCATCTGTTTTTCAGATCTGTTTTTTTTTTGTATTTCTATGCAATGACCAAAAATGTTGTAAAAGGAGCTCTAATCCTGCCGACAAACTGTCTTACAGTTTGGCAGGTTTGAAAAATTTGTAAGTGTTTGGTCCAAATAAGTTATTTATTTATTTTTAATTAACGTTTTTTTTTTTACCTAGGTAAGTACCTACCTACTCTATACATATATACAAATAAATAAAATTGAAGTGTCTGTTTGTAATATCAAAATAACAGCTTTTTACTGAAAGTATATAAGGTACTCATTTTTGTTTATCTGTTTGTTCCGGCTAATCTACGAAACGGCTGGACCGCTTTAGACGGGATTTTCAGTGCCAGGTAGCGGAGGAATTAGGCTACTTTTATTTTGGAAAAAAATTAGGGTTCCACGAAAAAAAAACCCCTGAAATTGTGAACAAAAAATCGGATTTTTTTTTGCATTTGGTAGCCCAATTCTCGAGGATGCTTATAGGCTACCTAACATCACGCTACGACCCTTAGGAGCCAAGCAAAAATAAAAAAGTCTGAAAGAACGCTTAGTGAAAACGACGTAATAGCGTGGGCGGGCGATGCAACGCGGCGGGTCGGAGAACG
Source organism: Cosmia pyralina (assembly GCA_946251885.1). NCBI lineage: Eukaryota > Metazoa > Arthropoda > Insecta > Lepidoptera > Noctuidae > Cosmia > Cosmia pyralina. The sequence goes on from OX276353.1 coordinate 20,009,304, forward strand.
AGGGAGATTTATTAAAATGTGGCTGTTATTTTAGTATATTGTGTATCTTACGTGAAGAAGAGTGGGAATATCCTCCTGGTGGTATGAGGACTAAAACAACTCGTATAACTTTTAACAATGGTGGACTGTATTACGATATTCTACATGGAAATCAAAAACAAACGGTAAATAGATTGACAATGGCGAGAGATTAACGTAAGTACGTATATGTACGTGGTCGCTCAGTAGCACGGACGATGACGCAGTCGCGAGCCGGCCGGTGAGCGCCCGCTGCTCGAGGGCCCCTTTGCGACCGCAGCCTCCGCCCGCAGTCGCCCGGCGCGGCGTGATATTCTCGACATACGACTTCCACGCGAACGCAGTTGCGGGGCTCAGCTAGTAGAATATAAGAGGATAGAATATTTTGTTCTTTAAAATTCAGCGTGGAGCCGTATCCACTTCCGCAACTTCGAGGAATCCCACCGAATTGTCTGCGAACACACTGAGAATATTATTTATTTGTTGGTGCTGCCGTGAACGCGTGACATCAGGGATGCACATCTTTTTCTAATAATGGCGGCAAAACCCTGACACACTACAGTGTATTATTATGGTGAACACGTAGGTCGCTGTATGCCCGCAGAGTGTATCCGGCTCGAAGGACTACTAAGATGTATGTTTAGGGACCTTACACCTTGAGTTGATGCTGATTGATACACTGATTACTGATTGATTGATATTTATTTATTTCAGCATGGAAGACTTACAGCTAAAAAAAAACTTAACAACAAAAACGGAAACAATAGTCCACAGAAAGCCAATTACAAGTCTTCGCGTTTAGCCTTCCATTAGAATTTATGTTGTGAGCATAAAGCAGAAACATATTACACAAGTTATAATAATTAAATTGTTTAGATAACCATTTGGTTTGACACTAATAAAAAGGAAAAAAATAAGTATTAATCATATTTATTGATAAAAGTATGATTGCATGTTAGATGAGTTCACGCGGTATGAATGCTATTTGTGTACTAAGTTGGCCGGCCAGGCGCAGGTAAAATGCTGACATGTTGATATGAAAACTGTGCTGTGCTTGCACTGTACAGAAGTTGACCCGCGTGTAGAAGGACTGACAATGAGCTTTGAAAAGCGTGGCTAAGTAATGCTTGCTTAGGATTCAATATTAATTAAATTGCGATGGCTTATGTTGAAATCACATTGCATACGGCATAAACAAATAATTATATTACTCACACATTTCAACAACACAAACATGTTAGAAGTGAGAATGGAGAAAACTTGCACACTTATTGAAATAACTTTGCACTGTCGTCAAAACTACGAGCTCATTCACACGAAGACGAATCGTGATTTTTCACGAATCGTGTTTTTTCACGATTCGTTATTTTTTTTGACGGGAGCAATGCTTTTTATATACCCATGTTCACACGCTTCACGAATCGTGAAAAAAGACGTAGACGGATACGTCGGTCACTACGGTCATTAGAATGACGATTCGTTAAAAATCTCGAATCGTGATTGGCGCTCGCGCCCCGCGCGCCTGCCTGCTCCGCCCGCCTGTCTGCCCCACCCGCCGCGCGCCCGCTCAATTCAGTACATTCCTTTGACTTGTTAAGACGTGTAGCGCTGCGCTTCAATAAAATCATGTCGAAAAAAGAAAAAGAAAAATTGTATGACCAACAAATAAATCGCGAAGTTTTGATTGCTGCAATCAAAGACAGGCCAGTGTTATGGAATAAATTTTTGGAAATTTATAAGGACAAAACCGCTAAAACAGCAGCATGGCGGGAAATATGCATAATTTTGAAAGAAGATTTTGAAGAAATGGATCAAAAGGACCGACAGTTGTTTGGTAAGTTTTTATTGAGAAAATTTTAAATACAAATCTATACTGCCTATATTTTGTTGTCTTGCCATGGTACTGATCCAGTTTCTGATAGAAAGTAGGTCATAAATTCATTTCTCATTGAATTGCCAGTTCCGACACTCGGTGATACTTCCTGGGGTAGTAAATTTTCAAAATTAAATTCTTTTTCTAATTCAATTCCCTCCTTTTTTATAATCAAATTGTGGAGGACAGTACAAGCTTTCACTACTGAAATAGCTGTTTCTCGTTTAAGGTCTATGGGTCTATGTAAAATTCTCCACTTATTTGCTAGAATGCCAAACGCACATTCCACGTATCTTCTCGCTCTGGTTAAACGATAATTAAATATTCGTTTACCTCTGTCAAGATGCGTTCCACCAAAAGGTCTTAATAAATGTGTGTGTAAACCAAATCCCTCGTCGCCAATAATTACGTAAGGAACTTGAACTTCTGATTCTGTAAATAAAGGCCTTGGTTCGGGTATATTCAAACGGCCTTCTGTCAACATTTTCCAAAAACTTGACTCTTTAAATATTGATGAGTCGCATTCTTTTCCATAGGAACCTACACTGACGTAAACGAATCGATAATCTGAATCTACGACTGCTAATAACACTATTGAAAAGAAATCTTTGTAGTTCATATATACTGAACCACTATTTGACGGCTTTCGAAGCCTAATATGCTTCCCGTCAACTGCTCCAAGGCAGTGAGGGAAATTGGCCTTTTCATTAAATCCACTTGCTATCTTTAACCACTCTTCTTCCTTATTAGGAAGTGGCATAAATTCTTCATATAAATTATTCCATATACTTTGCGTCACTTCTACTACGATGGTGGACATGGTTGATTTGCCAATTCGATAACTAAAATGAAGATCTTCATAGGAAAGTCCTGACGCCAAATACCTAAAAAAATATTTCATTAAAACCAAATTAGTGGGATGAAGAAGTCTTATTTTCATTCAGAATAAGCGTTCCCACTAGGCACCCAAACGATTTCATATGTTTGACTGGCTGCCTAGTGGGATAGATTAGTCTAAATGAAAATACAACTTCTTCAAGCGCTTCTTCAATTATACAAATTCAGCTTACTAAGCATCCTCTTTTTACGAAAGCAAAAACCGTTATAAAACGTATGGGGCGTAGCCCGTACAAAACAACCACAGATCAGGTCCCTGTATATTTTATTTATGTATAATAATTCATAAATACACAGACGGACAGCGAACGGCGTTTGTGAATAGATATTCGCCCGACAACAGACCGCTCGTCTTGTCGTGACGTGTTTCGAAACCGTGTCCTTATTATTACAGTTGTTTTCTAGTATATATATATTCATCTGTGGTTGTTTTGTAATATTGGGAATAATGCGATGTAAATAAAAATCTTCTTATAAAACCGTTCATACAGTTTTATGAATTATTGTTTCAGGAAGTTCAGTGATTAAAAGGTGGACACAATTGAGAGACACTTGGAGGAAATCATTAGATGAAAACAAAGAAACAAAAAAATCTGGGTCTGGTACAAAATCTAAGCCCTACAAATATAATCAAGAGATGAGCTTTTTGAAGCCAATTATTAAGCCAGGTGAAACATATGACAATAATCCAAATACAAGAGATGAAGCCCAAAGAGAAAATGCAGATCAACAAGAAAATCAGAAAGAGAAACACTTAGAATCATCATCAAAAAAGAAAAGAATGGATAGTGGCAGCGTATTGGATGATAAAATGATAAAACTTGTTGATCATCAATTAAACACAATTGGAAGTGATGACCGTAACATGAATTTTTTTAAGGGGGTTCTGCCATCCCTTCAGCATTTTGATGATGATCAAATACTGGAATTCCAATCTGGGGTCATTAACCTAATACAGAGTATTAAAACTGGACGAAACTATTCGAATTGGCATCAAAATTATTACAATTCACATCATCACAACTATAATAGTGGTGGTTATTATACTAAGCCTCAAGAATCACCGGGAGGAACGTCTAATAATAATAATACTCGGCCTCTTCCTGAAAGTTCATCGATAGTAAATGCAGAAGTGTCTGCAGAAACGCCCACCCCTCTACAACCTGGAACATCGCTGATCCATCGCGATGATCCAAGTGCATCACCGGCACTATCTACAGCTCTAAGTCAATTAAGTGATTATCTGGATCTATCAAATTTCTAAAAACATGTTCTAAATTATCATAAATATAACCAATAAATAAGAATAATAAATAATATAATTAGTTTTTCTTGCCTTATAGTTATCGCCAACTTTTCTTCAGGGCTAATGGCCTTTCTCATACATGTATCCTGTTTTCTCAAATCCGTATCCAACCTTTGGAGAAGGAAGTCAAAGGTATCTTTAGACATTCTAAAATAAGTGTAAAATTTGGTATCATCTTCTCGTAACGAGCTCATCAAAGTATAAAAATCCCCAACACTTTGTCTTTGCCTTAAAATTGGATGCACCCAGTGTATTCTTCTTGTTTTTCTTTTTTTAGATCGACGATAATACCAGTACAAAATTAAAGTATTCACGTCCATTGTCTTTGGTAGTTTACTCTCAACTGAACACAATCACGAAACAACATGTGAACAATTTTGACGAATCGTGAAAAAACACGATTCCGTATTCAATGTGAACATCTATCCGTCAAGGCGAATCGTGTTTTATACCGAATCGTCAAAGACGTATCCCGTGTGAATGCGCCCTTAAGCCGCGTTTTCACTACCCTGCCGAGCGAACATTTTGCGCATTTTTTGCTGTTCTAGCAATTTTCACTCAAAATAGAAAACATTTGTTTTTACTATACCCTGCCGAGTAAACATTAGTTCGGAGCAAATTTTTGCTTTTCTTCGCTCAAAACAGAAAACATCTGTTTTCACTACAATGAGAAAACGAATGCGAGTAATCGTTCACCGAGTCCAACCGATCATCATTGAACAAAATACATATGTTCGCTCGCGCTCAAGTGTTTAGGCCTCTGCCTCGAATTTTGCGGGCAGCGGGGCGGCAGCGGCGGCGGCGCGGGAGCGACAGGATTTTATGCGTAAAAACAAATGGACCGGACCTCGAAAACAGCGGCGCGGTAGCGGGGCGGGACAATGCGAGACGCGCCGCCGCCGCCGCCTCCGCCGCCGCCGCCCCGCTGCCCGCGAAATTCGAGGCAGAGGCCTTACACTTACCGCGCGAACAAACGCTTGCTCCCTCAGAACTGAAAACGCAGCCATAGGCGAAAAGACTTTTATATCGCTTTAAAGTTAGTTATGTTATGACCACCTTTATATATGCAATAGGTATATTATAGTAGGAGATGGGATTTTGTGGGTACCGATTACGACCATTAAAGAGATCCTACTAATATTATAAATGTGAGTATGTTTAGATGTTTGGATGTTTGTTACTCAATCACGCAAAAACGGCTGAACGGATTTGGATGAAATTTGGCACACAGATAGTTTGTAACCTAGATTAACATATAGGATACTTTTATTCCGGTAGTAGGTTCCCGTGAGATAATTTCCGACATCCACGCGAGCGAAGCCGCTGGCAAAAGCTAGTCACACTAATATTATAAAGGTTTTATAAAGGTTTGTGAGTGGGGGTGTGTGTGCGTGTGTGTATGTTTGTTACTTCTTCACGCTCAAACGGCTAAACCGATTTGGATGAAATTTGGTATGTAGATAGTTTATACCTGGGATTAACACATAGGCTACTTTTTATCCCGGTCTACGTGGGTGAAACAGCGGGGTGCAGCTAGTAATTAATAAAACTACTCCTCATTTTACAAAAAAAAACAATGTTGTTTTCTTTAGGAACCAGTGCCTGCAAGTTTTCTCTGGTTTATATGTATAAAGTAAGCAAATATTTCAGTTTCTGTTTAGTTCTGCTTAGTTGCTAGCACTGAAATCCCAGTCATACAAAAAAACGTTCTCAAATATTCCCAACGCTACGCAATTTCCTGCTCCAAATTCTAGCATACATATATACTTTAACCAGATTTCCGTATACCGAGATCCTAATTTTAAAGTCCAATTACTTCCCTACATCGTCGGCAGGCTGCGTACGAAGTTTAGAACATAACTGATTCGGGAACAGTTCTTGTGAGCGTTGCACATGACACTTAATTTCTTTGTCGCCTTAAGCGCTGTGCCTTAAATGTGAGGATTTGTATGTTTACCATTTACTGCGTTTGGTTACAAATTCAACTTTATGGTATGTGTGATGTTTCTATCAATCGCGTTAAGCCCAAAAGGTATTTTGCTTCTCTTTAGACATTCTTTGTTAGGCATTGGTACCGATTCTCTTGTGAACGCACTAAACTAAAATTAGAGAATCGCTATCTTTTACTAACAGGCAGCGCGAGAAAAGGACGGCTATAGCTATGAACTAAGTTGGAGATGTCAAACTAGTTCACGCCTTGCGCTTCACCGTGTTTTTTAGTCGACATGTTTTTACGTGTCGTCTAAATGTCTATGGAAAAATTAGTTCTAACTAATTTGACAGCTCTAATTTACTTCCATCCCTTTCTTGGCATAATAGAGAGAAAAAGTTAGCAATAGCCTAAATTAAGTTTAGTTTGTGCACAACAGAATCGGCACCATTGTGTTACAATTTTAATGTGTTCATAGTAACACGGTTTGTGCATGAGTTCATAATTATTAAAGAAGTACGGAAAAAAATATGACTCTTTTTCCAGAACAATAACAATGTCTTAACAAGTTTTAGTTTAAAATAACAAAGTCAATCTGTTTTTGTAGAAGACTAGCTTTTTCCAGCGGCTTCGCCCGCGTGGATGTCGGAAAATATCCCACGGGAACGTACTACCGGGAATTCCTTCCTTATTCCTCGTCTACATTATAAAGAGAACCTCTATGCAAAATTTTAGCTTTCTAGGTGCAAGGGTTTGGGCTGGGCGTTGATGAGTCAGTCAATCAGTCAGTCAGGACTTCTCTTTTTAACCGACTTCAAAAAGGAGGAGGTTCTCAATTCGTCGGAACTTTTTTTTTTTTTTAATGTATGTTCCCCGATTACTCGAAGATGGCTAGACCGATTTGGATTTTTTTTGTTTTATTTGAGAGGGGTTATACATCACAGTTGGTCCCATATAAAATTGATTAACTTTGCTTTGGTAGTTTTTGAGTTAGCTTCAATAATACGTATTTTTTCCCCACTTTTATATGGATGATGTTCTAGTTTGTTTTGCAGGTAGTGGCTCGTATTAGAATTTGTGTGGGGTAGGTACCACAACTAAAAAGTGAAAAATAAAAACTTTTTTACAAAAAAATACAACCGACTTCCAAAAACAACACTACAAAGTGAAAAATAACTTTAATTTCGGAAATCGGTGGCAAAAAACGAAAATACATTTAACTAGACACCGACTTCCGAAACTAAAGTTATTTTTCACTTTGTAGTGTTGTTTTTGGAAGTCGGTTGTATATTTTTGTAAAAAAGTTTTTTTATTTATATAGATAGAAGATAGATAATAATTTCCTTACGAATATAAGTAAGTACTATGACTTCACGATCTCATTAATTTATTATTATAATGCCGCTAGAATAACCCAGTCTCGTGAGCGAAGCCGTGGGTACAGCTAGTTTTGTCGATATTAGTAGCTAGTCGTTTTATTCCTGACCTTAATATTGTCAAGTCCCCTATTCCCCAGGACTTTCTCACCACTGACTACAACGTAGTGTAGCAAGTCTTCGCTTTTGTAAGTAAATAGCATACATTTTGTATGCATATCATCCCGAGACGGGGATGTAGTTTAAAAGCGATTTGATCGAGTTCCCTCCTTCCTAGCCATGTTGTAGTGTGTCAACGACTGAAATCACTTCGGCACTTTAAATTGTAAAAGCTGTACTTCCGAGAGATTGTCGGTGAATTTCCGTTTTCTTTAGTGACATGAAATATAGAATAGGGACGCTATTTCAAGCATATCACAGTCGCCGATCTTTGAGTAAAACAGAATTTAGGTGCTTATATTATCTCTTTTCGTCTTGAAAATCGGAGGAGCTCGTGGCTAAGTAATAACAGCCGTACGAGTCGATCCATTAGGTTAAGCTACGCATGCCGAGGTCGGTCCGTGGATGGGTGACCATCTTTACATACCGAGACTCCTCCGTGCCTCGAAAAGCACGTAAAGCCGTTGGTCCCGGCTGTCATACGTGGATCTTTGACAGTCGTTACGGGTCGTCAGAAGCCCGAAAGTCTGACAACCAGTCTTACCAAGGGGTATCGTATTACCCAGTTTAATGTGTTTTGGAGGTCAGATAGGCAGTCACTCCATGTAAAATACTGGTACTCAGCTATATCCCGTTAGACTGGAAGCCAACCCCAACATAGTTGGGAAAAGGCTAGACAGATTAAGTCTTGAATATCGAAGAGAATATTTGACGCGCAAAGGTAAACAGATCCACCAACCCGCACTGAGCCCGCGTGGTGGATTATGGCCCACTCCCTCTCACAGAGAGGAGGCCTGTGTCTCAGCAGTGGGAACATTATAGGCTAATTATGCTGAGGGTAAGCAGAAATGGGGCGGTGTAGGCACATAGCTGAGCAGACTAGTGACAGCAAAGCCTTTGGCACCGATGCTTCTGTTAACTTTGACTGGCCAGAATATTAAAGCTGGTAAGTTAGAAGGATGTTTCGATTTGTCGGACGCAATAAAGTGAATTATTAAGTACCTAACTAAAAGCATAATTTCTTAGTCAAAAGGTTTGGTTAAGTTGCACTACAGTAAGTTTTTACTCAAAGCTAAGGTAGATTTACATAATTTCAATCATCAGTAGTGTGCTTCAAGTTTGGGTTTTGTATGTCGAAGAAAACGCATTAGTACCTCAGTAACTTTGCCGTTCTTTCTGATATTTTTGTTTTTGCTCGTGTTACAGCGTGATGTTAAGCAACCTATAACATTCCTCAAGAATTAGGCTATCTATATGATGCAAAGAGATTTTTTTAAATCCGACTGGTAGTTCCAGAGATTAGCGCGTTCAAACAAAGAAACAAAAAAAATATTGCTTAGAAAGTTACCTACTTTCATGTCTAGGTATCAATTTGTTCATGTCGTCACCATGTTTTCCCTTGCGTAAGACCAGGCGTCTAGAACCAAGGGAGAGCCACTAAGTGCATTGAAACTATGAATAATACATACGTGCTGAGAGATTGCAAGCCAATCGCTTGCGTAGCTATAGTAAACTCGGTTAACCCTTATCGTATCGGGATGTGAGGTCAGCAGAAATCAAAGTAGTTTTTAGTTACATAATTTGATTTTGATTTTATTTTGTTTAGAAAAATCTCGATATAAATGCACGATTTTGAGACTACTCTACTGATCGGAGTCTTCTTGCACTTTTTGGTCTGCAAGAAGATCGCACGGTGTAAGTCCATTTTATAGGATCACTCGGGTGTTATCTATCACAGCCAATTTGCTCCGAATCTACTGGACCGATTAAGTTGAAATTTGGTACACATTTTAAAATAAAAAGTTTTAAAGTTGTTCTGAAAAAGCTTGAAACTGCTGAGCCTCAAATTAAAAAAAAAATACAACATAGATTGCAGAAAAACCTACAAGAAGTCTATGGTCTTAAAATAATATGCGACACGCACTTAGCCGGTTTTTTGTTCTCCATTCCTCAAAATAGTCGTATTAAAGTTTATTACAACGTGATTATGACGTAGCCATTGACCTCGCAAAAGATAGCAACTAAAATAGTGTATCGTTAACGTCAAAATCCATTGTTCATTTAATTACAGAATAATATTAAATTTTGGCTATAAACATCCTTGGTTCATGTCGTCATTTAAAATAACAGCATAAAAAAATATATTAATAATAAAAAAAAGAATAAATAATAGCATATAAATAATATATTTCATTTTAGCGTATATTTAACTTTCATTTTACCTAATTTTAATTTGTGTTTATTTTGATTTTAATTTTAGTGTTGACTTTTTAACCGACTTCAAAAAGGAGGAGGTTCTCAATTCGTCGGAACCTTTTTTTTTATGTATGTTCCCCGATTACTCGAAGATGGCTGGACCGATTTGGATTTTTTTTTTTTTGTTTGAAAGGTTATACTTCCCAGGTGGTCCCGAGAGAGCTCTTCCAATTTTATAGGCACACTTGATGCGATTTGGATAGTTTTTGGAAGAGTACTTTCTCGGAGTGGTCCTATTTCAATTTGGTGAAGATCTGATGAAGAACTTCTGAGATAGGCAACGGAACTCCTCAATAAATGATAGCAAATGGACTGGAATTGCTGAAATCTCATGTCTGTCTATTGTTTACACCAGTTCATAACATAACATCACGCCAGTACGCTGTGAAGGGGTAAGCACGTGTGAACCACTAAAAAGTGAAAAATAAAAACTTTTTTACAAAAAAATACAACCAACTTCCAAAAACAACACTACAAAGTGAAAAATAACTTTGATTTCGGAAGTCGGTGGCAAAAACGAAAATTCATTTAATCAGACACCGACTTCGGAAAAAAAAGTTATTTTTCACTTTGTAGTGTTGTTTTTGGAAGTCGGTTGTATTTTTTTGTACCTACAAAAGATTTTTTTATTTTTTTAACTTTTATAATGATTTTGTTTTTAATTTTGAGTTTGATTATGATTCTGATTTTATTTTGATTTTTAATTTTGTTTTTAATTGTAGTTTGATTTTAATTTTAATTGCATCTTGAATTTGATTTTGATTTAATTTTTTTTTAATTTTGGCTCTATTTTGATTTTAATTTAGAATTTGGCCTATAACATAATTTATGCTCGGTGAGTATAAGAACTCACCTAGGCGCCTGATATCTATCAACAAATAAGTAATGCATGTTGTGCTTACCTGTACGAAATTGTTACACTAGGCTATAAGTATATTGGATGTATCTCATATCTTTGTATCAGTGTATTCAATTGTTGGTGAACCAAATAAATAAAATAAAAAAAGTTGAGAGGTGTCAAGGGACACCCGGATGGAACGAAGTTCCTTTCGATTAATTAGTGAAGGAATTGTAATAATTTTGTTTTTTTTTTTAGTTTTTTTTTTTTATTATATCTGGCTTGCTTTCTATAAGAGATAGAGAAAGACAGACAGAGAAACATGCGCACGTCGCACAGCTTACAATAGCTTACTATAGCAAAAAGTGTCGTTACAACTTTTCGTGAGAATTTTGTCCGTCTAGCCCCCTTTCACAACGCGCGATAAGGAACTTCGTTCCAAAATAAATAATATGACCGCCAGGTGACAGTTTGTAAAGTCAGATACCCACTGGAAAAAATATCTCTAAAGAAGGCAGAATCGGACCTTAGGAACTCTTCAGTTTACGAGTATCGTAGTCAGCTAATTGACCTGCCCTTAGGATGACAGAATGTTGACCAGCTTCATCATCATCATCCACAGCCAGACTTCACTCACTCTTGAGCATAGGCATGTATTATTTTTGGCCAGTCTAAATATTTCAAGTGCACTTTCAAAAGCAAATGCCCGTCAGTAGCTTCTATTGGTGTCTGGTTGTTTGGTAACACTAGACATCTTTGAATACTACTCATTTTTCATACATGCTGATCTACCTATTCTATAAGAATCTCAACGTGAAAACTTAGGTGAAGTGAGCTTGAAGTGAGATAGTTGTCAATAGTAGATTTTCTCAGAATAGACAGGTTTCATAATCTATCACTTGTTTTCACTAATGAGTACGTGCTTCAACCCAATGGTTATAATAACCGGCTTCCTCTGACATGAATACATAGATGCAAACTTTACGAGTAGAAATATCCTCATTTGTTATAGTGTTGCGTCATCCTTTGTTGTCACGGGTTATAGCGGGCGAGCTGTTATTACTGAGCACAATTGCGCTCTTTGAACGCAAAATGCCACTTGAGCAACGAAAGGTACGCAGCACAGCTCATATTATATCGCTGGGAGCAGAGCTTATTTTAAAATGGAGATGATTTATAAAAATAATAAATTCTCGCTGCTGTATTTTTAATTCCTGACGCAAGAGAGGGATGTTATAAGTTTGGCGTTTGTCTATCTTTGGCATTGTGGCACCCAAAAGGATGAAACGATTTCAGAGCGGTTTTTTTTATCTACATACTTCCTTGTTGTCTCAAACAGTGCTCAGACAAAATTAATTAATATTCACTAAAACCTTACATAGTCCTTATTCTAGTCTCGATTCAAAGCTAGTTTTTCATTCCAATCCTTGGCATGGCTTGTTTTGAAACGGTATTACTCCTACATGAAACCTTTGCAACCTGACCTCTCTAGCCGTAGTTGTGTTACAATACCTCGGGGGCTACTTGGCGCTATCTGAACTAACCTGAGAACTACACACTACACACCTGCAAATAAAGGTAACAAGCACTACAGTAATATTTTAGGTTTAAAACGTAATTGGTCGAAAAACAGCCTACTAAGATTTTAACTACCTGTTGACAGATTCGCTACCAAGAGAAGTGCTTTACCGATTTTAGTAACAAGTTAAAACATCTCTTGTTATTTCACTGGCACCGTGCTACCATATACGTAAAGGTGTTTTTCCCACTGAGTTCTGAGTTGAGCACTGGTACACCTCCCCATCGATAAGGGAGACAGAAGCAGTGTCACTAACTACAAATCCATCGGTTCTTACTTCATTAACTAAAATCTTTGAAAAGGCTTTAAATTCACGCCTAACTAATTACCTAGAAAAGAATAATATATTTGAGCAAAACCAGTTCAAGTTCAGAAAACATAAATGTACTGAAGATGCAGTTCCTGGTCTCACCAATAGCATAATTAATGCCCCAGATAAAAAAAACCAAAACACTAGGCATATTTTTAGATCTGTCCAAAGCATTTGGCACTGTCTCTGTCACCATCCTTCTGAAGAAAATGGAACGCATGGGATTTAGGGGCGGGGGAACATTTTCAAAGACTACCTTACAGGACGAAGCCAATGTGTGAAAATACAAAGCTCACAAAGTGATAACATTGATCTCAATGGTTTTTGTATGCCCCAGAGTAGTGTACTTGGTCCTACACTCTTTATGATTTACGCAAACGAACTTTGTGAGAAATGTAAAATATTCGGTTATGCAGATGACACCGCTGTACTCGCATGTAGCAAAACCTGGGAAGATGCTTAAACTGATGCAGAAAATGCTCTCAGAATTATAATGACGTGATTAAATAATAGCTTGCCCACTCTAAATGTCGCTAAAACGAATTATGTTGCTTTCTCACTATCCACTCGATCCCAACCTTCAAATAATAGGGATGGTGACTAAATTTTTTTATTGTCCTTCATGTAGATTATTAAAAAATAATGGATACGTATTTTTTTTTTATATTTTTACGTAATGAAAAGATTATGGCGATACATTGAGTTAAAATGTGGCATGACGTCACATCTTGCTAGATTTTATACGTAGTTGTAACGTAGCGAGCCCCCACTCTCCAACATAAGGAAGGCCTAGGAGGGAAATATTGAATTGATTCTAGTAACCCCTTCCAAAAGGTAGTTTCGTATGGAGAAAAATGGGCAAGAAACTCTACCGTTACTATTTTAAAATGTTTTACAATATTTTATATACATTAATTATATAATTATATATGAAGACGATGCATCTAGAATAAAATTACTACACCACAATAAGTAAAAAGAATTTAAAATAGAGCAAAGACAGATAAATTAATTATTTGTTAGATTCAAGGCCTTAGTACATCTCCGCAGCGTAATCGCGAAACAGTGAAAGCGCATGATGTTTCGCTGACGTTCCGCTACTCGGGTAGCAGAAAATCATGCGAGTCAGTTGAAATAAACTACTGCGGTTTCGCTGCTACGGTTTGGCGGCGGAGGTGTGCTAAGGGCCACATGGTGCTCACATATTTACAAACATTGTAAAAGTATACGATTTTCCTAAAACGCCAACAAATAATAAGTCAATGTGTGAGTTAACATTTTCGCAGAATGTAAAATTGATATTTTGTTGACATTATTACATCCCCGGATGAATTATATAAAACTCCTGATCAAAAACTAATATTTTTATGTGTTTTACAAATAAAATTGTAATTAAGTCTTATTTTCGACTTACCGATGGAAAGATATACCTCCTCGCTCTATACTTGCGGTCTGACTTTTTGTTTTACAAGTTATAATTGCACAACACGGCATTTTAAAGCAGAGCTCTGTTCTCCGAAGTAGTCCGAAGCGCACTAAACGCAGTGAATGAATGAATCGGTCGAGTTATGATTTTCGAATCATAATTTTGGCGCGCTTGCCACGCCCACATTACCATTCCACGTGTCAAAAACACATATAACTGTAAAAATGTCAAACTTGTCATATATATCTAATACATTATCCGACAAAGCGGATTACATAGATGATCCGATATATAAATGTAATGCGGACTCAATAGATTCTCCAGTAAATCGGAAGAAAGTCTGGATACCGTGCAGATGGACTCACGTTTTGCGTATTCAACCATTTTGTATTGTTGATGATTATACCTTTGCTGAACCCAAGAAGATTATGTTCATATTATTATTGTGTGAATAAGCTGAAAGGGTTACTGAAATAATGATCGGATCCATTTATAGTATTCCAAGTATATAAACAAATATAAAAGTACCTATCTTCATTTTTAGATTTTTCACCAGGTATCTTTTTACCTTAAGCTTACAATAATAATAATAAAGCTTTATTTAGTCCCGTACAGATTATAATCTAATGACTTAAAAATACAAAATAAAAAATACAGTTTTCAATCTAGAGAATAAAATATATCATGTAGTTGGTACGGACCCCCTTCGGGTAAAAGCCTCCTTGAAGGAATGCCAGTAATCTTTATTGTTGGCTGTGTTTAGCCAGCTTTGACCCGCCATCTATCTCAACTACCCATCTAGCGCAAGACCTGCCTCTGCTTCCAATGCCTCGTGGTCTAGTCCATTTTATTACTCTCCCCATCCATCTATCATATTTAAGCCTGGCGTGGCCTACCCACTTCCATTTTCTTTGAAGTGAGAAGGTTAGCGTATCTGTCACTTTGTTTTCCTCCGAATTTCAACATTCCTCACCCTGTCTTTTAATTTTATACCCAGGCAACTTATCTCTACTCTTCTCGTGTATTCTGGATTTTGTTCCTAGTCTTGCAATCGAATGTCCAAGTCTGGCAGCCGTAGATAAGGCATGGTAGTATTTCGGAATCCATGACTATTTATTTGGTCGGTTGTGGAAGCTGCGATTTGAAAACTTCCTTGTGACTTGCTTTAAACTTACTTTAATTAAGTCGTAGCTCGTAGGTCAAATAATAGGTCTTTACCTATGAAATTGCCGTTTTGTATGAAAAAAATTAAACGAATTTTTTTCATGCATTTTTTATTTGTATTAATCGAAGTAATCAATCACCCATGCAATCAATGCATCTTTGCCAACGCAGTGGCAGTTTATTGATGCCCTTCTTAAAGAAATCAGCTGGACGGGAGGCAACAAATTCTTCAAAGGCATTTTGTACTGCCTCTCGGGTATTGAATTTTTTTCCCGCCAAGAAGTTATCCAAATTCTGGAAAAAGTAGTAGTCTGTAGGCGCAAGGTCTGGTGAGTAAGGTGGATAACGGAGAGCTTCCAACCCCAGTTCTTGCAACTTGGAGACCGTCTGCTGTGTAGTTTGACACGGTTGGCGCAGTGGTTGAGCGATTGACTGCTGCGCAGCATGTCGCGGGTTCGATTCCCGCACGGAACAAATATTTGTACGACCTACAAGTATTTGTTCCGAGTCTGGGTGTTTTTCTATCTATAATATGTATGTATTTACACAAAAAAAAATGTATATAAGTAGTTTATCAGCCATCTCGTTACCATAACACAAGCATTAGGTTGCTTAGCTTGGGGCTAGATGGGGTTGTGTGATATGTCCAAACATATTTATTTATATTTTATTTATTTAGTATGAGTCGCGCGTTGTCGTGCAGGAGCAGCGGAGACGAGCAATTGACCAATGCTGGTTGGAGATGTGCCAGCTTCTCCATCATTGTGTTCAGTTCTTCACAGTACACATCTGAAGTAATGCTCACCCCGTTTGGTGTTTGGTAAGAATCTGTGATGAATCACACCGGCGCTGGACCACCAAACAGTGACCATCACTTTTCTAGGGGTAAGTTTTCGTTTAGGGCATTGTTTAGGTGCTGAACCAGGATCCAACCAACTTGCTGAGCGCTTGCGGTTAACAAACAGAATCTATTTTTCATCGCAGGTAACAATGCGGTTCAAAATTCCTTCATTTGTGTGTCTGTTGAGCAGTGCAAGGCACGTCTCGACGCGTACTTCGCGCTGGCGATCATTGAGTTCGTGGGGCACCCATTCGTCAAGCTTCTTTACCTTGCCAATTTGACGCAAATGGACCAATATTGTTTTGACGCTAACGTCGAAAGCTGCTGCTAATTCAGCCGTAGATTGTGTATCATCAGCTTCCACAATCGCCTTTAATTCGTCATTGTCGACCAAAGTCTTCGGACGACCGCGAGGTTCATTTTTCAGGTCGAAATTTCCAGAACGGAAGCGAGCAAACCAATAACAAGTGGTGCGTTGGTTTGTAGTGTTAGCTCCGTAAACGTCGTTGATGTTGCGTGCCGCTTGTGCCGCGTTGCTGCCACGACGGTACTCATATTCCATAATTACTCGAATTTTTAACGTATCCATGATGACGAAAAAGATTGAAATGCGATGAAAATGTAACACTAATCAATAAACAAATGACTACTTTTGGAAAAAAAAATCCATGTTTTTAAAATAAAATTAATTTGAAATTAGAATTCTTAGCCAAACAAAAATTATTTTGATTTGAAATGGCCAGTACTGCAGAACGGCAATTTCATAGGTAAAGACCTATAGACGTCTGCAGCCTTTTTTTAAATTACAATACCTAATGTATCGATTGACAGCTGTAAGTAGATCCTACATAAGGGTCTCAGTTTCTTCCGCGTCTTTTCATACTTGGGTTTATATCGCGTACTAAGCGAAACGAAAACGGAAGTACGAAAGGACGCGGAGGAAAGCTACACGAACTTAGCTTCGTTTCGCTTCGTTCCCAATGTAACCTGCGCTACATAATTTAATAGAAAACAATCGCTTCCAAGACAAACAATCTTCAACAGATTTTTCCCCAAATCTCTTTCAACACAAGTTACAAAAATTTAACTTTCGAGTACTTTTCTGTTTTTAAAAGTCGCGAATAAGGATGCTATCAAACCGAAATATCCATAATCATGCTACTAAAACTTCTGCCTTCCAGCGTAGCTTAACAAAAAGTCGATGGTTCCGACTCACGCGGTGATTCGATAAGCTTGTTTGTAACTGGCTCATTGGAGAACCTCGGGATAGAAGTTCTTAGATATATCTTAATGCATAATGCTGTTGATAATGGCGCTGCGTTTGGATATCGGCTGAGAAATAATGACGTTATGGAAAAATATTGAAACACTCTTTATACCATAATAATCCATCCAACCATTTCTTTGTACCATAATAATGGCATTTACCTACATAGTAAATGCCTTTTCTCATCCAGTGAAGGAATCAGCTTTCTCGCTTACTGTGTGTTAGTGATTTAAGACCACTTATAGGGTTCCGTACCACAAAAGGAAAAACGGAACCCTTTTTTTTTTTTTTGTGGATGGGAAATCATCAAATGACTTCTCTCGCTCTGGGCAGAGCGGGAAGGCGTGTCAGACTTTTACTGACTAAAACCCACCCGTGTTTCATCAGTTGCCCCTGCCAGGGCCACGGAATCTCTTTCGACGTACCCGCGACCCCGGCGGCATCGGCCCAATTGACCCCGTCACTGCTGACATCTCTTTGAGGCGCGCGTGGAACACAACGTGCCGTCGACCCGGGCCTGGTCCTTACCGGACGGCGAGCTACCCATTGCAAACGGAACCCTTATAGGATCACTTTGTCGTCCGTCTGTCTGTACCTATGTCTGTCTGTCTATCTGTCTGTCTATCTGTCTGTCTATCTATCTGTCAGTCTGTCAAGACCCTTTTTCTCAGGAACGCGTGGAGGTATCAAATACTAGATCTATGGTCCTTTGGAGATCAAAAAACATCAAGCTTGAAGCATCAAGCGACCCCAACAAAGGAAAAGGCTAGTCAGATGATGAGATGATGATAAGTACATAAATGCCTCAAAAAGAGGCTCTTTAGTATGTACTAATACGAAAAAGCGAGTAGTGGTGGTCCAGTGGTAATGGCCGTGACTTACGAGTCGTACATTCGAACCCGGGCAGGCGCTTTACTTTGTGTAAATTATTGCATCACCACTGCTCTCAAAACGGTGAAGGAAAACATCGTGAGGAAACCGGCATGTCCTAAAACCAAAAATTCGAAGACATGTGCCATCTACCAACCGGCACTGGGCCCGCGGGGTGGATTACAGCCCACTCACAGAGAGGAGCCCTGTGACTCAGCAGTAGGAACATTATAGGCTATGTTAATCCTACTTCCTACTATATATATACAGGGTGTGGCCTAAATAGTGGTCCAACGTTAAGGGGTCGGTACTCTGTATATACAGCTATCACATACCACAATTTGAACCATTTTTTTTCTTAGGTCTCGGAATACAATTTTTTTTAAATTGATAACTTGCTTTAATTCATTTTTTTTACATAAGCATGTGATTGCACATGTATTTCACAATTATAAACAAAAAACAAAATTTAATGTCATTTGTAGAAATTATAGCCAAATTAGTAAAGCAGGTGTCAATTTTTCAAATAATAATATAAAAATATTTTATTCTGAGACTGGAAAAAAATGGTCCAAATGGTGGTATGTGATAGCTGAATATACGGTGTATCGACCCCTTAACGTAGGGCTACCATTTACGCCGCATCCTGTATATGTGAAAGTTTGTATGTTTGGATGTTTGTTACTCAATCACGCAAAAACAGCTGAACGGATTTGAATGAAATTTGACACACAGATAGTTTATATCCTGGATTAACAACATAGGATACTTTTATCTCGGTAGTAGGTTGCCGTGGATAATTTCCAACATCCACGCGGGCGAAGCCGCGGGCAAATGCTAATACATAATAAGTAAAAAAAAATACGTTGACAATGGTGGTGAAAGAGACCATAATCTCTATGAAAGTCAAAACAAAATACTTCAGCTAGTTCCTAGTATTATAATTTATCATGAATGCTTGCAGAAGCAATCTACAATGTTTGCAGTGTTGAAACAAATTGTGACCAATGCAGACACAATGCAAAGTTATATTTACTAGAGTAATAACATTATGCTTCCAGCAAATGCTTTGCTGTCCCCATCAAATGAATGCAACTGTTACTACCACAAACCATTTTGAGTCTTAAAGTTATAATGATAAAGCTCAATATTGAATAAAAGCGCCAAACCAACCCGTCACAATAGTTATATTTTAAGAGTATTTGACGAGCTTTTTAAGTTAACTGCCTTGAAAAGTTTTCTTTGTACTATCAGTCATGGTTTCGTCTAGGAAACTGAATGAAAACTGGCACTTTTGTTTTTGTTATGCAAAAATAGCTATATTCTTTCGTCTCAGGTGGCATTTCAACGAAACTAAAATGGATGTGGGAGCCCCTAACTAACTGTCGGGGAACACGCGTCTACAGCTAGCGGCTGTATAAAGAATGAGTCTTTAGATAAATAGAAATAGCGAGGAAACTTGTACAATATTTTATGAAGAGAACAATTTATAAAAGGAAATTCTTTTTGAGGCAGTCAGTCTCCTTTGTGGGTGGGTAAAGAGCTCTAACGCAGTATATCTCTTCAAGTCAGAAACAGTAATTCGTTGTGTATGAAAAACTTAATCGGTTGTTTTTAGGGTTCCGTACCTCAAAAGAAAAAACGGAACCCTTATAGGATCACTTCGTTGTCCGTCTGTCTGTACCTATGTCTGTCTGTCTATCTGTCTGTCAGTCTGTCAAGACCCTTTTTCTCAGGAACGCGTGGAGGTATCAAGCTGAAATTAATATCAAATACTAGATCTATGGTCCTTTGGAGATCTAAAAACATCAAGCTTCTAAGTCAACGCAGTAAAAAAATACGGCCATCTAAGCGACTTATTTTGATACTCGCTAGTAAATCGAAACATAGGGTACTTCCCCTTGACCTGGAATCATGCAAGAAGCAAGGACCCAAAGCACAAGTAAAGGAAAAAGTCCGAAAATCGTTAATTTGTTATTTGTAATGTTATAACATAAAACATTTTTTTTTGGAATTACAAACTTTTTGCAGTTGGAGAATAGACCGGGACGTTTATCAATGTTCCGTTTTCTTTAGTGACATGAAATATAGAATAGGGACGCTATTTCAAGCATTTCACAGTCGCCGATCTTTGAGTAAAACAGAATTTAGGTGCTTATATTATCTCTTTTAGTCTTAAAAATACGAGTATGAGGAGCTCGTGGCTAAGTAATCACAGCCGCACGGGTCGATCCATCAGGTTGAGCTGTAATGATCTACACACTCAAGTACGGTTGTCGGGGCTGATCCGTGGATGGGTGACCATCTTTACATACAAGACTCCTCCGTGCCTCGGAAAGCACATTAAGCCGTTGGTCCAGCTGTCATTCTTGGATCTTTTTGACCGTCGTTTCGGGTCGTCAGAAGCCTGAAAGTCTGACAACCAGTCATACCAAGGGGTATCGTATTACCCAGTTATTGGGTTGGCGTAGATCAGATAGGCAGTCGCTCCACGTATAATACTTGTAATTCAGCTGCATCCGGTTATACTGGAAGCCGACCCCAACATAGTTGGAAAAAGGCTAGGCAGATTGTATTTCAATGTATGGGAGAACATGTTTTTTCAACTACAATGTTAGATTTGTTTTTGGGATAAATTCTTTTCAACTACGGAATCCTTCATTGTGCGTGGTCCGACACGCACTTGGCCGGTTTTTTTTTTCAATTTTCTTCACATTTGTTTGTGTCTCTAATATTTACGATTACGACATTTCCCATTGTTTGACTGTATTTGGAGCTTCTAATGCTTAAACGGGTCCAAAAATCACTGAGTAACTACAAAAAAAAACTATAATTTTCAAACAAGGTATCAACTATCTCGTAGCAGATTTGCCTTAATTAATTTCAACTCCACGCCACATAAATAATTTGTATCCAAATGTTTTAATTTTCAAAATACCATCTCGTAGATAACAAATTTTTAACTTCTCGCAAAATCCACTCAGCTTCAACCTTCACTAAAAATAATTTGAATCCGCATGTTAACAAAACTAGTCAGTTTCGCGCCGATCCCGGCGGCTCTGTAATTGGGCGCTGAGTCGAGAGGCACAGTCGCTTGACACACATCCGCAACGTGTTCCAGAACTGTACGAGATAATGGCTCTACAAGCTTAGGAGGTAACTTTTAGCCTGTTAAGTTAAGGAAGGGAGAGATGTGGTGGCATCTACAACGCCACGTGCGAACTACGCATCAAAGACCTGACGTCACACATCCTGTATCGCGCAAGCAAAATTAACCGCACGATTGGCTACACAACATCCCGATATCAACCGTCGCGGGCAGTAGCCCACCCATAGATATAAAAAAGAAGAGCCCACCAGACAACACCCGTCTGATCGAAGAATCCTTCCTTTTCTATAAAAAATGGGTGAACTTTCCACCCTATTCCTCATGCTTATAAAGGACTATTTTCGGCTTTTTGTTGGCTCAGACCAAATAAAAACCAAGACATAGCGGTGTCAACAGTGAAGTGAGGCCGGTTTCGTAAACATGTGTGCACTTAGTGAGGTGTAGTTTAGTTGTAGTTTGGTGTAAATGTGTGCGTGTGAGCGTGTATGCACAGAGAGAGGTGTAGTTTGCGCATGCTTCACTGTATTGTTCGGAGCGCTCTGTCTTGGGTTCCGTACCAAAATGGTAAAAAAGAACCCTTATGGTGCGACTCAGACTGTCTGTCTGTCTGTCCGACTGTCACAAATGGATATCTCAAGAACTACCAATGCTATCAACTTGAAATTTGGAACAGTTTTAGGTAACGTTTGCTAAACTATTTTGCAAATAAGAAATAATTTTTTTTCTTTTTTTGCAACAGTGACTGAAAGGGATTCTTAAAAATTCGAAGTGGAATTACTAGGGCATGTGGAATATCCATATGAAAGAGCGCTGTTTGCACATTCTTAAACATTTTTTTTTTCTTTCTTTTAGTCCGCATAGTTCTCGACTTTTGAGATAAATGTAAAATAAAAACCTTATCTCCGAAGTTTGCATAGAGAAAAATCTGAAATTATTCTGTGCGATAGAAATTTATGTAAAGATTACGGAAAAATAAAACGATGTCCTAGCACACTTTTTCAAAAAATCACCAACAAAAATTACTTATAATATGATCGGAACCCTCGGTGCGCGAGTCCGCCTCGCTCTTGACCGGTTTTTTTTTCATTTGGTCTGAGTTTGTTGGATAAATGGAATAATAAATCCATTGGAAATGTTTTTTTAAGTTATGTCATCAAGAGGGCCTAGACCCTAGACAAAGTGACATTCTATCAGCGATAACGATGACGGAAAAGTTCATTGCTGACTGGGGCCTGCTCTTGACCTCGATCACACCTGATGGAAAGCGATGTCTAAAATGGAACGAGCGTGCCCGAACGAACTTTGAAAGCGATTGTCAGTTGTCTACAGACCGTTCACAGTTATTTTACCTCTGATTTTGCATCATAGTCAAAATCACAATGATCTTTATTGTTGATACAATATGGTTGCATTTAGGTTGCTACAGTCTGTCAAAATTACAATGATCTTTATTTTCGATACAATATGGTTGCATTTGGGTTGCTACCATTGACTAGTCTGTCAAAATCACAGTGATCTTTATTTTTGTTGCTATATAGTTGCTATTGGGGTGCTGCTGGCGGAGCTGTCGGATGTATAATTACTGTGAACGATATTTTAGACCCTTTGGAAGATGATATTTTTTTATAAAGTCATCGTTATTTTTTGTTGGTAGTAGATAAGATAGATTAAACATTTATTTGGTGCACACAACACTCAAAAGTACAATGTGTGGATTATCCGTGAAAATTTCAGAAAACCTGAACGATCATTGTTTCAGCTTTGCATACTAAAACCAGTAGGCAGGTAACGACATTATTCTAACTGGACTTTGGCAAAAAAACGAAAATGTTTGAAACTCCGGAAAAGTGGCAACGTGAAAGATTGAAAATAAATCAAAATTATTCTTCCCGAAATGTTAGTGTTTTTGTAATAAGTGCAGGTAATTATCATCCTCCAAAAAACCGTATCTGAGTTCCTTTGGTTTCGTATTTTTGCCGCAACGTGAACGCCCAATTAGTGTGGCCATGATGGTCAACTTCTCGATTCCCGAGGTAAACTCGCAAGCTCTTTAGTATGCCAAACAACATGTTAACGAAACGTAGCCAGTTCCGACTCCCAGTCGATTCTCCGCAGGTTCTTCTTGTAATTGGACGAGTGCGGCTTTAGAGTTCCAAAGTTGCTTGACACAGATCCCGATATATCGGATACATACTAATGTAGATACTCGTTCAAGTATGTAAGAGAGGTAGAAATATACCTAAATGTAATGTATATGAATTAAATCTCCGGGGTTTACGTAGTACAGTCGAGTGATACAATCGAAAGTAAGACCAAAGATGAAAATTAGTTCGTGATAATTATTTAGCCAGCTTGTATACGTCATTTTATTATAAATATAGTCCGAGGGGACGGTAATCCGTCCCATCGGACTATGAGCCTGCGTTTCCACCAGAAATGAGCGAGGATGCGTAGCGATGGATGTGTGTAAAACTAGCTTAGCTCAAGCTATGAAAAAGAAGCGATGTAATTCATTAGTTTTACACACATCCCTCGCTACGCATCCTCGCTCATTTCTGGTGGAAACGCAGCCTGAGAGTGAGGGAAAGGAGAGTGCACTTGTGCCTGCGCACACACTTGGACACTATAATATCTCTCGCGCCAAAGGCTGGTCTCCGCTGAGATTGGTCGCCATGGCCGAAATTCGATCTGGAGGACTATTATATTATTTATGTGAAATCTTATGGGTTCGCGTCACCGACATGCCACACGCTATGCATAGTTTTACCTACGTTTAAGTTTTCTTTTTGTCGGTCCCCATAACTGGCTATGATTTTTTGTAATTATTAATTAATTTATATTTTTTTATAATTACTGTCATTAAAAGAAACACTTCAAACAATTAGGTTTAAAATTCTTACATTTTTAGTACGTTAATCAAGATCTCTTTTCTGTTGTAATACTGGCTGTAGTGGACGCCTTAAGCTTCTTATCTACATAGTACAAATTCGTATGTTATTCTATGTCATATTAAAAGAAAATAAAAATTAAGATGTCACTAACCTATTATACATATTTTTTATTTAGCTATTAATATAGCTTATTTTACAACACGTTATCAGCACGAAATTTGTATAGCGTAGTGCTTAGTGTGGTTTTTCAAAGGAAAAATAAAAGTTCCAGGTACATTTATTGGATTATTTTCTTGGTGAGCAATTGACATTTATAAAACAATGTATTCGGGCTCTGGAGATATGAGATCCAATGTGTTTAAGCCACTAAGCAGTAGGGAAGGTTATGTGACATGGAAATTTAAAATGAGGATGTATCTTCTACACGATGATTTGTGGGAGGCCATCGCAGGCTATCCAGAAGGAGATACAACTGCTTCAAACATAAAAGAGAAGCGTGATGTTAAAGCCCTCTCTAAGATATGTCTGGCTTTAGATGATGCTGCCGTAACTCATGTTAGGAAGGCCAAAAATGCCAAGGAAGCATGGGATTTACTAGCAGCAGCCTACGAAGACAAAGGCCTTGGACGTCGTCTAGCTTTGGAAAGAAGATTATATAGATATTCTTTATCCGATTTCGATTCCATCGAAAAGTATATTAGTGCAGTACTGAGCACTGCTCACGATCTAGCTGATATTGGCAAAAAGCTAGAAGACACCACTATAGCTGCTATTTTATTAGGAGGACTGACCTCATATTATGATCCGTTGGTTATGGCTCTCGAAAATAGCAATGTTCTGATCACCACGGATATGATAAAAACTAAACTTCTGAACGAGTTTACGAAAAGTGTTACAACAAACGAACCAGAAACTGCTCTACGTACTAAGTACAAACAGAAACCAAAACCAAAAACTGTTGTATGCTATGATTGCAAAGAACAAGGTCACAAGCGTCCAGATTGTCCACACGGAAAGAAAACCCAGAAGGTATCCGCCAATGAATCGACACATTTGGGAGCTCTGAATGCTGATACTAAACATGAATCTATTTCAGGGAACAAGTGGATTGTTGATTCAGGAGCCTCAACTCATATGAGTTCAAGGTTAGATTGGATGGACAATGTAAAACCTTTTACTACTGGTAAGGTAACTATCGCAAATGGTGATGAGCTACAGAGTGAGTGTATTGGTGATGTTTCTATTTTGACTGATTTACAAACTGTTAAAGTTATTAAAGATGTAGTTTTTGTACCGAATTTAAAATCTAATTTGCTTTCTGTTAAAAAGGCTGTTCAAAAAGATTTAACTGTAGTTTTTAACAAAGATGGTTGTAAATTTTATAATAATATTGATTTTTCTTGTACAGGTGTTCCGGTACTTTGTGCATCTGATTGTGGTGGACTGTACAATCTAAACTGTACTAGTATGCCTAAGAATCAATCAGCGTTAGATGTGCACTTTGACGTCTCTCAGTATAGACTATGGCATAGGCGTTTAGGACACTTGTGTCGAATAGGTATGAGTAAATTGGTAGATGGTCTTGCTACAGGTATTACTCTTGGAGATGTCGATAAGGAACCTTGTGTGGCGTGTATAGAAGGTAAACAAGCTAAGAAACCTTTTAGACCACTTTTGTACAAGAAAGCTACGTCAATTTTAGAATTGATACATTGTGACTTGAGCGGTCCAATGTCTACAACCTCTTTTCAAGGGAATGATTACGTTTTATATCTTATTGATGATTATTCGAGATTTGTTTTTGTTTATTTTGTTAGAACAAAGGCCGAAGTAAAACGTAAGATTTGTGATTTTATAGCTTTGGTTGAAAGACAGACTAGAAAGCAGGTAAAAACTTTACGTACCGATAATGGTACAGAATTTGTGAACAAGACTCTTAATGATTACCTATCTTCTAGAGGCATTGTTCATCAAACTATTGTGCCATATTGTCAACAGCAAAATGGAGTAGCAGAAAGAACAGGTCGCTCTGTCATGGAAAAGGCTCGTGCCTTACTTTCTCAATCTTCACTGCCGAAGGCGTACTGGGAAGATGCTGCTGAATGTTCAGTTTACCTGAAGAATAGGTCTCCTCATCGTGCCTTGGATGGAATAACACCATTTGAGATGTGGTACGACAGGAAACCAGATCTCAGTCATTTGAAAGTCTTTGGGTGTAGAGCGCTTGTACATGTGCCTACACAATTGCGAACCAAGCTAGAAGTCAAAGCAACACAACATACTTTTGTTGGATATACAGAAGATCCACACAGTTATCTTCTTCGCGAATGTCAAAATCCTAGAAGATTGATCAAGGCGAGAGATATTACATTTTTTGAGGATTGTTTTACTGACTTGAAAACAAAAAAGGAAAATGATAATTTAGTTCCTTTGATCTTAACTTCCGATGATGCTCAACCAAGAGATTACTCTAATTCTCACAGAGAAGTGGAAACTTCTAATCAGGTACCTCCTGTACCCATTGTTTCTTCTACTTCAGATGAAGAGTATGTTGATGCACCCGATGTCTCTACTATGGATAGTGAGGCTGAAGGTATAAGTGATGTTAGAAGATATCCACAACGTGAGAGAAAAAGGCCTGACTACCTAAATTTTGATTCTTGGGTAGCAGAATCTCTTGAAGTCATTTCGGATGATCCTAAGACTTATGCAATAAATTGTGACGACAGCAGTAAGTGGATTTCGGCTATGGAAGAAGAGTTTCAGTCTTTACAATCAAAAGAGACTTGGGTTCTTGTAAATCGACCAAATAAAAGAATTGTTCCCTGTAAGTGGGTGTATAAGATGAAGAGAGATGCCAATGGCAATGTCATTAGGTACAAGGCCAGGTTAGTGGCAAAGGGATACACTCAAGTAGCTGGAATCGATTATAAAGAAACTTTTTCACCCGTTGTTCCCGTTGTGTTTCGCCCTAGCAGCTGAATATGACTTGAAAATGCATCATCTTGATGTGGATACAGCTTTCCTCAACGGTGTTCTGGAAGAGGAAGTGTATATGGAGCAGCCGCAAGGTTGTGTCAGCAAAGGTCAAGAAAATAAGGTTTGTCTGCTGAAAAAGTCGCTGTATGGCCTGAAACAGGCCCCAAGATCGTGGAATATCAAACTAAATGAAACATTGATTTCCATAGGTTTTATGCGAACTCCTTCTGAACCTTGTGTTTACACCAAAAAGTTTGGTAATGAAACTGTCATACTGGCATGTTTTGTCGATGACATAATTGTATTTTATAAAGATGTTTGTCACTTCGACTCTGTCAAGTCTGACTTGGAAAGTAATTTTGAACTGAAAAATTTGGGATTACTAAACTACTATTTAGGAATGAATATTTCAGTAGAAAATGGAGAAGTTTACTTATCGCAACGCAGTTACATAGAGAATTTACTTAAAAGGTACAATTTACATAATTGTAAACCTGCAGATATTCCGTTGGTAAATAAACTTGGAGATTCTACTGAATTGTGTGATCAAAATGAATATCAAACGTTGATAGGTTGTTTGTTGTTCGTGGCTATAAATACAAGACCTGATATATCGTTTGCAGTGTCATATTTAAGCCAGTGGAATTCAAAACCTACAAAGGTTCACTGGCTGGCAGCAAAAAGAATTCTAAGATACCTAAAAGGTACAATCAATTTTACTATTAGGTATAAGAAAACTGAGGCCTATTTGACGGACAGGGCCGTCATCTACCCCGGTCATCAGGGAGAGTGGAACCGGCGAGAGATGTCGTGCGGTGTCCCACAGGGATCGGTCCTGGGGCCACATCTGTGGGACATCGGGTACGACTGGGTGCTGCGCGCCGACCTCCCTAGCGGCGTCAGCGTTGTATGTTACGCTGACGATACGCTGGTCCTGGCGCAGGGGAGGTCGCACCAGGCGGCGGCTGAACTAGCGACACGCGGGGTTGCGACAATCATAGAGAGGATCCGGCAGTTGGGACTCGAGGTGGCCCTGCACAAGTCCGAGGTCATGTGTTTTCATGGTCCTCGGAACGCGCCACCGTCGGGTTCCCAAATAACGGTAGGAGGGGTTCACATCGGAGTCGAGTCGACGATGAAGTACCTGGGACTCGTCCTCGACAGCCGGTGGAACTTCGTGGAGCATTTCCGACGTTTGGCTCCCAGACTGGAGCGGGCCGGGGCTGCCTTGAAGCGGCTCCTGCCCAATCTGGGGGGTTCAAACGCCTCCTGCCGGAGGCTTTACGCGGGGGTCGTGCGGTCCATGGCCCTTTACGGGGCACCGGTGTGGGCGCGTTCCCTGAGGCTGCGACCAGCCCGCCGGTTGAACGCGTCCCAGAAGGTCATGGCCATCCGGCTAGTCAGAGGATACCGCACGGTCTCCTGTGAGGCGGCGTGCCTCCTTGCCGGATTACCGCCATGGGATCTGGAGGCAAAAGTCCTCGCGCACGTGTGGGAGTGGCGCGAGGAGGTGAAACGCCGGGGCGTAACTCCGCTGCCGCGAGAAATCACGGTACAGCGGACAGAGCTCCGGCGGGATCTTATGGCGACATGGAGAGTGCGATTGTCGCAACCCAGCGCTGGGCACGCCACAAATGCGGCGATAAGTCCCCTCTTTGAGGAGTGGTTGGAGAGGCGCCACGGCGTCCTCACCTTCCGCCTGACGCAGGTCCTCACCGGACACGGTTGTTTCGGGAGGTTCCTGTTTCGGATAAGGCGGGAGGAAACGCCCGGGTGTCACCATTGTGTGGATCGCCCGGAGGACACGGTGGAGCATACAGTGGAGGTCTGCCCGGCTTGGGCGGAGCACCGCCGTGTTCTCACGGAGGCGATCGGCGGCGGCGATCTCTCGCGTCCAAACCTGGTCCAGGCCATGGTGCGGAGCGAGAGTGCATGGGAAGCCGTCACCTCCTTCTGCGAAGCAGTAATGCTCGCGAAGGAGGAAGCGGAACGCGTGAGAGAGAGGCAACAGCCGCGCCCTCGCGCCCCTAGCCGCCGTAGGAGACGCCCTGGGCGGCGGGAATCGATTGCCGATTCCCGGCCACCGTAGGCGCGGGCTTGCGGACGACGAGTAATGGGCAGCTCGCCGTCCGGTAAGGACCAGGCCCGGGTCGACGGCGCGTTGTGTTCCACGCGCGCCTCAAAGAGATGTCAGCAGTGACGGGGTCAATTGGGCCGATGCCGCCGGGGTCGCGGGTAGTTCGAAAGAGATACCGTGGCCCTGGCACGGGCAGCTGAAGGAACATGGGTGGGTTTTAGTCAGTAAAAGTCTGACACGCCCTCCCGCTCTGCCCAGAGCGGGAGAAGTCATTTGATGATTTCCCATCCACAAAAAAAAAAATAAAAAAAAAAAAAAAAAAAAAAAAAGGTATAAGAAAACTGGAAGTTATTTCCTAGGTTCTGTAGATGCCGATTGGGCAAATGATATTAAAGATCGGCGTTCCTACACAGGTTTTGTGTTCTTGTTTGGTGGTGGCCCGATTTCATGGGAAGCCAAAAAGCAACCCACCGTAGCCCTATCTTCAACGGAGGCGGAGTATATGGCTCTGTGTTCGGCAAGCAAAGAGGCTGTATTTCTGAGACGTTTTCTGTTTGAGGTTAGTGGTTTGTTAGAAGTTGTGGTTTTATCGGGAGACAGTCAGAGTGCACAAAATATTGCATTGAACCCTATCCATCACGGTCGGACAAAACACATTGATACCAAATATCATTTTATCAGAGAAAAAATATCTGATAACACTATTAAACTTAATTTTATGCCTACTACACATTTACTTGCAGATGTTTTAACTAAACCTCTGCAGAAAGTTAAATTTAAGAGATGTTTAAGTAGTTTAGGGTTTTTGGATTAAGTTTTTCTATTTGTGTTATTATTTATATGTTTTTTCTTTTAGTGTTGTTACAATGTAGATTAAGGGGGCGTGTTGTAATACTCGCTGTAGTGGACGCCTTAAGCTTCTTATCTACATAGTACAAATTCGTATGTTATTCTATGTCATATTAAAAGAAAATAAAAATTAAGATGTCACTAACCTATTATACATATTTTTTATTTAGCTATTAATGTAGCTTATTTTACATTTTCTAAAGTATTTATTACGAAGGGTGTGTGCTTAACGTCTAAAACAGCTTATATTTTCAATCAGACTTTTTGTAATCCATCATTTAATTTAAAATATTTCATCGAAATGATAAAATAAAGTATTCAGTCAGTCCATTTTGGTAAACTTTTGAAGTTCGCTCCGTAATTGGCCGGTAGCGGTTTAAATGTTCCACAGTTGCTCGACACAGATCTCGCAATACGTTGTACATACAGATTGTATGAGATAATGGCACTAGATTTTAACTAAAATCTTGACTTTTTTTTTTCGTTTTTTTTGTGACTCCTAAGTCACATTATCACCTAGTTTGGGAGTCAGGGTTTACCCTATTTGTATGACCTTTATTCATTAAAATTCATGCGACCTAGTTTTTAAGCATTGTTGAAGGTTTTTGTGTAAAATAAAGTTTTGTTTTTTTTTTTTGTTAAATTAGAAAATATCTGCAAATTGGACTTGTCTGAAGTGAATTATGTAATTTTGTTAAAGTTTAGTCTAGTTTATGTTGGCAGGAATTCGAGAAGAGATGATTGCCACCGGAAAATAATAGGTATACAACAAAATACAGTACTTTAGTCCTGGAGCTAGACCACCACCTCTTAAAGCAGTATTATTTTAATCTTACATGAGTGTGGGAAAGAGATGGAGCTAGACGTCCTGTAGAGCTCCATCTCTTTCTCACACTGAAGTAACATTAAAATAATACTGCTTTAAGAAGTGGTGGTTGGCCCCCTGACTGTGAAAAGTTGGAAAAATAATCATTGTGTCAAATTCAAATATTTGGTAATGGAGACATTAGTTGGTTTTTCAATGCGTGAGAACCCTTCAAGTAAAAATGTGGTTATCTATTCGTTTTATTTTCTGACTGTACACTCAGATAAAATAAAAAACTAAGACATAGCGCTGCGAACAATACAGTGAAGCATGCGCAAAACTAGACCTCGCCTCTGTGCATACACGCTCACACGCACAAAACACCAACTTATAATTAAACTACACCTCCTAAGTGCACACGTGTTTACGAAACTGGCCTCACGATACTGTTGATAGCGCTACGTCTTGGTTTTCTATTCAGTCTGAGACCGTACATACCTGCGTCGTAATACATATTAAATCAAACATCAATTGTTCAAAATCTGATCCGTCGAAGGTTAATGCACGCTTAACTTGGCATGCATCTACAGTATAACAGTCCCCTAGGTGTCTATTAATTAGGAATACCTAGAATTTCAGCCTACATTCTGGTATGCAGTGATCCAGACTTGTTCGTTAATATTATGTCAATCAGTGAGAGGAAGCTGATTATCTTCACGGCGATGTGATGTGACGTGCGTCAGTTAAAAGCTGAAATATACATCCGAGTAAACGAGTAAACCGAATGGCAGTAAGATAAACATAATTTTGATTGTTTGTTTGTTTAGATATGAATTTACATCTTGTGTATTTTGCACATATCATAGATGTTCTATGATTGAATGTGTTACAGTATTAAGTAAAACAGATGATGTCTGATGCTACATTATCCATCCCTAATTTCCTTTGGGACTAATATTTTTCGAATAATCATAATACATAAAATTGCATGCAGCGGAGATGAGAATGTTGAGATGGATGTGTGGACTGACGAGAATGGATAAAGTGAGAAATGAGTATATAAGAGGAAGTTTAAAAGTGGCGCCAGTGACAGAAAAGTTGAAAAGAAATCATTTGTCTTGGTATGGGCATGTAATGAGGAGAGACGAAACGCATGTGACTAAAAGAGTGATGAAAATACATGTTGATGGATGGAGAGGCAGAGGAAGGCCAAAGAAAAGATGGATGGATTGTGTGAGGAATGATATGAAAGAGAAGGGAGTGAAGGATAGCGTGACAGTTGACAGGAGAGAATGGAAGAAGAATACGTGTTGCGCCGACCCCAAGTAATATGGGATAAGGGCAGGAAGATGATGAATCATAATACATACATACACGCCACGCCTTCTTCCCATGGGGGTAGGCAGAAACTACAGAACGCAACTTGTTACGTTTGCCTCACTTACACTCCTTTTGCCCCGTTTACATTCATATATCTGTGGCCTTAGTGCGAGTATTTATACTTACTCGATCGCGTTTACGCTAACAATAACTTACGTCAATTTGTATGGAATAATTGTTTTCACCGTTATGGTCACCAGACGGCGCTTATTCAGTTTCAGTACAAATTAAAGTTAACGTGATTGAGTAAGTATAAAAACTGCACTAAGGTCACCGGTCACACACGCACGCCGGCTGAGGTAACTATATATTCCCGTAATATCGAACAAAATAAACTACGATCCTTACATACACGTAGGTAGAACCCACAATGATATTCTGACTTATAAGTGCAATCAACAAAAGCTTTATTTAACAAAAGCCAATTTATAGCCAATACCGATTTTGGATTGCAAAGAAAAACTCATGAACACGCAAACCGAACATTAGGTTTTACAATATTTAATTCCCAGAATAAACTAATAGTGGCTCTAAGTTTAGTTTTAGACTGTTATTTTATTGTAATTTTCACTGTATGCTAGTGTAAAATGTAATTGCTTTATTAGTTCTATATAAAGGAGGTTTACAATGCAACTATTACAATTTCCAACATTGTTTATTTTATGATACTTGATGTTAGAAACTTACATTGTAACCTGCCTATTAAAAAGTTATCACAGCACTAAAACATATTTTGTAAAACTTTTAAGAGGAAATAATTAGATACTGCGACAAAATTAAACGGCTACCCGATGTATGGCCTGTAAAATTCTTATTTACTGATTAAATATAAATCCAATTTTGTATTTAATTTGAAAGTTAATCTGCCTAGCCTTTTCGCAACTATGTTGGGGTCGGCTTCCAAGCTAACCGGATGCAGCTGAATACCAGTATTTTACATGGAGCGACTGCCTATCTGACTTCCAATAACTGGTTAATACGATACCCCTTGGTAAGACTGGTTGTCAGACATTCGGGCTTCTGACGACCCGTAACGACTGTCATAGATTCAAGAATGACAGGACCAACAGCTTAGCATGCATTCCGAGGCACGGAGGAATCTCGGTATGTAACATGGTCACCCATCCACGGACCAATCCCGGCAAGCTTAGCTTAACGTGATTGATCGACCCGTGCGGCTGTTATTACTTAGCCACGAGCTTTAATTAACTTTAAAAGTGAACAAAAAATTTTTGTGGAGAACTTATTTAAGTATAGTTAGAAATAATTACATAAAACTTTCATGTATAAAAGATTCGAGCCATTGAAGCCTGTCTGTAGTCGGTACCCTATCAAAGACTCACTGATCCCGAAATAGCTCAGCATAAGTTCCACGTCGTTGGATCAGAGCTGAACAGAGCAATAAGGCAATAACCGCAAAGGTTATATGCAATAACGAGCGTCGGATCGACTGCCGAGAGTTGCCGAAGTGGCCCGAACGCGATTGACACCGATACCGGCGTCATCTGGTTTGAACTGCTTCCGAAGTAAAAATGTTTTTATTGATGAATAGCAGTTCAGTGAGGTTTATTTATAGGGGTTAATCGGGCGTGAGACTTTCGCAGAATTTCTCTGGAAAACAGAAATACCTTTTTGGTACATTTCAACCTGGTTTTGGTTGCATAGTACACTTTATTTATTAGGGTAAGACCTAGTTGTACCAAACCATTTTAGTTAATTTAATTTTCTGTTAAAATATTAACGGGGCATTAAGAATAGCGAGAGTTTCACCATGCGCTGATTCACGATTAAATGTCTTAATTCTGGTGGAACGTAAATATCTTTAACGTCGATGTATATTTTAATTGCTGATTTACTAATTAATGTTTTGAACAGTTTGGTGAAATTCACCTATATAACAGTTATGCTAATATGA
The DNA here is from genome assembly GCA_946251885.1 of Cosmia pyralina. Lineage (NCBI taxonomy): Eukaryota > Metazoa > Arthropoda > Insecta > Lepidoptera > Noctuidae > Cosmia > Cosmia pyralina. The sequence continues at coordinate 20,043,419 of OX276353.1, forward strand.
ACAAAACAACAAAAACTCGGTATAAAGTTAATTATTTTTCTTTTGTTTCAGGTTTCATAAAGTCTACAAATGAGCTCCTGTTACCTTGAGTGTAAGTAAAAAAACTTTTTTATTTAGGGTTACCTACTAAAAAAAAGCACTTAGTTTCGAGGCCAAAAAATTCTTAAATACTTTTAAATAAAAAAAGTTGGCATTACAAGTCTATGAAGTTGTGACAAGTTTATCATTTCTCTTTATGAAACTGCACGTTTTTTTAAATTGGATTCTCGAATGGATGAATATGAAAACAATGAATGTTTTTTTTTCCTCGTCGTTTGAATCGCATTTGTCGGTGACAGTTTTTATTGTCCCGTACGTTAACGACATGTTGACATGTTATCAATTTTTTTGTAAAAATAAAGAAGATTTTATCTTATAACAAACGAAATACATTTTCAGCAATCTGGTAAAAAACTTTGGTGAAGGTTACGTTGAGCGATAAAAGTCGATTAACACTGCTACACTTTTACACTTCATCAGTTGATATGCTTTTAGTTTTACTTCTGTTCCAATTTTAATTAAAACGGCTGGTTGACACTTCCCGTGACCCAAGGGCTGGCTTTTACATTACCAGTCGACTGCGATACGGAGGAATTTTCGACGCCATATTTTAGTTTGTTAATTGTTTTAGTTAGCTTAAGCAATTATGTTTTTATTTTAAAAGTTCGTTAGTTAATTTACCAATAAAATTAGCTTTAATGCCTTACAAACGAAATATTTAGCTCAATAATTTAAATTAAAAAAAACTGAAGTGTTACTTGACTTTTGTCGCTTACTGTACCAAGCAATTTTTTCCTCAAAATAGTTTTCTAATTCAAATTCCATACTTGCATTTGTTTAAATTACTTTAAATGTAAGTTCAATATGTAAATCTAGAGCAATTTCGCTGCCACAGCAGAATAAAAATATACATAATTAAAGCTAGCTAGAAATTTTATTTTTATCGTCAAACAAAGGGAGAGGAGTCGCGAAAGTCATGCTATCTCATACATTATGTATAGAGAATATTTAAATAGTTTAGTCATACCGCTAGAACTTTAATTATGGACAAAAGAAAATGCAATTTTATAGTCCGCTGCATTTTCTTTTATTTACTTTTTAATGGCGTTTTTAAACGAAATGTTAATTGGTTTCGGGATTGGAAAGACGTTAAGGCTAGGATTTCTTTAGCTTTAATGTGAGCAAATGTTTTTCTAATAAATGAAAGGAATATTATTATCATTATCATTGTATTTGCCTGAAACGGTTAACTTAATAATCCCGTATCCCTAGATTGCATGTTTCCGTATCAAACTAAAATTGTATTGCCCGTTCTGTATCTCTACAAAACAGAATCATGTATAGATATAAATGTCATAACATAATATCTCCCAGGACCATATGAACAAAACGATGTCAACATAATACGTACAAAGTACGCCCAAATTTTATAGACACATTATTAAAATCGCTCCTCATACTAATATCACTCACAACCCCACATGAACTTAATCGCTCCATGCTTTTTAATCTCCACTTTTATAAGGGTAAGTTATAAATTGGAGAGTAACAAGGGTTTACCCTGTGCATAGAATCCATTGTGTAGCAGATCGTAATTAAGCCAGTAACATTTGGTGCTCGTTCCTTATATTAATTTTAATTAAAACTCCTAAAACGTTTTGTCTTCAAGTAAAGAATGGAATAGGGACGTAACGAGGGTAACTCGAGAACTAGGCAGGATTACATTTTTTGGAAAGTCAATTAGTTTGCGCGTTTAGTGACTTTTTGCAAAGAATCATGGAGGAAGGGAACGTCATTAATTTGGGAAAGTTAGGTTATAAGGCGTTGTTAAAAATGCTAAAGCTTGTACGCACTGGCCCTTTTTAAGGTCCAACATACCTTTCATGACTGCCTTGTCGGTCTAGTGGTCGCTTGCGCTACTGCTGAGCATGACGTCCTGGGTTCGATTCTCAGGTCGGGCTGTGTTATTGGGGTTATCTATCAAAAATTTCTCAGTAGCAGCCCGAAGTCTAGATTTGTCGCTGGCAATAGGCTCGCCCCCTATCACCCCCTATTAGCATCGCTGATGCGAAGGGTTAGGGGCAGTCCCAACAGCTACCTGAGGGTAATTGCAGACTACATCCATAGTCCTATGTGGAGGCATTGGATTGGTCTGCACATATTGTAGGCTGTCTGGCGTTTTTTCTATTTGTTGTATGTGTGAATTACTAACATAGCTTTAAGTCATTTTGATGTACTACTAACACTCTATGGACCAAAAGTCTGAATTTAATGTTTTGAATTTGAATTTGAATTACATGGGACTTAAACATAGGTAACTGGAGTAATGTAGGTTTACAATGGTACACCGCATGACCACATAATCAGCCTATAATGTTGCCACTGCTGGGACACAGGCCTCCTCTCGGTGAGAGGGAGTAGGCAGTAATCCACAACGCGGGCCCAATGCCGGTTGGTAGATGTGACATGTCTTCGAATTTTTGGTTCTACGATATGCCGGTTTTCTCACGATGTTTTTCTTCACAATAGAGCAGTGGTGATGAAATAATTTACACAAAGTAAAACGCCTGCCGGGGTTCGAACCTGCGACCTACAACTCGATTTCCAGGTTGAGCAAACTGTTACAGTATTTTTCCAACATGAATTTCTCAGTAGTAGCCTGGAGTCTGGAGTTATGCTCGGTGGGCTCTCCCCCTATTACATGGGACTTGACCATAACTGGCGAAATGTAGTCTATACATAGATACACCTCTGCCTAAGCCTTCGGATATTACAGGCGTGATATTATGTTATACCCTTTTTCAAAGTAAAAAGTGAGTTAAAATATTGATCCAAATTGAACAAACTCTGCAACACAAAACACGAACTTAATAATTTAAAGCCATTTCAAAAACATTAACTAAAGTCCCGCATTGTCCATTTCAACTATTATATGAACAATGTATTCTCTATCTACAATGTTACGCTCCGACGGAGTGTTATAATAGCCCCGATTTAAACCGCACTCCACCTAGTCTTGGCGAAAAGATATCGATTTTTTTTTCATTCCATATACGGATTTTTTTGGCGATATTTAGATATATTATCTAAATATCGCCAAAAAAATCCGTATATGGAATGAAAAAAAATCGATATCTTTTAGGTAATAAATTAAATTTTTTACATAGGACTATGTCCTATGTAAAAAATTTAATTTATTACCTTTAATCAACCGCCGCGAGATCTCTGACTGTGTGTGTTTGTTGAAAATCTTCAGCAATACTATAGACTGTCCCGATATTTTGGCAAGATTCTATTTCAACACTCCCATGATGTCTAAGCGATACAATCCACCTTTGCGAGTGCCGTTTGCTTCAACTAATTATAGGCAGAATTCGTGCGTTGTGCGTGCAAGCAAAAATTTTAATAAGCTTTGTAAACAGTATGATATAGATCCGTTCCTGACTAGTGTGTCGTCAGCCAGGAAGTGCTTAAGCCGTAACTTTTTTAACTAAATATTGCTAAGATGGTTGTTATGCAGTGCAAGCAGCATAGCAATTATGCTGTTTACTTAGTAACTGGGTGTGAATGTCATTAGAATTTAGGTTCTTTTTTTTTCTGTTTTTTAAAAGTGGAGACCTGTTATTGGCTTTCTGATTAATGTACTGTCCTTGATCTGTTTGTTTTAGCTGTAAGTCTCCCATATTATTTAAATAAATAAATAAATAAATGTATCGACATCAAATAACAATTATCGAAAACGTATCAAAATCGATATTTCTAAACCTATAAAAAAATCGCCCTTGGTTAAAAGTCACTCTCACATAAATGATTATTAGTTGCAAAAAAAAATACAGTCCGTAAGTTTAAACAGCGTTATCCTTTTAAGGGGTAATTTTACTCATCATTATGAACAACTTTTACTATGGGACCAAACCTGAAATCGCGAAAAAAAAATCTGCTGTTCCCCTACATTTTGACAAGTTATGCGAACATAATTGAGAACTTCTTACTTTTTAAAAGTTGATAAAAACGCCATTATTCTTACAGTATAACAACACACATAACATCGCGCCCCAACGAGTTAGGCAGTATCTATGTACACCCACATTTCACCAGTTATGTTGCAAATATTCTGCCGATAAATCGATATTTGTGTAGAATACATCGAATGCGAAATCAACACATTTTAAAAATACCGATACAATGTACATGTATGTCGATACTTTTAGACAATTCCGGCATCCTTAAGTCCACCCATCGTCCCGATGACGTAGTGAAAATCACCCTGAGTAATTGAATCAGAATTCTCGTTTTACCAGAAGGTCGGTAGATAGGTAATGAAATCAAATAACTTTCGTTGGATCCTCGTCCCAAGGAGAACCTTTATCTTCACATAGAGGACTGCTTTCCATAATTTTCTACAATTCACTATCTTTTGCAACGATTTACGTCCTCTACTTTTTTTCTACCTTATCTTTTACGGCGAATAAAGATGGTTCCGTGCGCGTCTGTAAATATAATAATAAAGCGTATCTCTTGCATTATGCAGACTGAATACAGGAGTTTATTTAGGACACGTTGATCTGGGAATACAAGAAAAATATGGCGTGACAGCTTTATTTCGTACTACGCAAGTTATGTATACTGTTGGAAAAACGTTCTCTCGAGAAAAGTTATCTTCTCACTGTGACAGTGGAGGATGCATAGATCGTGATAAATGAACATGAAAAAGATGCTTGCTTATGTTTTGTATAAAAATCAAGTCAAGCAAACGTACTAGTGCATTGTCATATCGCTATTTAACATTACAAATATAATGCGAAATTAAATAATTTCGCAATTACAATAATTATCGCACAATAGCTTTTTCGTGTGCAGGCAAGGACGGCTTTTTAACCGACGTCAAAAAGGAGGAGGTTCTCAATTCGTCGGAACCTTTATGTATGTTCCCCGATTACTCGTAGATGGCTGGACCGATTTGGATTTTGTTTTTTTTGTTTTATTCGAGAGGGTATACATCACAGTTGGTCGTATATAAAATTGATTAACTTTGCTTCGGTAGTTTTTGAGTTAGCTTCAATAATACGTATTTTTTCCCCACTTTTATATGGATGATGTTCTAGTTTGTTTTGCAGGTAGTGGTATTTGAATTTGTGTGGGGTAGGTACACAACTAAAAAGTGAAAAATAAAAACTTTTTTACAAAAAACTACAACCGACTTCCAAAAACAACACTACAAAGTGAAAAATAACTTTAATTTCGGAAGTCGGTGGCAAAAAACGAAAATACATTTAACTAGACACCGACTTCCGAAATTAAAGTTATTTTTCACTTTGTAGTGTTGTTTTTGGAAGTCGGTTGTATTTTTTTTGTAAAAAAAGTTTTTATATAGAGCAAGATCCCAGGGCCGGCAGACCTTACTTATTTTCTGATTAAAAAAATGTATGCGATAGAGTAGGTTAGAATGTACTTTCAACATACGCATACCTCTAGCTTGGGCCGACGGCCAAATTTCAGGACCCAGGTAGGAACTAAAGTTACGTGAAAATATCACTCACTTTTCTTAAAGTCTGACTGCTGATTTCTATAAATATGTCTTACAGAATATTGTTAATAATTAATAATCAATACTGTCAGACACTTCCCGTCGGCGACTTTTCTGCCAGACACTTTAAAGCTCGCAAAAACTGACGTCATCTCACTTATAGCTTGAATCTTATTTTTTATATAATGACACTAGGGGAACAATTTCAATACTATTTGTAAGCAGCCAGATTAATCGTAGTCAAACATCTCATCATTAATTGTGTCTGGGCGATGTTGAAAATAAGTAAGGTCTGGCAGCTCTGGGATCTTGGACTATTATGGGTCCCCGAAACGATCAATTGCAATTGTCAATTTTTACGTGATTTATACACATTGATGCGCAAATTGATCGTCTACCAAGTTCAATTGAAGCGATTGATAATACGAGTATTAATACAATAGAAATTGATGGCAATAGATCAATTGCGATTGATAGTTTGGTGAACCCCTTAGAGATGATTAAACTAGTCACTGTCAATTTGGATCAATAGACGTTTGTAAGATTATCGTTCCATTATCACCAAACACAGAAATGCCGCAATGATAGGTACAAGTAATTAATATACAACACGTAAAAAACTTACATCAAAAATTCAACAAAGTCTTCGTCAAAGTTTTGTTATTTGTGGCAGTGGAGACCGCGACACATAAAGCTTATGCAAAAACATACACTTTAAATCCTGTATTTTGCTGCTTGTGGTTTTACTGCTCGGTTGCATTCAAAACAAGGTTTTAGTATTTGTCCCTAGGTAAATCATAAACATATAAATTCAAGGTAGTACTTTAGTAGGTAAGCTCATGGGTAAGTAATGAAAGCCACACGGGTTGATAGATCAGGTTACCCTACGCTTGCCGCGGCGGTTCATAGATCGGTCGATCTTTACATACCGAGACCCCTCCGTGTCTCGGAAAGCACGTTAAGCCGTTGGTCCCGGTTGTCATTCGTGGATCTTTGACAGTCGTTACAGGTCGTCAGAAGCCCGAAAGTCTGACAACCAGTCTTACCAAGGGGTATCGTATTATCCAGTACTTGGTTTTTATCACCTCATTTAACTTTTATAACATGAAACAAGAATGAAACTCGTTAAAAAGTAATTTTCAATTACTACAGTTTAAAACGAATACGGAAAACTGAAGCAATTTAAATGCTTCCCATTTTAAAGAATTAACTTTCGTCATCATGAAGTGAATTCAATTTGTAGTCGGTATTTAAAAATGTTCCGAATCCTTTCAAAATTTATTTTCCTTTGTATCGGGATTTACTGGGCGATAAAATGCTTGGAGCAGTGAATCATTCATACACGTTGCACAATTTATTGATGAATATGTCATTTGGAGAGTGACGTATTTCTTCTGCTGTAATTTAATGAAAATCATTTCTTTTTGCCTCAAAGCTATCTAATTTGCAATTGAATTCAAGCTGGGAAAAGGCAATGAACATTGTAAATAGCAATCATAAAGATGTGACTGTTTAACAAACATAAAATCTCTCTTTTAACCTTCCTGCATAACTGAAGAAACATCCAAATATTCAAGCATAGCCACAATGCACACAAAATAATACAGCCTGTATACACACTCACAGTTGGTCGTAATTCCCAGGCACAATCAATTGTTTCGCAACGTCGAATTGTGAACATTACTAAAGAAAGCAGGAAAGTTTATACAAGGCGTTGAGTTCGTACTACCGACAAAACCGACGCCTTTACACCTCAAAGTTGTTTTTTGTATATACTGATTCATTAAAGAAACCCTGCCCCTATGGTACTTTATTGTCGTAAAACAATAGAAAGTCGGAACTGCACAAAACATAATGCAAGCAAAATTGTTTTAAAATTTGAAAGGCCTGGCTTTTGTACATAGTTCTTATTTGAAGTATTGTGATACAACAACTCACCCAGTAGTTAAAAAGAGGAATAGGAAGTTCTGTGAAGTTTAAAATAATTATGCTCATCTCTCAGAACAACTTGTTCAACTAAGCCAAAATCCGCAGTGACTGTAACGTAGTTATATCGTCTTGAATTAGTGAAATAAGACTCAATGCAGGTGCATGCTGTGCAGTCAATCAGACCAGCTATAATAACCTTACTGACTGGCTAATGTTCTCATCATGGTATGAACTATTATTGAGTGTCTCGTGCCAACGAGAATAAGAAGTCCAACTGAATACCAGTAACTGTATTTTACATGAAGTGACTGCTTATCAGACTACCACAACCCACTTGCAGGATAACGTGACACCCTTTGGTAAGACTGGTTGGCTGCTAACTACCCGTAACGTCTTCAAAGATCTACGAATGACAGCCGGGACCAACGGCTTAACGTGATTGCTGAGGCACGAAGGGGTCTCGATATGTAATGTATGGTCTCCCATCTACGAACCGACATCGGTTAGCGTAGCTTAACCTTCAATCGACAAGCACAAGCATCGCACATGTAGGTATAATGTAATTTAAAAGGTTATTTTAATTGATCGTGAAAGGTGTAATACATAACATTTGCAGTGAATTTAAATAACAAAACAGTGTCTTTCTCAAATCATAATAATCACCAAAGCCTTGGCCAGAATTTTAGAGTTAACATGTTATAACCGTTCCATTAACTCAAAAACATGTTGAAAATTAAACACAATTATACAATTCTGCGATCAGAGACACAGTTATCATGACAAACAGTTACGAGTATAGGAGTTAAATTTAATTTTATTGAGGAACAATGTTTGGCGACGTTAAATTAAAGCTTTGTTTGTTCATTGACAGGAGTTAAGGTTTATTGTTCTCTCGGCTTCAATCTTGTTCAAGGATTTATACTCGTACGTGGTAGGATGTAAAATAATGATGTAGTCATAGACTTTCATTAACGCTAAAGAGATGTTCCGTTTACTTATTTATATACACACAACGTATCGTTTTGCATCCTCGTCAAATTTCAGGGTGTGGTACAGAACATCAAACCGAACAACTTTCTCCATGCGAAAAAAATTTCAACTGTCCCATAGAAAACTTCAATACCTACTCGACGCAAATATATGGGACGGCTGATTATTTTTTCGCGATTACGCTGTTGGTGCCATGGAAAAAGTTGTTCGGTTTGATTGTCTATACCACATCCTTAAATTTTACGGGGATGCAAAACGTCTCGTTGTATATAATATAAACAAAATGATTATGTAGTTCGTTAGTTTATAATCTATTTTGCGTGATTATATACTCGTACTATCGAAAAATTGTGAACTGCAACAAACCATTTACAATTCAACGCATTATTTTTCGATAGTTTAGAATCTATCCATGGCAAACCGACACATTGTGAACTGGTATCAAACTTGCATGTGACGAACGCACCATGTGCTAGTACTGAATAGCCAAGTAACTGCGACCAACCTGGAAGAAGCGGTTGGTCGCGGTTTTTCACAGTTCTAACCTAACCTAACCCATTTGGTCGGGATGCCCTGGCTTAGTTACTGCGACCAATTCAGCTACCGCCAAGTTCTACCAATCAGGGACGGTTCACAATTTTACGAGTGATAAAATTGGACAGATTGTGAACCGTGTCGGTAAGTGCAGGTTCGTTCCCAATTTGAGGGTTCGATAGATTATGAACTATCGAAAATGATTACGTTATATTGTAGCAGTATGGTACAGTTACACAATTTATTGACAGTTTATAATCTCGCGAGATAGATTATAAACTAACGGTGTTCACAATCATAATGGTGACACAAATATTATAATTGAATGTGCATGTTGCTTTAAGTTTAAAAATGAAGCTTTTAAGTATTGTATTTAAGAATTCGCAGAGGCGAATTCCGAAACACCTGTTCCAAAATGTCACGTTTTTCTCGCTAAGAGTAGCGAGAAAAACGTGACGTTTTTTGTTATTATTTCATAATGTAATATTCGATTGTAGAATCTTTTTGTGTGTTTTTTTTTTAAATTTGTTAGATAACTCATTTAACATGAAAGCACATAAATTTATTTGTCATAATTTTTTTAAAGTTTACATAGCGCTTCCTGTAAAATTGCATTTTTGGAGATACCACGTTTTTCTCGCAAAAATGCGATTAATATAAATAGTTCAAGACGGTAACGAACAAACAATATTTTGTTGTGTTTCGTGTGTATAAGTAGCGGTAAATTATTTTAAATAATTTAAATTTTACTAACCCCTTATAAAATTACTAGAAATTATTCTGGTATTTTTATATGGGGCTAGTAAAATTAAGTAAGGCAAAGGCAAGACATAATTGTGATGAACACACAAATGAAATTCAAATAGTTAATAAAGACCTAACATAATGGTCTCTTCAATATTTCTTCGCCAACTCCTACAATTAACCCTTGGCCATTAATCAAGCAACTTTAATTACAAGTGATTTGCCGAAGCAATTATACGGGCAACTTAGAACTTCTGTGCTCCATGGTCTGGCCCGAAGTGGTCATCAAACGTTCATTTCACAGGTTATTACGAGCCATCCTTTCGTTTGCCGCTCTGCCGCGACAGTGACGCATGGTCTAATTTATATACTCACAACATTAACTTTGCGGACCAAAATATCTTTAACCTTAGTGAAATAAAGCCCAATTTCGTCTATTTATCTGGAGATAGAAGTTTGTATGCCGCTCTCAGCGAGCCCATTGTCCCCGCAGATATAAAACTGCGACAGGCGGCTAGTCGAGTGAGTTCTTCACGCCGTGATTTATATTAAGCCACACATGTATGGATACTTTAATTTTTTGGTTAAAGGGCTAATAAAATGCAGGATCGGCTTATCAATTTTTATTATTATTTTAGACTACAAAAAAATTCTGAACTAGCTGATGAATGTCTACGGCGTAGCAAGTCAACCCCAAATGTCTACGCCGTAGACATAGCTACGAGCGTTACGTAGCATTTCGCGTAGCGCCTCTGGGTTCTCTAATATTAGTTTAATGTTTTGAATTTTGTTTTGTTTCTTGTTTCATTTTTAACGGAGCTCAATATTTTACTTAAATATTAATGTTTCATTATGTTCGTCAAACAATAATTATACTTACTAATCAACATGGTACTTGAGGGGCTCGTGACTAAATAGTAACAGCCGCACGGGTCGATCGAAGATAAGCTATGCTTGCCGCGGTCGGTTCGTGGATGGGCGACCATCCATTACGTATCGAGCACTCTCCGTGCCTCGAGTAGCACGTTAAGCCGTTGGTCCCGGCTGTCATTCGTAGATATCTGATAGTCGTTACGGGTAGTCAGATGCCCGAAAGTCCAACCAGACTTACCAAGGGGTATCGTGTTACACAGTAACTGTTTTGTGGAGATCAGATAGGCAGTCGCTCCATGTAAAATACTGGTATTCAGCTGCATCCAGTTAGACTGGAAGCCAACCCCAGATTGATTTTACTGGACATTATAAACAAAACTGAGAACGGGTCTTCTCGCGATTTTCCTTTTTACGAGGTAAACAGGTACCTACTTGTAGGGAACGTCGGAAAACAAGTAGGTACCTGTTTACCTCGTAAAAAGGAATATCGCGAGAAGACCCGTTCTCAGTTTTGTTCATAATGTGTACAAATCGCGAAAGTTTAAAAAGTTTGATTTGACTGGATGCTGTTCCTTCATTATGTAACCTAAGCTTTAAATATAGAATCGCTTCTCTCATGAAGAATTAACTCTGCTGCATTGCAATCGATCATCTAAATTGAGAAATTAGGTTGAAAGCATATTTAGCGGCTGTTTAAAATTAAATACAGGTCAAAGTTAAACTATTCTCTATCGGAAAATGTGGACGCCTACACAGTTTATGTAATTGAAATATTTTCATCATCCCAGTATTGCGTTTGTGCTTTTATGTCGTTTACATGATCGATGACAGACTGTCTGACAGTGCATAAAAAACTTTTTTACAAAAAAAAAAACAACCTACTTCTAAAAAAATACTACAAAGTGAAAATTAATTTTAATTTTGGGAGTCGGTGTCTTTGGATCTGTATTTTAGCTTTTTGCCACCGACTTCCAAAATTAAAATTATTTTTCACTTTGTAGTATTTTTTTGAAGTCGGTTGTTTTTTTTTTTTTTTTTTTTGTAAAAAAAATTTTTATTTTTCACTTTTTAGTCTGTAATTTAAGTTTTAATTTAAAATTTAAAAATTTAAGTTAAAATAGCCTAATGTCAACTGCTTATCACCTTTTATAAAATATTGATTTTCCCGATACAAGGACGTTAATTGTTGAAGAGTTCTCCCAGTAAGGAACCAGGAGAACTGGAACCGATGGTGAAGTCACCATCAGCTCCACTTCAACATATGTATTGTGACGAGCATAAATTGCTTATTAATAATCGAATCGCAATTCGTGAAATACGAATTATTGAGTAATTCCGATGGCTCATCAGTTCCACTTCACCGAATGGTGCTTTTCGGGAGCAAATGCACGAGTTACTATAAAAAATAGCCAAATCACTATAGGTGCACCTATAATATTTGAAGGTTCCCTTCGATTTCTCTGGGATGCCATCATCAGATCCTGGTTTTCTTACCATGGTACTACCCTTGGGGTATCTCCTTGACAACAAAAAAATAATCATTAAAATCGGTTCATAAACGACGAAGCTATCCGCGAACACACATTAAAAAAAACGGTCGAATTGAGAAACCTCCTTTTTTTGAAGTCGTTTAATAACACAGCGGTTTATTTCATTGTTTTATTCTATCCAATATTTTTAAATTCTTGGTCGTTTTCGTGAACGCCTGAAGCTGAGTATGGAGTTCGATCTCTAAATCAAGCAAAATGTCATCGGATTTTTCTAATTGAATTTTTTCAGAAACAGCCGATACTTGTTTATTGAAATAAAGTAGATCTCGTAAATTATCTCACGGGAACGTACTACCGGGATAAAAATTATCTATGTCCTAATCCAGGTCATAGTCTACCAGTGCGCCAAATTTCATCAAAATCTGTTCAGCCGTTTCAGCGTGAAAGTGTAGCAAACTAACAATTCACTTTCGCATCTATAATAGACAGACAGACTTGCCACCTATCACAGGGAACTTAAACGTTACTGACAAAAAATGGGTGTAAGTCCTGTACGTGTGTACTCGATTACATTGACATAAAGTTCAATTTGTACTGAAACTGAATAAGCGCCGTCTGGTGACTAAAATGGGAAACACAATCAACTCAGTCAATTGCAGTTCACTGCTGGACATAGGCCTCTCCAAGGTTGCGCCATAACACCCTGTCCTCCGTCTTCCGCATCCAGTCTGTCCCAGCCACTTTCTTCAGGTCGTCGGTCTATCTAACTTGGGGGCGTCCCACACTACGCTTACCAATACGCGGTCTCCACTCCAGAACCCGTCTGCTCCACCGGCCATCGGTCCTTCGACAAACATGGCCAGCCCACTGCCACTTCAGTTTGCTTAGCTATAGCTATAAAGCTATGTCGGTTACTCCGGTTCTTTTCCGGATAACTTCATACTGTTTTTATCCATCAAAGAAACTCCGAGCATAGCCCTCTCCATAGCGCGCTGAGCGACCTTGAATTTGTGGACCAGCCCGATCGTCAGTGTCCACGTTTCAGCACCGTATGCCATAACGGGCAGGACGCACTGGGAAACACAATAACATACGTCATACTTAATTGATGTAAGTATAAAAACTCGCACTTAGGCCTATGGTCATACACGCACGCCGGTTGCGAGTACTGTATGTAACGTATATGTATTGAGGTATATATTATATTCCCGTCGCAACGAACAAAATAAACACTCCATGTGACGTCACACGGTACGATCCAGTTGATCATCACGTTTCGATAAACCTCGATTTATTTGCACTCCCACGGGTAAAATAAACACACCCACACAATAACAATATTTTTGCATTCGTATTTCCAACTCGAGTGATCCAGAAGCATATGTCCAGAATATATGGAGTATTATTGTAGTAATATCTGCAATTTATGAGTCTTAGCACTCACAAGCGGTTAATATTAAAAAAAACTAAGCAGTATCAACCTAAAAAGTTTTATTCCTTACAAATGATTTTACTTAACAAAAAACTTTTTTACAAAAAATACAACCGACTTCCAAAAACAACACTACAAAGTGAAAAATAACTTTAATTTCGGAAGTCGGTGTCTGGTTAAATGTATTTTCGTTTTTTGCCACCGAGTTCCGAAATTAAAGTTATTTTTCGCTTTGTAGTGTTGTTTTTGGAAGTCCGTTGTATTTTTTTGTAAAAAAGTTTTTATTTTTCACTTTTTAGTTGTGGTACCTACCCCACACAAATTCTAATACCACTACCTGCAAAACAAACTAGAACATCATCCATATAAAAGTGGGGAAAAAATACGTATTATTGAAGCTAACTCAAAAACGACCCAAGCAAAGTTAATCAATTTTATATAGGACCAACTTTGATGTATACCCTCTCGAATAAAACAAAAATTTTTCAAATCGAACGACTCTGTAGAAAGTTATGAGTGGTCATAAATAAAAAAAAAATAAAAAAAAATATACGTGTCGAATTGAGAACTTCCTCCTTTTTTTTCGTCGGTTAAAAAATTTCAAATAACAAAACTAGATACCCATATACAGAACTGAAAGGAGGAGCTCGTGGCTAAGTAATAACAGCTGCACGGGTCGATCCACCAGGTTAAGCTACGCTTGCCGGAGTTGGTCTCTGGATGGGTGACCATCTTTACATACCGAGACTCCTCCGTGCCTCGGAAAGCACATTAAGCCGTTGGTCACGGCTGCCATTCGTGATTTTTTGACAGTCGGGTAAAATACGGAAAAGGCTAGGCAGATTGATTGACACAGAACTGAAAGTACTGAAACTGAAAATATTTATAATAATTACTAAGCACTACTAAAACGCCCGTCACGTCCGAGACCAAACACAGAATGATAAAAAAAAAAAAAAGTACCCGTCCGTTTTATTTATACCCCTCTCAATCGGTCCGGTTTGCTGGGTAGGAGTATTATTTAAGAGTAGATATTTTTTGTCGGAAGATAAAAACATAAAATTAGGATAATAATCATACTAAAGGACCTTTTTTACAACTCCATTGTCTCTGTCCTCCAACTCCGACAGGCGGGCAACAATAAGGGAAGAATATTCAGTTACAAAAAAATATTAGGTCTTTACCTATGAAATTGCCGTTCTGCAGTACTGGATATTTCAAATCAAAATAACTTTTGTTTGGCTAAGAATTCTAATTTCAAATTAATTTTATTTTAAAAACATGGATTTTTTTTTCCAAAAGCAGTCATTTGTTTATTGATTAGTGTTACATTTTCATCGCATTTCAATCTTTTTCGTCATCATGGATACGTTAAAAATTCGAGTAATAATGGAATATGAGTACCGTCGTGGCAGCAACGCGGCACAAGTGGCACGCAACATCAACGACGTTTACGGAGCTAACACTACAAACCAACGCACCACTTGTTATTGGTTTGCTCGCTTCCGTTCTGGAAATTTCGACCTGAAAAATGAACCTCGCGGTCATCCGAAGACTTGGTCGACAATGAGGAATTAAAGGCGATTGTGGAAGCTAATGATACACAATCTACGGCTGAATTAGCAGCAGCTTTCGACGTTAGCGTCAAAACAATATTGGTCCATTTGCGTCAAATTGGCAAGGTAAAACAGCTTGACAACTCTTTATCTTTTCTGTGTGGGTGCCCCACGAACTCAGTGATCGCCAGCGCGAAGTACGCGTCGAGACGTGCCTTGCACTGCTCAACAGATACACAAATGAAGGAATTTTGAACCGCATTGTTACCTGCGATGAAAAATTGATTCTGTTTGATAACCGCAAGCGCTCAGCAAGTTGGTTGGATCCTGGTTCAGCACCTAAACAAAGCCCTAAACGAAAACTTACCCCTAGAAAAGTGATGGTCACTGTTTGGTGGTCTAGCGCCGGTGTGATTCATCACAGCTTCTTACCAAACGGGGTGAGCATTACTTCAGATGTGTACTGTGAAGAACTGAACACAATGATGGAGAAGCTGGCACATCTCCAACCAGCATTGGTCAATCGCTCGTCTCCGCTGCTCCTGCACGACAACGCGCGACCTCATACTTCACAGCAGACGGTCTCCAAGTTGCAAGAACTGGGGTTGGAAGCTCTCCGTCATCCACCCTACTCACCAGACCTTGCGCCTACAGACTACTACTTTTTCCAGAATTTGGATAACTTCTTGGCGGGAAAAAAATTCAATACCCGAGAGGCAGTACAAAATGCCTTTGAAGAATTTGTTGCCTCCCGTCCAGCTGATTTCTTTATGAAGGGCATCAATAAACTGCCACTGCGATGGCAAAGATGCATTGATTGCATGGGTGATTACTTCGATTAATACAAATAAAAAATGCATGAAAAAAATTCGTTTAATTTTTTTCATACAAAACGGCAATTTCATAGGTAAAGACCTATTATATATTACTTCTTATTAAAAATCAAACAATATTAATACACAATTATTAATATAAGAAGGCGTAGATATAGGCATAATTAAAATTGAGCAAATAAATCAACTAATAGTTTAACTTTCAGCAAACATTTATAAATAACAAGACCTTTTAGAAAGTGAATTTAACAGATAACAGATCAAATCAGATTAAATAGATAATAATGATCTATAAAAGAATTTTTATGCGAGTGTTCCGTCGCACGATCCACAAGCAAAAGGCCCGGACGCGCCGAGCGCGCCCGTCTCGTCCCCACCTCGAGCAGCGGTCGTCCGATGTTGACGTCACGGCTTGCTTGGCGGCGTTTTTAGTTCCGGTCGCCAATAGCAGGTGGCGCTCGCTCCAGGAAGTTGCCAACATTCTAGCCTCTATAGTCCCATTGCATGGTAAAAGCAGTTTTTCTTCACCACAAACTTCTTTAAGAGGTTAATGGAGAGCGATCCTTCTGGTATGAGTCAAGCTCGTTACACCATCTTCATTTTGTCCTGCCGTGAAGTCATTTACCGTTGAGCGGAACCCAATATGTGAAACAACAAACTTAATAACATAAAATCGCCATGGGTTAGAGAGAGATGTACCTATATCTAGAACACTCATGGCATATTTCACTAGTTGTGTTTAAGTCTCATGTAATAGGGGGCGAGCCATTGCCATCAACCGGGCACAAATCCAGGCTGCTATTCAGAAATTCCAGATCGAAAAACCCAATAACACTTTGCCCGACCCGGGAATCGAACCAGAGACCTCATGCTCAACAGTAGCGCTATGCGACCACTTGACCAACGAAGGAAAGCTAATTTACCAACTAATTTAATTTCTACAATATTCCAGTAACATTTAGTACGCCTAACAATATTATTGTAGGGATAGTTTTTTTCCTACTCACCGACTTATCTAGCGGTAATTTAAACATTTGATTTAGGGATCTATTTGCATGAGGATTTGATCAAAGTAAAGCCATTCAGTTAGTCTTCTCAATTAACATTAATATTTTGACATATCCAGCCAGTTACGTAGCAGATTCTTCTTGCTTTATAATATTGAAAGAGTAGTAAACGCACATTAAAAATTAACAATTTTTTCTAACAGAATACGTTCATCAAAAATACTGTTTGCACATCAAAATTTGCATGTCTAAATAAATTAAACTTGACTTCGGGTCGACGGAGCCCCGCTGTGCGGGGCTCCTATTTCTGCCTGAGAGTTTAAAAGGGAACATAACCAAACCGAACCTCGGGGTGCCCAATAATTATAATTTGTAAAGTTTTGATATTCAATTAGTTTACTAATAGTGCTGAAGCGCATTTGTTATTTTTGATGAACAGTTAGTATTTTTGATATACAGGGTGTTTGGTGCATCGTTTGCCAAATTGAATTGGCCGAAAGAAGAGGTCATTTGCTATCGCTTCAGGCTCAAGTACTCATTTTTGGCCACACCGGTTTTTTTATTACAACTTTCTAATTTTTATTTTGAAAAAATCCAAAACTCAGCATTAAAGCTTAAATTAAAAAAATGTTTTAAGTGTAGTCGTCAAATTTCATTTTTATTTACATATGTACTGTTGTATGGCTCTATCAAATTTAAAATTACTTGCCAGTTACATCTAGTTTTTTTTTAATAAATCACAAAGTTTTTGGAAAAATAAAAAATGAACTTAAAACTCAACTTTAAATAGCTATAAAAAAAAAAACTAAAAGCGATCGGGATCTTCGAATTATTTTAAAAAGTTCTCTAGTCTATCCCCTTTCCAACGGTATGTAATGTGTTAAAAAACTCTTTTAATATCTTTAATAATTAGCTAAATGTGTAGTCGAGACACATCAGGCTGATATTGGATATTACGTTTAAAACACTAGTTTTCGCATAAATTACATGCTATTAGTAGATAGATACTGTTATCTCACGTCTTACGTAGTCTCTTATCTCGTTCTTACATAGGGAACTTTCCTCGAAATTGAAAAAAAAATACATTATTACAAAAATAATCATTTATTAATAAGTAATTTAATTACATACTAATCTTACAAGTCTTGTTCAAACTGTCTACCACTATTGCGTATGCACGCGCGACATCTTCGTCTTATCTCAACTGTAGTGGTGCGTAAACGCATTTCTGCTTTGATCGTCATGAAAGCCGCCTCAATGCGTTGGACTAAATCATCTCTTGTCTCAACTTCCGTGGCGTAGACGAGTTCTTTGGCCCGTCCCCAGACGTAAAAATCCAACGGAGTTAAGTCTGGAGAACGTGGAGGCCAAGGAATAGGGCCATCCCTCCCAATCCATGAGTCCGGGAATGCATCATTCAAGTACTCCCTGACGGTTATTCTCCAATGAGCGGGACAACCGTCATGTTGGAAAACAAAAGACCTGTCTTCACTGAAAATTGGCAAATCAGCTAATAATAAGGGCAACTCTGTTTGCAGAAATTCTAATTCTTGTAAGATTAGTATGTAATTAAATTACTTATTAATAAATGATTATTTTTGTAATAATGTATTTTTTTTTCAATTTCGAGGAAAGTTCCCTATGTAAGAACGAGATAAGAGACTACGTAAGACGTGAGATAACAGTATCTATCTACTAATAGCATGTAATTTATGCGAAAACTAGTGTTTTAAACGTAATATCCAATATCAGCCTGATGTGTCTCGACTACACATTTAGCTAATTATTAAAGATATTAAAAGAGTTTTTTAACACATTACATACCGTTGGAAAGGGGATAGACTAGAGAACTTTTTAAAATAATTCGAAGATCCCGATCGCTTTTAGTTTTTTTTTTATAGCTATTTAAAGTTGAGTTTTAAGTTCATTTTTTATTTTTCCAAAAACTTTGTGATTTATTAAAAAAAAACTAGATGTAACTGGCAAGTAATTTTAAATTTGATAGAGCCATACAACAGTACATATGTAAATAAAAATGAAATTTGACGACTACACTTAAAACTTTTTTTTAATTTAAGCTTTAATGCTGAGTTTTGGATTTTTTCAAAATAAAAATTAGAAAGTTGTAATAAAAAAACCGGTGTGGCCAAAAATGAGTACTTGAGCCTGAAGCGATAGCAAATGACCTCTTCTTTCGGCCAATTCAATTTGGCAAACGATGCACCAAACACCCTGTATAATTAATATTTTTGTTGTGACTTAGGACAAAAATTGATGTATAAATAATGATTATTATTTGTACAACTTTTGATACTCAATTAGTAAATTAGTAGTGCAATCATTGATTTGGTGTACATCTAGATTATTAAAAGTAAAGTATTTGATGTAAGAATTTTTTTCTGGTGTGCGATTAATTTTCCATATTGAAAAAGATGTAGACAACTTACATTATGAGGGTTACATTACTCTTAATCAATAACCCCTTTATTCATAAAAAACTAAAACGCTCTACAAACCTATTTTAGTTAAAACAGTGTTTTGTCTTCTTCTTTCAAACTCAAATCATAATTGAAAAGAAATTGACAAAACACTATTTTAACTAAAATAGGTTTGTAGAGCGTTTTAGTTTTTTATGAATAAGGGGCTAAGTATCTATAAGCATGCTGCCACACCCAGTATTGTTTGCCTAGTGTGGTAAATGTTGGATGTACTAACGACACGTGGACACGTGCGCTACTGACCATATAATGAGAATTAATATTTTTATATTGTTACTGTGGCGGAATCTACATCTCCACATACGAACTACGCGTCACACTGACGTCACGCAATCCTGCATCGCGCAATTAGAGTTTACCGCTCGACTAGCATATATAAAACGTCCCGACATCAACCGTTAGGCAGTTGCCCTCCAGATACGACACAGTCGGAGGATCCTCCCTTTTCTATGGAGGATGAGTGAACTTTACATCCTGTTTCTCTATAGTTACAATATCAGCAAAACTAACATACATTTGATAGTAACCTCTAATGCAAATACAAAGTAAATAGCGCATGTACCAACATCCTTATTCATGACTTAATAGCAACTATAGTCGAATGAAACTCCCCAAGTTTATGTTGAAGTTTCTACACCCTTTGTATAGGATTGAACTTTGAGTTTAGCTGCCAAGTCAAACCACTACATAAGGCTGATATGATATTATTATAGATCCCATTTAAACTAGATGTGAAAAAACTGTGAGATGATTTTATCTTCACTCAATAGTTTTGTCTCTAGTCTTTAGTTTTATGAGTCAATTAATCTGTCTAGCCTTTTCCCAACTATGTTGGGGTCGGCTTCCAGTCTAACCGGATGCAGCTGAATACCAGTATTTTACTTGGAGCGACTGCCTATCTGACCTCTACAACTCATTAACTGTACCCAGTTAATGAGTTGTAGAGGTCAGATAGGCAGTCGCTCCAAGGGGTATCGTATTACCATACGATACCCCTTGTTAAGACTGGTTGTTAGACTTTCGGGCTTCTGACGACCCGTAACGACTGTCAAAGATCCACGAATGACAGCCAGGACCAACGGCTTAACGTGCTTTCCGAGGCACGGAGGAGTCTCGGTATGTAAAGATGGTCACCCATCCACTGACCAACCCCGGCAAGCGTAGTAGTTTTATGAGTATTATAATTATATCATACTAGCTGACCCGACAAAGGTCCTGTAAAAATTTCAATAATTCTTACAAAATTCCCATAGAAAATGCACTTTCAGTTTTCTCGAATTTTACAATTGTCCCGGCAACTTTTCAAAAATGTTCTTTCATACAAACCTTGTCCTGACAGTTACAAACACAACAAAAAATTATTAGCTAAATAGGTGCAACCCGTTCTGAAGTGATGCGCGTACAATACATTCGGCAATTGATTTTTATTTATATATATAGATTACTTGTAAACTTAATTGATAATGACACCAATATATTATTTGCATATACATTTGCATGCACAGCATCAAACTAACATATTAAGATTAATTTACTTGTATCATCAATCATATACGTAAATTTTATATATAACAAGATGTATTAATTAATAATAACGCATTATTTTCTAAGATTAATCCCCTACATGATTTTCTTCAAATATTCTCACTCATTTTCCTCCAAGAATTCATTGAAGCTAATCTAGAGATATACTGTCGATAAAACTCAGTTGCCACTAAAGGAAAGAGATAAAACTCCTTTGACATTGAAAAACAATAAACTGCTATCAACAACAACATTACCCCTGTCTTTATTGTGTTATAAACTGGTATCGCAAAGACAATCAGTAAAAACCCGATCCCATTTAACTTTCTTCAGGATAACTGCTATAAAAGCCTTTCAAACGAAAGAATGGATTACGGAGAACACAAAAAGATCCAAACAATCGATATATAAGCCTACAATACAAAGAAAAACTGGCGCGTTAAATGTAAATAGAAAAGGTCGAGATTTGCGAGTTTTCACCAATTTCCTTATTGCCTCGACGCGCGACGTAGCTATAAATAATAAAACTCTGACGGATCGACCGAGCACTCGCCTAACAAGGACTAATTCGCCCTGTCACCGGCACTAACAAGACTAACAATCGTCCTTTCTTTGTCCACAGATTCCCGGCTTCTACTCTAACAAAACTGCTACACTAATTAGTTTTAATTCGCCATCATAGTAACTTGTGGTTAATAATTGATGAAATTCCAAACTAATTTCTCAAACTTTGAAGATTGAGACAAACGTAAATATTGAAGAGCAGTTTAGTAGACGCTTAGCATTCGACCGCTCGTTATAGATGCCCTCTGAATTATTAAGGAGGTCTAATTATCTACTCCTACACCCTCAAAGCCGCGGCTGAAACATTAGTGCTTCTAAGTGTAATATCCTCACTTAATGGAATTTCATCGACCCTAAAGTACTAATAAATAATCGAGTGAAACTAACGTCAGTGTTCAGTGAAAAGTGAAATGCATGTGGGTGCTCGGATTGTGTGCGTAAGAGTGTGGTTTCATTAGCGCAGCGGGAGCGTTTTGAGTAAAGCTGGGTGTGGAACGCCACGGCGTCGTCGGTGGAGGGTTGCGGGGCGGGCGGGGCGGACGATCCCCCGCCCTCGCCCGCGCCCGACGCGGAGGCCCCTGTGCGCCGGCGCCGCCACCGCCCGCTTTATCGCCGCCTCTTCCACTATGTCCGCACCGCGTGGACTGGCGTCAAGTTTGCATTAGGTATGGTTTTCTTTTTCACCTGTAACTTTTAACAACATCAACTCATTAATTTATAGTATGTGCAACTATGCTCTATGGTCTACTTCAAACACAAATCACTGAATGGTGTTTACCGCTTGACAAATATAAAACATCGTACTATTTCTGTCACTCATTTGAAGGTGACAGAGATAGAATGATTTTAAATAAGTTTGGCGGTAAATTCATTTAGTTATTGTAGTGCAAGTGGTCTTAGTCTATAACTTATTGATATAATAACAAGCTCATCATATACTTAGCCAAGTTTCCCAGTAGCAAGGAAATTGGCTTCGTGTAAGACAAGTTTTATATCACATTACAAACTAACTCAAACAATAAACTTTTCAATGTAATTAAAACAGTTCACAGAACAGAGTGCATCTCTTATACCATAACAGTTATGCAATTTATGCATAGTTTACTACTTCCATCTTTTACGCTACGGAACTCACAAACTCAGAAACTTCCCTTCTATCTTAACTAAAACCCGAGTTTCAACGAAGCATATTCGGGGAACCTCGTAAAGTAACTTAAAATGTATGTTTATAAAACTCAGGCGTAGGTACGAAACTGCCTCCGAACAAAAGTTAGTCAGGCCGCCGTAATATAGGGACGAAGCTAAGCATTTAGTAGAAATTTCTCGAAATGAATTTTCAACTTTACACTTGGTCGAATATTCGTAAGGTCGCGACGAACATTAGCGTAAGAATCGGCGCCATCTTTGATGTTCAGAACGCTCCCTTTCTGCTTTTACTTTACGCTTGAGAATAAGGACGAATAAGTTTTTGAGAAGCTCAAATTTATACCTACCTATTGAATGGATGTAATTGACACCCAACTTTGTGAGTTTCACGTTCTTTTTGTGAAAATAGTTTTTCAAGAACAATATTGAAAACTTTTCTATTGATAAAATACTGGTTTTCCTGTAAAATAAACAACAGTAACTCACGGTGATCCAATGGAGAAAGGTTGACAGTCTGTTGCCATTGAAATGTACTTCCTTAGACCTTTTATTTTTATTTTATTTTATTTCATCATATTGTTTGTGAAATGAAATAAACCAAACGCTTTAAAAAAACTATTAACCTTCAGTAATTAATTTAAAAGTATATATTAATTTAAAAGGATATTACTAACAGAACTTAATGGCAGTAGACTATTTCGGTCTTATTACAAAATGAGGTTTTTCTTTTGTCATGGTATAAACCATCGAGCCAATTTTTGTAATAAGAGATTCTTATTACAAAGATTGGCTCGATGGTTTATCTTACAGAACTGTATTTTTATCACAGCTATCTAGCTGTGATAGAAATACAGTTCTATACACAAGACTTACAACTTAGTCCGGTACTAAGTTATCAGTCTTGTAAAACTGACGACTTAATGTTCCGAAATAAAGTTCGAAATTCAAAAAAGGGTCCATGGTTTAAACCTGGGTTTGACGAACAACCTTGTTTTCCTATAAGACGGTTTAAGTTTACATGCACAACATTACAGAATAGAATCCCAAGGCGCTGTACAGAGCAATTTACAAACTAAAAATATGTGACACACATACCTACATAAGTAGGTTAGGTAAAACGCAATTGAAAAAAATATACAGGTTGCTTTTCCTTTGTATCATATTTAAATATCGATACCACACGTCTGAGGAGTTTCGCTAGTTAATTTAATTTGACGCTGTTTATGAAAACACGAGAAAATAAAAAAATATTTATTTAACAAAGCATTTATTATTTCGATTAAACCAGTTACAGACACTTTTGAATTGTCAAGGAGTAAGTCAGTCAAAAATATGAAGCTAGTTGCCCATTCGAAAGCGTAGTAGGTACATAGGGAGAAGAACAGGCAAGAAACTTCATGGACACTCTTTTAAAATATATCATTTCAAAAATATTACTTACATCATGTTGAAAGATGGGCAAAGATCGTCACTCACTGGACGCCTGAGGGAGAACATCGCCCTCGAAGCAGGCCACGGCGAAGGTGGTGTGACGATCTGATAAGGTTTGCAGGGCCAACATGGCCAGAGATCGCACAAGATAGGGAGGTTTGGAAGGAAAAAGGGGAGGCCTTTGCCCAGCAGTGGGACACAATGTAGGCTAATAAAAAAATATAAAAAATAAATGTTTTATTTACAATTATAAGTGGGAACGATGTAAAAACGACGTACACGTTAAAAGAGTCCAGACTAGAAAACAGAAACAACAAAAAAAAGTTGTGGCAGCTAAGAGATGACGAGGGGCCGTACCATGACGTGAAAAAATATCATGGATCCATCATGGTTCCAGTGTGAGAGAGAGACGGAGCTATATACGAGCACCCTCCTTTTTTCACAACGGAACCATGATGGATCCATGATCTTTTTCGGCGCCCGTCGATCACGAATATAACGCATGCTTCAGCACCATTTAGCTCAACAGTTTTGAAGTGTACAATCTTTACTACAAGGGCGCCTTAATCCAATTATCCAAGGTTTCAAGGTATTTGAAAATTTCGTACGTAGAAATACGAGACGGTAAACCTCAAAATGATATTTATTATCAGGTTGGAAGCCGAGAGGAGAATTTATTATGCGTACATAATCCAACGGTTAAATGTGCCGCGAAGGTAGATAGCACTTCTCAAGTGATATATAAACTAGCAACAAGGAAATGTTTCATGTTTGCCATTTTATGAAACCTAGTAGAGTTACGTGATTTAGGGAACTACACTTACAAGAAAAACCTTTTTACAAAAACAAATATCAGACTTCCAAAAAAAAAAACACTACAAAGTGAAAAATTACTTTAATTTTGGAAATCGGTGTCTTTGGTTTTGTATTTTCGTTTTTGCCACCGATTTTCGAAATTAAAGTAAGTTTTTAATTTGTAGTGTTTTTTTTTTTTTGGAAGTCGGTTATTTTTTTTTTTTTTTTTTTAGTGTTGTACCTAGTAGTAAGTGTGGCTAAGTACCTACTATGTAAATTAAAGTGACAGGAAGTTATTATAACATCATCCACATAGACTAAATACGTATTATTGAAGCTAACTCAAAAAGAACTCACCAGAACTTGACCAAATTGGTATAGGACCAATATGAAAGTAAAAAAAAAAGAAGTTCAAATAAAAAAAGAATTTTCGATATCGGTTTAATAATGATGGAGTTCTGAGGTAACAAACATTTAAAAAATAATACAACTGAATTAAGAGCCTCCTCCTTTTTTTAAGTGGGTTAAAAATTATTAGAATGTTTTTTATCGTGATAAGAAAATTGTCAGTCAGACTAGAACATACAAAACCAAATTCTTTTAGGTATCATCCGCTGAACATCATTACTCAATTGCTAGAAGAAAAATATGGAACACTAGTTGGCCCGCCAGACGTTGTCCTGTCAAAATTTCAATTTCTTTTTTTCCTATTTTTTTTTTCTTTTAAACCACCCCAGTAAAGAGGAGAATAAAACAAATAAATAAATATTCAAATCGGCCCAGCCGTTCTCGAGTTTTAGCGAGACAAGCGAACAGCAATTGATTTTTATATATAGATTATTACTGTAGGTACCCAGATGGCAGATGGGCATCTATTTCTTAATTCCTATTACATTTGATTACATTAAACTACTAGTTTAAACCTAGTGCACTGACCTTTCATTGTAAGGAAAGCCTATACAATGCGAGATCAGCTTATACTGGAAATTTATAGCTTGATCTGTAGCCGTGCATACACAAAACAGTACAAACAAAAACATCGAACAATACACAAACACAGTCCTAAGAAAATTAAAACGCCTAACTTATACGAACATAACTTTATTCATCTGATAAAAATAAGATATTTCAACGGTTACTTACGATTGGTCCCTTGTTATCGGAGAACCCGCCGTTTATTATACACGGTACAATAACTGGGTAGATACTTTTATAAGAAATAAACTCAATAAAATATGTTCATAAAGAAAATTGTAAGACGGCAAAGTATAAAAACATTTTCCCGTTTATTATACTCGTAAGTCTATAACATCGTGTTCTTTCTTTGTCGTTCGGTAAACCGCACACGTTTACTCTTTGGGATCAATACAATTATTTTTAAAGTTCAGTGTTGTTTAAAAATAAAATTAAATGTTTTTCAACAAACGTTTCTGAAAAAAGAATAATTACTGTGGTAAGGCCGCGTTCACACCAAACGTAACACTCGCTCACAGTCACAGCTGTCAGTCTGCGGCTGACGTTGTTATTTCAACCATTTTTTACTTGACGCTCATAGTCACAGTTGGTTGCGCCGCTTCTTCTCAGCTAAATCACTAGGAAGTGGTGAACGGTGGACGTTTTGTGGGACTGTATTATGTAATTTTGACGTTCGAAAAGTGCTGATTCTCAGCCTACTTTGAATAAATGACTTTTGATTGATTTGATTGATTGAGTCAGCAGCTGAAGATATGTTTGCTAGGAACGCGTTGTCTATAATACTTGTTATAGCGTCCGTACCTAGGTCATCAACATTCTCCTGCCCTTATCCCAATCTATTTTGGGGTCGGCGCAACATGTCCCTTTCTTCCATACTTCTCTATAGTCGTCATCTCGGTAGTCACTCCCTTTCTAGCCATATCATCTTTCACACAGTCCATCCATCGTTTCTTTGGTTTTCCCCCACTCTTATAGATATCGCCATTCATACTCAAAACTTTCCTTGTTCCTCCATCGATTTCCGCCCAACTTTTCAGTCACCGGTGCCACATTCAGACTCCTATGTACGTTTTTTCATTCTATCCATTCGACACAATACCTCCCTCTTAGCATTCTCATCTCAGCTGCATGCAATTGCCTTTATTTCATCCATTTTGTGGC
This sequence comes from Cosmia pyralina, assembly GCA_946251885.1. Classification (NCBI taxonomy): domain Eukaryota; kingdom Metazoa; phylum Arthropoda; class Insecta; order Lepidoptera; family Noctuidae; genus Cosmia; species Cosmia pyralina. The sequence continues at coordinate 20,070,467 of OX276353.1, forward strand.
CCAACATTCTGATCCATACAAGACAGCAGGTCTAACCGTTGCTTTATATACAAGGTTGATATGAGCGAGAGGCATTAAATTAAACCACTTATACTATAGATGCATAGTGTTAACTCGAACTATTAAAAAAAAAGTTTAGGAGAAAAATAAGAAAAAACTTTTTCGAACAAATTAAGTAGCTTAGTAATCGAATTATTATTTATTTATTTTAAAGAAGGCTTACAGACTAACAAACCAATAATAAAAAATAAAAAAAATGTAAACATCCTTTGTAGAGATTTCCACTGACGTGCGTAACAAAACGGCAACGTCGTGTCAAAAATTCTGTCGTTTTAAGGTGTATGACCCTAGATAACTATGCGTAGATACTTAGTCAGCTGTTAGGTTAGGTTATACATCGTGTTTCAACAAAGAAAAAACTAAAAAATAATCCTGTGACTAAACTATTGCTTCTATTAACTGATTTTTAATATAGAGGCTGATAATTATACAAAATATATTATATGTGGTTTAATTTAATGCCTCTCGCTCATACCAACCTTGTATATCTTCCCCTTAGGTAAGCGTCCGTACCTAGGTACTACCATATAACAAATACGTTTTAAAAACATTATGACACATGAGAATTCATATGGTTCAACCTTAAAACGACGGTGTCGCCACCTGTTACTTAGAGCTTAAAATAATGGCGTAGGTCGCACACACATCGAACCCCTCGCGATTAGACCGATAACAATTATCGGCCTACGTGGTCGTAATGCGTTATTACTGTACGTGGTCTAAAGTACACTACATACATCGTCATAGTTCGGGTAAAGTCGTTTACTTCGTTGGCAGAAGTACTTTAGGTAAATGATTCGTGCGTAGGCACAGTAATAAATGCCGTCATAAATAATTTTCTTTGCGAAACTCAAAGTTATGTAGGTAGTGTAACTAGTGTGGATGGTCAACAATGAAAGATATCTAATAATATCTGTACATCCCATCGTCTTTCTTTGTCTTAACTGTTTTTTTAGGGTTCCGTACCTCAAAAGGAAAAAACGGAACTCTTATAGGATCACTTTGTTGTCTGTCCGTCTGTCTATCAAGACCCTTTTTCTCAGGGACGCGTGGAGGTATCAAGTTGAAATTAATATCAAATACGTAGGACTATGGTCCCTTGGAGTTCTAAGAAAATAAAGCTTCTAGTCAACACAATACAAAATACGACCATTTATCCGACATATTTTGATACTCGCAAGTAAATCAAAACCTATAGGGTACTTCCCGTTGACCTAGAATCATGAAATTTTGCAAGAAGCAAGGTCTCACAGCACAAGTAAAGGAAAAAGTCCAAAAATTGTTAATTTGTAATTTTATCACATTAAAAAAAATTGTAATTACAATGTTAAGTTTGTTTTTGGGATAAATTCTTTTCAACTACGGAACCCTTCATTGTGCGTGGTCTGATACGCATTTGGCTGGTTTTTTTATTAAGTACTTAGGTATAATTTAAACTGTCGAGGAAATAAACTTATTTTTTCACGCACATCATCATCATCAGTCTAGCCAATTCTGAACTATGTTGGGGTCGGCTTCCAGTATAACCAGATGCAGCTGAATACCAGTATTTTACATGGAGCGACTGCCTATCTGACTTCCACAACTCAGTAACAGGGTAACAAGATACCCGTTGGCAAGACTGGTTATCAGACTTTCGGGCTTCTGATTACCCGTAATGACTGTCAAAGGTCTAAGAATGACAGCCGGGACCAACTGCTTGACGTGCTTTCAGAGGTTCGGAGGGGTCTCGGTATGTTATGGATGGTCACCCATCCACGGACTAACCTCAGCAAGTGTTGCTTAACCTTGAAGAGCGAGCCGTACTGCTGATATTATTAAGCCACGAGCCGTAAATGAAACGAAGCTAAAATATCCAAATATGGATTTTGATAATTCAAACAAAAGATACGACCAAAACGATTTAGGTATACTCGTACTTACAACCGTTTCCATAAAACCGGCTAACCGAGTATTACATTACATGAAGTATTAAAATAGCTCTATATTCAGCAAACGTAGCGCTTTCATCATGGTTACATTAGGCCCTCATAACCATAAAAAGTGGAGGTGAAATAGTAAACTCGGCAGGCCTTACTAGCTCGTAATTTTCAATGTTATTGGCTGTTATATTAATAATAATATACTGCGAAACGTTTGGGAGTTAATCAAGGGGATTCAGGGTATTACGGGCAATTGTGCCCAGATGGTAGCGTAGAACCTTTCTCCCATAGGGAAGGTGGAAACCTCAAAATGCTATTATTGCTAGTCTTTATACAGTCCTGTTGCTTCTTTTACGTTCATACATCCTCTCTAAATTAAGGCATCATTATTAAGGCTCTGATACTGCTCAGTAGTGCAGGAGGTTGTGGCTAAATAATAACAGCCGTACAGGTCGATCCATGAGGTTAAGCTGCGCTTGCCGGGGTTGGTTCGTAGATGGGTGACCATCTTTACATACCGACTCCTCCGTGCCTCGGAAAGCACGTTAAGCCGTTGGTCCCAGCTGTCATTCGTGGATCTTTGACAGTCGTTACGTGTCGTCTGAGCCCGAAAGTCTGGCAACCAGTCTTACCAAGGGGTATCGTATTACCCAGTAATTGGGTTGTGGAGGTCAGATAGGCTGTGTCCGGTTAGACTGGCAGCCGACCCCAACATAGTTGGGAAAAGGCTAGGCAGATTGATTGATACTGATCGGTAGTGTAGAAAAAACAAGCGCTATCCGGTTTATGAGGTTTTCAAACGGAGTTTATCCATTCGATAGTGATTATTGGTTCGTTATCGTATTTCTGAACCTTCGTTAAGAAAGAATGCAGCTAGTGTTAGCTTGAAAGTCGCGTAAATTAGTATCGAGGATCTCAAAATCTGAGAGGAAGAAATTCGCATAAATAGATAATTTTGTCGAATCAACACCGTTTTAGAATTCTTCAGAAATCAGGCATGAGACAAACGTTCTTTAATATTCAAACGAGATTATAGGTTTAAAAAGCAACGTTAGAAATGCATGACACACGCAACCTCGTTACTATTTTGCTACTTCAATCAAAAAAGTACAAAATTGATAAAGTGCGTAGATGAAGTGTGTTTTTAAAGGCAAGGCAAGGTTATTTTATGAAAACTAAAAACAGCAGGCACCAACTTCTTTTAAAAGAAAAAGCCACATGTATTGAAAAACACTGCACCATCATTTTTATACCGCTAAAAGCCGCAAATATTTTTATCAATATCGAAAAGAGCACAAAAAAAATGTTTCAAAATCCTGGCTGGTAGAACCTAATATTTTAAGTAATCTAGACATTTTGTTACTCTGTGTAACAAAATATCTAGGTTACCTTCGGGGCATCTAAGTGATTACTAGATTCACTCGGTAAACTTGAATCAGTTCTAGAATATTGGGTTTCCCCTTAATAGATTGAGGGTGAATTCGACCAAACTATTATACCCAGTACAAATCTAAACCTTCGAATAAATTTTGAATTTTTGACAGTTTCTCCGTACAAAAACTGTCAGTCGTCAATTTTATTCCACGGGTAAAAGATATCCGACTCTGTTCAAATTAGCCCTGAGTCTGATAAAAATGATCTTCACACTTTTATTTTGTTCTTTATATATAAGATGAAAAATTTCGCTGTCTTTTTAACATTAATAAATAACAAATCATAACTTTATAATAATACCTACCTATTCATATTCATAATTATTTTACCCACTAACTAACTCAGTTATTGCGCACAATACATGGTTATTTTAATTGGCTAGGTAAACTCCGCAGACGCGTTGCGTATTGTTACCTAAATATGATAAAACAAAAAATTTATTAATTTAATGATTTTTTTGGACCGCAGCTTAGTTTAAAAAACCGGGCAAGTGCATGTCGAACCACGCACAATGAAGGGTTCCGTAGTTGGGATGAATTATTCCAAGAACAAACTTAACATTGTAGTTGAAAAACATGTTCTTCCATACATTCCAACTGTAAATGTAAGTTTTTACTCACAATATTGAGAGATTTACCATGTTACTTTAAGACCACAGACTTCTTATAGGTTTTCCTGTAATCTGCAGATAAATATCTATTACTAGCTGCGCCCCGCGGTGTTACCCGCGGTTTATAAGATACACTAAAACGTGTAATATTTAATCGGTGAGAAAAGTATTCACAAAAAAATTGCTCATCCCACGGGAACACTACATTTTTTCAGGATGTAAAGTAGCCTATGTGTGCTATGTGAATACAGGATGTCTGCTACTTGCACACGTAATTTTATCAAAATCGGCCGAGCCGTTTGAGTTTGAAACAGTAACAAATATATTTGAATTCCTTGCTCATCCCATGGGAGCACTACATTTTTCGGGATAAAAAGTAGCCTATGTGTTAATCCAGGGTAAAAGCTGTCTACATACCGAATTTCATCCAAATCGGTGAAGCCGTTTGAGCGTGAAGAAGTAACAAACATACACACACACACACAAACTTTCGCCTTTATAATATTAGTGTGATCTGTATTTTTTTCAAAATTTTAGGCTCAGTAGTTTCGGAGATAAGGGGGGAATGGTCAATTTTCGTCTATTTTCTCAAATAACGTTAAAACAATTTATTTCAAAATTATAAAAAATATATATTTAAGACCCTCATAGTAATCCCTTTCATTTGATATATAACACGGTATAGTTTGCAAAACTTTTTTTTTAATTTTCTTATTTACCCCCCAAAAGTGACCCCATATTCAAAATTCATTTATTTACTTTATCTGTCCGTGTTTAGGTCACAGAAATTCATATGTGTACCAAATTTCAACTTAATCGGTTCATTAGATTCGGAGCAAATTGGCTGTCACAGACGGGACAGACAGACACACGAGTGATCCTATAAGGGTTCCGTTTTTCCTTTTGAGGTACGGAACCCTAAAAAACTGCTTTTTTGTGTGAACTTCATCGTCATGATGGGTAAGTAAGTATCAATATCTTAACACGATAAAACATAAGAAAACCGTTTTTCTCAACTCAAACTTCAAGTAACAACACTAGTAGCGGTCGTTGACCTCAAAAAAAAGACATCAAATCTTTTTATTTTTTAGTAAATCGTGTTTAGAAACCAATACCTACTCACCGGGTCTGCGGAGTTTAGCTAACCAATTTAAAATAACCCTGTATGAATTTATCCTAAGAGCACTGTATAGGTCTACCTGAGTTCCTACCTTCATAGTCCAAAGCTGACGATATCAAACTCAACGTTTAAAGCCCCATTCCAAACTGTTATCAAGAATTCTAAAATACATAACTCCTAATTACACAGTGCTCGATCTAAAATCTTAAATATCATAGCTGTTTATTATCAGCCAAATAATACCTAAACAATGAAAAAAATAAAAACGTTCAGTAAAATTTTACATAAATCAGTATCGAGTTTAAAACGTTTAATAAAGTTGAGGGCTATTTTATTTGTCGGTATTTCGATGACAAAATGTCAATGGCGAAGTTACGGCAACGAACTGCAATATGTGCACTATTATTGCACTCCATGTTTCATATTTCTGCGGTAGACCAATAATAATGCCAATATTTATAAATATGAGACTACAGTGCAACTATCAATTTCATGTATAAGGGTACTTTTCCAGCAGAGATGTGCTATGCTACGTTGCTATGTATGCGTTTAATATCCACTCCAATCATATTGTAGCATGGTGTAGCTTCCCTATTGTCGATATGTCGCATAGCTCGAACTGCGCATCTTCTTCGCAGAGCTACCTCGCGGCGGCGCATGTTCATAGCACATCTTACTCACTCCGCTACATAGCTTAGCATCAGTGGGTAGTTTTTACATTCTCGCAGCATAGCTGTATAGCACATCTCTGGTGGAAAACCACCCTAAAGCTTGAAACATTGACAGCTGTAAAATTAAAAGCACCCTACCTACTGTGAAATATGACGTTGCAAGATTGTACTCGTAGTGACGAAGCGCGCGCGCGTAACTGTGACCACATTTTATGAACAGTAGGTACTAGGTATGTAGTATAAAATTACAGCATCCAATCAAAACTTAAGAGAGTTTTAGAGTACAAGTTTTAATGCGTGGATATTGTGAGCCTCGGGGCTTTAAAACTAAAGGGTTTTCTGTCAATCAGATAGTTTTGTATCAATCCCGAACAAACAAAAGCTTATTGAATAGATTTTATGAATTTTAGGATAAATACATATGTGAGATACGTTTTGTAATAACATTGCGCCTGTAATCCCCGAAGAGTGAGGTAGAGGTGCACCCACATTTTGCTAGTTATCGCCATCAACCGGGCACAAATCCAGACTCCAGGCTGCTACTGAGAAATTCCTAATGGAAAAATTCAATAACACTTTGCTCGACCTGGGAAACGAACCCGGGACCTCATACTCAGCAGTAGTATTTCCACCCACTAGACCAACGAGGCAGTCTCGAAGTTTTGAAATATTGCGAGATAAAAATCTACAATATTCTACAATGTGTTTATGTATTTCTTAGCAAAATGCTCGCGCTAGAGCATTTTGCTAAGAAATAAATAAACGAGTGGGTTTCTTCAATTTATTATTGTATTTTATCAATGTTACGAACGAACAAGAATCAATATTTTCTTTCTGCTCTTAGAGAGCTGTTTGTTTTTTCTGAATAACATAACAATCTGTTAGTTTTTCCGCAGAGCAAACAAAGATCAGAATGCACGGTGTAATTTTTACTTCCTGCAAGCAAAAACAAACAGAAACACAACAGCAGTTGGCGTGAACACAAAAAAAAATCGGCCAAGTGCGTGTCGGACCACGCACAATGAAGGGTTCCGTAGTTGAATAGAATTTATCTCAAAAACAAGATTAAATTACAAATTAACTATTTTCGAACTTTTCCTTTACTTGCTTTGAGACCTTGCTTCTTGCCAAATTTCGTGATTCAAAGTCAACGGAAAGTAGGTACCCTATAAGTTTTGATTTACTTGCGAGTATCCAAATAATGTCGCATAAATGACCGTATTTTTTTATTGCGTTAAGTTAGAAGCTTGATTATTTTAGAAATCCAAGGGACTATAGATCTACGTATTTGATATTAATTTCAAATTGGTACCTTCATGTGTTCCTGAGAAAAAGGGTCTTGACAGATTGACATACAGACGGACAACGAAGTGATCCTATAAGGGTTCCGTTTTTATTCCTTTTGAGGTACGAAACCCTAAAAAACTAAATATAAAACGGAAGTATTTGTATATCTTATCGGTAATTATATTTTTGAGTCGTTTGGGGTTAAAACCCTCGCGGACCGTGGAGTCATGAGTGCTCATGGTTTGTTCCACGAAAACTCCAAAAGGCTGGTTGACACTTCCCGTGACCCAAGGGCTAACTTTTACCTTGGCCAGTAGCTAAGCATTGCCATACAACGTGACAATGCCGCCAATCTCTTCGGTACATTACCGACGGCGATGCGGAGGAATTTTTCGTTTTTTAGTAGTTTTTTTAATTTTAGTTTAATTTAAGATTAAGAACAAAATGGCCAACCGATGATTTATTTAACCTAACATAACTAAAACTATTAAAAAACTAAAATATGGCATCGAAAAATTCCTCCACATCATTGTCGAGTGGTAAAGTACCCAAGAGACTGGCGGCATTGCCAAGTTGTATGACAATTTTTTAATTTTAGTTTTTTAATAGTTTTGGTTAGGATATCTATCTTTATAAATAAAAAGAAGTCCGACTGACTGACTGACAGATTGACTGACTCGTCAACGCCCAGCCAAAACCCTTGGACCTAGAAAGCTGAAATTTTGCACAGAGGTTCCCTTTATAATGTTGACAAGGAATAAGAAAGGATTTTCCAGTAGTATGTTTCCGTGGGATATTTTCCGATATCCACGCGAGCGAAGGTGCGGGCAAGCTAGTTATTTATATTTTGAATAAATGCTGTTTGACATAATTAATTTCACACAAGAAGGTAAGAAGGTGGTGTGTAATGTGTATGTATAGTATGTGTATGTGTGTGTATATGTATATGTGTGTAAATTATAAAATGTGGTAGTATCTGCTGCGTCGGATTTTTTGCGATGGCATTAAAATGTTATACTAGTAACATGATAAGCACATTATCATCGCCATCCTTTTTCTAACCTACCCACATTGGCCTCTGGCCTAACAATGTTCTCAACATTATAGGCTGATTATGATAATTAAATGTTTAAAGCCCACCGCACCGGGAACGGGATTTCAACGAGAAAACAGATGACGGCGCAACGGTGCCGAAGTAGTGACAGTACATTTACTAGACTATACGCCGTCATATTATATGTTTTCTCTTTGCCGTTCCGTTCCCTGTGCGGTGGACAAACAATGAAAACCGATTAACAAAACCATACCTTCACAAGTCCATGTTCTCAGTGAAATGGCGAAAGGATTATGAAGCTTCCATAATAATCTACTAATAAGTAGTAATAAGAGCAGGTAAACATCTTCCCCGATGTCCTTGTAACAGCGGGAAGATACTTAATTTACAAACTTTATTATACTTGGTGTCTTTGAGAAATTTCCCAAGTTTTGGTCAGTGGTAAATTGCTTTCATACATCAGCAATATTGTCATTGTCGGGTAATTTACATCGAAAGTCTTTACGTAGTATGAATTTGTAAGTGCCTTTCAAGCAAGTAGAATTCTGTCTGTGTTCGTACTATCGGAGAAACGAACATCTATGCACCGTATGGAGTACTCTTGCTTGCAGCTCTCGGCCGCTATAGTAACGCTTGCTAACAGATGTGGTTTTTTCACAGTGTACGAGTATAGATTTGATTTTCGTCTCTCCCATGGTACCTATATACCTAGCTACTTACTAATATATTAATTTGTTGTTCCCATTTTCTATGTAGGTACCCATCTACATAGTTTTCTCGACGGCATATGAAGCCAAGTCAGAGGACCATTTCATAAATAAAAATCTGACACACACCAGGTGTTCAGGTTCACTAAACAAGAACACGAAAAAGAAAGATAGGGTTGTGACGGAACTTCGCCTCCGCCTGCGCCTCCACAAGTGCGGAACTTCCGCATGAAATCGTACCTTCGGATCTGCGGATGCGTCCGCCTCCGTAAGAATCCTTATTTTTCCACCTCCACCTCCGTTAAGATGACTCCGTTACATCCCTAAGTGTTATCACGAACATTATCAGATATACAACGTGTCGTTTTGCATCCTCGTTAAATATCAGGATGTGGTACAGAACATCAAACCGAACAAGTTTCTCCATGGGACCAACATCGTAATCGCGAAAAAATTTTCAACTGTCCCATAGAAAACTTCAATACCTATCCGACGCAAATGTACGGAATGGTGGATTATTTTTTCGCGATTACGATGTTGGTGCCATGGAAAAAGTTGTTCGGTTAGATGGTCTATTCTATACCGCACCCTTAAATTTGACGTGGACGAATTTGCAAAACGACGCGTATACTTAAATTAATAAAACGTTAACGATCTTCCGCAAATAAAAAGCACAACGAAAAAACTACAGCCTAGCAACAATGTAAAACATCAGTACCTATATTCCAGCCGTTATTAAAACTGTTTTTCGACGAAAATCAGCGATGTGTGAGCACTAATGGATGTCAGTTTCACAACTCGTGCGAGGAGATAAGCAGTTTAGCAGTAAACTACGTTTTACGTTGTTCCCAACTCAGACACGCAGTCTACATTGCAAACTGTCAAAAATTTTCTTCGAATCCTACTATCCTACTATATCGTACTACTATTATAAATGCGAAAGTTTGGATGGATGGATGGATGTTTGTTACTCAATCACGCTGATGAAATTTGGCATATTTCAATTTTTCAATTTCTTTATTCAATAACAATTCACATTGCGTTCGAATATAATCCAGCATGAAACATAAGTATTAAATGTAGAAATATAAAAATACATACAAATCAGTTTAAATTAGAAAAAAATATACCTATAGATTCAAAAATAAATATATAGAGATATATTATAGTCTGGAATAGCATATAGGCTTATTTTTATCCCAATATTCTTACGGGTTCGAGACTTACGCGGGTGACACCGCGGTGCGCTGCTAGTCGCTAAATAATTGTGGTCAATAACCACAAAAACTCATCCAGAAAATCACAATTAATTCTTGTTTTATGTTATGTCCTCTATTAAGTTTAATATTAATATCTATCCAGAATCGTCTAAAAGTACTATTCTAAAATGAAAGAGTCTTTGCTTTAAGCAATCATTTCAACGTAATGGTTGAAAATGGTTGAACATTCCGCCTTAAGGTTGGCACATCAGAGAAACCTCGGCGGGTCGTTAGGAATCAGTTAATTTTCACGAAGAAAGCTCTCTAAAGTATTCGAGTAGGTACGTAAATTGTTCATTTACGAATTCCGTGTCGGTCCCTTTCAATTGACAGACGATTCCAATGAAAAAAGTGCCTTCATCGCAACCCCGAATCTTCAGAGGAATGAAAGTTATTAAACGCTGGTGAATATTTTTTCATCAATTCTGTCAATTTATCGAAATTCCTTTTCAAAGCACTCTTGTTTAATTGAATTTTTATCGCGAAAGCTCATTACTTATTTTCATTTTTATTTTTCATTAGTCATCAGATGAGCATCCGATAGGCAGTAATGTGCCGGAAAGCAATCAAATTGGTTTGTAACGCAAAACGTTGGCAAACATGACATCTCTGAGTTCATAACAAACGTGGTTCTAAGTATTGGATTTGTGTATTTGCCAAATATTTGTCAAATACTGAATTGCATCGTTTTCTCTGAATATCCGATGCGCTCTAATTACGCCAACTATGCTGACATTGCAGAGATGTAAGGTGTGTTCATCTATCTCGTCACCAAGCTGCTTGCACAAATATTTGCCGATCCGTTAGCAGATCAATTATATTTGCCGGCACGAGTCGTGAGCACAAATTCCACCTTAACTTTAACTGCCCTCGTCAGCGTGCTGCTTTCTATCTATAACTAAATATGCTTGATAATATATTGATTTAATTTCTCCCTGTCTGTGTGCAACCTGGCGTGATAGGAAATAAGATTCGTTAGGTTCAAGAGTAGAGTTTGTGCTCACGACTCGTGCTGGCAACTATACGTCGACGTGGAATTGTTAGAATATTCAGATTCGTTTGGACTCGTCTAGACACACGAACACTTAAACAGCATTATGGAACATTATTGGAACCGACGCGTTCCAAACTGATCGTGACAGATGCTGTTTAAACTTGATATTGCAGATGCACAGCTATTTTCGTTCACACATTATTAATTATGTTGCATGACAATCAGACTTATAATTGGAACGCATTGAACGTGAATCTCTTAATAAACGCTGGCAGATGACCAAACACGCATCAGTATTACTTCTAAGCTGCAACAATTGTCGAACGAACCTTCTAAAAGACGTAAATAACATAATTTTGTAAATAGCCGTTCAAGTAATCAATTCGTTATGTCCCATATTGAAGTGCAGCGAATATGTTTCGTGTTAGTGGATATTATTCTAATGATTTCATAGTGGCGAATTGAAACTAAGCCAAGTGTCGCGAGGACTAGTCTGTAGCCGTGCAAATCATACGCGTCATAACTATACGTACCCTCAGTATCATTGTGTGTCGCGTAAACAAAACACACTGTACATATTTGTCGCGCTTCATAAAATACAAGCACGGAGTTGAAAGAGTGGAAGCGAAGTAGCGAAGTCAGCGTGAGACCGTTGAACGTTGAGACCCAAACCCGTAAAAATGTAGTCGACAAAGTGCGGGATAGCAAAAAAACGAGCGTCGAAGTCAGTGTTGTGGTAGCAAATGAAGTGAAAATTATGAAGTCTAGCTTGAAGAATAAACGGTCGGGTAAAACGAGTAAGGGCAAACATAGCAAGAAAAGGGTTAGGTTCTCAGACATTGAGCCGGCCCCGGCGGCCGGGATCACCCTGTGCGAACGTTTCACCCGATTTTTTCATTTCCTTTGGAAGTACACGAGGGGATCCGTGAAAAATGTTCTAAGTAAGTTTCCCTTTATTGTTTAATGCCTACCTTTATAATATCCTGTTTTTGTGGCTCTTTTTCCGATGTTGTTCTTTTTGTAAACAACTGTTTTATTTGATATTTGTTGATTGTTTTTTGTTTATTTCAGTTACGAGGATTTTGTCACTGAGATTGATTTTTAAGCATAACTATTCACCTTTGCGATTTACAGAGATGATGGCTTTGTATGGGCTTGAATTAAATAGATCTTCGTCGGCTTATAATTAATAAACTGCTATCATAAAAGACATTCGGACCCCTACGCCGAACAACGAGTAACTTTTATCAATAAACTAGTTTTTGCCCACGGCTTTGCACGCGTGGAAGTCGGTAATTATCCCACGGGAATGTAATACCGGAATAAAAGTATCATATGGCCTAATCCAGGTCATGATCTACTCATGTGCCAAATTTCATTCAAATCAGTTCAGCCGTTTTTGCGTGAAAGCGTAACAAACACACTGCGTCATTTTCGCATTTATAATATTAATTAGGATTCAGGTAATCAGATATTTACAAAAGAAGTAGGTACCGTACATAAACTGAACGCTGTAGGTACAGTCAGCAACAAAAGTCGATTAACACTTGCAGTTTTTTAATCTTAATTATTAAGGGAAATATATAATTCAAATCGGAACAAAAGTATTTAAAATTTTGAGAAATTAACTATTAACAGTTAAACGAAAAAAAAGCAATTTATGGAATCATTTTGTGTTAAGTTAGATGATGTCAAAAAGTAGCAGTGTTAACCGACTTCTGTTGCTGATCGTACTCAGAAACAACCAACTCGATTACAACCCGCAGTCGCTATATCACGATACCAATTAAATTTTAATGAAACATTCGAGCTAAACTACATAATGCCACATTCTGGCATCGAGTTGATCAACAATTTGGGACGAAACTCCATGGACCAACTTCAACAGAAAAAGTTTCACTCTTTGCCTCATTAATTAAATTCCCGATTTGATAAATCGATTACTTTAGTCTTCAATAATCATACATTTTTATTTATCTCAACATCATATTACAGGCACTAGATAATGAAATGCACAATCTTAATTAGAGAAAGGTGTCTGAGGTAGGAGGGTCCTGAGTTACAGATCACCCGGCTCTTTTAGATGTTAGTCAAGTTAACAAAAATATAATGTAAATAATTATAAGTAAAGCAGACAATATAAATAAATTAATTAAGACGGACTTTCAGACTTTCACCGTCTACGAGTATACATCAAAAAATCAATCTGCCTAGCCTTTTCCCAACTATGTTGGGGTCGGCTTCCAGTCTAACCGGATGCAGCTGAATACCATTATTTTACATGGACCGACTGCCTATCTGACCTCCACAACCCATTAACTGGGTAATACGATACCCCTTGGTAAGACTGATTGTCAGACTTTCGGGCTTCTGACGACCCGTAACGACTGTCAAAGATCCACGTATGACAGCCGGGACCAACGGCTTAACGTGCTTTCCGAGGCACGGAGGAGTCTCGGTATGTAAAGATGGTCACCCATCCACGGACCAACCCCGGCAAGCGTAGCTTAACCTGATGGATCGACCCGTGCGGCTGTTATTACTTAGCCACAAGCTTCTACGAGTATACATAATATACTAATATTATAAAGAGATATTTCAGAGTTTTTATGTAGGGGGTAATCTTCGGAACTACTGATTGGATTCCGAAAATTCTTTCAATATTGCGAAGCTGCAGTATTGCCGAGTGTCATAGGATATATTTTATGTTAATAGAAGAAATATCACGTGGACGAAGTCGCGGGTAAAAGCTAGTATGTAGATGGGTCATTGTTCGTGATCTATAAGATTATAATAATATGCAGGTAGACTCAGGAATCCTTATGACTGATATGTAGCGCAGGGTTACGAGAAGGCTGTATCGATTTTTAATATTATATATTCAATGTTGACTATGGTTCACTAGTAGGTACTTAGGTATAGGTAATGAACTTATTTTACAAGATCGACGTGAAAGTGTGATGAACTGAATCCGTTTAATGTCCTGTCCTAAAACCTGCGAAAATCTGTATATATACTTATTATAAAATAAAGTCGCTTTTCGTGTCTGTCTGTGTGGCTGCGTTGTTCTTCTAAACTACGCAACGGATTTTGATGCATTTTTCACTATAATTTAGATAATTTATTCTGGAAGCTTTATATAGGATGACTGGTAATTAGTGACCGATACTTAAACACATGATTGTACTCATGAAAACAAACAACTTTTACTAAGGGACCAAACCTGAAATCGCGAATAAAAAGTCAGCTGCTGCCTACATTTTGACGAGTTATGCGAACATGAATGTATGGGGCAGCTGATTTTTTTTTCGCGAGTTCAGGTTTGGTCCCATAGTAAAAGTTGTTTGTTATCATGAGTATAATCATGTGTTTAAGTATCGGTCACTAATTACCAGTCACTCTATATATAGAATACATTAATAATATTTAAACCTTCATGTTTTGTGAAGTCTTAAAAACCGTGCGAAGCAGGGCCGGGTCCCTAGTAAAATATAAACGGAAATTTTCAAGTTGTAGCAAAAATATGGACACCAATTCAACATATGTACTGCACCAATCATTCGGCCAGCTTGATGATTTATTAATGTTTAACTTTTTACCCGACTACGGTAAAGCCAAAAGGAAGGGTCATGATTTTAGCAGTCTATGTATGTATAGGTATATGTATGTATTTACGTGTGTTCCACCGTAGCGCTTAAATTACTGAACCGATTTTAATGAATGAGGTATCAATAGATTCGTAATAATGGTCCGGGTGACAAGGGCTATATAAATACTCCCTAAATTTAATATAGTGGACTTTAGATGTAAATTTCTGACTAAGAAAAAAATTTAATTGAGAGTGACATGTTTCATATCAAAAGAAAGGTCTTGACGAGCACATTACAAATATGTATATATTTAAGTAAATAAATATGTTTAAATCGTTAAAAATAAGTTTTTACTTTTTTTTTTGTTTTTTTTTTAGTTTTCTTTTTTTTTTGTTTTTACTTTTTTTTTTTGTTTTTTTTTTTTTGTGGAGGTAAATAATATTAATTTATTTGGTTACACACCGACCGCGGTGAGCGTGATTTTTCAGTAGTCGGGTTTTAGTTTTTGAACTTACTTTTTTAACAATTACCTACACTTATTAGTGTCAGGTGAATCTCACTGACTTCCTTCCTTTTCATAAGAGTCAAAAGACATACTTACTGTGTTTTCATTATATTCTGAAATTCTCTTTAGTCTATTAATTTAGTAATTAATTGGGCCATGTATCATTATGACTTGGACAAACGCCATGTGAAATATATTTAAAAAAAATTCAAATTCCGTATATTATCATTTTTATGATTTCTCATCTCTCGCTTCATCTCTTTGTTAATCATTATAGTTTTTCGTTCTAAGGAATCTCTTTGATCAATTCATAGTCATTTCTCATTCGGTTATGTAAAAAAAACCGGCCAACTGCATTTCGGACCATGCAAAATGAAGGGTTCCGTAGTTGAAAAGAATTTATACCAAAAACAAATTTAACAGTAATCCCAAAAAAAAATATGTGATAAAATTACAAAATAACATTTTATGGACTTTATCCCTTACTTGTGCTGTGAGACCTTGCTTCTTTAAATTTCATGATTCTAGGTCAACGGGAAGTACCTAAGTTTTTTTATTTGCGAGTATCATAAGTCGCGTAAATAGCCATATTTTTGTTTGCGTTCACTTAGAAGCTTAATTTTTTTAGAACTCTAAGGGACCATAGACCTACGCATTTGATATTCATTTCAATTTGATACCTCCACGCGTTCCTAAAAAAAAGGTTTTGATAGACTGACAGACTTGAAAATATTTTTTATGTGATAAAATTACAAATTAACAAATTTCGAACGTTTCCCTTTACTTGTGCTGTGAGAGCTTCCTTCTTGCCAAATTTCATGATTCTAGGACAACGGGAAGTACCCTATAGGTTTTGATTTACTTGCGAGTATCAAAATATGTCGCATAAATGGCCGTATTTTTTTAATTGCGTTGACTTGGAAGCTTGTTTTTTTTTATAAACTCCAAGGGACGATAGACCTACGTGTTTGATATAATTTCAACTTGATACCTCCACGCGTTCCTGAGAAAAAGGTCTTGACAGACTGACAGACAGACGGACAACAGTGATCCTATAAGGGATCCGTTTTTTCCTTTTGAGGTACGGAACCCTAAAAAATAAAATAATCTGGATATTCTTCTCTGATATTAAGCTGTACAACATAATTTCATTCCATAGTATAAAATTACCAATCCAAGGTTGGTGCCAAAGCCGAATACCCAGGGTACGATAATTCGCACTCCTAAATTCTTTTTTAATGTGTCCCACCAGGATGACTAGAGGTAGATCAATGATCAAATAGAGCGATCTCTTGTCGCCGATAGTGTACTCAAATGCATGATTTATACCAAACGTTTTTTCCTGTAGGTAACTTAACATGCCTTTTCATCAGAAATACCATTTATTAACCCCATTAATATCCCTAAACATCACTGAAAGAACCCAAAAATACTGACCCTACCCTCGTTCTACTCAAACGGGACTTATACCTATTTTTACGAAAGCACCTACATAATTTATTAGGAAACGTATCCGAATATATCCGAATATACGAATTATCCGAGTACCCGCGTCTCATTTTTCACGTCACGCAAATTGAGTCGTTTCAACTCCCTGGAGTTTGTGCCCTACGTAAATTACAACGTTCAACTTCATCTCGACGAATGTGTGTCTATGCCTTAAACTTATATACGCACGTGACGTCATGAATTAAAGGAAATCGGTCAGTAAAAGTGATGAGGGCTCGATCAAAGACTAACGGTAAAGAAGATTTTACATGACACGGAAATTGAAGAGGAGAAGTTGTAACAGTAATTTATTTGTACTGTACCTACCTACTGTTTTTGAGTAAATAAATAAATATTATTATTATTATTATTTGTCTTTGGCTTATCTCGGGACCCTGGGGTCCCGGACCTTTGGAAGGCGTACGAGGGGCCGAAGCCAACTCGCAGAGGCCCCTTAGACAATTTTAAATGACGAGGAGGCACCAGCCGACGATTATCCCTGTATGCACTATGCAAGTGCACCCAAGGACAACCCCCGGTTGGTGCAGGACTATTGCAGAACATGGAAACAAAACACATTGGGCCTATGGGTTTGGGTGGCTACATGGATTGGGTACCTTGAACTATGGAAGAACTATGTCCCCTGCCTGACCAATGTTATATAATATACACAGATAAATTGGCAGGGGGTGACTTGCACACTCAATAATGGGCCCCCGGAAACGGTCGCTAGCACATAGTGACGTAGCGACAAGGGGCAACATGTCCTGAGGAGCTTGAGGAGTGGAGAGGTATTCCACGGCTCTCAGAACAATCCCAGAGCCCGGAAGATGGTTAAGATCCCTACAAGCACTTACTGGAATACTTCCTTCCTCCGAGCACGTTTGCTCTTGCGAATCTCCACTCAAGCCGGCCAATAAAGGCAAGAATGAGGTGGGAGCTCTGTTCCCGTCATTGTTCACTCCAGCCGGCCAATAAAGGCAAGCCAGAGGTGAAAAACAAGACTTCTCCCGGGAAATAGGGTCCGTGGGGTCGTTACTGCCCAACAGCTCGCCACATGCTGCCCTGCGGGTTCACGTATCTCTCTTGGTCTGGCTCCTCACCCTAGACCTGTTACGGCAAAGTAAACTCCACCGGCACAGACCCAGAGTTCGGAGCGCGCAAGCCCCACCACGACGTCAACGTAGAGATACGGTGGTGGGGTTATTATTATTATTTTAGGACGAATAAAAACGAATCCTACGGCAGGTATGTGTAGACAATTCTTTCCAAGTGACAACTTGACCCACGCATATTTAAAAAAAAAAAATTAGGAGGTGGAGTTCGAGTCCGCGCCGTTTGTTTTCGCGAATAACAGATTGAAATTTTACTACGGCTTACGATACTGCCTTAGTCATTATATTTGCTCGACATCAGACTTAGTAGGCTCATTGCATTCCTTATAAAGTAAGCTTTCACCGATTATGATATTTTTCAATTTTGAGCAGATTTACGGCAGATTTGACATCTCAAATCTGCCGAAATAGTTCAAGTTCAAGATGTCATCACATCTTGAACTTTTTGCTATCAGATTTTCTTACTGTTTCTGATACTGCCGTAGCAATTGTATTTGCTCGGCAATAGACTTTTTAGGGTCATTGCATTCCTTTTGATGCAAGCTTTCTTCGATTGGGTTTTATGGTTTGGCCGTTATGAGACGATATCTGATTTATTTTGGTATTGTCAACTTTACATTAATTTTTAACGCTATTTTGGCCAATATTTATATTGTTTCTCTTTAGGTCCTGGTAGTGCTTTGTCAACTCTTGACAAAGACCAGAATAACTGATCTAGCTAAACATGTTTTTGCGCCATACGAATTGATATTTCGACACATAGTGAAAAGTAGAGGGTCGCGCGCATGCGCGTGCACTCGCAGTACGATGTTATACGCAAATTATATCCGGCTTTAAAATTGTTATAAATATGACCGATGTTTTGAATTATCAATCATTACTCTAACATTAAAAATATAGAATAGAATAGAATAGAATAGAATACTCTTTATTATGCACACCATTTAAATTACAGGTTACAATGTTACAATACAAAAATATAATGTTACAAAATATAGTAGTTATTAGCGGTTGAAATCTTACATGTTTGTGTCAGTCAGAAATATGATTCTTACTACCAGTACACCGAGCGAAAAGACGTTTTCACGTCAACAAATTAGTTCATATGGTTACAAAATATCCTCCAGACCTATTAAGAGGTCTTATTATCGTTAACTACCTTGAGATTTCAAGACAAGTACTTTCTTAGCGAATACTCCGACCAACCTCACCGTACCATCTTATAAAAACCTGTTCAAAACTTAAGTATCACCTTAACCAAAATTTCCTACTTCGTGCTCAAAACTAAAATTAAAATTAACAATTATACCAGCTTGTGTAACCACTCCCTTACCCGTAGCTATTGCCCAGTCTCTAGAGACGTGCACATAATGCTACAGAGGAAATTGCTCCGACTTCCAATTGCTCAACAGTAGTTGTAACTAGCCTTTACAAGCTTAAATGCACAAGGTATTTCTTAGTAAGTCTGTTTCTTTTCGAAGAAAATTGTTCCGTGCAATTGGTGATACGGTATTGTGTTGTTTGTTTTTTTTATTGAAAACTAGTGACCCGCCCTCGCTCGGGCGCAATCTACTGATGTGGTGACAGGTCAAAACATCGACATTTTTGCGCTATATCTGAGTTTAATATATGCAGGAATAAATTCTATAAATAAAAAAATAAAAATAAAATAAAATAAAATCAATTTATTTCAGGCAATTTAGCCCATAACAAAATTATTAACAAAATTATACATGTCAGATTTGTTAGTAACAAAAGGTCTTAATAACTATGTTAGTATACTATATTAATACATTTTAATTCAATTCTAATAATAATTTCATGTAATATGCAACTCTAGAAATCTCCCCAGCACACTACTGGTCTCAGGTCTCTCTGCAATCATCCTCAGAATTCCGTTACCGCTGCCCCGAATTCGGCGTATTAGTGAAAATGACTTTTTGCGCATTACTGCAAAAAAGTCATCTACCCTCGCATCAGCAAACATGCCCGAGGCGCTGCAAAATCGGGGCAGCCGCACAAGAATCCTGAAGGCGTTATTATATTGCACACGAAGAGCATTGTAGGCCCGCTGCGTATAGTTGACCCATAAGGCGCTGGTGTAAAAGCTTTGACAGTATGCTCTATACAGTGTTACTTTCACTTCTGCTGTACACCTCGCAAACCTATGTACCAACATATTAGCCCGGACCGACAATGCCCTTCGCTCCCTCTCAATATCTGCGTCATCACACAGAGTTTCGGTCACAATGTGTCCTAGATACTTGACCTGGGATACACGACCCAAAGGTACACCGTTTAGATATACAGGTGGTATATGCTCCGGTTTTTTGTTTTTCCCACTAATAAGCATATACTCACTTTTCTTCTCATTATACCTCAGGCCGTGCACTCCAGCATATGACTCACATATACGGAGAAGTTCTCTCAAGCCACCAACCGAGGGACTCAGCAGCACCATGTCATCCGCGTAGCTGATGTTATTAACGCACACATTGTCTATGTGACATCCGACATGAGTACTACTGAGTTCCTCGATCAGCTGATTGACATAGAGGTTAAAAAGTCTCGGAGAGGATAGGCCCCCCTGCCTCACACCGCACTCCAGTGTATATTCATCAGACTGTACGTTTCCCCATTTCACGTAATTTTTTTGATGTTTATACCAGTGTGAAAAGATGTTGACAAGTTCAGGGGGCGCCCCAGTCTCTCCAAGTTTAGCCCAGAGTGTACCATAATCCACTAGATCGAATGCCCTCGACAAATCCAGGAAACACGCGTATATGGGTGTTTTCCTATCAACATAATACGAGACCGTGTGTTTTAGGGTTAAAATAGCACTTTCAGTTGATAAAGATTTGCGAAAGCCAAATTGAGCATCGTGCAGTGCAACATATTTATCAAGCTGTGCATCCAATAGACCGTCGAAGACCTTCGCGATTACATTCGCTAGGGAGATAGGTCTGTAATTGCTCTTATCCGTCACATCCCCCGTGACATTTTTAACAATTGGTACCACTATAGTTTGAGTCAATACAGAAGGCACGTAAGAGTGGCGTATACAAAAGGTAAAGAGCAAGGCCAGAACACGAAAAAGATGTTTCCCAGCATTCTGCAAGTGTTCAATGCTGAGTTTGTCACTACCCGGAGATTTTCCTCTTTTCATGTTTTTGATAATTACTTCAACGTTTTTACTAGTGAATCCTATAGGTTTCTCACGGGTAGTGACCAAAACAGCATCCGGCTCTGCAGCATTAGTCACTAGCGGCGATTCAACTTTAAAATGGTCTTTTAATAAGTTTGCTATACCTACCGACTCACTGCATCCGTCTACACTCACTGGCAGGCTAACCTTACCATTGAACCTTTTAGTGGACTTCCAGAAACCGCGGAAATTTTTATTAGTTACTTGTGACGCTAATAGGTCCATTTTAATTTGCTCATGATGTTTTTGGCAAAATTTCAACCTGGACTTAAAACATTTTCGCGTAGTAGACATGTTTTCACAGATAGGTCCAATTTCAGGTTTGCCCGCCAAGAGGTAAGTTTGATATGCTAACCTGGCCTTATAGTGTGCTTCTCTTACATGCTTGTTCCATCCTGTAACCCTCCTACCTTTTTTAAACTTTTTTATCTGTTTACTTTGCGTCGAGGCCTTGCTTAATATATTTACAATGTCACTATACAATTTGTCAATAATATATCTATGATTTAAGTTATTACACAAGTTATCTGCACAACTGTGTAATTCACTCGGGAAATGCAGTTGCTTTAAATTACTATTACAAATGTCATAATACTTTTTTACTTCGTCATCAGTTCTCTCGCCCCAGAAAACATTATCACATGTCAAGTGTTCATATAAGCATTTATTTACAAATAGGTCAAGATTACATACAACAGCAATGGGCAAATGGTCCGACCAATACACTCCATATTGAACTTTTACTTCGGCTATTGTTTGCCAAGCTGATTCCGTAACCAAACAATGATCTAACCAACTTTTACTTCTATGAGCCTCACTATAAAATGTATAGGTATCAGACGACTTACCCAGTTTCATGACATCAGCACATATCCATTTGTTGTCATCACAAAAATTTAATAACTCTTTAAAAAAGGCGGCAGAGGGGTGGGCATTAAAATCCCCTAAGATAAACACAGCTTCTATACCACACTTTTGTACAATAGCACTAATTTCTCCCATGCAATTAGTAAATACTGGAAAGTTTTGAGTCTCGTCTGTCGGCATGTATACACTTATTATTAAAATTTCATTACCACAACTTGTAACTGCTCTAATAGCGGTAATACGTTCACTTTCGCACATCACAATTGACACGCTTTTAAATGCTCTTTTTCGCCACAGAATTGCTACCCCTCCAAACGGTCTACCGCGCCTAATGCCCGTTGACAAATCCATTGCTGACTTCCCCGTAAAGCTGAAGTTTTGGTCAATGCTGCCGAGGAAAGGCAGGTCCTGAGGAACCAGCCACGTCTCCTGAAGAGCCACCACATCCGCTCCTCTGCACAGTGACCTGACACACTCCACGCTTCTTTTCACATTTTTGCAATTAAAACTGATAAGGCTGCTGTTACGTTTGTGATCCATTAGGGTGTTTGTCATCAGGCTCACTTCTCTTATATACAAAACGACGGAATGTAATTCCATCAGGCCATAAGTTATTGTCAAGATATATATTCTGCTTATACTTTGACACAAATACTTTGAAGGAGTTGTATCCTTTGTCGCGCTTCATGTTTATTTTTGTTAGGCTCACCTTATCTTGAGTTTTTGCTTGTATGTACTTAATTATGTCAGTCTCGGAGGTGTCCTTATGTACATTTGAGATAAACAAGGGTACGTTAGTGTCCGCCGCCTTGAAATTACTCAATGGTTCCGAGTTCGCTTTACCTAGCTGCCCAACAAAACGATTGCGCAAGCGCCTCTTTTGCACAATAATCCAGTTATCACTCGGCTGTTCTGGCTGGAAATCACCTTCTCGCCGTACCACCTCCGCCATTGTTTGCCTTTTAGACGTCAAATCAACTGTCGGCACATTTGGTGACATTGTATTGCGTACCTCTCGGTCAGCTGTTTGAAATAACATTTTGTTTGATACCGACACACACTTGTTTTCAACTGGCGGCACACAGTCTGGCACCGTGTCGCGCTCCGTATTCTTTGTCTCGCGCTCACATCTCCTTGTCTCACTCGCACATTCACTCGGCGAATGGTTGCTAGAAAGCGATAGCCTACACGGAGTACTCTCTGTCCCGCGACTCTGTGTCGGCTCGGCAATCCTATTTATTATTGGCGACATACCTACCGGCCCACTATCCATACAAAATGCACCTCGACGTATTTTATTCACATTACAATCATCTAGTCCAATAATTGAACCATATTTGCAGTTATGTAGCTCCGCTTTAATTTCATCGAACTGCTTCACAGTAGCGTAGCTGCTTTTAATATTCTTTACTTCAGTTTTTAGCAACATTAACTCTTTTAACAGACCCGTAACATCAATATGGTCAAAGGTTACGGGAGGCAATTTGCTAAGATTTTTGGCCACAAACATGGGCATAATCTCAGGATCCGTGTTTTTAAACACTGTTAGAATGTCTTCTAGATCCTTAAGACGTTTATCTTTACGCCTTGAGATTTTTTTTCTACTCGACGACAGAGATTCAAATAGTAACGTTTTTGCTTCATCGATATCCTCGGTTGAAAAACCCGTGGCACATATATTAATCAAACTTTCATGGTCCATAACATCAATCTTGTTTTGCACAAACGCTAACAGTTCATTTACCACTATATTGCACGTGGAACACTTCACAATCTTAGATGAACTCGACATTTTCGCGGCGGAGACACTGATTTACACCCGCACGGTCCGGTGCAGGCGCGCAACTGATTTCAATTTCTATGAACGATGATGAAATCAACATCAAATTGCATTGCGCTGTTTATTAGATCTAAACGGTCACAAAGCCTGACGCAAAAAGCGACTTTGTTTTAATGATATTCGCACAGTCCAAGGCATTTCGATATTGAATGGTCACTAGTTCTTTCAATATTATTGTTGGATTAAAGATGCCATATTGTTATTAGTATAATATTCCAAACTACGGGCTTAAGTAGTCAGAAAAAATCTTCACTTTTATGTAAGAAACTCAGGTTTGTTTTTTTATTATTTATAATATTTATATTTCATAAATATAGACTAATTACATTATTCACGATAATTCAATTAAAAAGTATATGTAGGTATATGTATGTATGTAGGTATAAAAAAGAGAGAAAGAATCATAGGGAACAAAAAATTCGTCCGCATCGCTGTCAACTGGAATAGTGCACAAAAAACTGGCACCATTGACACGTTTTACGGCGATGCTGATTCTTTGGCCAAAAAATAGACCAGCCCTCTGGTCACATGAAGAGCCGACCAATCACTTCGCGATGTCTCGATAAACCAAGTGGACACTTGGACCCCATGGCCCTAGTGTTTGAACCCCAAGTGGCTCGAACATGTAACTGCCAATAACACCGGAATATTTTCGCCGTTTGTGGTTTTCCGCACCTGCAGCAGCCACCCTAGCACATCCCGCCGAGCTAGAAAGATAGGATGGCGCAAGGGTTTCGACACATGTTCCATCCCACACCAACGGCCTGCCTAACTTCTAAGGCACTATTGTCATTCCGTCTGGTCTCTTCACATCGTCGCGCGCCAAGTCGTTGGGTTCTAAAACAGCTGGCACCCCGGCGAGGACAAGAGCACGAGGGATGAAGTCATTACTGCTGGCGTGCCAAGCTATCCGGCCTACGCTCTTACTGCAAGATAGGCCATAGTGTCCGAGGCAATCAACAGCTTCACCGCACTGGCGATGCGGAGCCCCGCAAGGAGTGGCCCAGACGCAAAACAAGTAGCTAGCTGGAAGGTGGTGTCACCCAGGATAGTGCCTATGTTGCGTGACGGTAGTGCTTGAAGCCAGAGACACAACTCCCACTCACCCGCAGCCAGCAGGCGGGCACACTCAGCAGTATTGGTGGACGTATTGATAAGATTATTCCGTACCAACCTGCAGAGCGGCTCATTCCACTGCCTCTGGGAAGATGGGTTTATGGGCCGGTGTATCTGGGCAAGCCACTTTCTAGGCGTTCACCGCATCGGTCAAACGCGGCACTTCAGAGTCAACCATAGGGAGGGGACTAAAATTCTTCGGTCAACTTTTTAGTGCTGTGGACAGAGAACAGGAACAGTAAGCTATTACTGGCGATACTATTTGTACATGAATTATATTCCTAACATGAAAGGTTTCATGAAAATATGCGTGAAAACTAGTCGGAAGTTAAACTATCAAAACCGATCTAGTTATACTATTCTTAGAACCTTTTATCCCTGAAACCAGACAATGAAATTTTTCGGTAATTTATTCAACCACACTATAATTTTATTAACACTTTCCTAACTAAATGACGGAGTGGGAAAGGTGTTAATTTATAGTACAATACTTCTAAATTAGCAGAGCGTAATGACGGTGTTAAATCATTTTTACTTCGCCTAGCGGCATTACGCAGAATTTATTACAACGAATGTCTGCTTCGCGCCGTTTTCACGAATTAAGGAAATTATTTGCCTAATTGTTGTTTAATGTATTAGAAAGACGATGTTTTGCTGTTTGTTAGTCTTTTCTTTTGTTTTTTGTCAACAGAAAGTTTACAACACATTTTTCTGTTCATCCACATTTTGAATCTGTTTTCATTGTCTTTGCGACGTTATGAAAAAAGATTAAAGTTGATGGCAATATATTATTTTTACTAAGCATGTTTTGCTCAGGGTGCATAATCTTTCTCAAATGTATAATGACTAGAAGGCGACCCGCCTTCTAGTCGAAGCAAATGGGACTAAATAATATCAATATTGTACAAAGAGCAACTAAGTAGGATCTGAACTCCACTATCCAATTACCTGTTGGGCAATTTTAATATTCTAAAGTCTCTACTCCAAGAGGAGTAGAGACTTTAGAATATTAAAAAAAAAAAAAAAATATATAAAGAAATATAAGATAATAAAGAAGCCAGAAAGTCCCACAAGTGAAAGATCACTTGTGGGACTTTCTGGCTTCTTTATTAGGCATAGTACAAATAGTAGTAAATTATGGTACATTAGTAAGAAAATATTTTTGCTTATTTTTAAGTTGTTGTAGCTTTTTCTCTCCCCAACAACTTTTCTCATAATAAACGTACAATTTATTTAAAAATAGAAATATTTGTCAATGAAACACGTCCATAAAAACATTGTAACCCGACTAATAAAACAAAACAATAAAAAATAAAATCCAGGTTTATTTCTATAGCAGACACTGCGAACAAAATTTTTGCGCAACATGTTGTTGTCGCACACTAAACATTTGTGTACCGCGGACAATACCGCAGATGTCAAAATTTGACAACCGCGGTATAAGGACGTATCGGATAACAAGATGTTGCGCAACAATTTTGTTCGCAATGTCTGTTAAATTACATCATATAACGGCGCAGGATAGCCTTTCCCCAAAGTGGTCATCGTATTAGTGGTTCAGCAGCTTCAAGATCATCAGGATTGTGCCGGAATATAACAGTTCGTCGTGGACGTGGTACGACAGTGGCTCCCCTGACATCATCTCTCATCAGAAGACAGCCACCACGCAACCATCGATGCGACGCTCTGCTAGAGTGACTGTCACCAGCCAGTGTCAATCTTATCCGACCTTTTCGGTGATTCCAGTAGCTTCGTACCAAAGCGAGGTGGCGCCACTTATTGCGCGCCGTTACATAGTAAACAAACACCCCACACATAAAATATCCTACCAATATCGTCAGCATCAGGATTAATGTTGGCAATCACCAGTCAATTACACGACAGAGCTTAATCACTGTATATTGGCTTGGCACAAATGAGGCGATCTCTATGTGTACCAGTTTACCCCTCCACTGGATTTTTTTGTTACTGGTAATGTACTGATATAGAACTGATATAGTTTACCTATAGGTAAATAAGTGAAAGGGTAAAAGGGTAAGGGTGTAAGGGTAAGGGTGAAGGGGTTCACTGTGAGAGAATGAGTTTCCATTATCTGAATGAAAATAAAATATATTGAATTAAAAATAAATAAATTATTTGAATAATAAATATTGAGTCCAAGACTAGCTAGATTTTTTACAAATAGCAGCACATGTTGAAACGAATAGCTATCCTACTCTTTGCAAACATTTATTTTACTTTTGACATAAGCACGCCTATGAAGTTCCTTATTTATTGACAGGCAACCATAGACAAAAAAATGCAATACTTCATGGACGCTAAAGTAAAATAAATGATTGGAAAGATTATAGTGTTCTACAGGTCTTAATTTTTTTGAGGCTCTTCATGCGCTAGGTATGCTAAGAAATAAGCAAAGCGAAACTTTATTGCGTAGAATAAAGTTTTAATCAAGTTAAGCCAAGCTTGAAATGTCAGTGCACTAGCGTGTTTTTAGAGACCAAGGTAATAAGGGTAAGCTTAGTAGTTGTATTATCTTGTCAACTACACACTAACTAAGCTTCTTGTGCATTATTATTTTGCTTTTTACTTCTTTTTTACAAAAAAGACTCGACTTAATTTTTCAAAGAAATGTTTTGGACGGGGTTACTCCAAAGTGCACAGTATGTGTTTTGACCTAAATTAAGCTCCATTTACACGGTACAAGTTTATTGCCTGCGGCATACCATAAAATTTAAGGGCAATTAACTGGCACCGTCTAAACAACACGTACAATTAAGTCGCAAGCGATTTTATTGAATGGCAAAACTGCATTCAATTATTTTGTATGCCATTTTAAGGAGTTGCACGCGTGTAAACACTTGCATGCAAGTCTTGAATGGCAAAAAATTTAACGTGATTTATGGCATGCTATTATTGCTCTTGAACGTTCCAGAAACTTGCACCGTGTAAATCACATAAATGTGGAGAACAGACACCACAACACCGTGCGTAATTTCTAATAGAAATTGAGCCCTCTGCTACATAAAAATCTATACTTCTACATGGAAGTAATTTCATCACAACAGCCGTACTGGTAATGCCTATTATCATAACGTTTGATACAAATCGAGCAGTTCCAATTTCCCGTCTTTGATGTTATAGGAAATCGAAATACCGACATCATCTCAATCATTACCCTTTGAGACATCATGTTAAATGTAATAACTAGGTACGAATGATAAATGTAAATTAGAATATTAAGATAAATATAGACAAATGGCTATGCTTGGAGAGTCAAAGTTATCGAGATAAATCATAGAACCAGCAAGCTGAAGTGGCAATGGGCCATATTAACCGTAGAACCGATGATCGTTGGGATAGACATGTTCTTGAGAGGAGACCGCGATTCAGCAAACGTAAGGTAGGACGCCCTCAGACTAGGTGGAGCGACGATCTTCGCAGGGTGGATGAGAGTTGTCGGAAATCGAGTCGAATCGCCATTCAACTCGATTTCTGAAAACTCTCATCCACTATACAACCTCCTCTCCCCCTCCCCTATCTCCCCCAATATCCCCTCCCCTCCCTATCCTCCTATCCTCCCTATCTCTCTGGCTATGTTGTGGCATATGTAGTGGACTGCTGTAGGCTGATGATGATGATGATGAGACAAATTGCTTACATTTATCCTTGAACAGCCTTGGGAAAAGGCTAAGCAAATTGTGATAGACAAATTGCATACATATTGTAATTCCAGTGATCGTATTCACGTTCGGCTCAGCGCCTGCTCTCATGAGGTGCTCACGTTATGACTAAAAATATTGTTTTCATATACAAAATGAACATACGTTCATAAACGTTCTGCTCATAAAGTATCCTTGAGTATGATAAGATCAAAACACAACGTCCATATAATATAATATAATAACATAATATTTGTTCAAGACTTAAACCGATTACATTTTTACTGTGCCTTTAATTGAACTATGTTACTGGCAAGATACAAAACTTGTGCAACTGGCCTTAAACTAGGAGGATTCCTGTGCTATAAGCACCAGTTACTTCCGTCACCACCGTGTTCGAGCTGCCATTACAAGTGTGGTGCGGTGCAAAATCAAGTATTATACTTTAAATAGGTAGTTAAGTACATATTACAATATTATGAAATGAAATCATTAATTACTAACCTATCGTCAATACAACTGCATACAATTTGGACACAACGTCTAATCCCGTCAACGTTCATCTTTCGCACGACGTCATCAGACGTTGCGCATGTGGGCATACGCGCTTGCGAGTGTGTATAGTAAACGACAACAATAAGCCGCCAAAATTCGATCTGTTGTGGCTCAAGGTGTTTGACATTTGCAAGTGTTGCGGCGCAAAAGTTCAACTCATGGAATTTACTAGGTATGGTTTCCTGACGTTGTGAGACATAGTGTCACATTTTTATTAGACGTGATGAGACTTGTACAAATTTGACGTTATAAGACGTTGCGGGCCCCAACGTGTTAAAACTGACAAATTTATCTTCTTAGGTTATGCTCTGCTAGTTGAATTTTTCAAGAAAACCAATAAACTACATCGGTTAAACATTGGAAAACATTGATACCTCTGGTTGACCGGTAAGCATATAATCTTCAAATCTTCATCTAAAGTTCTAAACGATCAAATTACCCGAACCTCATACAAAAAGACACTTCAATAGATAATACAATCTCAGGGAGTCTGTCTATCACGGAGCGAGCCGAACTAAAAGCAGTATCGTCGGTTAATGCATCTCTCAGCCATGTAGAGCTGCGGTCGGTTTAAGAACTCAAACGTACGAGTCAGAAGTGGGAATCAACCTAGTTACGGAAATGGACTGAGAATGGATTAGATGTAGGTGCTGTCACCGTATAAGTTATACAAAATATATAAAAATCCTAAGACTATCCATTGCTCCAATATTTCGTTTTACTTATCGTAGGTACTTAAAATACATATTTTAAATAATAACAACGCCTAACGCTATGCTGGTAATTATTGGTCTGTCATTAATGTCTTACCTATTCAAATCCTCATAATGTATGAAGACATTAAAGCTACAAAAACTTCAGTTAACTTACAGTCTTCTGAAACTGTTATCGACTTTATGTATCTCTCGGAGACATCGGCCGTCTTATTTATACAAGCGGAAAGAGATGTCGATGTCCCAAAGGGAAAATCATTTATCGAAAACAAACATGACAACGACATAATTCCGTAAATGGTACGGTCAGTAAAGCGTACAGCAGAACAAATTATGATCATATCTAACCCATTTAGAACAATGCCCAATTCGCTAAATTCCCTCCTAAAATAGACAAAGCAGTAAGCCCGAATCCGACCATTACCGACTACATTTAATTCCCATCGAAAATGCGGTTTGAATTAGCCGTTGGTCGGTAAAACCCGGCGCGGAGTATTTGACAACGGTAACCTTGCCCATTACGAACTCATTGATCGGATAACGTCACCAACAGAAATCCCCCATGACAATGACATGTGGCGTTGTAATAGTAATGTATTTCACTCAACACTTCGGTAGTTTATGTAATCAGCGCCCCGATGTTCAATTAGGAATGACGACAATGTTTGTGCAATTTGTCACTGTCAGTGACTGTGACACGATGAGTGTCGTGAATGACGTGACGTGTCTCTTATCTCTTGTCACGTTAGTGGACAGGTCAGTACCTACTTATAATTTTACACTTGTGGTCAGAGATGTTCAGGCCACAAGTCTAAAAAATTAATCAATCTGCCTAGCCTTTTTTCCAACTATTTTGGGGTTGGCTTCCAGAGTAACCGGATGCCGCTGAATACTAGTATTTTACATGGAGCAACTGTCTATAAATATGACCTCCACAACCCAGTTACTGACTACCACGCTAACCCTTGGTTGTCACTGGTTGTCAGACTTTCGGGCTTCTGACGACCCGTAACGACTGTCAAAGATCCACGAATAACAGTCTCTAATTATGTTTAATTCGCATGGTATACTTCTTGAGTAATTTGTCATACAGTTACGTACAGTCAACAAAAGAGATATCTAGGCAGTGTATACTAACATATTTGTATGTGAATTGCTTCATGTTCAATTTCGTGACAATATACAAGTTTGTGTTGGTGTGTTACAATGGTGGGAAATAAATAAATGTATATATGTCAACAAAAGAGATATCTATGCAGCTGGGTATACTAACATATTTGCATGTGAATTGCTTCATGTTCAATTTCATAAATATTACTTTGTTTTTGCAATACAAAACACACCAACACAAAATTGTATATTGTCATGAAATTGAACATGAAGCAATTCACATACAAATATGTTACTCTACCCTGCCGAGATATCTCTTTTGTTGACTGTACATACATACTATTCACAAAGTTAACCGGCAATGATTTTTAATTATCTTTTTCACCAATTCCGAGAATTAAAGTCGTATCAAAGGCTTGCAGTGACAACAGGCCGAAAAAGAATTTATTGACAAAAAAAAATAAAAAACGAAATGCAAGGCTGATAAAGCTATTCATCATTTCCACTTAATCTACTTTTGACTGATGCGCTATTGTTCGATTCGTTAATCTATTGAGTAGAAAATGGATTTCAGCTTAGTGTTGCCAAATTTGTATACAGGTTTGGATAAAAATCAATCAATCTGCCTAGCCTTTTCCCAACTATGTTGGGGTCGGCATTCAGTCTAACCTGATGCAGTTGAATACCAGTATTTTACATAGAGCGACTGCCTATCTGACATCCACAACCCAGTAACTGGGTAATACGATACCCCTTGGTAAGACTTTCGGGCTTCTGACGACCCGTAACGACTGTCAAAGATCCACGGATGACAGCCGGACCCAACGGCTTAACGTGCTTTCTGAGGCACGGAGGAGTCTCGGTATATAAAGATGGTTACCCATCCACTGACCAACCCCGGCAAGCGTGGCTTAACCTGATGGATCGACCCGTGCGATCGATAATGTATGTAGTTTAATTAGTAATATTGTAATGTGATTTTTATGTAGTAACCCTGCACTCGGCACTCCACTAAAAACATATGTTAAAAATAACTGGCAAAATGTGGGTGTACTATAGGTACACCTCTGCCTTAACCCTTCGGGGATTACAGGCAGGTTAATATTATGATAAGTTCTTCCATCAGCAAGCTTCAGATTTACCATATTTTTTTTTGCGGTTTTAAGAACATCGAACCACGTTGGCATACCTATACCGTCCGTCATTTTGAAAAAAACTAGTTTCAACGGCCAAAAATGTAAAAAAAAAATGTGTAAAATTTATATTCTTTATTTTTCTACGTTTTTGAACACAAATATCTCAGAAAGCATCACTTATAAGATTCATCACTAAATCTTTCTGTTTGCAATCACTTAGCCGACGACGTTCGCACGGACGTAAAAATATCGCGGCGATTTTGTTTCGCGCACTTGATTTTCAACGCTCTGCTTAGCGGCAAGAGTTGAAAATCCAACAGTGTGTTTTTTCTACGCGCTAGAATGCCCTCTGTTGTTGTTAAGTTGGATTGTCAACGCTCGGCTCAACAACGAGAGTTGAAAATCCAGTGCGCGATAAAATCCCGCCGCGATATTTTTACGTCCGTGCTATCGTTGGCTTACTCTATCCATTGGCACTTGTTTCATCACTGGCCCTCTATTGTCAGCAACTACGCTTCCAAAAGCCAAGTTATTATTAATAGATCAAAGTTACACTTCTCCAAGAGAACAAGTCTAAAAGTTAATACGCAAATAGATTTACAGTCCATTAACATACAGTTTAATTCATATTTCAAGCACACAGCTACATTGTACAATACGCCTCATCAATCATATTTCGCACACCAAATGCAAATGTAAACCTAAACGGTATGCAAATAAGGTTCATTTCCCAAATGGTGGGACAGTTTACCTCTAAATAACATGCATTTCACACAAATTTCATATTAGCTCATTGTGACACAAAATAGTCATTATTCATGCAGATTTATGTCCAAGGTAATGTTTAAGCGATACTGTACATGTTTTACAGCCGAAATAAAATATTATATTTGGCTTCATTACTTCTTGGTACTTAGAAAGACTGTAATAAAAGCCGCACGGGTCGATCCATCAGGTTAAGCTACGCTTGCTGGGGTCGTCTGTGGATGGGTGACCATCTTTACACACCGAGAGTCCAATGTGCCTCGGAAAGCACGTTAAACCATTGGTCCCGGCTGTCATTCGTGACAGTCGTTACGGGTCGTTAGAAGCCCTAAAGCCTGACAACCAGTCTTACCAAGGGGATCGTATTACCCAATAACTAGGTAATGGAGGTCAGATTCAGTCGCTCCATGTAAAATACTGGTACTCAGCTGCATCCGGTAAGACTGGAAGTCGACACCAACATAGTTGGGAAAAAGCTAGGCAGATACTAAGATGATGACTTCTCGGTACTAGAATTTAAGCTTCATCCATCCATGCTTGATGCTTGAGTCTTGCAAGTTTCTGTGAAGATGCCAGTTTTATCGAAATCTTTCTCTACAGATACCAGAGAAATTGTGGAGTCTGTTTCAATGAAAGATATTAACGGCCTATTTCACGGTCCGAATATTTACGGAATAAGTTCAAAAATGTAACAGAATTTGTATGAAATTATCTGCTAAGTAAGTTAATAGGAAATTAACCGTAGGTGGTAAAACAGGTCCTTAGTAAATAATTTAATGTCTTTGGTTTCAATATTACGTCGACAAGTGTACCTCTAAATAAACTTCTAAAAAGCCCTGTAATAGTTTTATGATCTCTAAGGGCTCAAAGTGTAAGAAAATAACGGATTACCTATTGCTGATTTTTCAATAGGCAGATAACTTTTACCTGAAGAATAAAATAATGTGACAGTTTGACATATTTTCAATACAAAAGCTGTCAAACCGCCATATTTATTCCTCAAATAAAAATTATCTGACGGTTGAACAATCAGCCCTTAAACAAATAAAAAACTTTAAAAATGCAAAAATAACATAAAAAATCGGCCAAGTGCGTGTCGGACCACGCACAATGAAGGGTTCCGTAGTTGAAAAGAATTTATCCCAAAAAGAAACTTAACATTGTAGTTGAAAAACATGTTCTCCCATACATTGATATACGTCACGCTGTCACGGTCAATTCTCCAACTGCAAATTTAAGTATTTAATCTCAAAAAAAAAAAAAATTATGTGAAAACAATGTGTGATTTTTTTGGGACCCTAAGGGACCATAGTTCTATGCGTTTAATATTAATTTCAACTTTATACCTTCACTCGTTCCTGAGAAAAATTATAGTTCAAAAAACTAAAAAACACGCTTTAACAATCTTAGAAATCTGCCTCTTTGCTCTGCAGAGTGCGGGACAGCTCCAACTCCATCCTGAAGACCATAGCGGGGAGGTACGATTCTCCTTTGTTAGGTGATGTTGTTCGAAGATGCATTTCGAATAGCACCCTTGTCGCTAAATAGATTATAAGTTTACTAACATAGGTATAAGTTATCTTTATGTTTATTTTTGCTTACTAACCCATATATGGATGATGCTTATCCGAAATAAAGATTATTTTTTTTTTTATTTTTTTTTTTAACACCATGAAACTGAACTAAAAAGTAATTTTTTTTTTCAATATAATTATATTAAGAATAAAATGATTAACGAGAAAATTAATGTCGTTATAAAAGAAAGCGTGGGGTGCTTTCGCATTACGGAGTTATTGTGTAAGAATGTCGTAAAAAGCACACCACGCTTTTTTTACAATGACATTAATTTTCTCGTTAATCACTTTATTCTTATATTGAAAAATTTATTTTTTACTTTATCGTTCAGTTTAATTGTATTAAAGCGTGTTTTTTAGTTATTTAAACTAAATTAAAATAAATAATAATTATAATATTATAATTATTATTAATTAATTTATTACTTAATTTATTTTTTAATTTTTTTAGAGACTAATCCTGATGATCCTGATCAGAATAATAAGACATAATTTTTAAATTATTGTATTATCATCGGGCCTTGTTATGTGTGCAAAGTTTCGAATTAATCTGACCATTTAAAGTGGGTAAAAATCGAGTTCAAATATTCCGTTATACCTTTGTTATATATTATATTCCGGTATACAAACATACATACAGGTGAAGCTAACAAAATCGTGTTAAAAAGACAGACAGAAGGTCTTGACAGACTGACAGATAGGCAGACGTACCTAAGTAAAGCAAAGTGATCCTATACGGGCCCCGTTTTTTTCTTTTTAGGTACGGAACCCTTAAAATAGTACAATCGTTTTTATCGACGATGACAGACAGCAACACAAAAAAGTGCATCAATTTGACGGCTAAAAAGAAAAAAAAAGTATTTGACCTTTTACAAAACGTCTATGTATACACACGAACGGCACGCTCGGTATTTGATTACGATACTCAAATACACGAGTGGCACGTTGTCGACGGCAGCCGTAGATGTGACGACGGCAGCCATGATGCAGCAGATGCAGTGCCTCTTCCATCGACGCGTCCCGCTCGTGTGTATGAGCACTATAACAAAAAGTACTATACGAGTTGCGTCGCTTACAAGCACGAAAATAATAACTGTATCTTAAACATGGAACTTCAGCTTTATTTCAACTGCTCTTATAAATTGTGTTTCATCAGACGGCCGACTTAATCAAAATAAACAAGCGTTCTTAATTATGTCTTTTACAATAAACAAATTCCAACATATAAGTCTTCGCAAATCGGATGAAGAGTAAGCGCTCCTGCACACGATGCCGCCACCGCGCCGTCGCCGCGCCGACGCCGCACAACTACACTGTACATACGAGTCGCGCGAAGACCGCCACCGCGCCGCCGCCGCGCCGCCACCGCGCGCGGTCCCAGTTATTTCATTATCCTGATTCATTCCATTGCCGGCCGCGTATGAACATGCACGTGATAACTTTTTAAGAAATTATCATGGAAAGTTTTGTTTTGGACCGCGCGCGGTGGCGGCGCGGCGGCGGCGCGGTGGCGGTCTTCGCGCGACTCGTATGTACAGTGTAGTTGTGCGGCGTCGGCGCGGCGACGGCGCGGTGGCGGCATCGTGTGCAGGAGCGCTAATGGAACATTGAACATTTGATAAAAGAAATGAAAACAGAAATCTAAAAATAAACGAATGCAGCAAGTGCAGTGTAGATATGGTCGTAGTTTTACCTTCATAGCAAGAACCACGGCGTGATTTGTCTGTTTTAATTAGAATAATTAATTATCTTCATACAAATTATCTGTCGAATTGTTCTGGTTTATTTTATTCTTCCCAAACATTAAGGTCGTCTTTGAACTAGTTATTTATTTCATTGTTTCTGTTTTGTGTATCTTTAACGATCCAGATTGCCTTTTACGTTTTCTTATATCCCGATTTATTGCGCAAATCAGCAACGACTAATTATTCCAATTTGATATCATGTCATTTGACTCTACCCCATAAATATAAGCCACTAGCTGACCCGACAGACGTTGTCCTATCTTGGCTATGAATATTCTAATGTAAACGCGTGAAGTTAAAATGTTTTTTCTGAAATTATCCAATTTTCTGCGAAATTTTCTTATTTTTTTTTTCAAAAGAACCTTCTCCTGACAATCATAAACACAACAAAAAAAGAATTAGCGAAATTGTTCCATCCGTTCACGCGTGATGCAATGACCAAGGAAAATAGGGATTCATTTATATATATATAGACTAGATGACCCGACAGACGTTGTCCTGTCTTAGCTATGAATATTCTAATGTAAACGCGCGAAGTTAAAAATAGTCGTGAAGTTTTCTGAAATTTTCCAATTTTCTGCGCAATTTTTTAAACGTTTCTTTCCGTAAGAACCTTCTACAAAATATTAGAAAACTTTAAAAAAAAAGATGAATGAAATCGGTGAAGTCGTTCTCAAGTTATGGCATGACCAAGGGAAATAGGAACTTATTTTTATAGATATAAATTATCAAACGGCTTGCAATTATCACAAGAGTGTAATTGGCCAAGCCACATAGAAACAAAACGAATGAAAAATGCTGAAGCATGTTTCCACTTTACACATTTTGCGACACCACGTCCCCCACAAACGAGATTTCATCACAACCTTATCAAAACACAACAGAATCGTAATGTGTTTCATAAAACCTCATTTGACTGTTTCCGTCAATACGAAGTCTCGCAAACTCGTCTTTTGTTAATGAACCTGATCTCTGCCGGCTGTCTGTGTTAAGAATAGAAGTTGTTTACCACATATCCATTGTATACGTTGAGCGTAACTCTCATCTGTCAGACATGGGTCTTAAATATATCAGGTGCTAATATGCTTATGAATTGTGAAGGCCTGGAGTATGGTGTGAGTATGATTTAATAAAATTGCGTTGAAAAATTTGAGGTGAGATAAAGCGGTGGCATGTTCGTGAGAATTTTTGGGGAAATTCCGGATATATTTTTTCATACTTATCACACTCTTTCATATGCGTTTTCTTTTCATGAGATTCTTTATTGGAATGTTCATTGAAATTAAAAGATGCAAAATGTTTAACAGATTACGATATTTTAGATAAGTTAAACAATTCCCCGTTCACTGGTTATTTTATGACGGTAAAGAAACAAAGGCAATTTCAGAAACTTCTGCGAAAATGACGTCATTCAGACACAATACTTCCGAACTTCAACGCCAATAAACACAGCACGACACGACTTTGGCATAGATTCGCTAATCGCAGTTATAGCACCGAATTATTACCAGAACCGTTAGTATTTCGTCTCCACACATTCCGCTGTTCGTTATAAAGTCTTTAGAATTCGCGCGTATACTGACTGTTACTGATATGCATTTACGCGCAGTGTATTCCGGGCTCCCGAAACAAAAGGTGTTCAGTGCGCAGTGTTGTGCGAAATCAACGCAAAATAGCTTCTAAAACCAGCAGAATAAAGTGCAAATCAAAATGTCGGTGAATATTGATATGGAGAACTTTTCTGCGAAGAAAAATCTGAGGCGTCGTACTTTGAACACTATCAAATCGGCTGTGACGGCGCTCAAACAAATCGCTAGTGAGTGCTCCCAAATTCTATTATTTGGTGTACAACACTTTTGTAAATCCAATGATATTTTTCTCGCAATGTCGACTTTTTTCTGGAGTATTGATAAAAGCGAGCTATATTTTAGCGAGCGAGACAGAATCGATATTTGGACTACTTCTACTATCCTACTGTAGTGAATAGATATCCATGTAACGTACTGGTTGCATAATATTGTTATCAGTGAATATCAATGCCGCCTCATCAATATTAATGGACTTAATTATCATAGTGTGAAATATTGTGAATGTGTTAATTACATACGTTATTATTTTAAAGTTATTTATGATGATAACTTAGTTCGATTCGCTCCTTCGTTTACCAACACATTAATTATTCGACATTTCCACAACTTTGTAAGTATTTATTCAGCGCCTGGTAGTCAGAACCTATTATTTTTCCTTAAGTTTGTTCAAATTCTAATAACGCAAATTAAATATTTACATATCGTGATAACTTCGGAGAGTGAAAATAAACTCGGGAGACCATTAGGGTCGCGGCTTACTTTTCATAACACTTGGCAAAGTGCGCGGTAACAATTCGTCGAGTTTTGCGAAACGTCAGCTTCTATAATGAAGGTGTCATTCAGGGGCTCAGAAAACCTATTGTGTTTGTCATCTCGCGCCCAAACAGTCTTGTCACTCTCCGCGAAACTCTCAAGCGCCTTGTTTGTAGAGCCAGCGATCGTTTGTTGTAAAGAAAACACTTCACAATTCGCTACGTTTTATCTTCTAATATTTTGTTACACCTGTGTTTTGGTAACTGGGGCAATCTTGACGTTTATAAATGAACCGTGGCTTACCATTGTCTCTTCACATTGATTTGACGCTACACAGACCGTTTCTGATGAATTATGGAATGAATTTGCATAAATAAACCTTGTTTGCTAAAAGCTTCCTTCGAATTCTGATGCATAATTTAATATAGACCTTTACTTCGGATACTGGCAGATCGGCATGACATGTGACACGGCAAATTATAGAGAATTTATAATTTGGAATACTTGGAACCTAGTTAAAGCTGTTGTGAATGGAGTTTTAAGTAATCACAAGTGTGTAAACTGAGTTTTGATTTAGCTACCCGCAAACTTTGTTTGGCAAATATGGCGCACACTGCGGGAGTGCAGAGATTGAATTATAAACACGCTTACAAGCTTAAATTACATAAATATTCATGTGGATTCCGTTACTTTTGCGACATATGTTTGTACACAAGAAGCTGCAAAACATTTTGAATTTAGACAAGGTTATAATGTTCCGTAATCATCGCTTTAATTTCACACTAATTTATTTTCTACACTTAAAGGTATGTAGTTTCAAGTTGAACTACGTGCACTAAAAACAAGGCAATAACTGTTTGATTGGTGTTATTATGGAATTGTAAATAAATGTTATTATATCTATTGCTACCGAAAACATACGCAATCAATCTGCCTAGCCTTTTCCCAACTATGTTGGGGAACCCCGTAACTGGGCAATACGATACCCCTTGGTTAGACTGATTGTCAGACTTTCGGGCTTCTGACGACCCGTAACGACTGTCAAAGATACACGAATGATAGCCGGGACAACGACTTAACGTGCTTTCCGAGGCACGGAGGAGTCTCGGTATGTAAAGATGGTCACCCATCCACGTTCAACCCCAGCAAGCGTAGCTTAACCTGATGGATCGTCCCGTGCGGCTGTTAATACTTAGCCACGAGCTATAAAATAAAATCGGTGTACAGAACAAGATAAAGTAACGCTTTTTAAGGCTTATTGCCAAAGTCTGTACACGGGCAGTCTATGGGTCAATTG
This sequence comes from Cosmia pyralina, assembly GCA_946251885.1. Taxonomy (NCBI): domain Eukaryota; kingdom Metazoa; phylum Arthropoda; class Insecta; order Lepidoptera; family Noctuidae; genus Cosmia; species Cosmia pyralina. Next base: position 20,110,207 of record OX276353.1, read on the forward strand.
CACTAAGAGATCGTTGGATGTCCTGCGCGTCCAATATAATAATGCTTTCAGGCTGCCTCGTTACTGTAGTGCGTCGGCCATGTTTGCGCAAGCCCGCACCGACGGCTTCCATGCACTTATACGCAAGAAAACAGCGTCGCTACTGAGGACAGTGAGGGGCAGTCGGAACAGCATCCTGAAAACTGTAGCCGAGAGCATCGGCTCTCCGATTGTGCAGCAGTTTGTGAGGAGGCTGATTTTTACTAACACTAGGCAATAAGTTATTTTTGTATGTTACTAACACTATATGGATATTGTGTGTCCGAAATAAAATTATTCTATTCTATTCTATTCTATTCTATAAAAGATAATTTTAAAGTGATGGAGAATAAAATTCATTAAATAATTAATCAAATTAAGGCTACGATAAACGACTTCCAATGATTTTAAACTGAAGATCACGTCTAAACGAGTAGTGTTAATGATTTGGAAAGAATATAATATATTCATATAAATTCTAATATGCTCTAGTTTAACATATTATGTTAAATTAGAGCATTTTCTTAATAATTTAATATGTGAATGTTTTAGATTATGTTTATATTACATAGTTTAATTAATTTTAAAGTTACGTCTTACACGGATAATAAACTGCGAATCACGCAAAAACTATAAAGCGTATTTTTATGAAACCTTTATCAGTTTAAAGATATTTTAATTATTTATCTTTTGGGGTCTCCTAGTACAGGTATTTATTATACTTAAAAGGAGGCCTCTATGCAAGATTATATATTGTAGAAGTTTGTAAAGTTAACTGAAATAAATTATTTATCTTTTTGTATACGTGTTTTAATATAATACCCTTTGTTTTATGTATAATAAATTAATAATGCGTCTAATTTGGGACAGAGCTCCTTGATGGACGAGTCGTATTCTGGGTGGACATACGCCGCATTGCGTGATCTCACCACAGAACACGCAAGATAACCACTCAAGGCATACATCTGCGTCTTAAGTAACTCTTTAGCCAATTTCCTCAATCTTTCTTTGTTACGTTTACGAGTATCTACTATAAAATTTTTCAAGTACTTATAAAAAATATCGCTCATTCCAATCTTTCTTTAAAAAAAAAAAAGTCTACTCACTTTCACACACCACATCTATACTATAAATATATACATCATCTAACTTTCGTTTTATCAACTCAATAATAATCGTTGAAGCTCGTAAATAGCCCGAAGTTTCCCAATTTCCCGCCAATACGGGTCGAGGCCCGCCTTTATTTGGCGCGTTTCCTGATCGCGATCTTTTCAATGTGGAGGCCAAACTTATTACCTTAGGTCGATCATTCACCGCAGTCTGTTATCGGGTATTTGTCAGGTATTATTTCAGGGACTAAAGACAAAAGATTGATAAAGATTTTTTTTTACAAAATCAGCGACACTCAAGTCACAGTCTCAGCTTCATTTTCGTGAGTGTTTTCTTTTATTCTTGCTTGATCGTGTTTAAGGTTCCGTAACAGTACCTTACTAAGCCTCCGCTGTCCGTCCGTCTGTCAGTCACAGGGCTGTATCTCATGAACCGTAATAGATAGACAGTTGAAGTTTTCACAGATTGTGTATTTCTATTACGGCTATAACAACAAATAATGAAAATAAAATAAAGTTAAAAATTAAAGACCGTCCCCAAACAATAACAACAATAAACATTTCATTTTTTTTAATCTTACCCTAGCATGTGGGGTGTCATTGACTAGAATTCATCGAGTAGAGTACAAATACTATATATTTTTTTTATCTTCAAAAATTACGATATAGGGGGCCGTAAAAGTTGTCAATTTTAGATCATTTTTGTATGATCTCTATTGCCACAATTAAACAAGTTAGGAATTTGAAACTTCTGTATCGTGTACCATGTACTTTATTTAATCAACAAAATACTAAAAACGCCGATTCATAAGGTATTTGGTTTAAATATGGGCAATTTTGTGCAACTGCAAAAATTACTTTGTAAAGTATCATTATGAAATACAAAGTTATCTTTGCAATTGTTAGATTAAAAACATTCTCCGTTTAGTATTTTTGTTAATATTATACGTAGTGTTACTGTACGGTGGCACGGAACCCTTTGTGTGCGAGTCCGACTCGCACTTAGCCAGTTTTTAACAATAAGTGCTGATATTGCTCCGCTCCTGACACGTTCTAGCATCTAAAAAAGAAAGAAAAAAATACTTTTCAGTCAAGCAATACTCACTACTCAGTGCTTGAAAATCGAAAGAAAATGTTCAAACGAAAAGTTGCAAAATAAGCAAATCGACATAATTTTACTGTCGAAGACTTTAAAGTAAATGTGACTATTGGTTCGAGAGGAGGTTCGATTCAGAGTTATGTACACCTGCTTGGTTTTCATTTGTTTTTACACGACTGCCCCAAAAAGGAGTGTAATGTTTTTGTATAATATACTTCATCTAGGACTTATATATAACACAAAGGCGGAGACTGACTTGCTACTCGTACGTTTATTTGTAATGTATCGAGTTTTTGCAACGCGTTACAGTAGTCAGTGCAGCAAGCCGAGCCGCTCAATGTGAGCCGCTCAATGTGAGCCGGTCGATGTGAGCATAGCGAGCGCATGTTTACAAACAAGTCAGTGCAGGCTGTCAAGTACTCGAAGTGAGCGTTCGCCGCGTTTAATGTATCGCCGTTTTGTAACAAGAAATGGAGCGCGTTTGAGCCATGTGCTTGAAGCGAGCGTTCGCCGCGTCTTGTATATCGCTCTTTGTAACCAAGCTCGCCGTTTTGTAACCAAGCTCGCCTCTAATGATACCTCGTACAAACTTTGCAAGTCAGTCTCCGCCTTTAAACTATGGTCTCGTAACATGTTTGTTGCTACCTGAACCTTGATTATTTCAAAATTCGCTCACATGGCACTTCTACATTCGTCATCTGCCTAGCCTTTTCCCAACTATGTTGGGGTCGGCTTCCAGTCTAACCGGATGCAGCTGAATACCAGTATTTTACATGGAGCGACTGGCAGTCGCTCCATGCATGGCATGGTTTGTGGAGGCCAGATAGGCTATCTGACCTCCACAACCTAGTAACTGTGTAATACGATACCTCTTGGTAAGACTGGTTGTCAGACTTTCGGGCTTCTGACGACCCGTAACGACAGTCAAAGATCCAAGAACGACAGCTGGGACCAACGGCTTAACGTGCTTTCCGAGGCACGGAGGAGTCTCGGTATGTAAAGATGGTCCATCCATCCACTGACCAACCCCAGCAAGCGTAGCTTAACCTGATGGATCGACCCGTACGGCTGAAATTACTTAGCCACGAGCTCCTCGATGAAGTATACTATTGTACTACAAAGTTCCTGCTAGGGGTACTGTTCAGTGTTCCAATCGCTATTCAGCAGGTCAATGTATTTACAGTATTAACATTGTGAATCATTAACGCTGTAAGCCGCAGTGAAATGGTGTATTAACTCGTATTCATGCATAAATAGTCGATCGTAATTAGCTAACCATAAAATTGGGTGTTACGAAAACCATTTTGCGTGGTTGAGTCACGGGAATTGCCCTTTATTTTCTTCTTTTTTTTTGTGAGTGGGAAATCATCAACTTCTCTCGCTCTGGGCGGAGCGAGAGGGCGTGTCAAACTTTTACTGACTAAAACCCACCCGTGTTCCTTCAGTTGCCTGTGCCAGGGCCACGGTATCTCTTTCGAGCAACCCGCGATCCCGACGGCACGGGAATTGCCCTGAAGAAAGTATTACAATTATTTGCAGCTACGATTATATGAATGGTACATGGCATGCACACAAAAGATAAAAAATGCTATTCAAATGAATCATTCAATTATTTACATTTTTCTAGCTATCTGTTTATATGGGATTGTAATCCTAAATACTTTCGTGTTATTGATACGCACAGAGAACATTTTAATTTGTTGACTTCTAACGCACAGGCTTCTTGCCTATTTTAGAAGCCAAACGTTAGACTTTAGCTGTGTCACTGTGTACAATTTAATCTTAAGACACTACATTGTACTATTCGATTTGTGTGTACTAAATAAAATTTTTGCTATGAATTTTCAAAGTCAGTGCATTTAAATTTTAGAATCCGCCTTGAGTCATTGAGTGATTTTCTCTCTGGGCAAATTGCGCATGAACTCTTAGTAGAATTATTAGTACACAGTTAGCAAAAAAATAATTAATATTCAAGACGCCAATCATTATAACGGAACATTTGACCCAATTTCCTTAAATCGACTCCAATAAAGAATTCGTTTTAAAACAATAAGAGTCTTTGATCCCAATACATACAATTTGTAAGCAAAGCAAAAATCCGACGGGAGTACCGACGGAATTTAAATGACAGAAAGCCTGTTCGAGAGGATTACAGTGCTCTATAAAGGCACAACTTTCGCTACGAGCTGAGCCCGGAGGACTCCTCGGGAAGTATTCGACCCTTAATGCGATCTTAAAATATTTTCATTTACACTGAATAAAGATTTATTTCCAACCAATTGGATTTAAATATTTTTGTGCTTTATATTAATTGTGTTTCTGTCTATCCTCTTCTTATTTCTGCAGGTGCAAGTCTAGTCGTTTTTAGGGTTCCTTTCCTTATGGTGTGACTCATTCTGTCTGTCTTTCCGTCTGTCACAGCTGCTGGATATCTCAAGAACTACTAATGTTATGAACAGTTTTATATGACGTTTGCACAACTATTTTGCAAATAAGAAAGAAATATTTGTCCTTTTTTTTTTGCAACAGGGACTAAAAGAGGTTCTTAAAAATTCAAAGTAGGGCTACTAGGGCATATATGTGGGGTATCATATGAAAGAACGCGGCAAATACTCAAAGCCGCATACTTTTCGACTTTTGATGAAAAATGTAAAAAAAATACCGTCCTCCCCCCCCCCCCCCCCCCCTATCTCCGAAGTTTGCATAGAGAACAATCTGAAATTATTCTAAAACATGTTCAAAAGAACTACTGCCATTTATCATTATGCATTTTAAATACTAAGAAATATCGATATCCAAAGGCTTATCGTTTTCAGATTTTGGCACACGTTTGACATTCTAGATTGATTGAAGTTTCCAATACACAGAATTATACTATAGCATAAATATTCTATTTACAATAAGATTACACATTTAAACAGAACTTTTAACAGTCTGTTTAACCGATTTTGACTTCTATTCCATAGGCTTAAGGATGGCATTAAAGACAAAAAGTGGTTACAATACCAACTATTTATAGCAGTAGCCATGTGTCATACTGTCAACGCAATAGAAGTCAAAATCGGTTGATGGGACTGTAAAACAGGTTTGTTTAAATGTCTAATCTGTAAATGGAGTATAGGTGAGTTTGATTCTCAAGAATTTTAGCTAAACCCTCGATACCTACTACCATACTACCACACAATGACATTGTACAGTACCTTTATCAGTATTTCAGTAACCAGTAAAGTATTCGTGCATGTAACATTTCGTGCAGTAGATTCGTGCATGAATATTCTAACATTCTCAGCTATATTATTATCTATCTGACTTGGTCAAGATAATGTTGTGGCTCACGTCTCTCTCTTTCAACACTATACAGGGCGTATCAGAAAGGTGTGGTTAAGTTAAAGGGTGTGCTACAGAACATAAAACTGATCAACTTTCTCCATGGGACCAACATCAAAATCGAGAAAAAAATATCAGCTGTCCCGTACAAAACTTAAATACTAAGTCGACGTTCGCACGGACGTAAAAATATCGCGGCGATTTTATTTCGCGCACTGGAATTTCAACGCTCTTCTTAGCGCCGAGAGTTGAAAATCCATCAGTATGTTTTTTCGACGCGCTAGAATGCACTCTGTTGTTGTTAAGTTGGATTCTCAACGCTCGACTCAACAACGAGAGTTGAAAATCCAGTGCGCGATAAAATCCCGCCGCGATATCTTTACGTCCGTGCGAACGTCGCTTACTCGACCTAAATGTATGGGTTGTTGGTCGCATGGAGAAAGTTGTTCAGTTTGATGGTCTGTACCCACCTTTAAATTTGACCACACCTTTCTGATACAAAGTATATCTAGTTTTGATACACTGCCTATTGGATTAGCATCCACGGTCTAGTTCGTAGATATCATACATCTATAATAATTTGGATGGTATAGGTATGTATACTGTCTTACTCTTTTAAGGACAAGTCGTTAAACGTACGCGGAACGTGTGTTATGTGAAAGACCAAAAAAATAACCCTTAAAGAAAAAACATATTTTCTTTCTCTCAGTATTATTCTAATTGAGCGTCTTGTCCGTAAATAATGGGACTTGTTCGCGTATGCTTTGGTTTTTATACCAGTCCTTATTTCGTATTCCAAGAATACCTTAATAAATTGTGTGATTTCAGCTCTTTGGCAAGGATGAAACCGAGTTTTCTCAGTATCATCAGTCTGATATAGTTTGTACACTGCTTTTCATGGTCCACCATTGAGCAATAACCATTTGTGTAATAATTCCTCACAGAATAATACTACCGGTGTTCACTACGCTTGGGCTGGTGTTTGCAAAGTTATCGTTATAAACAAAGTAAAACGCACTACCTTTCCCCTTGATTATCCTTTAATCGCCTTTTACAGCAAAGAGGGCATCCTGTAGGTACTGCGGTTATTACATAAGCCTTTTTTCCTTATATTTTAAAATCGTAACTTTTACCGAACACAAACTCTTTTTGCTCAAAATGTATTCGAGAATACGCAACTTTGACCTCGTACGAGTACGAGTAAAATTAAAATTCACAAAAGCCAGCTTATACCCACGTTCGCATCTTTCTTTTTGGCTCGTTTTTGATCTAACATCCTAGCGAGTAGAAAAACACGTCACAGTTTCATCCGCGAACTTGCAGCTAACCAATTAAAAACCAGACGGGCTCGTTCGAGGACACTCAAATTTTCAAATTCAAATTCAAATTCAAATTCTTTATTGCGAACTAAGTGTATAACTTTGAAGATGTTAACAATAGTAGGTTCTTAGAACTTAGTTACCTGTTAAGGCATTGCAATTTAAATTGTTATAAATATTTAAAAACATAGGTATACGTAGATACTCAGTATTATAGTTAAACAATTTACATTATATTATATTAGTTATCATTATTCAAAAATTTTTATTTTTATTTTAATAGACTATTCTTACAATTTACATTACATTATTCAACAATCTTTTAATATTTAATAATTAATTTCTTCAAGGAATTCTTTTACAGAGTAATATGCCTTTTTAATCAGGAAGTCTTTTAGCTTCCTTTTAAAAATTGGTATTGAATGTAGGTTCTTAATGTCTATAGGTAACTTATTATATATCTTTATGCCCATACAAAAAATGCTATTGCTATATACTGCAGTGTGGGATGTTTTATTGCGTAATGTATTTTTGAGTCTACTGCTTGTTAATGTGTCATAGCTACTCATGTTTGATTTAACTAAAATTGAGGCCGCGTAGATATACAGAGCAGGGAGGGTTAATATCTTGAGATTTACAAAATGAGGTTTACATGAATTTGTTTGGTGTATCCCACATATTGATCTAATACACTTTTTTTGTGCCTTGAACGCAATTTCCTTATCAGTTGAGTATCCCCAATATAGTATCCCATAAGATAGAGTGGATCCCACATAGGCATGATAAGCACTAAGCAATGTGGTTTGGTTAGATACTTTTTTTAGCATGTAGAGGGCATAAGAGAATTGATTTAATTTGTTACATACACTATTTACATGTGTCTTCCATGTCATATTAGCATCTATATAGATACCTAGAAATTTTGTACTAGTAACCTCAGACACAGTTGCATTATTGTACTCGATAGATAGTGGAGTTGCTTTTGCGTTTTTATTCTTAAAATTCATGTAATGGGTTTTTGTAAGATTTATTTTAAGATTATTTATTGTAAGCCAATTTATTAATTTAGATAGGGAATCGTTTATTTCGAGTTCATGATTTTTATTTTTGTTATTTGTGAAAAGAGCCGTACTGTCATCTGCAAATAAAACCATAGGGTGCTGAATAGCGTTAGGTAAATCATTTATATAAATGAGAAATAGTAGTGGTCCTAGTATCGACCCTTGAGGTACACCATATTTTATAGTTCTTGGGCTCGATGTATATTTAATTTCTGTTTTTGTGAATGGACATAATTGTGTTATTTCAGTGAACTGTATTCTATTACTGAGATAGGATTTGATTATTTCTAGTGCTTTACCTCGAACTCCGTATATTTCTAGTTTATGTAGTAGTAGTCCATGGTCAACATAATCAAAAGCTTTTGACATGTCCATGTATAGGGCTGTGACCTGATTTTTTTTATCTAGTTCCGTTATAACTTTTTGTAAAAACTGATGCATTGCTGTATTAACTGATTTCCCTTTTCTGAATCCAACTTGATTATCTATTATTATTTTATTTTTTTCGAAATATTCACTAAGATTATTATATAGTACTCTTTCAAATATTTTAGCCATTATTGGAATGAGAGCGATAGGTCTATAACATCGTATATCTTCCGTGTTTTCTTTTTTGAATATTGGTGTAACTACAGTAGTTTTCAAATATGTCGGGAAAATTCCATCTTCAAGACACTGATTTATTAAGTAGGTGATGATTGGAGCAATTTCGTACACTACACGTTTTATTATTTTAGTGGAAATTCCATCACAACCTGTACTGTTTGTGTTTTTTAATGTCATGATTATTTTGACAACATCGTTAGGGGTAACTGGTGCTAAGAAACAGGAGTTTGATTTGTTATAGGTTAGAATATTAGCGTAGTTTATTGTATTATTTGTTAGTTTTGAAGTGTCATCAATAAAAAAGTTGTTGAATGTTTGTGCTATAGCATCAGGAGCAGTTATAAGTTGGTTATTATATTTTATTCTATTAATTTTTTCAGGGGGGTTGTTGTTTTTGTATTTATTGATTATTTGCCACACTGCTTTAGATTTATTTGTGGCTGTCTGTATATGATAGTTGTTTTGCGACCTTTGCGTGAGTTTTATGATTTTTTTATACCTTTTTGCATATTTCTTAAAATCACTTTTATCTCTATTATTACCTGATACTCGATATGTTTTAAGTAGCATTCTTTTACGGAGGGAACATAGCTTTAATCCTTTACTGAGCCATTTAGTATTTCGTATGATTGGAACCTTAATTTTTATGTTTGGAAAGCAGAGGTCATAAAAAAGTTTAAATAGTTTATGGAATTCTTCAAAAGCAGCATTTGGATCACTTTTTCCATAGCAATCACTAAAAGTCAGGGCTTTTAAACATTTAATAAACTTTTCAACGTTTTCGTTGCTATAGTCTCTTCTAAATTTGTACCAGTGGCTTATTGAGTACGTTTTCCTAACAGGACATGAAAGTATTTGTGTTGTATGATCAGACAGTGCTAGTTCTAAGACACTTTGTTTACAGCCTCTTATATTATGAGCAATGTTATCAATGCACGTTTTGCTTTGCAGACGAGTTGGTTCATTGATTGCAAGTTTTAAGTTAAAGCTCCGTAATAAGTCTTCAAACTCTCTCGAAACAGGAGTATCTTTTAGTCGATCAATATTATAATCACCACAAATAACAATTTTCTTACATTTAGTACATAATTTTGCAAGCATAGCCGTTAGACGGTCAAAAAATATTTCTATACAATCCCTTTTAGTTTTTGGAGGCCTATAAATACATATGATAATTAACTTATGCTCTAACAATTCAATAGCCGAACACTCAATGAGGTTGGATACGCTTACAAGCTTTGCTTCGTGTAAAATCTTAAATTTATGGTTTTTTCGTACTAGGATACATGAACCACCATTTCTATTTGCTCTTGAGAAATTTGCCGCCATAGTATAAAAGGGAATTTGGAGAAATTTAGTATCGTCTGTTATCACTCGGGGCCAATTTTCGAATGCCTAGTAACCTAGCACTTATTTTTTCGCTTTTACACGGTTCCATGGACAACCATTTCAACTACGGATGAGTGAAACTTGACGTTAGGAATTTTATGCTATTTTCGACTTGACCGCTTTAAAAACCTATAACGAGCCACTGATGCGGTGTAATGGGTTTCATTGGTAGGCTAGACGCTCAAAGCCCACTACTAGTTGGCATTAAAACATTTTCTATGAAAAACTCTTTCGTGGCTTTATAATGTAGTTTTTATGCCTATAAATTCTATTTTTGAATTTTTCTTTTTCTGTTCCATAACAAACAAACAGTAGTACTCAAGATCTCGTGTACCTACATAATTACAGAGTTCACACAGAATTAATTGCTCGGCCTTCCTCCACGCTGAAGGATTAGCCTCCGTTGCGTGTTCGCAAATAACAAAACAGACGCACCTTTACACAAGCTTCCTCACGGATAAGAGGAGAGAAGAAGGGCCTCCATTAATTTTCATCCGCTTTACTTAAATCACCTCGAATTAGGGATTGTTTAGGCGTTTATTGCTTACCACTGCTCTCTCCTCTCGCGGGAATCGATTCGAGCCATGTTGCCGACTTTAGATAGATTTAATTTGGCACACAATAACGCCGACCAAATTGGCTTTCGACCTGATTGGTCAAACGTTATTACCTATTATGTCTAGTGGGTGGAAAGAATAAGGGATAGCTCCTTTGATCTTGAGTTTCTGCAAGTTATAGCAAATGAAGCACGAAAGGGGAAGCAGTGAACTGTAGGCTGTAGGTTTTCTTCTGAATCTACATCATAATTTTGCTTCTGTTGACGTTTGTTTGTTTGACGAAAATGCGCAAAATTGTATATAATACGTTGTTTTTGACGACTGTAAGTGACTGATCCTCTAAATCTTCTTTGAGACAATGGGTAGCTAGGTAGGATAATAACTGGGGCAAAAAATCCAACGAAAAGATCATACATTTACCAAAACGCATTATCATGTAATGTTTGATTTAACACAGAGAGTGCAGTGGTTGCTTACTGGTAACGGCCGCGACTTACGAGTTGTAGGTCGGTTCGAACCCTGACAAGCGCTTTACTTTGTGTAAATTATTTCATCACCACTTCTCTCAAAACGGTGATAGAAGGAAAACATCAAACGGCTGTCATAGAACCAAAAATTCGAAGACTGTGACATCTACCAACTGGATTACAGCCCACTCCCTCTCACAGAGAAGAGGCCTGTGCCCCAGTAGTGGGAACATTGTAGGCTGATTATGATGATGATTCTAAACACACATCTCTAAAGCAACTATAGTACATCCCAAACATACACGAGTAACAGCAATAATAACAGAAACAGCAATCAAACCGGACATGCAGTCAGCCGCAAACCGATCAAATATTATATACAGATCTCAACTGATTTCCATTGTGCATAATCGAAGGAGACAGTAATGGATGGTGGAAAATATTAGACTGAATGACAGTGCATTTTACAAGTACCAGAGAACCGATGACGTAACAATCTTGTATAATATATGTATGAGCCTGTTGAATTTCTCACGAAGACCTCGCCAGTAAAAGACTTGGAACAAGTCGTAGACTCTCATGAAACGTAATATAATTTTTCGGATACGCTTCGAAGTGACACGGACTTTTGTGCTGTTTTATTGGCACTTAACTTGACTCCTTTTGCCATATTGGTTAAGTGGTAGTGAGCAGTCAAGCTTAGCACGGAGTTTGATGCTCAGACCAAGATGTACTCTTTAATCTTTGGTTTTCGATCTCACTTTTTATGCTTCCGATTCCTAACAGCTGGATGACCTAATTTTGGATCTGCCAGTCCATTTGGTAGACGACCTAAATAGTGCAATGAAACTTCCGTTTCCATGAATACGTTGCACGAATGAACATAAGACAATGACTGTCACCGGATTCGATTCCCAAAACTAGGCCAATAATTGTAAAGCCTTTAGGTTTGTTCAGAGTCTGGATGTTCATGAGGAGGAAGCAAGTTTCGGTATGTCTAGTTACTAGCTTTTGATACGACTTCGTCTGCGTGTATTTTGTATTTCATATATTTTTAATACAAATATCCAAGATGAAAAGTAGCCGTATGTCCTTCTCTAGGTCCCAGGCTACCTATCCGTCAAATTTCATAATGCTCGGTTCAGTGGTCTTGGCGTGAAAAGGCTACAGACAGACAGACAGAGTTACTTTTGTATTTATAATATTACTAGCTTCTACCCGCGGTTAGTGTACCTACTATTAAGTACACTAGACTTACGAAAGTAATTCTGTTTGTCAGTCTGTACCTATGTAGATTTTGGATGGAGTATGGATGAAACTGTACTGCATTATCTACGCCTCAGATTTTATCCAAAATTAATTCTTGCTTTACACGAAAGTAACATATTATGGAGAAGCAACAAATTCTCCTGCCCTCATTTGTTTAAGGGCGAGAATACAGATGCCTCTAACTTGTACAAAAGTATGCAAGTAGCTCGCATGCCGTGTGCCATAACAACTTCTGATTGGTCAATGTCACAATGGCATGTCGTTACTTGTAAACGTGTGCCGAAAATTCGCTCGTTGTTGCTCGGACGCATTTTGTGAGCAGAAAATAGAAAGCTTAAAAAAACGCACTGTCAGTTCCTTTATTTTTCGAGATGATTCAGTTTACTTAGCTGTTTCTTCAAAGGTTATGCATTCTTCTAGTTGCATTTTTTGGTTTAAAATACATTCAATCTGCCTAGCCTTTCCCAACCATGTTGGGGATGGCTTCCAGTCTAACCGGATGCGGCTGAATACCAGTATTTTACATGGACCGACTTCCTGTCTGACCTTCACAACCCAGTTACTGGGTAACACGTTACCCCTTGGTAAGACTGGTTGTCAGACTTTCGGGCTTCTGACGACCTGTAACGACTGTCAAAGAGCCACGAATGACAGCCGGGGCCAACGGCTTAACGTGCTTTCCGAGATCCATCACCCATTTACGGACCGCCGCGGCAAGCATAGCTTAACCTGATCGATTGACCTGAGCGGCTTTCATTATTTAGCCACGAGCCCTTCTGGTCTAAACTCAAACTCAAACTCAAACTCAAAGCATTTATTTCAATTAAACCAATTACAGGCACTTTTGAATTGTCAAGGGGTCGGTCAGTCAGAAAGATGAAGCTAGGCGCCCATTCCAAAGCATAGTAGGTACCTATGGAGAAGAACGGGCAAGAAACTCCACGGACACTCTCATATGTGAGAACGATGCAGAACGTTAACAGCGTCCTTAAAAAAAAACAATTCAAATATTTAAATTAAATTAAAATAAGCCCTGACCGCTAAGGTATGCCCAGCCTTCACTGACAGCGCTTATTCACGAACCTGACGCATGGATTGGCTAAATGATCCAACACGCGCCACCATCAGCGAGACATTAGTGTGAGCGTCACATACTCTCAGTCGCCAGGGCACATTCAAGTCAAACAAAGACGTACCCAGTAAATGGTAGCTTTAGAGTATGTACATAGTACTCACACATGTGCTATGCAATTATATAATACAAAGGAGATTGAGTCTATACAATGCAATGATAGTCTTACAATCTTCAGCATCTCCAACAGTATCTTCAAATGTTAATTAATTAGTGGTGGTTGTGGAGCAGGACCAGCATTGAGCCAAGCATTTTTATCGGTTATGTAATCCCCAAACTTATAATATGCCTGCCTGCATAGTGTGCGTTTTATACAAGTTTTGAATTTAGTCTCATTGAGTTGAAGTATGTGTGGAGGTATTTTATTGTAACATTTTAAACAGTATCCCATGAACGACGTGTCTACTTTAGCTAGTCTGAAACCTGGTTGAGCTAATAGGTCCCTTTTTCTAGTACTATAATTATGCCTTTCACCTCTTTTACTAAAAAGATGTAAATTTTTCCTTACGTACATGATATTTTCGTAGATATATTGACAAGGTACCGTCATGATGTTAATTTCCTTAAACAGTTCCCTTAGAGAATCGCGCTTGCGGAGATTATATATGGCTCTAATGGCTCTTTTCTGCAGAATAAAAATTGACTCGATGTCTGCAGCCCGTCCCCAAAGTAAAATACCGTAAGACATGATACTATGAAAGTAACTAAAATAGACTAGCCGCGCAGTATCTACATCAGTAAATTGACGGATTTTTCTGACAGCATATGCTGCTGAACTTAGCCGTCCTGCAAGTGATGTTAAATGAGGACCCCATTGTAGCCTAGAGTCGAGCGTGATCCCCAAGAAAACGGTTTTATCGACGAATTCTAGTTTCTCTTGATTCAATACTATCTCACAATCACTACTTTTTACATTTGGTAAAGAAAATCTAATGCACTTAGTTTTTTTCCCATTTAATACTAAATTATTAGCAGTGAACCAATTTTGGACCTGCAGTAGGGCGTTATTAACTTCGTCAAAATTTGTATCACGTCTACCTACCTTAAAAATCAAGGAAGTATCGTCAGCAAATAACACCATTTGTGGTTGATTTTTTAATAAATGGAGTAAATCATTAATATACACTAAAAAGAGGAAAGGACCCAATATTGAGCCTTGTGGAACACCCATTTTTACATTTAAACCAAGTGAAGTGATACCATTTATTTGAACTTGCTGTTGTCTATCATTTAAATAAGATTTTACTAAACTGAGCGCAAGTTTTCCAAGTCCGTAATGCTCAAGTTTCAAGAGTAGGGTTTCGTGATCGACGCAATCAAATGCCTTGGAGAGGTCACAAAAAATTCCTATGGCGTCTTGGGCCTCTTCCCACGCGTTAAAAATGTGTTTTAATAAGGTTACACCGGCGTCGGTCGTACAACGTCCTTTGGTGAAACCAAACTGTTGATCGTGAAGTATTTTATTCGTGTTAAAATGATTGAGCATTTGATTAAGCATTACTTTTTCAAAAACCTTGCTGAAAACTGGCAACACGGATACGGGTCTATAATTATTTGTGTCCTTACTGTCCCCGGATTTAAAAAGTGGTATTACCTTACTGTATTTCATTAAATCCGGGAAAACTCCCTGATCCACACACAAATTAAATATTAAGGCTAAGTAAGGCGCTATAGTCTCGCTATATATATATATAGGCTAAAATACAGTCACGGACAAAAAAAAAACACCCTAACTAAATTGACACCCTACGTCAATTTGCCATTTTGTAACCATTTCATACAACTATACAAAGAATGATAGTTATGATTTGAATATACAATCAATTTGAATTAGTATTTAGTCAATTTGTTTGGAGGAGCTCGTGGCTAAGTAATAACAGCCACACGGGTCGATCCATCAGCTTAAGCTACGCTTACCGGGTTGCTCCGTGGATGGGTGACCATCTTTAGATTCCGAGACCCCTCCTTGAAAAGCACGTTATGCTGTTGGTGGCGGCTGTCATTCGTGGATCTTTGACAATTATTACGGGTTGTCAAAAGCCCGAAAGTCTGACAATCAGTCTTATCAAAGTTGTGTTGGTTGTGGAGGTCATATAAGCAGTAGCTCCATGTAAAATAATTCAGCTGCATCCAGTTAGACTAAAAGCCGACTCCAATATAGTTGGTAAAAGGCTAGGCAGATTCACTTAGTCAATTTGTTTAATAATTAATTTCCCTCACTTTACACAAACATAAGTACCTCAAAAAATGGTGTGGCCCACTTTAAGAAGGAAAACAACCTGTATCCCAACACTTTTAACGTAATGATATAACCATGTTTTTTTCATAAGTCACTCTCCAAAATGGGTCCCAAAAGAAAACAACCTTATCGTACTGAGAATTTTCTTTCATTTTCCCCGCCACCCGTTTTTCATGGGTAATTACCCCCGTGAGCGAGATGACGTCACACGTGATTGATAACGTCCCCTGATTAATATTTTATGTAGGTAATCTAATAAAATACATTTCTTATACATACATGAGGCTTTTTGCGTTGGATATAAAGATTGCCATGTAAAGGCGAAAGCTTTTACATCGCAATCTTAACCTACAGGTAAGTACATAATTGATTATTTTTCTGTTCTTTATAGAATTTATTTTAAAAGGTTTTATTAGATCTATTAATCTTTTGAGTTATTGAACTTTTTGACCTTCAAAGCATGAATTAACCTAAGGTGGATTCAATTATTAATTGCAAACAAATTTGATTGTAATAAATGGAAAACAAGAGTATCCCTAAATCAATACAAGCTCTATAATAGAGACTTTTTGTATATCCGTATAATACAAAAATCTGTTGTAGAATTAAATAGTTAAGAATCAACAAAGTTTATCGAAGTCAAAAGTTGATCAACTAGTGGAAGAAGGTCAATGAACATGAGTTTAAAACTGAATGAATCGAATTTCCACGCGGCAGTACAAGGTAGAAAGTAATAGTAAGGGTAGGGGGGGGGGGGGTAGGTAGTAGTAATTTTCCAATTTAAGAAAATTGGAAAATTAGATATTACGAGTACACGACGCTCGATCTATGCGATATTTTTGCATAAATTACAACAGCTAACTAATTTCGCTTGAATTAAATTAAACTTCGCTGTTGATGCTAAATTGATATTTATGGAAAAACTATTTTAACATTTTAATAAGGAAATTCTTCATAGAAGCCAAGAGATGGGTGTGTGCCCCGGTTCAAAGCAACGAACTTGCATACCTATGCCCAACTTATGTCTGTTTTACCTAACACTAGAACAACCAACCATCCAACCGACTTCAAAAGAAGGAGGTTCTCAATTTGTCGGAACCTTTTTTTTTTATGTATGTTTGTTCCCCGATTACTCGAAGATGGCTGGACCGATTTGGATTATTTTTTTTTTTTTTTGTTTGAAAGGGTATACTTCCCAGGTGGTCCCATGATCATCAAGTCAGTATCTGATGATGGGATCCTGGAGAAATAGAGAGAACTTCCAATTTTATAGGCACACTTGAAGCGATTTGGATAGTTTTTGGAAGAGTACTTTCTTGCAGTGGTCCCATTTCAATTTGGTGAAGATCTGATGAAGAACTTCTGCGATAGGCAACGGAACTCCTCAATAAATGATAGCAAATGGACTGCGATTGCTGAAATCTCATGTCTGTTTGTTGTTTACACCAGTTCATAACATAACATCACGCCAGTACGCTGTGAAGGGGTAAGCACATGTGAACCACTAAAAAGTGAAAAATAAAAACTTTTTTGCAAAAAAATACAACCGACTTCCAAAAACAACACTACAAAGTGAAAAATAACTTTAATTTCGGAAGTCGGTGGCAAAAACGAAAATACATTTAATCAGACACCGACTTCCGAAATTAAAGTTATTTTTCACTTTGTAGTGTTGTTTTTGGAAGTCGGTTGTATTTTTTTGTAAAAAAGTTTTTTTTTTTACTTTAGCGTCCATGAAGTATTACCGACTTTCAACAAGGAGGAGGTTATATGTTCGACTTTATGTATGTTTTTTTATTGTATGTTCACCGTATTCTCCGTCAATTGAGGACCGATTTTGAAAATTCTTTTTTTATTTGAAAGGGTGTGCTCTCGGGGTGGTCCCATTGTCACCAAGTCAGAATCTGACAAGGCGATCCCATGGAAATCGAGGGAAACTCTCAAATTTTATAGGCACACCTATAGCGATTTGGATATTTTTTTTTATAGTAACTCGTGCATTGCTCTCGTAAAGTACCATTTGGTGAAGTGGAATTGATGATGAAGACCACAGATGGCCATCGGAACTACTCAATAATAAATATTTCACGGGTTGCGATTCGATTACTAAGCAATTTATGCTCGTCACAATGCATATGGTGAAGTGGAGCTCATGGTGACTTCACCATCAGCTTCCAGTTCTCCAAGTTCTTACTAGGAAAACTCCTCAACAATTAACGTCCCTGCATCGGAAAAAGCAATATTTTGCTAAAGGTGATGAGCAGTTGACATTAGGCTATTGTAACTTAGATAAATTACAAACTGACCCACAAAAACGTGAAAAGTAAAAAAAAATGCAATACTTCATGGACGCTATAAAGTACCATATTTATTGACAGGCAATCATAGACGAAAAAAAACTTTTTACAAAAAAAAAACAACCGACTTCCAAAAAAACACTCCAAAGTGAAGAATAACTTTAATTTGTAAAAAGATTTTTTTTCGTCTATGATTACCTGTCAATAAATAAGGTACTTCATAGCGTCCCTGAAGTATTGCATTTTTTCGTCTATGGTTGCCTTTCAATAAATAAGGTACTTTAGAGCGTCCATGAAGTATTGCATTTTTTCGTCTATAGTTGCCTGTCAACAAATAAGATACTTCATGAAGCGTCCATGAAGTATTGCATTGTTTCGTTTATGGTTGCCTATCAATAAATAAGGTACTTCATGGTTTCCATGAAGTATTGCATTTTCATCAATGGTTGCCTATCAATAAATAAGGTACTTAATAGCGTCCATGAAGTATTGCATTTTCATCAATGGTTGCCTATCAATAAATAAGGTACTTAATAGCGTCCATGAAGTATTGCATTTTCATCTATAGTTGCCTATCAATAAATAAGGTACTTAATAGCGTCCATGAAGTATTGCATTTTCATCAATGGTTGCCTATCAATAAATAAGGTACTTAATAGCGTCCATGAAGTATTGCATTTTCATCAATGGTTGCCTATTAATAAATAAGGTACTTAATAGCGTCCATGAAGTATTGCATTTTTCGTCTATGGTTGCCTGTCAATAAATAAGGAACTTCATAGGCGCGTTTATGTCAAAAATAAATCGTTGGAAAGAGTGCAAATGAGTGCCTAAATAAAAGCGCGCTGTTTGATTTTGAACGGTCGGTTCAGCGCTGAAAGTAGAATATTCAACAGCGCACTTTATTTAGATATACATTTAGGTGCACCTAGTGTTAGTGAAAACGAACATCTAACATTCATCATGACAAAATGTGGCTGAAGGTTTCTGCATGTTCCTTCGGGTAATGGCGTGAAGTTATGTTATATAATAAGCTAATAAAAAAGTCGGTAATTCTTTACGGTAATTTATATACAACTTGCGGTAATTATAATACACTTCTGGACACATCTATTGGCCCACCTTAGAGTTTAGGTTTCGATGGCCCCTACCGAAATATGATTGCTAGATTGAACAAAAACTGTTGATGCAGTTTTAAACCTGATACATTTTACCATCTTTTTCGATCGTATTGTTTTAAATTTGAATTCAGAATACCATACGACATGGAGCTACGCCTAACAAGTCGGATATGCGCCTTGTTAAAGGCAATTGATTTTTGAATAAAAAACATGTTTTATCAAATAAAGGTTTAATTTAATAACGCGTGTTGCCTCCATGGGCATCTACCACAGCTCTCATACGATTAGGCATAGAGTTTGTCAACCGCTCTATGAAATTTTGAGGGATCATCTCCCATTCCTCTTCTATGGCAGTTTTCAACTCCTGCATCGTCTGGGCAACTGGCTGACGAGCCCTAACACGTCTTTTTAGCTCGTCCCACATGTGCTCAATAGGGTTCATGTCTGGGCTTCTGGCTGGCCAGTCCATAACTGTGATGTTGACATCCCGAAGATATTCCCTGACGATGCCGGCCGCATGGGCTCTTGCATTATCATGCATAAAAAGGAAATTTGGGCCCACATAGTCCGCGTATGGTATCACGCAGTATCACGTGAGGTTCTAAGCACTCACGAATGTACCTTTCAGCATTTAATGTTGGCAGCCGTGGTCCTGTAACAACCTCAAGTTGAGTTTTGCCGCTCGCGGATATACCGCCCCAGACAGTTCATGAGCCACCGCCATAAGCAACCCTCTCATCAAAGCAGCATTGTGCGAAACGCTCTCCCTTACGTCGGTAGACCTTCTTCCTTCCATCATTGCCATGTAACACAATTTTAGACTCATCAGAAAAGAGTACACGGCTCCAATCTTGCTGTGTCCAATTTAAATGACTGCGTGCGAAATGAAGGCGCGCTGTTCGGTGGGCTCGCGTTAGTTTGGGGCCATTAGCTGGCTTGTGTGGTACCATATCGCGTTCTTTTAACCTTCTTCGAACAGTTCGAGCGCTCACAGATACTCCGTGGAAGTCGTGAAGTTGGTTTTGTATCTCAATGGAGGTAAGGTGACGATTTCTCAAGCTGGTCGTCACGATGAATCGATCCTGTCTTTCAGTTGTGACCCGAGATCGTGGCCTTCCTTGGCGACGAACAAAGCCGCCAGTCTCTAGGTACCTCCGATAAACATTTCGGACCGCAGATCGACTTAAATTAAGTTGAGCACTCACGTTTCTTTGGCTGTGTCCGGCCTGAATAAGTGCCACAGCTTGGGCGGCGACTTCAGGTGAAGTATCCATAGATTATTGATAGACCCTCACCTTAATGTTAAGAATAAGTAATGTTTGTTGCAAAACCAAAGATATCAATCACTTTTTCAAGAATTAAATCCAAGTAAACCAATAAAACCAAGTTTTCTTAGTATTCGATTGTTTGATATCAACAAACAGGCTCCAAATTGTCTTTTGTTTCTTTAAATTCTGTGTTCGAAATTCAAAAAAAGACTATTGAATGAAATTGTGAATGTGCCAGGTTCAAAACTGCATAAAAACTTTTTGCTCGACCTAATATAAAATTTTAGCTAGGACCAAACGAAACTGAAAATACAGGGTGGGCCAAAAGATGTGTCCAGAAGTGTATTTCCGCTTATAATTAAAACGTGAGTGAAAAAGCAAGTCACGTAAATTAATTAGCTTCTGAATAACAACTTACTTTACGTTTTCCTGTAAGTCATTTAATTTTATAATTAAAATGTTGCGTGCATTTGCTGCCTGCGAATACGAACTCATTGTTGTGAAAACGAGCTACTGAATCCTCACAAACTACTTTCCCATGTGTCATAGGTACATTCAATCGCACATCAAAAATCGTCCTTACTGCTAATACGTAATGGATGCCGTCGATGTCAAATAGTCACAACTGATGTGCGGTTAAAAGTACTATACCATACTACCTCATCATCTACCTATAGCCTTTTCCCAACTAATTTGGGGTCGGCTTCCAGTCTAACCGGATGCAGCTGAATACCATTGTTTTTAAATGGAGCGACTGCCTATCTGACCTCCGAAACCCAGTTACTGGGTAATACGATACCATTTGGTAAGACTGGTTGTCAGACTTTATTGCTTCTGACGACCCGTAACGGCTGACAGATCCACGATTGACAACCGGGACCAACGGCTTCACGAGGCAAGGAGGGGTCTTGGTTCATAAAGCCATCCACAGACCAACCATGTAAAATACTGGTATTCAGCTGCATCCGGTTTGACTGGAAGCACCGCAACATAGTTAGCAAAAGGCTCGGTAGATGATGACATCCTATAGCATATAATATGAATGGCTAAATGTGTTGCTATGCACAAATGTCGAGAACGGCTAGACCAATTCGGCAATTTTTTTTTTTCAAATATTTTTCATAGTCTGAGGAAGGTTCTTATGAAGAGAAAAATAGGAAAAGTTGCTGGGAAAATTGGGAAATTCTGGAAAACTGAAAGTGCTTTTTCCATGGGAATGTTGTATGCATTATTGAAATTTGGACAGGACAAGGTCTGTCGGATCAGCTAGGTAATAATAATAAACTTAAAACTAACAAAGAAAACTCAATGTTTTGTTAAGTCGTAAAAACCGTGCGAAGCACAACCGGGTTTAGTTAACCTAATTTTAAAATGGATAAAGAAGTCTTGAGAAGAAGAACAATGTAGTTTATTAACTTAACAAGGTATAAAACTCTTGCACATCACTAATAAACTTGAGCTGACTCCTCAATTCTGAAATTAGGTAACGTAAGTGAAACCCCACAGAATAGAATTAAACAGTATCCAAACGTGTTTCATACTTCACTGTAGCGAGTTACGAAGTACAAATATGTTGGCTTCCACTTTAGAATATCAAACAGTTATGTTTAAGAAGCAACAATATACCTAGTTTTGGAGGGGAGTCATTTTCCCGGTGTCTTTACAACCAGCACGTCTTACAAAATATAGGTATATCTGCCTAGCCTTTTCCCAACTATGTTGGGGTCGGCTTCCAGTCTAACCGGATTCAGCTGAACATATAATATATTTTACATGGAGCGACAGCCTATCTTACTTCCACAACCCAGTGACAAGATACCCCTTGGTAAGACTGGTTGTCAGACTTTCGGGCTTCTGACGACCCGTAACGATTATCAAATCTCCACGAATGACAGCCGGGACCAACGGTTTAACGTGCTTTCCGAGGCACGGAGGAGTCACGGTATGTAAAGATGGTCACCCATCCACGGACCAATCCCAGCAAGCGTAGCTTAACCTGATGGATCGACCCGTGTGGTTGTTATTACTTATCCACGAGCTCCTCTTACAAAATACAGGGTCAAATTAAATAAGCTAGCTAAACTCTGCAGACGTGATGGTGATATTAAACGTGATAAAAAAAGAGAAATTAATTTGATGATATTTTTTTTGAGGTCATCAACTTTTTTTTTCGTGTTAACTTCACAGATATGATGGGTATCGATATCTCAACACGATAAAACAAATTTACCAACTCAAACTTCAAGTGACAAAATTACCAGCGGTCATTGACTCCAAAAAAAAATCATCAAATCTTTTTATTATTTTGTCAATATATGATATCGTTACCCATCACATCTGCGGAGTTTCGCTGGCTAATTTAATTTGCCCCTGTAGTATAGTTGTCATTTTCTTGTCTTCATCGAAAACTGTGTTTTAGAAAAACATTGTAGTAAGCCGCACCATGTTAAGCGTATTTGGAACTTAGAACGGTCAGCAACAGAAGTCGGTTTGACTACTTTTTGACATCATCTAAATTAACACAAAATGATTCCATTAACTGCATTTTTTTCGTTTAAATGTTAAGAGTTAATGTTCTTATTTTAAAAGTACTTCTGTTCCGATTTGAATTAAATATTTCGCTTAATAATTAAGATTAAAAAATTGATCGACTTTTTGTTGCTGACTGTACTATAGAAATGAGTATGAACCAAGCAATTGAATCTTTTACTATCATGTATAGATTATTTGAAGATGGAAGTAAGTGTGTTTTGTTATCAAGAAATATAGTTTACATACAGGGTGGCAGGGACATCGACGCGTTACCTGTTACCATGGATTCTTACATGATTCTGGCGTTTAAATTTTTCTTCCGTTAACAAAATATCCTATTAGCAAATCGTCTTACGAGCAGTTTGTCCTATTAGGCTGGGGCTACATTAGCGCGCGAATATTCGTGTCGCACATTGGCGCGATAAACATCGTGTACGGGTATACGCGATGTTCTTGTCTACATCAAGGCGTGTACGCACGAACTAACAAAACATGGTGAACACGACCATCGAACACGGATCATTTGAAGAAACTCAGGACCCTGTTGAACATTTCAAGTGTTCGGTGTTCGTGTTCACCATGTTTTTGTTCGTTCGTGCGTACACTGCTTTAGGTCCATGTCGTGTTGGCGCGCACATCGTGCCGGGTGGTGTTCGACGCTTCAAAGTCTGGACTGCACTGAAGTGACGCAGATGTAGCCACGCCAGCGAATATTGTCGCGACAAAACCCTTTGACGCGCGCCAGTTTACCGACAGTGCCCCGATAAGCATTCGTCATAGCCCGTATACTACGCGGTGCTACGATCTACTGGGCCACACTTATCGCGATATCACGAATATTCGCCATAGCCCGCTAATGTAGACCCAGCATTAGCAGAACGTCCTAAAGAGTAAAGTACAGTAATGCAGAAAAATCGCTATCGGTTTTCGTCGTCATGGCTCACTATAAGTAGCATTTATTTGAAAGTACAAATAAATGTAGTAAGTACCTAGTTGTTACTATTGTAGTTTCACTAAACGACGTATTACAAAACACGAGACAAAATGACGAAATGTTAGTACCAAAAGGAATAGCGATCGATTACAGAATGGTCCGTCCGTATATTTTCAAGCAAATGCAGCGCTGCGCCAGAGCTGGCTTACGGAGCTTAACGGGCAACAATACAGGCTACTGTCTCAAATATATTGCTGAATGCAGCCGTGTTTTCAATTAAAGCGCTTTCTATTTACAGTTTCTGTAAGGTTCTTTTGTGACGAAGTCAATACTAGTTTGGTTTTGTATCTGAAAAGAACATTGCTCCAATTGTCCTATGAAATCCATGCATATGTCACCAGTTATGGCATGAGACAGATGTTATTGAAACTTAACTGTTGACATTTGTATGTATACAAATACAAAAATACAATAATTACTTATTGACACAAAACAAAATGAACAACAACTTATAGTATTCTCTAACTCCTGCGCTAGTTATACTTAACTGTGTCGCAGGAGCCAGTGTCCTCCCGTAATAAAAACACATGTTTTATGACAACACAAAAAAAAATAAAAGGAAATAAAAGAGACTTTATACATTCAAAAACTTTTTTACAAAAAAATACAACCGACTTCCAAAAACAACACTACAAAGTGAAAACTAACTTTAATTTCGGAAGTCGGTGTTTAGATTAATGTATTTTCGTTTTTTGCCACCTACTCCGAAATTAAAGTTATTTTTGACTTTGTAGTGTTGTTTTTGGAAGTCGGTTGTATTTTTTTGTAAAAAAGTTTTTATTTTTCATTTTTAGTTGTGGTACCTACCCCACACAAATTCTAATACCACTACCTGCAAAACAAACTAGAACATCATCCATATAAAAGTGGGGAAAAAAACCGAATTATTGAAGCTAACTCAAAAGTTAATCAATTTTATATGGGACCAACTGTGATGTATCTGTGATGTGTCTCGAATAAAACAAAAAAAATCCAAATCGGTCTAGCCATCTTCCTCCTCCTTTTTAAAGTCGGTTAAAAAACCGGCCAAGTAGTTCGAGATGAATTTATCCCAAAAACAAACTTAATATTGTAGTTAAAAAATATGTTGACCGGTGACCCCATACATCGTTAAACGTCACGGTCAATTCACCAACTGCAAATCTAAGTTTGTAATCACAAAAAATATTTTTTTATGTGATAAAACTACAAGTTAAAATTTTCGGACTCTTTTCTTTATTTTCAGTATGAGACCTTGCTTCCTGCCAAATTTCATGATTCTACTTAGGTCTTGATCCTATAGGTTTTGATTTATTTGCGAGTATC
Organism: Cosmia pyralina; assembly: GCA_946251885.1. Taxonomy (NCBI): domain Eukaryota; kingdom Metazoa; phylum Arthropoda; class Insecta; order Lepidoptera; family Noctuidae; genus Cosmia; species Cosmia pyralina. The sequence goes on from OX276353.1 coordinate 20,135,316, forward strand.
AAAATATGCCGCATAAATGGCCGATTCTTTTTATTGTGTTGACTTAGAAGCTTGATTTTTTTTAGAGCTCTAATATACCATCTAACTACGTATTTGATATTAATTTTAACTTGATACCTCAACGCATTCCAGAGAAAAAGGGTCTTGACCGACACACATACGGACAACGAAGTGGTCCTATAAAAGTTCCGTTTTACCCTTTTGAGGTACGGAACCCTTAAAAGATGAACACAAACCAATAAATAAAAGAAATATATAAAAACCGGTCAAGTGCGTGTCGGACCACGCACAATGAAGGGTTCCGTAGTTGGGATGAATAAACTAAGAACTAACTTAACATTGTAGTTGAAAAACATGTTTTCCCATACATTCCAACTGTAAATGTAAGTTTGTACTCACAATATTGATAGATTTACCATGTTATTTTAAGACCACAGACTTCTTATAGGTTTTCCTGTAATCTACAAGTAAAGATCTATTTTCTGTATTTTTTCAAAATTTTAGGCTCGGTAGTTTCGGAGATAAGGGGGGGGGGGAATGGTAAATTTTCGTCTATTTTCTTAAATAACTTTAAAACAATTAATTTTGAAATTATAAAAAAAATATATTTGAGACCCTCATAGTAAGCCTTTTCATTTGACATGCCACATAGTGTAGTTTGCAAGACTTTTTTTTTTAATTTTCTTATTTGCCCCCCAAAAGTGACCTCTATATTCAAAATTCATTTATTTACTTTACCCGTCCGTGTTTGGGTCACAAAAATTCATATGTGTACCAAATTTCAACTTAATCGGTCCATTAGATTCGGAGCAAATTGGCTGTGACAGACGGACAGACAGACAGACAGACACACGAGTGATCCTATAAGGGTTCTGTTTTTTCCTTTTGAGGTACGGAACCCTAAAAAGTACATGATCTCCTTTTGCGCGATAGAATAGTAATAGTACATATCTAATTGACTATACCTACCCCTGCCGTCCCCTTTACGATACTCTTCACATTTACGACGTTAAGGTAGACTACGAGTACAAATTACATCAAAGTTAATTAGAGCAACAAGCAATTAATTTCAATATAAAGTTCGATCAACAAGAACGAACTTATGTAAGCTAGCTCCCAACAATAGAGCTGCCGTCTTAAATATATTGCATCGACCGCCATGTTTTCAATTACACAGAATTCTGTTTAAAGTGTTCAGACATTACGGCGCTTTGGTGCTTTGGTACTTTTGTGCCAAAGTTAATAGTTAGTTAGTTAATTAACAGAATAATTTAGTGAAGAGTCTTTGAGGAATTCAATGGGGAAGTTATTCTATATATAGATATTATAATCACTACATTTTGTATACGTGTTATTATTTATTATAGCGCCTGGTATTTCTGTAAATTGAACCTGGATGAAGTATGGTAAGTATTTATCTAAGCAGAAGACTCTATTAATTTAGAAACAATATACAATAGAGAGATCATGGCAACGTTTTGTAAATTAGAACCCGACCCCCAGACCCCCTGACCTAACGCGCCCTAGTGATAAGTCAATCATAATCAGCCTATAATGTTCCCACTGCTGGGAAACAGGCCTCCTCTCGGTGAGAGGAGTAAGCTAATCCACCACGCTGGCTCAGTGCGGGTTGTTAGAAATCTCATGTCTTCGAATTTTTGATTCTAGGACATGCCGGTTTCCTCACGATGTTTTTCATCGTGTTGAGAGCAGTGACAAGACAATGTTGTCGCCATTTCATTATTTTTAACCGACTTCAAAAAGGAGGAGGTTCTCAATTCGTCAAGATGGCTGGACCGATTTGGATTTCTTTTGTTTTATTCGAGAGGGTATACATCACAGTTGGTCCCATATAAAATTGATTAACTTTGCTTTGGTAGTTTTTGAGTTAGCTTCAATAAAACGTATTTTTTCCCCACTTTTATATGGATGATGTTCTAGTTTGTTTTGCAGATAGTGGTATTAGAATTTGTGTGGGGTAGGTACACAACTAAAAAGTGAAAAATAAAAACTTTTTTACAAAAAAATACAACCGACTTCCAAAATCAACACTACAAAGTGAAAAATAAATTTAATTTCGGAAGTCGGTGGCAAAAAACGAAAATACATTTAACACCGACACCGACACCAACTTCCGAAATTAAAGTTATTTTTCACTTTGTAGTGTTGTTTTTGGAAGTGGGTTGTATTTTTTTGTAAAAAAGTTTTTTTTGACACTGTTTACTAAAAGCTTACCTAGTATTTTCTTTTTAGCTGTGGAATATGACGTCATAATGTGTCAATTCGAACTGGCTGGCCGGTAACATTGTCCACAGCTGTATTCCAAATTTAATTTGAATTCAAATGAAATTATTTCGATTCCCAGGTCGGCTAAAGTGTTATTGAGTTTTTCTATCTGGAATTTCTGATTAGCAGCCTGGAGTCTGGAATTGTGTCCGCTAGATGGCAATGAGCTGGTACACCTCTGCCTAACCCTTCGGCGAATATTGGTGTGATGTTATGTTATATAAATAAAATTATTGTAAATCATTTAAACGATACTTAATAAGGCACGTTTCAAACTTAATTTCGACCTACATACAAAATGGCGTGGTTTTCACAATTATATCATAATCAAAAAAGTAATTAAAGCCTTTTACTTATTCACTTTTTCAATTAAGTACCATTAATAATGCTTCAATGAAAGCATATAATTTTGTGGTATGAAATAAGTGATATACTTTAGTGCATAATTATAGCTCCTACATTAAAATATTATAATATTACTATTATAATAGAATATAATATTACTATTATCTAAATTATAATATAACGATTATAACAGGAGCTAATTTATATCCCACTGCAGGGCAAAGGCCTCTTCTCATACAGAGAAGGCAACGAGCATTCGATCACCACGCTTGCTCAAGACGAGTTGGCAATTTCAGACTAATATTAATTTTAAGACGCAGATAAGTGCCAGTGGCCTTGAGTGGTTAGCTTGCGTTTTCTGTGCTGTACTCACGCAACGCGTCGTACGTCCAGCCAGTAATAGAACTCACCCATCAAGGAGCGCTGTCTCAAATTAGACGCATAAAACATGTATACTGAAAGATAAACAATTAAATTACCTTTAAAATAGTGAAGGTTTCAAATACACACATACAACAAAACACACACACAAACACACACTACACACACACACACACACAATACACACACACACAAACAATACACAAAATACACTTGATAGTTTTTGTGTGATTCTCAGTTTTTAATCCTCGTTAGACATAACTTTACAAATTAATTACACTATACAATCTAAACATAATCTAAAATATTCTCATATTAAGTAAAATCATTAACTATTTTAACTGACATCGGTAAAGGAAAACGTCGTGGGGAAACCTGTACTTAAGGCGACGATAAGAGACTTTTAATGATTTTAAGGCTCGGCACAAACGGGCCACCGACTACAGCCACTGGTGGCCAGCGACAGCGATTTAACACACTTTTTCATATATTTCGCTGCTGTAGCGAGTGGCCGCCACCGGCCACACGTGTGCGGTGCCTCTATACAAAATACATGAAAAAGTCTGTTAAGCCGCTGTCGCTGGCCACCAGTGGCTGTGGTCGGTGGCCCGTTTGTGCCGAGCCTTAAAATCATTAAAAGTCTGTTATCGTCGCCTTAAGGACGGCGACGTTTTCCTTTACCGATGTCAGTTAAAATAGTTGTGGAAAATCAAGTTTACAATTATTTTATGAGTTTCCGAAAGTCTGACAACCAGTCTTACCAAGGGAGGTTTAGTTACTGGGTTGTGGAGGTCAGATTGGCAGTCGTTCCATGTAAATTACTGGCATTCAGCTGCATCCGGTTAGACTGGAAGCCAACCCCAACATAGTTGGGAAAAGGCTAGGCAGATTGAATTATTTTATGTGTTTGTTTATTATGATGACAGACATACCACAAGTAAGAAATCTTAATACGTTAAACTCAAGTTTATTGCGGTAAGCTCCTAAATTAAGAAACTTTCAGGCACATTTCTTGAAATAATTATTGCTCTCTAAAGACAAATTTCTGAAAATTAGTCCAGTAAGCTTTGCTACGACTTGGGTATAAATAAATTAACATGTTGAACACAAACATTTAAAAACATATAAATTTAGCTTTATTTAAATGTAATATAAACATAACCTAAAAATAACAAAATGATATCCTAACGTAACTAAATATATTAAAAAACTAAAATATGGCATCGAAAAATTCCTCGGCATCGTTGTCGACTGGTAAAGTACCCAAGAGACTGGCGGCATTGGCAATGCTAAGCCTCTGGCCAAGGTAAAAGCCAGCTCTTGGGTCACGGGAAGTGTCAACAAGCCGCTTGGAGATTTCGTTGAATAGACCATGAGCACACGGACCCCACGGCCCAAGGGTTTCAACCCCAAACGGCTCGAAAATATAATTACCGTTATGGTTATTATACTTTCGCCGCTTGAGGTTTTCCGCAGCCGCAGCAGCAGTGCCAGCACAGCACGCTGAGCCAGGAAGATGGGATGGCGCAAGAGTATCGACGCACGTTGCGTCCCACACTAAGGGCCTTCCCACCTTCCATGGAAATAAAGACATGCCGTCCGGTCTCTTGCCATCGTCGCGTGCCAAGCCATTGGGTTCTAATACAGCTGGAACGCCGACGGTGACAAGGGCTCATCGGATGATGTCATTGATGTTCGCGTGCCGCGCAAAGCGACCCGCACTTCGGCTGCAAGACAGGCCGTGGTGTCCGAGGCTGTTGACAACTTCACCACAGTGACAGCGGTGAGGAGAACAAGAAGGAGCTCCTAGACGCAGTGAAGCAGCGAGGCGGAAAGTAGTGTCGTCGAACAAAGTGCCTATGTTCGACGACAGTAGTGCACGAAGCAACAGACCCGACTCCCACTTACCCACAGCCAGCAGGCGCGCACGCTCCGCAGTAGTAGCAGACGTATCAAGTAAATTTTTCTGTACTACTCTGCAGAGCGGCTCATCCCACCGTCTCTGGGAAGATCGATTGTCGGGTGGATCTGAATTCGGGCAAACGAGTCTCCAGGCATCCATAGCCTCAGTGAAACAAGGCACATCAAAATTAACCAGTGTGGAGGCTAGGATTTTCCTGATTAATTTATCTGTGCCGTGGACCGAGGATATGAACGCCGGTAAAATCAAAAAAAAAAAAAAAAAATTTTAGCTAAAATTATTCAGATGAAAGAAATTAACCAAGTTACAATCCCAAAAATAAACTGAAACAAATGAAAATCTTTGACATATACAGTAACATTTTTTTTAAAAACCAGCCAAGTGCGTGTCAGACCGCGCACTTTTAAGGGTTACGTAGTTGGGATGAATTTATCCCAAAAACAAACCTAGCATTGTAGTTGAAAAATATGTTCTCCCATACATCGATATACATCACGGTCAATTCTCCAAATTCAAGTGAAAGTATAATATGTAATCCCAAAAAAATTATATGTGCTAAAACTACAAATTAACGGTTTTCGGACTTTTTCCTTTCCTTGCTGTGAGAACTTGCTTCTTGCCTTTCATTATTCTAACTCAACGGTAAGTACCCTTTAGGTTTTGATTTACTTGCGAGTATCAAAATATGGCCGTATTTTTTATTGCGTTGAAGCTTGATTTGTTTAGAGCTCCAAGGGATCATAGGCCTACGTATTTGATATTACTTTTTTCCGACGATAAAATTTTTTTCATGTAGGTATGACCATGCAAAACTTTTTACAGTTGTCCGATCTGAAAAAATTTTGTTTTATCGAGAGGGTCCTCAAAGTTGGTCCCATATAAAAATGATTAACTTTGCTTGGGTTGTTTTGAGTTAACTTCAATAATACGTATTTTTTCCCCACTTCTTAACCTATTTCAAAAAGGAAGAGGTTCTCAATTCGTCGGAATCTTTTTTTTTTTTTAATTTTTTTTTTATTTTTTTTTTTATGTATGTTCCCCGATTACTCGAAGATGGCTAAACCGATTTGGATTTTTTTTTTGTTTTATTCGAGAGGGTATACATCACAGTTGGTCCCATATAAAATTGATTAACTTTGCTTTGGTAGTTTTTGAGTTAGCTTCAATAATACGTATTTTTTCCTCACTTTTACATGGATGATGTTTTAGTTTGTTTTGCAGATAGTGGTGTTAGAATTTGTGTGGGGTAGGTACCACAACTAAAAAGTGAAAAATAAAACCTTTTTTACCAAAAAAATACAACCGACTTCCAAAAACTACAAAGTGAAAAATAACTTAATTTCGGAAGTCGGTGGCAAAAAATGAAAACACATTTAACCAGACACCGACTTCCGAAATTAAAAAAGTTTATTAAAAGTTAAAAAAGTTTTCAACTTTATACCTCCACGCGTTCCTGAAAAAAAGAGTCTTGACAGACTGACAGTCCGGTTCCTAATTATTTAAATTCGTGATGATAATTTAAACATTCAAATTTATTTCATGAGAAAAATCGTATATGAAAATAAAGGAGCATAACAAATATACAAGTATTTTATTGAAGGTTCTTAGTTTACAAACAAAATGAATGACTAAAACCGTAATAATTATACATTTAATTTAAAAATATAATACCGTTAAGTAACTCCACACGCAGACAAAAACATAGCCCTTCTTTGCAGTCGCGGGCAAAAATCACTCGTATCACATAAATCGCGTTCATTATCATGTCACATTAAACAAGAGAAAAACTCAAAAAAAATCTTTGCTTAAGATACAATCGCGTCGCCCGAACTGCGGTTATCCCTCAACATTATACAAAAGCTTGAGAGATTCTCATCCCATTCGCGACATTTAAATGAACCCCCGATGGCTCTATCAGCTTTTTACACGTCATCAGTTTTGGAGTGGAGCACCCTTCATTTTCCCTTGAATGGAGATTTTTCCAAAGCGCACATTGGCTCCGCCCTCCGTCTATATCTGTCGACAAAGCGGTTCGTTTCACTAAAAATTGCGCGCCATTTTAAATGAGTTGGCGTTTATTTACGAACTGTTTCAGCTTTAAAATATATTAAAGGGTGATAAATTGGTAATTAAAGGCAGTGGACTTTAATTTGTAGTCCCGGGTTTATATAGCGAGTTGCAGGAAAAAGTTTTTATTTGCTTCGGAGATAAAAAAGGAAAGTAATTTTACTGCAAAATAAAAAGCTTGTAGATTTAAGCAAACAATGTTTACAACTTATTTCCTTTATTTCATTGACATGCATAATATTTACTTTTAAAAACATAAAATAAAAAAAAACATTTAAAATAATAATATATTATTATTTTTAAAAAATAACTTATTATTAACATACTCATTCCATGTAATGCATTGACATATTGATCTGAGTGATTTTATCTGTTATATTATATACCAATTAAAAAAGGATATTTCATGACATAATCGCACGTGTTGCTTTTAACTCAATTATTTTTTGTTACTATTTCATAGATGTGCTCCACATAGCTTCGACTTACCTAACGTAAATTATTATCAACACGGTGAATATCACCGCATGTACAAAATCTATTATAGTAGAGGTAGTGTAGTGGTTTAATTAAACTAAGTTGAGGCAAATAAAACTAATAAACAATTCGCGAACTCCGCCATTTTCTCATTAGGTGTGCCTACCTACAGAGAAATATTAAATTAAAGTTTCAACAAATTGGAGTTAACTTCTAGTACTAATAAACATAGTTAGAAAGCAGTTGTATTACATTTTTAAGTTGTGAAGGTTTTGTTGTTTTGCAAAGTATTAATGTTTCACTAACCAGACTGGCAAATAAATTAATGTCCAACTAGATTTTCCCTTTGTTTTAAAAGTGATTAAATCTATACAACCTGCCGCTGCAATCAATCTGCCTAGTCTTTTCCCAACTATAATATGTTGGGGTCGACTTCCAGTCTAACCGGATGCAGCTGAATACCAGTATTTTACATGGAGCGACTGCCTATCTGACCTCCACAACCCAGTAACTGGGTAATACGATATCCCTTGGTAAGACTGGTTGTCAGACTTTCGGGCTTCTGACGACCCAGAACGACAACATGCCGCTACAATGACGACATTAATTTGACACGTGTGTACGGTCCCGCGTTTTCGTTTTATAACGATATTTTAATTGTATTATACGTATTGATTTATTTACAATTTTCTAAAATAGCATCTTGGGGCAACCTGTAGCGAATAGATGAAATTAAAACGAACGAGAAAAAGCGCGGGCGGGCGATGGGAGACGCGGTGGGTCGGAGGCCGAAATTTCACGCGGACGAAGTCGCAGGCAGAAGCTAGTACTTCATAAAAATCCCAATAAAAGCAGCAAGTCAGCAAATAAAGCAAATTGTCCCGTATATTCCACTTAACCCTATTGTTCCGGGCCGCTTACTTACATTCAATACCAGTAATCGCACAAGAAACTCCAATTGTTCTCCTTGTAATTGTTCAAAAGTGAGTGGCTACAGCAGAACATTTGTTCTACAACGCCACTATTTTTCCTTCGTCGAGCGCAGTAAGGGGTATTTTTATTGGAAAGAGGAGTATTTTTATGGACCTGTAACATTCGGTGGGGTTTATCCGTTCTGCAAATATAATGAGTGTTGATACATTTATTAATGGCCCAGCTAAATAAACTCTGGTATTATATTCCTATATTCCTATAAATGTTAACCTATTGATGCTAGAGCAGAGTGTACGATAGTTATCGTGGAGTAGTTGTTGCGATTGGATTATTTGAATGAATGTTTATTTTGATAGTGGGAATTGTATAAACGTTTTCGAAATTACAAATTGTTCTGCGGGAAAAAACAATATTTCTGCAAACGACTGCAGCGTTTTAAAGAATGGTGTTTATTTTTGGTTTCCATTGATCATATAATAATGTTAAAGCTAGCTTAATAGAAACAACAGTTCATGCTCCTACTAGCTGCGCCCCGCGGTTTCACCCGCGTAGATCGGGATAAAAAGTAGCCAATCCAGTAGTTAATTCAGGATATAAGCTATTTATGTACCAAATTTCATCCAAATCAGTCCAGCCGTTTGAACGTGAAGAAGTAATAAACATACAAACACACAGCCATTCACAATGTTTCGCCTTTATAATTAGTGTGATAGGAGCTTGTGGCTAAGTAATAACAGCCGCACGGGTCAATCCATCAGGATAAGCTACGCTTGCCGGGGTTGTCCGTGGATGGGTGACCATCTTTGCATACCAAGACTTATCCGTGCCTCAGAAAGCTTGAATGTTGCTCCCGGCTGTCATTCGCGGATCTTTGACAGTCGTTACGGGTCGTCAGAAGCCCGAAAGTCTGACAACCAGTCTTACCAAGGGGTATCGTATTACCCAGTTACTGGGTTGTGGAGGTCAGATTGGCAGTCGCTCCATGTAAAATACTGGTATTCAGCTGCATGCGGTTAGACTGGAAGCCGACCCCAACATAGTTGGGAAAAGGCTAGGCAGATTGATTGAGTGTGATTAATTCTACGTTCCTTCGTTGCAATGTAAAATCAACTCCAAGCGGTTTTGTCAACTTATTTACATAATCAAAACATCAATATTACTGCATCGTGTTTGTTAACGACTTTCAAACTGTATCTGCGCCATTTTGTCGTTGCTTGCCGACATAAACTTGATGTCATCGTTGCTGTGGATTTACAACATTGCATGCGCTGCAGACATCTTCGTGGGTCTTACAATGTTGTAGGTAGTATTCTCAGGGTTAAGTGTGACTTTAAAGGTTGCTTAGTACACGTTAAATGGTTCGCGTGTTTTATATCAGGAATTTGTAAGCTTTCAATTTACTTTTACGTTTTTAGGGTTCCGTACCTCAAAAGGAAAAAAACAGCACCCTTTTTTTTATGGATGGGAAATCATCAATGACTTCTCCCTCTCTGGGAGTGGGAGGGCGTGTCAGACTTTTACTGATTCAACCCACCCGTGTTCCTTCATTGTTGCCTGTGCCAGGGCCAAGATATCTCTTTCGAACAACCCGCGGCCCTGGCAGGAAAAATGGAACCCTTATAGGATCACTTCGTTGTCCGTCCGTCTGTCTGTCAGCCTGTCAAGACCCTTTTTCTCAGGAACGCGTGGAGGTATCAAGTTGAAATTAATATCAAATACGTAAGTCTATCTGTTCTCTTGGAGCTCTAAAAAAATCAAGCTTCTAAGTCAACGCAATAAAAAAATACGGCCATTTATGTGACATATTTTGATACTCTCAAATAAATCAAATATTTTTTTTGCGATTACAAACGTTTTTCAGTTGGATAATTGACCGTATCAATGTATGGGAGAACATGTTTTTTAACTATGTAAAGTTTGTTTTTGGGATAAATTCATCCCAACTACGGACCCTTTCAACGTGCGTGGGCCGACACGCACTTGGCCGGTTTATTTTTATATGCATTAGGAATTTATCTCGAGGAGGAGCTCGTGGCTAAGTAATAACAGCCGCACGGGTCGATCCATCAGGTTAAGCTACGCTTGCCGGGGTTGGTCCGTGGACGGGTGACCATCTTTACATACCGAGACTCCTCCGTGCCTCGGAAAGCACGTTAAGCCGTTGGTCCCGGCTGTCATTCGTGGATCTTTGACAGTCGTTACGGGTCGTCAGAAGCCCGAAAGTCTGACAAGCACGTCTTACCAAGGGGTATCGTATTACCCAGTTACTGGGTTGTGGAGGTCAGATAGGCAGTCGCTCCATGTAAAATACTGGTATTCAGCTGCATCCGGTTAGACTAGAAGCCGACCCCAACATAGTTGGGAAAAGGCTAGGCCGACTAATTAGGAATTTATCTCAGTAGGATCCCGGAGTCTGGATTTGTGCCCGATTGCAATAAGCTCACCCCCTATGACAATCATTCGGGTATTACAGGTGTGATGTTATGATATTCATGAATGTTATTAATTTAACCAGCCTCTGAGATTTTATAACTTAATGGGCAACGTATTCATAAAGACCGATGTAGCTACAAAATTCGCTCTTTTTTATGGTAACTGTAAAGTAAACGTTACAACAAGCAACTAATTTACCGATCGGCATAGTTTGTGTAAAACGTCGAATAAAATCAAAGCCATTTAAATGAGCATAATTTCTGTAAAGCCAACATTTTAATATGCAAACCACAATATATTATTTATAGTTTTACTAATATGAATACGTAATCTGTTAAAAAGGCACCAAAATCGGAATTAAATAGTAGTCTGACCAAGAGGTATCGTATTACCCAGTTACTGGGTAATGGAGGTCGGTGACCAGTCAGTTCACCATACATTAATTCAAAAATGTTTACTTGACAAGCAACGATTGGCAAAATCATTATTTGTCATTTCATCATTTTACAACAACAAGTTTACCAAATATTTCACTTTGCAAAATAATTATCCGTTAAACTTTTATTTAATAACATATTATTTGACAAACAATTCATTATTTTTTCCATTTCATTTCATAAACAACGTTTGGAATAAAGACATTACACAAAACGTAATTTAAAAGAAATTAAACTCACATTAGCATAATTGGACTCTGGACATTTCTAAAAAAAAGAGAAAATAAATGAATTTTGTTTTCTATAAGCACAAACCCCCCAAACAAACACAGATGCTGACGGAAACCCTAACCGTAGACGGTCGACGTCAGGTGCACCCTGAGGTTCGGTTGGTTAGGTTCCTTTAAACCCGGCAGACACAAATAGGAGCACCGCGCAGCGGGGCTCCGTCGACCTGCTGACGGAAACCCTATCCCTAGACGGTCGACGTCAGGGACACCCCGAGGTTCGGTTGGTTAGGTTCCTTTAAACCCTGCAGTCAAAAATAGGAGCCCCGCGCAGCGGGGCTCCGTCAACCTGCTGACGGAAATCCTAACCCTAGACGGTCGACATCACGGAGAGCTAGGTTCGAAATGTATTGTAATGAAATGATATTTAGTAGAAACGTGATTTATCCTAATGAATCTAAATGAGAAAGGAAAAATGTATACATGATTAAATATTATCTGAAGGATTTGTTAAAAGAATTGTTCCCCAAATAAATGTTTGTAAAACGGGTGTTTATAAAATAAAACATATGCGGAATAAGTAGTTTTCGAAATAAATAGTATACGAAACGTTGGTTTTAAAATGAAAATTTGTCAATGGAGTTTTGGTGAAACTTTAGTGAACCGTGGAGGTCAGATCCAGCTGCATCCTGTAGGCTGGACCAAGGCTGGACCAACCCCATTATTGTTGGGAAAAGGCTAGGCAGATGATGATACCGTAGGACCTAGTGTAGTAAGCTTCTGGAAACCAATTCAGAAGATTTAGAGATTTATGTTTATACAAAATTTAAGCAACATATTCTCGTTCTCAATTTTTAGGGTTCCTTACCTCAAAAGGAAAAAACGGAATCCTTATAGCATCACTTCGTTGTCCGTCTGTCTGTCTATATGTCTGTAAAGACCCTTTTTCTCAGGAACGCGTGGAGGTATAAAAATTAAATTAATATCAAATACGTAAGTCTACGGTCCCTTGGAGCCTTAATAAAAATCAAGCTTCTAAGTCAATGCAATAAAAAAATACGGCCATCTAAGCGAAATTTTGATACTCACAAATAAATCAAAATCTACTGGACACTTCCCGTTGACCTAGAATCATGAAATTTGGCAAGAAGCAAGGTCTCACAGCACAAGTAAAGGAAAAGTCTGAAAATCATTCATTAATAGTTTTATCGCAAACATATTTTTTTTTTTGTACAAATGATTTTCAACTACAATGTTAAGTTTGTTTTTGGGAAAAATTCATGCCAAGTACGGAACACTTCATTGTGCATGGTCCGACACGTACTTGGCCGGTTTTTCATTACGAGTCCCGCCTTCATACCCGGATCATACTGAAACAATTCTTCATCATCATCATCGGCCTACAGCAATTCACTGCTGGACATAGGCCTCTCCAATTGCACGCTATCCAGCTCGATTCTCGGCAACTCTCATCTAGCTGCTATGGCTTCTATGACGTGTACACTACGGTAAACGTAGTAGTGGGGCGCGTCATTTCAGCTTAGACGAGCTCTACCACTGAAACAATTATTTCAATGTAATTAAGGAAATTGCGAAATTATTATAAATCCGGCTCCCCCAGACATCCAAATTTTCCGTGGCCAAAGGCGTTTCCTTCCCCTTTGATAATTTCTGCCATAATTAATATTTTCTTGAACAGGGGATTTTTTGCTACATCAGACGTAAGTTAACGAGTACTTTGAAATGATTTAGGTCATATCTTTTATCTTTTCTGTTGATCTTTTGTAAAGTTTTGGGTTTTGATGATGAAGTACTGAAGTTTTGGCGTAAAAATACTGTAATGTTTCACAGTTTGGAGTAAAACAAGGGGTAGTATTATCACTTTATCACTTAAGAGGGCTGTCGTATTTTGTCACCTCTCTCGTTCACACGGCTCGCTCAAATAGCACATTTTCATTTAACAATCTTAAAAATTTCGTCATTTTTAAAATTTTTAAATGAAAAGATACTTTTTTGAAAAATTAAATCAATTAGCGAACTAGTGAATAATATTAATTTAACCCGTCGCGCGCTAATTAGCAGACACAATTGAAATTCTATTGTTATCTGTACACATGGTGTGCAATCGACATTTTAAGAGTTAATGGTAGGTACCTACCTTTAATAGGTAACTAATTATTAAAAACACATTTGTATTGTGTTATATAATAAACTGAGCTCAAAAACTATTATGTTTTGACTATTATGTGTTGATGAGAAATAAATGCCACAATGAAAATGTTTTTTTAATAATTACCTATTAAATTAATATTAGTTACGAGTTCGTTAATTGATTACATTTTTCAAAAAAACATCTTTTCATTTAACAATCTTAAAAATTTGGTTCCGTGTGAGCGAGAGAGGTGACAAAATGCGACAGCTCTCTTAAGTGATAAAGTGATAATACTACCGCTTGTTGTACTCCGAACTGTGAACATTACAGTATTGTTTCGCCAAAAAAAATGCGACAGCTCTCTTAAGTGATAAAGTGATAATACTACCGCTTGTTGTACTCCGAACTGTGAACATTACAGTATTGTTTCGCCAAAAAAAATGCGACAGCTCTCTTAAGTGATAAAGTGATAATACTACCGCTTGTTGTACTCCGAACTGTGAACATTACAGTATTGTTTCGCCAAAAAAAATGCGACAGCTCTCTTAAGTGATAAAGTGATAATACTACCGCTTGTTGTACTCCGAACTGTGAACATTACAGTATTGTTTCGCCAAAAAAAATGCGACAGCTCTCTTAAGTGATAAAGTGATAATACTACCGCTTGTTGTACTCCGAACTGTGAACATTACAGTATTGTTTCGCCAAAAAAAATGCGACAGCTCTCTTAAGTGATAAAGTGATAATACTACCGCTTGTTGTACTCCGAACTGTGAACATTACAGTATTGTTTCGCCAAAAAAAATGCGACAGCTCTCTTAAGTGATAAAGTGATAATACTACCGCTTGTTGTACTCCGAACTGTGAACATTACAGTATTGTTTCGCCAAAAAAAATGCGACAGCTCTCTTAAGTGATAAAGTGATAATACTACCGCTTGTTGTACTCCGAACTGTGAACATTACAGTATTGTTTCGCCAAAAAAAATGCGACAGCTCTCTTAAGTGATAAAGTGATAATACTACCGCTTGTTGTACTCCGAACTGTGAACATTACAGTATTGTTTCGCCAAAAAAAATGCGACAGCTCTCTTAAGTGATAAAGTGATAATACTACCGCTTGTTGTACTCCGAACTGTGAACATTACAGTATTGTTACGCCAAAAAAAATGCGACAGCCCTCTTAAAGCTGCAGTCATAACGTGTTGTATTTATACGGACGGTGTACAAGTCCTGACAGTTTGCCCATTTCGGCACCAACAAGAGTACAAACCACTCTGCTAAAAGGACTAAATGAACGTGTATGGCTCCTACTACACAGCGATATGTTTTCATTTACTTTCCAAATGTGAGAGTGTAATAATGAATTTACGTAAATAAGTTCCTTTTGGTTCTGAGAACGCTGTAAAGGGTTTTATACTCTTTTATGTAAAAAAACAGAAAGAAAAGAAAAAGTATTTATTGTGACTCGCACAAGAAGATCACTAACTAAACTAAAAACACAATAATAAAAGTTTAAAAACAAAAAAAAAAAAAAAATTAAATAAAAAACAGAAAGTCCTGTACGAGGCCAAAAGGCTCCTATCTCAGCATGATGCTGCGACATTTAAAAAAGTGTCGCAGCGCTGGTATTCTGATAGGGCCCGCTGTGATATCACGGGCAGATATACAAAAATAAATAAATAATTATCAATAATAAAATAGAAAGATAAATAAAAAAACAATCTGCCTAGCCCAACTATGTTGAGGTCGGCTTCCAGTCTAACCGGATGAGCTGAATACCAATATTTTACTTGGAGCGACTGCCTATCTGATCTCCACAACCCAGTAACTGGGTAACACGATTACCCTTGGTAACACTGGTTGTCAGACTTTCGGGCTTCTGACGACCCGTCCGCGAATGACAGCCGGGACCAACGGCTTAACGTGCTTTCCGAGGCACGGAGGACACCCGGTATGTAAAGATGGTCACCCATCCACGGACCAACCCCGGCAACCGTAGCTTAACCTGATGGTTCGACCCATGCGGCTGTTATTACTTCGCCACGAGCTCCTCTGAAAATAGATAAATATAAAATGTTACAAATAAAATAAATAACTTAATTCAAACCGCGTGTGAGCGCCCAGCGTTACCACATTGCTTGTCTACGCCCAAAGTGTCTGTGGTATATAAAAAATAGAGTAAATTATATACCTATAAACCTGATACCTGTTACCTGTACGTAAATTATGATAGAAAGCTAAATACCTAATTTTGTTCACGCTATAGTTATACGCTACAAAGACTTAATAAAATCACACCTTAAAATCCAACTTCCAAAAATTCCCTTTCAAGAGCAGGTAGATTTATGGCATCACTCCCGCGGGTAGGCAGTTATCACCCCATCCCTTCAACTTTATCTCATAACCTGCAGTATATAACTTCGATACGAAGCCTTTATTACTAAGCCCAGAAGTGTATTAAAACGAACTATATTTGGATCGTTGGAAACTTTTGACAAGCAATAAAAGAGCAAATTGTGATAGGGTCAGGTCACCATTTTCCTTATTACATTTTACTAAAGGGGACAAATACACTTCTGGACACATCTATTGGCCCACCTTAGAGTTTAGGTTTCGATGGCCCCTACCGAAATATGATTGCTAGATTGAACAAAAACTGTTGATGCAGTTTTAAACCTGATACATTTTACCATCTTTTTCGATCGTATTGTTTTAAATTTGAATTCAGAATACCATACGACATGGAGCTATGCCTAACAAGTCGGATATGCGCCTTGTTAAAAGGAATTGATTTTTGAATAAAAAACATGTTTTATCAAATAAAGGTTTAATTTAATAACGCGTGTTACCTCCATGGGCATCTACCACAGCTCTCATATGATTAGGCATAGAGTATATCAACCGCTCTATGAAATTTTGAGGGATCTTCTCCCATTCCTCTTCTATGGCAGTTTTCAACTCCTGCATCGTCTGGGCAACTGGCTGACGAGCCCTAACACGTCTTTTTAGCTCGTCCCACATGTGCTCAATGGGGTTCATGTCTGGGCTTCTGGCTGGCCAGTCCATAACTGTGATGTTCACATCCCGAAGATATTCCCTGACGATGCCGGCCGCATGGGCTCTTGCATTATCATGCATAAAAAGGAAATTTGGGCCCACATAGTCCGCGTATGGTATCACGTGAGGTTCTAAGCACTCACGAATGTACCTTTCAGCATTTAATGTTGGCAGCCGTGGTCCTGTAACAACCTCAAGTTGAGTTTTGCCGCTCGCGGATATACCGCCCCAGACAGTCCATGAGCCACCGCCATAAGCAACCCTCTCTTCAAAGCAGCATTGTGCGAAACGCTCTCTCTTACGTCGGTAGACCTTCTTCCTTCCATCATTGCCATGTAACACAATTTTAGACTCATCAGAAAAGAGTACACGGCTCCAATCTTGCTGTGTCCAATTTAAATGACTGCGTGCGAAATGAAGGCGCGCTGTTCGGTGGGCTCGCGTTAGTTTAGGGCCATTAGCTGGCTTGTGTGGTACCATATCGCGTTCTTTTAACCTTCTCCGAACAGTTCGAGCGCTCACAGATACTCCGTGGAAGTCGCGAAGTTGGTTTTGTATCTCAATGGAGGTAAGGTGACGATTTCTCAAGCTGGTCGTCACGATGAATCGATCCTGCCTTTCAGTTGTGACCCGAGATGGTGGCCTTCCTTGGCGACGAACAAAGCCGCCAGTCTTTAGGTACCTCCGATAAACATTTCGGACCGCAGATCGACTTAAATTAAGTTGAGCACTCACGTTTCTTTGGCTGTGTCCGGCCTGAATAAGTGCCACAGCTTGGGCGGCGACTTCAGGTGAAGTATCCATAGATTATTGATAGAACCTCACCTTAATGTTAAGAATAAGTAATGTTTGTTGCAAAACCAAAGATATCAATCACGTTTTCAAGAATTAAATTCAAGTAAACCAATAAAACCAAGTTTTCTTAGTATTCGATTGTTTGATATCAACAAACAGGCTCCAAATTGTCTTTTGTTTCTTTAAATTCTGTGTTCGAAATTCAAAAAAAGACTATTGAATGAAATTGTGAATGTGCCAGGTTCAAAACTGCATAAAAACTTTTTGCTCGACCTAATATAAAATTTTAGCTAGGACCAAACGAAACTGAAAATACAAGGTGGGCCAAAAGATGCGTCCAGAAGTGTATATATACATATATTTTTTCTCCCCTTCAGTAAAATTTATAAAAATAAAAAAAAACATTGTGTAAACTCTGAGTTTGTGGATTATCCCTCAGATTTATAAAACAAAAAATTATTGAAGTGGCGAAAGTTGAGCACTTTGGAAGACACTTATTGTGGACCAGAGGTTTGCAGTAAAACAAAAACAGTTTTGAATGACACACTCATTCTTTTGAAATTAGATTTTGTATATAAAAAAAAATATCGATAACCGCAGCGTGCATGCCTATAGTTATTTAGTTAAGGCTACGATAACCGACTTTTAATGATTTTAAACTAAAGATCACGTATACATGTATACACGATACGAGTAGTGTTAATGATTTAAATTAGAGTATTTTGTTAATAACTTATTATGTAACTATTTTAGATTATTTTTATATTACAGTGTTATTAATTTGTAAAGTTATGTCTAACGCGTATAAAAAACTGAGATTCACGCAAAAACTATCAAGCGTATTTATAAGAATCCTTCACCATTTTAAGGATAATTTAAATTATTAATCTTTTAGTGTACGTGTTTTCTTTGTGTGCTCATCTTTTGTTTTATGTATCATAAATTAATAATGCCTTTAATTCGGAACAGCGCTCCTTGAGTGACTATTACTGGCTGGACGTACGACGCGTCGCATTTGCTCAGCACAGAACACGCAAGCTAACCACTCAAGGCCATTGGCATTTATCTGCGTCGTAATTAAACCACAGCACAATCACAAGCTACATCGAAGTTAGAAAACAGATTTTCTTCTAAGGAAACTCATTTTAAATAAAAAGTTAGTTCGATCTGAAACTTGCTGTATTGTTCCTATTGGAACGAAGTTCCTTATCGCGCGTTGTGAAAGGGAGCTAGACGGAAAAAATTCTCACGAAAAGTTGTAACGACACTTTTTGCTATAGTAAGCTATTGTAAGCTGTGCGACGTGCGCATGTTTCTCTGTCTGTCTCTCTTTCTCTCTTATAGAAAGATTAAGTTTATATTACATTATATTTGTTAATAATAAAAAAAATATTATTATAACTTAAAAAAAAAAAAATATTACAATTCCTTCACTAATTAATCGAAAGGAACTTCGTTCCATCCGGGTGTCCCTTGACACCTCTCAACTTTTTTTTCTTCTAAGTTTTACAACATTCTATTTAAATCATTAACGCACTTCCTTCTTTGTCGTCAACCTACAGAAGCCTTCAATTTTCTTTAGTGTTTTACAAATAACTTTGTCCCAGATAAACGGACATACTTAAGTGGGGTCACAATGTGTTAATTATAGGGACTGAAACGGACACCATTTGGAAAATGTTAGAGACCCACTGTTTATTGTCTCACAAAAGCCTACAAAATGGACGGAGCGATATTTTGTTCGGGGTGGCTTAGGTTTATGTACATTCTTGAACTAAGTATGTACCATTTATTAAGAATATTTATAACTAATGAGAAAATAGTGTAGTCTGTACAACAAATAAGGCGGCATTAGGAATCAAATACAAACCAACAGGAAACTTAGAACGTTCATTAAGTTGGTATTAGTCTAATTAAAAAAAAGGAAACTACCAGTATCCGAAAACCGAATTTGAAAAATATTTTTTTGAGTTATAACTCTTATAAGTAACTTATCAATTCCACTGTAATTGTTATACAACATCAGTTTTAGTATATGCGAAACCCGAAACACGTGTCTAGTATTTTTATGTAAAAAAATCTATGTACAAAATTTCAAAACTGTATCATGAAAAATCACAAAGTTATACGTTTGTTATGTTACCTGGTTGTCCTTACAAAAACATGATCACCACGCGGCGCCCGCTGTGCGCCCGTGCCTAGTGCCGCTATGACCTGCAGTGACTTGTGTTCGTCGCGCGGTGACCATATTGTAACCTTTAACACGGTATAAAAATTATTCGAATCGATTCAGTTCTGAACAAACTATATTCTATATGCCCATGGTATTAAGTCCGCCTCTGTACATTTGTGTGCTTGAAGTATTAAATAAATAATATTCAGGTTTCGCGTATACTAAAAATAATGTTATATACAAATTAAAATACAGTTAAAATTAAATACTACTTTTATTAAAATGTACGTGAAGCTTTAATCTAGAAAATCCAATTGAATTATGCTGACAGTACCTACAGCACAAATATTATTTCCGTACATTTAGGACGAAAAGCATGACATTTTCAAAAACATTTTTTGTTACTAGATATTCAATTTTATGGTCCATTCACACTTCACCGCAACCGCCTGTCTATGACAGGCCCAGGTGAATTATCTGCGCGTTTGTACATACAAACCGTCAGTTGTCGGTCGAGTCCAGCGCGGAACGTATGCTGTGGCATTTATACCTGTCACTATCAGACAACTCTCTGACACGACATAATTTGAAACGGCCCTTTTCGAAATTGCCTTACCAGTTTGACAATAGAGACATATTTAATTTTTTTTTTCTCTGTAAACCTACAATATTAATTTTCACACTTTAAATAATTAATATATTCAGTTACCGTAGTTTTTCAACGTCCAGTCAATAAATAAAAAAGTAGGACACACTCTCGGTATCCTCGTTGTATTTTTATTATACATTGGTTTATGGAAAAACTATAAATATTCTATTAAAGGTTTTCTCGTAAATCGTACACAAAGAAAGGGAAACACGTTTGGTGGAAAGCAAAATGTGATAAGTCACGTCGTGGCACAAAAGGGTGGCTCCGCCACATATGGAACTTTTGACATATTGCTGTTATGTTTTATACGTTGTCGGTCAAGTTTGTTTATACGGAGGGATAAAAGACCTGTATAAACCTGGGGGAAGAGACCTGTATAAATTATCGCTGTGTTGTGATAATTGAATGGAGTTATGGAAAATAATTCATTCGTGGTTTGATCAAATTGTCAAATCTAATAAGTATTATATTATTATTTAAATTGTAAGTCACTCGGAATGCTTTTAAGAGTTACTTATGTAGATAATGTGTTTATTGAAATTAAATAGCTTATCGTTTTTCTACTGAAGAAACAGAAAACAGTGCGGTCCTTTAAAACACAAAACTAAATATTGTTTAATCTATTTCCGTAAATATTAAGGTAACAATAACAACACATTTCAAAAACCAATCAAAATTCGAATACAATCAAAACTCCTTACTCATTCGATCCAATAAAATGTATTCGAAATTTAAAATCCAATACTTCAATAGTAAACGTGCCAGTCACTTTCCAGATTCAATAAGCAAATCACTGCAGTTTGCTATTGCATACGTCATTCAACGTTTATATTAAAACTTATATGAATTTTATAATAAATATTTATCAAATTCAGATAAAGAGTAAATTCAGATTTAGACGTGCCAACAAAGCAGGAAACTAAGGGTGGGTTGCATCATCTTATTTTAACAACAAAGATCGCACCTTCAGTGCGATGTTTGTTATTGTTAAAGTAAGATGCTGCAACCCATGTTTGTTAAAGTTTCTGTTAGAAAAAAAATGGGTTGTTCCATTTGACAATTTGTTAACTGACGTCATAACTTTAACTGTAACCTTATCCGCCCACGCTTCGCTGGTTAAGTTATTGTTAAATATCTGTCACTTCTGTCAGACGCGTCGAATGTCATGTCCCTGCTCCGAACTTTATCTTTTACATTTGACATGACGGTGCAACAGCAGGTAGTCATTCTATGGTCATTTTTACTTTGACGGAAGCTATAACCTAGCCCTTGGTGCAACCCACCCTAAGTATTTTTCGTTTTTTAGCGTCTCCATAGGTTCCTGTTGCACAGGTGCTTCTCCTACGTCAACGCTTAATTGTTATCTTTGACTCATCTTGACAGTTATTATGTCGTTATCAGTTCAAAAAATATTTGAACAAAACAGGTCTCTTATAAACCAACCAAATTATAAACACGATATTCGAAAATAAAAATCATTATTCGAGATTATTAATTTTGAATAACATGGATTGACATGACGTCACTAAACAATTAACTCTTTGAATGGGCCACTGACGCGGACGTATGTTTTTAATTACCTCTGAAAAAAGTCAAAGGTACTCCACATAATATGCGGGTTCCGCCAACGCTGTCCATATTTTTTCAAACATTTTCACGGTAATGAAATTCGCATTGTTGCTGACTCGAGTAATATTTATGTAGCAAAAACGCGTGTTTACAAATGCTGCTTCATACCTACACTTGTACGGGGTTGTGCAAAAGAGTCTTTGGGCAGATAAATTGTAAGTACGAGCCACGTTTGCTTCTTTAGCATAACACATTTGTAAACGCGCAGGAAAACATTGTACTATGGGCCAAAGTTCCGCATGATCACCTCAAAGGCGATAATCGCACGGCTCACGACTCGATCGCACAATGTTCGTTTGTCACTAGCTGCGCTCTCACAGAAATATTTTCTTAAGTGAGCATGCTTAAGTTTTGTCCATAGTACCTACCTAGTTCTTGCGTCGAAGTACTATTGGAAGTTCTTTCTTACTGAGTGGAAACGCTGGGAGGGGACGCCCTAGGAAGACGTAGTGACCTTATTGGTGATGTTCTTCAGAAAGGTTAAGTGCGTAGCTTTCGCAACTAGCGTGCGTGCATGACCAGATGTATGAACGTAAACGAGGCAAAAGGAGTATGTAAGGATCGTAGCAGGTGGCGTTCTGTAGTTTCTGCCTACCCCCATGGCAAGAAGGCGTGAATTTATGTATATATGTATGTATCTTCAATCTCAAGGATTTTCATATTTATTATCCAAGTAGTGAACAAGACTGCTTCGAGTAAAAAGTGAGTTAATTAGTAGATTTTCTGCTCTATATCGCAGAATCGGAGCGACGCTAGATGAAAAGGGGAAAAAACAGAATGAATGCGGACCGTAACTTCTACTTTCCCGCTTTACTTTATAACGCTAATATTTTCATATTTTTAAGATATTTTCTACCTCTATAAATTGTAAATTCTCTTCCAAGTTAACCATGCGGCAATTTAATTGGTTGTTAAGTATATTTATTAAATCTAGGTTATTTAACTAGAAAGGAATGCCTTCGGTTAGGTTATGTTAGTACTACGAGTATATTAGTTTTCTCGTGTTATTTCTGTAATCGACCAAATTATAATGAACTAATTTACGACTATAGTTTTAGCGTGGCAATAATGGTCATTGCCCTTGCACTAATATTATCTTCGTAGGAACCTGAACAATACAATAATTATCGCTTTTAGTTACTAGAACTGTTGATGATCACGACAGATGTCAATTTAGAACGTTAAAGGGCTTTATTTTCGTTTTTGAAATGAAGAATGTCAAAAAATTTAGGTGGGTCAATGACCGTTATTGTCATGGTAAAACGCAACAGCTATAGAAGAAAACTTCAATATTCTCTATCTGTGAATAATAACCCTGTATTAAACAATATTACACTTGAGCCCAAAAAAACTCCCCCACCAATTCAAATCTCTTCGAGACTTCAATTGATCGCAATCATTTGATCAGTGATTCAGCACAAGTCACTTGCGTGCATGATTGATTAACCCACAGACTTCAACGTTTCTTATTTTAATTAATAATGTAAAATAACTAGATATAAGGAACGCTCTCCAAACTCCACTACAGGATATCTAAAAACTCTGTCACCAATAACTCACCCGCCACCAATTCACACCTCTTCAACTCTTCAATTGAACGCGGTCATTTGATCAGTGATTAATGCACAGGGATCACAAACATTTGATCTATTGATTCAGCACAGAACACTGGCGTGCATGATTGATTGACCCACATACATCAATGTTTCTTATTTTCATTGTTATCCGGATAATATTTCACCGTTGGTGGACGATTATCCCGGAGCGTATAAGTGATGTTCCGGTGACCGATGTAGCTAATAATTCACGCTCCGCGCCATTTATTTGAACGGGTGTGATTTTTGTCAAAAGGAGTTCGAGGTTACTGCCTCGATGGTCTAGTGGTTGCAAGCGCTACTGTTGAGCATGAGGTCCTGGGTTCGATTCCCGGGTGGGGCAAAGCCATAGATATAAAAAATGATATGTATTTCTATGGGCAAAGCGTTATTGAGTTTTTCCTTCAGGAATTTCTCAATAGCTGCCCGTATGCTGGATTTGTGCCCGGTTGATGGCAATATATGTACTGCTCAACCCTTCGCGGAATACAGGCGTGATGTTATGTTTTGTTTATGAGTTTTTGCGATGTATGGCAGAATCTCAACTGTGGGAAATGGGACGCAGGAGGAAGGAAAAGACGTTCATTGTTCGACGGTCTGATTTATATTGCGATGGAAAACATTTAAATGACCGATTTCAACGAATGATCGAATGAGTCGTTAAAATGTTTGTAATATTCCAACATGAGCTTTAAAGATTTGTATAACGTGTGTATTTTCAGAAGAATATGGCGACAGCTAACATACTTTACAGATTCAGAGGATGAAACAATGACCTTTCGGTGTTTCGGTATACACAAGTGAAATTTACTGAATTTTGAATTTTTATTTATAGTATAAGTACGAATGTTGCCACACATTTTCAGCTATTATCCTTACCACTAATTATTATTAGTTTATTGAACTCACTGTAACATAAAAACGAGTTTGGTTTGGGGACCCCGTCAGGAACGAAGTTCCACACGCACACACACTCCTTATTAATAGAAAGAGTGAGAGAAAGTGGCATGGAGGGGGCATAACGCTTTTTCGTTACGTGACGATTTCTACCAGTCAACTTCTACCGCAAGCTGCACTATAGAACTTCGTTCCAATTATCATCCACCTCGTGTTTTCAACCTAGCAGTAGGTAGTGTTTACTCCAACCCACTTTAATAATTAACTGTATTTTTCTTCCTACTGTGTTAACAATGTGTACCAATTCGATTTAGACTAACATGTAGCGTATCCCTCCAAAATACTAACGCATTACTATATTTCCCAGGTCTCACAGCGCAGTCAGAAAGTAAGCTCCAGAATCCGAACTAAGCATGTACTTGTAGATTTTGAACCATCTACTCGAACTTTATTTACTTCACACCGAACATCTGAGACTCCATTATTTAGTAATATTTCACTGTCACACATACCTTGATTGTAGTTTTAATAGTACCAACAGATAGTAGAATACATTACCCCAAATTACTATTTCTAATAGACTTACTTGCAAATCGATAGTGACGTCGTGTAACACGCCCACAACATACGTGTCCCATTATTTTGGCACCAAGTGTAGTGTTCTTTAATAGCACGTAGCACGAATTTTTTCTCTTTAAATTGGCTACATGAAATTGAATCCATGGGCATTCTCTTAAGGGGTCATTGTACTCATCATTATTAACAACTTTTACTATGGAAATAAAACTAAAATCGCGAAATAAAATCAGCTGTTCCTAACATTTTGAACAGTTATGCGAACATATCGTAAATGTAGGGAACAGCTGATTTTTTTTTTTTCGATTTTAGGTTTGGTCTCATAGTAAAAGTTATTCATAATGTTGAGTACAATGATCCCTTAAGAGGATGCCCATGAATTCAATTTCATCCTGTATGTAAAATATCGAAGTGCAACTAAGAATGACTTAGCAAATCAAACATTATAGCTCTTAGATATTCTTAAAGGTGGAGGCTTATGTTTTATCGTGCGTTTTTATTATGACATACAGAACGGTTTGAGCAATAATGCTTTAAACAGCGAGCATTATTGTACAAAACGATTTTACCATATTATCTTTAGCGAGCATATTTTAGCAGTTTTTTACCCCTTTTTTAAACTCTTCGCCCTTCAGATCCACTTACTCTTCAAGCATGAAGTAGTATCCGACTACATACCGATACATTTCATTCAATATTTTATACTTAGTACCGACCCTAGTCGTGTTTGTTACATACATAAATATTGTGATTTGTACTAGCGTAGTTTCACAGCTCAATGAACGAGTAGAATATGCCAATGGTAAGTGTATGCTAATGGTATTTAAGTATTTAATTGTAATCAGAATTAAAAATGTTTTAGGAAGGCTGATTAAATTAATCCAGAAACTTGTTTCAATTTTCGTTCTGGTTAAGCAGTGTCTCCTGCGCGTGTTTTTTCGAAACATTACACAAAAAAACCCTTACACTTATACATTTGTGTTCATACACAAACTGTCTCCTGCGTATTAAAATATTTTTAGATTAATTACACATTTTGTGTAGATGTCGTAATGAGTTCCGACGAAGAAGATGTGCTATCAGTTTTAGCGATAAAATTATAGACTCCATACCAAAGAGAAGTCACAGATTTCGAGTCGGACCGTATTTACGACTTCATAATTGTTACATTTACCAAGAGTTACGGATTGATGTTCACAATTATTTAATTTACAAGACAATAAATTCACAAGACAATATAACCTCAAAATCTGTGTTGATTGATAGTGACAACAGATGTCCGCGGTGCGCGCGGCAGTTGAACATGAAACAAACCCTTCCTCTCTTCACCCGCGCGGGAAATGTTTTCCATGCAGCTCGTAAAACAAAAATTTCGTGTTTGCATACACAGATGTGTATGGCCCCGCCTATTTGTTTCCATGTTTTTGTGTAATGTTTTTAAAAAACACGCGCATGAGACACGGCTTTAAATAAACATGCTTTACACACGCGTGCACTAAAACTAGGGCCGCCATAAATATTATAAATATTTAATAAAAAATGAATTTGGATAACATGTTAAGGTATCTTTTACCTAGGTAGAGGGCAACAAATGGGTAGGTATTTAACGAACATTATTTTTAAAAATCCGCATAAAATAAAAAACTTCACGACACCCAATACTGCTGTTCAAGCAGAATCTACTCAAGTTTTACTTACCTCCTTAAGTAGTAAAATCAAAATCCTCATCCCTTTCCACTTGTGTGTCAAGAAGGTCACAAGTACAGTTCGGAGTAACGATCCCGAATTCTGTCGTGGACAAATTGAACTTGACAAAGTTCCATTGAATTAAATTGTGTAGAAACGTTTGACATTTCCTCAGATGGTAATAGGGTTTTACTTTAATTTTATGACTGGAACTTAGGTATGGTAGAACTATATTGACTTGACACTATGTACCATCGCGAACATTTGTTATTAACCATTTTTCAATCTTATCACTAAGGCAATAAGGTTGAAAAGTGGTACACCGCAAATATCTACGATTGTACAAATAGCTGTACACTTGTCTGATTCCTCAAGTGAATCATAGGTACCTACTAAATAGACCAATTGAATCTGGTACTCTGTCAATGCTTTTATTTTTTTAAGGTGGAAACTCCACCTTCATGAAAAAGTATAGCCTCAAAACATTTAAACTCGTATCATAATGGGAAAAAATTGTTATGTAGGAACAGAAAGTCATTTAAAACTCAGCAATCTCTTGTATTACTGAGGCAATTTCGCGCTCTTTCTAAACTTAGCTATTTGTGAAAAAGGAAATTGCACGTCGTCCTTTGTTGTCCAAGAAAAGAAAAAAAATCTAATAGAGTGCTTTCTACGTCTTCATTAGAACCTCTAGGCACCAGAGCGTTGACGAGAATGTACGTACCAACAACAGTTTATTAAGTAAATTCTCTTCACTTTGCTCGGTGCGTAACAAAAGTATCATAATCCCAAAAACTTTATGAAATATTCACATTTTTCTTCGCAGTTTGTTAAAACGTCTCCTTTTTTCTGCCGTGAATTTTACTTAAGACAATTTTTCGAAAGTTTTCCGTATTTGCGCAACAATTCAAGCTTTAAAAAAATATTTACGAAGATTTTGTTTTATAATAAGAAAATTTGTTCATTGTAGATTTGTAAAAGTTTATAAGTAATGTTTTATTTTACTCGCGGGTACAATTCTTTTAGGAAAAATATAAATGGTACATTTTCACGGTTTCATTTTACGAAAAAACAAGAACCTTGTAAAAGGTAAGTTTTTATAGTTATCTTTGTCTAAATACTACAAGATAGTTTCACTCAGGAATTCTTTTAGTAATGTGAAGTGAGATAACTTCAAATACATGTTCAAATAAAATACTCCAAAACTCGGACATAAGCCTGCTAGAGCTTAAATTAAAAAAAAACTGTCTAGAAAACCTAGATCAAAGCACTTGCCGACAAAAATAAAATTAATAAAAATGTCTGATGTTACCGTAAATTCATAAATACACAATATGACAATTAGTCAAGAACAGACATTAAATATTGTCAATTGAAATTGCAAAAAGAAAAACAGCCTTAAACTAGTCCTTTATAAAGGACATTAAATCGAAAATTCAATTATGAAACTATTCCACCAAAACCACAGAAATTATGACGTACTTGCCACCCCCATAACATCACAATAATGGCCGTGTCACGTATTATATCAGCCAGCTAAGTCGCCTGAGACCAAAATGGTGACCACTCTAGAGAACACAGAAAATGTCAACGACATGAGTGGGGATTAAGTAAACTCTTGGACTGGCCAGTGTTTACGATGTAGCTACAGGCAGCCTGTGATTAGCAGCGTATTCACAGGCTTACCACGGCGTGTGAGCGGTTAAACCTGGGATGTCGTAAAGTACTCATAGGTCTTTGAGAAATGTATTTGTATTAAGGGTTATACAATATAAAACAATAAGCACTTTTATTTCAGAGTCCATAGTGTTAGTAACAATTTTACTTAATATCTAGTGTTAGTAGGTACAGGCACAGATTAACAAAAAATAAAATAAAATAAAAATTCAGCGTGGAGCTGCAATCCTCCGCGAAATCGGGGAATCCCACCGATATGTGAACACACTGAGAAGACTGTTGGTGCCGCCGCGGACACGCGACATCAATATTACAGTAGTAGCACAGTCATCATAGAGTCGTCCGACGAGAGCCCGAGCTGCTTACGTAGTTCGCCGAACTTCGTATGCAGCTCGGGCTTCGTCGGACGACTGTATGATGTATGGACTGTGGTAGTAGTGTAGTATCAGTAGTAGTTATGTTTAATGCCTACGTTATGTATAACTGCAGAGACGAAATAGGATGTCATAATATTTTCTCGTCTAGCTTTATGTGTAAACAAATCTATTGGTACTAATAATAAAGCTGAAGAGTTTGTTTGTTTTTCTGTTTATTTGTATGTTTGAACGCGCTAATCTCTGAAACTACCAGTCAGATTTTAAAAATTATTTTTGCATATTGATAGTTGGTAAGCCCAATTCTTGAAAAACGCTATATAACATCGCTAGGACCCATAGGAGCCGAGTAAAAAGAAAAATAAGTAAGTAAGAACGCTAAGTAAAAAGGAAGAAATAGCGCGGGCAGGCGATGAGATGCGACGGGGTGCGTCAGGAGAACAAGAAATTTCACGCGGATGAAGTCGCGGGCAAGCAAGTCTTCTATAATGTCTAAAACTCGATAAAGTTTTGGTTAGTAAAAGTCACTTCTAAATGATTGCATGATGTAATTTTTGTCCAAAGCCAAAAATCTGTTATTATTATGTAAGATGTCCTTCAGCTGTAATCGATGTCGTTACCTACCTATATTTTTGAATCCGTCATTCGCACCCCACTTCACTTCTAGTCATTTGGAAGGGTGACCCAAAACGAAGCAATAAAGGCTGTAAAACAGCCCCGAATAAATTCACATTCATGAGATGATAATAATACAATCGTGCGATTCCAATTACGACGCCATTGATTTTCTGTTACTCTGGTACATGAATATCAGGCCGCGGCAATTACAGAAAGCTGAGTCGGAGTGAAGCAGCCGTATTTTAATGTTTATATTACTTTTCGCTGTCAGATGTTTAATAAAAAATCCATAATTATACACTCACTGCATTCACTCCCTATACTATACACACTACTGCCATGTCTTCACTATTGTAAAAATAAAAATTAAAAGTAAAAAAAAAACTTTAAAAAAAAAGCTTTTATTTAAATGCTCTAAATAGAAGAAAATAAAATTTTCTTTTAAAATTTTAACCATTAACTTATAATCTCATACACAATTTATATGATCATAAAAGCTTGTAGCGCGAATTACTTGTGTAAATAAACTAGTACCTATTTAATTGAGTAACTTAATCTGCTAAGTTTATTTTTTTTTAATTTCAGTTTAATTAAATACTTATAGGTACTTACGCAAACCTCGCGACAAGCTTTTATGATCATATAAATTGTGTATAATGAGGTTATAAGTTGATACCTACTTAGTTAAAATTTTAAAAGAAAAGTTTTTTTTTATTTTTTAGTTATCGCTGGCGAGCTTTCTGAGTCTGTTCATCTAATTAATAATTAAATGGATTTAGAATGACGTCACATCATTTTTCGAGTTACTCTCAACAAGCCCTTTCATTTGATACCCATATTGTAGAAATGCATTAAAAATAACTATTCCGCCATCTTGTATGGTCCGCCATATTGGATTTAGAATGACGTCACAACTTATCGTGTATTGTCATCCAAACTAAACGTGTATACAAAATTTCAGCTCAATCGGTTGAAGAGATCTGCTTCAAAATTGGGTAGCAAGATTCCACGCGAACATACATACATTCATACATTGCAAGTTAAATAAAAGATTTTAAAATAGAGCCTACTCAGTGCTCACAATGTAAATATTTTTTTAAATAATGTACAGTGCAGTGTGTGATAATTATAAGAAATAGTTTTTAATATTTTTTTTTCACGCTGAGAAATGCATTACGCATCTCCGCTCGTGGGGGACGAGACGGGGTATGTGGGACTCCTGTCGGAATGACAGTATACCCACTAAAACTCAGCGGTGTTCCCACATCGCTGTGATGGGAGGGCCATGGGAAACCGGCTCAGCCTTTACTTCCACAACCCTCCCGGCGCATGCCCGCCTAGCTGGCGGGCCCCGCACGGGAATGGCCGGGAACACCTGGCCATTCCCGTCCGACACTGGTGGGGGCCTGTGCAATACAGGCAAGGGTGCCCCCACACCCGTTGCCTGCTCTCCCGCGCGCGCTCCGCCGCCTGCCAAATTTCGGCCGCAGAGGATAGGGAGAGCGGTTAACGTCATACCGACACTCTTCCTCCCCTGCGGCCCCACCGCATCCGCCATCAAACGGTGACGGCCCCGTCAAGGCCGCGGGAGGTAGGGAGAGCGGCGCACCGCAATACCGGCACTCCTCTCCCGCCGCGGCCTCCAATCCTCAGCCGCGATGCCTCCCATAAGACACCGCGGCCCGCCTCAGTTGCGGTGTCGCCCATACGGCCACCGCAACCTACCCGCTGGCCGCTACGTCGTCGGCTTATCGGCAAAAGCCCTGACGAGCGGCCCCCGCATGGGTTCCTCTTCGCTTCACCGTGGGTGACCAAGCCACGGCTACTGAGCCCCCCCGCCTCGACAATGCGGGAACCCTCCGGGGGGGACCCTGCCCACTAACCTAACCTAACCTAACCTAGCAGGGTTAGGATTTTCGGGTCAGGTTCGGAATAAACACTAATTTGCTTTTAGAAAACCTACGACAAAAGAGATGACTTAAAGCCTATCCTAATGCTTAGCTCCCCAAACCAATATTCAACCAACCTATTGCTCCCCCAGAAATAATGGCAACAAACACCCTAGAACTCGGCGTTATAAATCTTAATTACAATATAGAAGCTAAATCTCTAGACAGTGACATCGCGCAAAAAACTCTCTCAAAATTCACTCCTCCAGGCGGTGTTCGTCTTTTAGGTACATTTTAATTAGTATGCCTCCTTAAACATAACATTTTCAAGTCCTTCTTTCTACCACGGTTTCCCATCACCGAAAATCCTATTATCTCAATGAAAACTTCCAAAACATGGCGGCTAAGCATGGTAAATTACCGCTGAAGCACCATCGTCCGGTTACTGGCAATGTAAGCAGTCCTTCCATCACAAAGGGCACTTCTCATGAAGTGTCCACTTTGACGCAGGGACAAGCTTTCACGATATTTTTACTTCTAATGTTTTGGAAATGGAAGATTATGTTTTTTGGATACTTTACGAATTTCTTGTAGGTACAGTTGCATCGGTAAATATGGTCTTTTCTTAAAGTATCAGATGATTTGAATTTTTCATGTGTTATTTGACTATATTGTCTACTGCTGTACTAAAACCGAAACATGATTACTTGAAATTTTTTCCATAGAAAAAAAATCCAAAAAAGCACCGTCCGTAAACTGTTCCTTATTGTGCAGTAAAATTTGCTTTAAATCGAAGGTATTTAAATATGTTAAGAACTTACTAAGCAAAAATTTATTTAAGTATAGCATTCTGTCATAAATCTACATTTAAACGAAGCGCGTTTAGTTCCGGTGTGCGTAAGTCGTCTGTCTCGCGCGTCAAACCAGACAGTCGTAACGCCATTTGTCTTTACACACCGAGCTAAACCACGCTTCGATGTATCCTCTTAAAAATGTTTTCATTTGACAATTGAGGTTCATTTTATAACCCCTCCTTACATAATCACCCTCTAAAGAGGGTGATTATGTAAGAACAGGATTTGTTTAGACTTCCATCAAATATTTTTGGATCAATCTATAGGTATACCCACATTTCGCCAGTTATGTCTGTGTCCCACGTAATTGTAGGATCATTATTTCTATTAAGTTGACTCCGAGCTGCCATTGCCACCAAGAAATTTCTAGTGGGAAAATCCAACAACAGTTTCCCGTGGAAAAATGAAAATGTAAGTATTAGTATGTTAGTATTGTTTGTGTGTTTTTTGTAGTGGGGCGGTGCGGCAAAATCGAGATGAAAGGGGACAACGAGCACTAATAAAAATTATGTATTTCAAAAAGAAAAGATTCCCTACTGACAGTCTATACCAGATTAGTGGACTGCCTTCTGTTAGAAAACTATACATTACATGCTCGGTCCTAAAAAAAACATAAGACACTTCCTTACGATACAAGCATTATATCTAAAAGACGAAAAGACATGATTGCTCAAATCCCTCAAACTAAAACAAAATTTGCTGCTATACAATACAGCATACGATCTGCTCAACTATATAATAGAGTAAACAAGGATATATACATATACACTAAACAAGCACATACGTGTAAAAAGATTCTAATAGATTGGATTAAACCATTTTCTTATGAAGATACTGAGGCACTATTGAAAATTTGCAACACATAAATCACTCGGTTTATTAACACACTCACTCACAAAACACACGCAAACCCACCCTCATCCCCATTTACATATGATTACTTTTATTGAATTTCCACTTAAACATTTACATACATACATACGCACACACACACACACACACACACACACACACACACACACATTTAATTAGTCTTTTATTTTATTTTGTATGATTACCTTGCTGTGAAAGAGCGGAGTCTCCTAATACAGGCATTGTTTGCTTACAAGGAGGCTCTAATCACTAATTGTGTTTTTTATTTATTATGGTTACGAAATAAATATTTTTTTTTTTTTTTTTTTTTTTTAAGTATTGATTTTGCTGATGAAAGATCTTCCGAAGAGACTTATCTCCTGGTGTATCGCAGTCCCGTGAGAATAATATCAGACACTCTTATATAGAGTTTAAAGTAAGTCAAGAATGTACATTAGTTTTCCTAATGTACATTCTTGACTTAATTTAAACTTTTTAAATGTATGTATGGACGTTTCTATGTGTTTTTCTACCACCTAATTTTTAAAATAAGTTATATCTATTTTTGTATATTCTGTATATGTAGACAATTTAAGTATTTGCCGTCAGCAGTAAACATCGTCTTTGATCAATGCCATGGCTTCCATCATCGTAGCAAATACCTAATATCTAATGAAAGTTAGTTCTCAGAACTTGAAATCTGTACCACTTCAGTGGTTTATGCAAATGCCTTTTCAGATGTAGATGAAACTTGTGTTCATGTTCAAAGGGATCGTTAAGGTTTATCATATATACAAGGTAACAGTGGTTATAGAATATTTCATTACTTAATTGGCAACAGTAATTGTGGAAAATTAATTAATTAAACAAAACAATAATTTTATTTTCCACTTTCGTCTTTTTGTTCTCAAAGCTTTTTGCTATTCAAACAGATTTAATTTTATTCATAAACAGTAAAAAATAAGTTATAATGAAACATTACCTGCTGCAAACCGGGCAAAAAAATAGAGAGTTATATTTTAAAACGGGTTCGTTGTAATAACTCAGTTAAATAACTTTGTATTTCACTAGCTATTCGTGCCCGGCGTCGCCCGGGTGAATTTCATGTCTGTATCTCCAGTGGTTTAGACTGCGTGTTGTCTGTTTTTATACAAAAACAGAAATCTTGTCCTGACAATTACAAACACAATAAAAAAAGAATTAGCCTAATAGGTGCAACCGTTCTGAAGTGATACTCTTACATATATTCGGCATTGATATGTATGTATTTTATTTATAAATTATTATCTTAATAGTTATTTTGGCGGTCCACGGTCTCTCAAAAGAGTTGGTACGGGTAATGTAGAATTTTTAGATCCTCCATAATTTTAACGGATTAGAAACAGAAAATAAAAAGCTACGTTATACCTATTTTATTTCTAGCAAAAAATATTGGTAGGTACCTTTCTTTTTTATCAATTATCTCTAGACGAGACTATTCATTTTACAGTGACCTTATAGTGCCCAGAAATCTAGGTAGGTAAGTACCTACTTCTATTTTTAAGGTTCCGTACCTTAACAGGAAAAAGCGGAACCCTTATAGGATCACTCGTGTGTCTGTCTGTCTGTAAATTGAAATTTGGTACACATATGAAAGTCTGTGAGCCAAAAACAGACGTGTAACGTTAAAAAAATCATTTTAAATATGGGAAAATTTTAATAGTGACTCTATTGGGGGGCAAATAACAAAATTAAAAAAAAAATGCAAAATGTACCGTGTGACATATCAAATGAAAGGGCTTATTGTGAGGGTTTCAAATTATATATATATTTTTTTATAATTTTAAAACAAATTACTATTCCCCCCTTATCTCCGAAACTACTGAGCCTAAAATTTTGAAAAAAACAGAAAATAATTTACTTTTAGATTACAGGAAAACCTATAAGAAGGCTTCCTTTTTTTTGTGGATGGGAAAACATCAAATGACTTCTCCCACTCTGGGCGGAGCAGGGCGTGTCAGACTTTTACTGACTAAAACCCACTCGTGTTCCTTCAGTTGCCTGTGCCAGGGCGACGGTATTTCTTTCAAACAACCCGCGACCCCGGCGGCACCTGTAAGAAGCTTATGGTCTTAAAATAACATGGTAACTCTTCCTGTGGTGCGTACAAACTTACATTTGCAGTTGGAATGTATGGGAGATCATGTTTTTCAACTACAATGGTAACCCTTCATTGTACGTGATCCGACACGCACTTGGCCGGTTTTTTAAAGGTCACCTCTAAGTACGTAGGTACAGTCCTCCCAACTTATCTGTGAACTGAAAGAGGACGGCACCATTCAGTGTTGCTAATTAATATGTATAAGGTGCCCAAAATTGAGTAAGTTTTCAAGAAGGAAATTTCACATTAGACATAATAGTTTAATAAGAATTACAGTTTTTACAAATTAAAAACAATGATACCTATATAAAAATAATAAAATAACATGATGGCCGTAGTTCCAATTTTCGCCATTTCACAGACAAGTTGGTAGGAGTGTAGGACCTTTAAGAAAGGAGGTAGTTTAACGAAATCATTGAAAATCGGAGTCACGTCTTAGAATATCTTTAGTTTACCTTCTCATAGGCTTACAACAAATATAAAATAGCTTTGCCACGTTTACACAAAAAAAATGCGATTTACGCGTTTTTGCAATTTTATTTTTATTTCCTATTAGTTCAGAATTTTCGAATAACTCTGTGTTTCATATTAATCACTACGGGTTTGCAAAACAAATATCATGCAAATATTTTTATACGGAATATGTCAGTGCGAAATAAACACAGGTAGTACAACCATTGATTGAAACTAAAATATTCATGAAAGGTGACTAAAGCTATATATGAAAAATATATGTCGATATACATTTTTAATTACCTACCAATCAATCTGCCTAGCCTTTTCCCAACTATGTTAGGGTCGGCTTCCAGTCTAACCGGATGTAGCTGAATACCAGTATTTTACATGGAGCGACTGCCTATCTGACTTCCACAACCCAGTAACTGGGTAATACGATACCCCTTGGTAAGACTGGTTGTCACACTTTCGGGCTTCTGACGACCCGTAACGACTGTCAAAGATCCACGAATGATAGCCGGGACCAACGGCTTAACGTGCTTTCCGAGGCACGGAGAAGTCTTGTTATGTAAAGATGGTCACCCATCTACGGCCAACCCCGGCAAGCGTAGCTTAACCTGATGGATCGACCCGTGCGGCTGTTATTACTTAGCCACGAGCTCCTCCTCCTAATTTACCTACCACCGATATTAAATTTAAACTGGGTGACTGTAATAACTGGATATTTTGAGATGAATTTATTAATTTTCATATTCCGTTAATTGCTTCAAATGGTATAATAAAGTTATAAATGTTTACTTATCTTTTAATTTTATTACTAGTATTTTGATACAATTTGAGGCCCTGTTTATACAGTCAGACTCAAATAAAAGTTATGTTGTTCTTACCTTAAATTATTGAAGAACATAAAAATACTTGCTCATTTCATTCAACGTTTATGCCAACTCGTTAATCTTTTACGTAGCAGCTATCCTGATACGACAAAAATAAAAACAAGAATAATGTAGACTGCTCAATCCAACAGTTAAAAAAAAAATAACAACAATTGCTATTTTTGTATTTCCTTAAGATCGCACAAACTGAATGAAGACACTTTCAGAGACAACTTTCTTTTATTTTCTTTATTGTACGATCAGCATTATATTGTTGCGCAGTGTCATTTTAAATTATGGATAAACCCAGATATGTAGGTAGGTACTGCAAGCATCGGGGGGAATGCTTAGACTGTTTGTCCAGCGCCGGGGAACGGGACTTCAACGAGAAACGAGTTTATTCGGCCATAGTAAATGAACTGTCGCTATTTCGGCGTCGTCATCTGTTTTCTCGTTGACGTTCCCAGTGCGGTGGCAAAACAGTGTTATAGTACTTACTGAGATAAATAAAAAGACTGTTGGTGTTATAACTTCGTTGATTATTCCTAGAACCGGCTCTACTCAATTTTTAACCGACGAAAAAAAAGGAGGAGGTTTTCAATTCGATACCATTACAGAGTCGTCCGATTTTAAAAATTTTTGTTTTATTTCAGAGGGTATACATCAAAATTGGTCCCATATAAAATTGATTAACTTTGCTTTGGGTAGTTTTTGAGTTAGCTTCAATAATACGTATTTTTTCCCCACTTTTATATGGATGATGTTCTAGTTTGTTTTGCAGGTAGTGATATTAGAATTTGTGTGGGGTAGGTACCACAACAAAAAAGTGAAAAATAAAACTTTTTTATCTAAAAATACAACCGACTTCCAAAAACAACACTACAAAGTGGAAAATAACTTTAATTTCGGAAGTCGGTGGCAAAAAACGAAAATACATTTAACCAGACACCGACTTCCGAAATTAAAGTTATTTTTCACTTTGTAGTGTTGTTTTTGGAAGTCGGTTGTATTTTTTTGTAAAAAAGTTTTTATTATCGTTATATTCATCATGACACTCGCTTGTCAGCTCACGGAGGCCGACCGTCTCAAACTTTTCTTCTATTCCTTTTTTCAAATCAATACTTGTCTTGCCATTTGCTTATAATAACTCGCGGAGGTTTTATGCTAAACCATTTTTAACCGATTTCAAAAAGGAGGAGGTTCTCAATTCGTCGGCACCTTTTTATTTTTTTTTTATGTATGTTCCCCGATTACTCGAAGATGGCTGGGCCGATTTGGATTTTTTTTGTTTTAT
Source organism: Cosmia pyralina (assembly GCA_946251885.1). Lineage (NCBI taxonomy): Eukaryota > Metazoa > Arthropoda > Insecta > Lepidoptera > Noctuidae > Cosmia > Cosmia pyralina. The sequence goes on from OX276353.1 coordinate 20,173,060, forward strand.
TCGAGATGGTATACATCACAGTTGGTCCCATATAAAATTGATTAACTTTGCTTCGATAGTTTTTGAGTTAGCTTCAATAATACGTATTTTTTCCCCACTTTTATATGGATGATGTTCTAGTTTGTTTTGCAGGTAGTGATATTAGAATTTGTGTGGGGTAGGTACCACAACAAAAAAGTGAAAAATAAAAACTTTTTTACAAAAAAATACAACCGACTTCCAAAAACAACACTACAAAGTGGAAAATAACTTTAATTTCGGAAGTCGGTGGCAAAAAACGAAAATACATTTAACCAGACACCGACTTCCGAAATTAAAGTTATTTTTCACTTTGTAGTGTTGTTTTTGGAAGTCGGTTGTATTTTTTTGTAAAAAAGTTTTTATTTTTCACTTTTTAGTTGTGTAGGTACCTACCCCACACAAAGTCTAATACCACTACCTGCAAAACAAACTAGAACATCATCCATATAAAAGTGGGGAAAAAATACGTATTATTGAAGCTAACTCAAAAACTATCGAAGCAAAGTTAATCAATTTTATAGTCTCTACAGTACCGTAGGTAACCGTCCTTTTAACATCATAATTTTAAAGCAGAAGGAGCAAAGAGCGAGGCTCAATAACAATAGAGATAGATGCAAAGAATACAGCGAAAAACTTTTCCATTATCTCTGAAAGAAAAGGCCAAAGTTACAAACAATATTTAAAAACAAAGTTACATTTACAATATCACCATACATCGGGCACATTCAATAAATTCAGCGCACCTGACACGCAAAAATGATTTATAGAATCCTTAATATTTTGAAAACCTCTACACTACGTAGGTAACTCGAGATATCATAAATCAAACGGAATCTTCAAAGAACTCACAATATAAGACATTGTAGTAGAAGAGGAAAATAAACATGTATTGTTATGAGGTTGAGTTCGTTTTTAACCGAGCAAACCCGAGCAGCACAGCGGGGGTTAATTTTCTCGATGGCGCCAACAATCTCGATCGTCGCCTTCTGTTGCACCCATTCCGGATATTATCCTGCGACTTTTCAAACTTGCTCTTTATAAATCTTTGTCGAATCTGACTTTTAGGCGACTTATTCTGGAGTAGTTTTATAAGAATAGCTATGGCAGTATTTGGGTAAGCAGTTATGTCAGTATTTTTCAAATGTATTGAGCTATTGATATTTAAGTAAAATTTTTGAGTATTGGGAAAACAGTTTTCTTCTTCGTAAACTACACTTTCTCTATGAATTTTAGGAATTTATAGAGAAAGTATAGTTTACGAAGATTCAGAGTGACGACATAATTTTTCATTTTTCTCAAGATTTCACTCCGGTTTACTAATCCTAACTAATATGACAAAGTTTATTTGTTGGTTGCGATTTCACGCTAAAGCCGCTAAACGGATTTGGATGAAATTTGGCACATGCGATATGACCTGGGTTAGGACAAGGATACCTTTTAACTCGGTAGTACGTTCCCTGGGATAATTTGCGACCTCCACGCAGGTGAAGCCGCGGGCAAAACAAAAGCTAGTCGAACTATAAATATAAATTTATTAGGTACAAAACAATGAAAACAACATGAAAATGTCGTATAAACCACCATCAACAAAAACAAACAAATAAATTAAAACAGAGTAATTATCACAAAAATGTTCGAATAAATCACATAAAAATTCTAATTTTCGTTCGCTTTAACCCAACTCCTTTTCGCCTCATTTATACTGCCCAAATGACCGTAAAATTCATTGCTCAATACTTTTCAACCATAAAGGATAAATTGGTGGGTCAAAGCGTACCTAAACTGGACAGGCGTGAAACAGAATAGGGCTGCGAGACTGTGAGCTGCACTGAGTTGATAAATAGTCCTACTTCGGGAACTTTATACCATTCGTCTTTCTGGATGAAGTTCCCACAGTAATTGTCGACTAATGATCGGGACTTTATTCCTTTTAGTTTTTGCTTTTGAAGTTTCTTGGAATCAAACTGCTATACAGGGTGGCAGGGACATCGACGCACAACCTATTACCATGGATTCAGTACATGACCCCCCCTGACCACCCAGCGTTGAAATTTATCGTCGGTTATTAAAAAAAAAATCTGCTGTGTCTCACGCGGTCAAAATGTATGGAACAGTTAATTTTTAGGGTTCCGTACCTCATAAGGAAAAAATGGAAGCCTTATAGGATCACTTCGTTGTCTGTCTGTCTGTTAGTATGTCAAGACACTTTTTCTCAGGGAAGCGTGGAGGTATCAAGTTGAAATTAATCCTACTTAATATTATAAATGTGAAAGTTTGTATGTTTGGATGTTTGTTACTCAATCACGCGAAAACGGCTGAACGGATTTGGATGAAATTTGGTATACAGATAGTTTATAACCTGAATTAAGACATAGGATACTTTTCATCCCGGTAGAAGGTTCCCGTGGGATAATTTCCGACATACACGCGGGCGAAGTCGCTGGCAAAAGCTAGTATGAAATATGTAGGTCTATGGTCCCTTAGAGCGCTAAAAAATCAAACGTCAACGCAATAAAAACATACGGCCAGTTATGCGACATATTTTGATACCCGCAAGTAAATAAAAACAAATACTTCCCGTTGACGTAGAATCAAGAAATTTGGCAAGAAGTAAGGCCTTACAGCACAAGTAAAGGAAAAAGTATTTTCTTGGGATTACAAACTGAAATTTGCAGTTGGATAATTGACCGTGACGTATATCATTGTATGGGAGAGCATGTTTTTCATCTACAATATTAAGTTTGTTTTTGGGATATTTTTCTCAACTACGGAACCCTTCATTGCGCGTAGTCCAACACGGACTTGGTGAGTTTTTTTTTTTCCGAATCATCTACTGATTCCATGGTAACAGGTAGCGTGTCGATGTCCCCGCCATCCTGTAAATTTTCAAGTTGGCAAACTATATTCATAAGTGTCGTAGCATCGTTATTTATGGTCTGTTTTCCTGTCCTCTGTAGTTACTTATCAGACAGGAAGTGAATGTAGATTTATTGATAGCCAAACTTGAGGATTTGTGTTCAGAAAGACATCAATTATTGTCAGTATTGTGGGCCTGTCGTTACTCATTTTCATTATGGTCTTAGCACACCTCCGCCGTGAAAACATAGTAGCAAAACCGCAGTAATTCAATTGAACTGACTCGCATGATATTCCGGAACAGCGGAACATCATGCGAGTCAGTTGAATTGAATTACTGCGGTTTTGATCAAGCGAGTTTCGCGGTTTCGTGACAGAGGTGTGCTGAGGCCCTCAGTTTGCGAAACATTTGATCATGTTTAGGTACTTATATGAATGCTTCCAATAAAGTCTTAAATGTAAAAAGACATTTCAAGATAAACAACAAAGTAGATATAATAATAAAAACTTTTTTACAAAAAAATACAACCGACTTCCAAAAACAACACTACAAAGTGAAAAATAACTTTAATTTCGGAAGTGTTTGGTTAAATGTATTTTCGTTTTTGCCACCGAGTTCCGAAATTAAAGTTATTTTTTCACTTTGTAGTGTTGTTTTTGGAAGTCGGTTGTATTTTATGTAAACAAGTTTTTATTTTTCACTTTTTAGTTGTGGTAGGTACCTACCCCACACAAATTCTAATACCACTACCTGCAAAACAAACTAGAACATCATCCATATAAAAGTGGGGAAAAAATACGTATTATTGAAGCTAACTCAAAAACTACCGAAGCAAAGTTAATCAATTTCATATGGAAATAACTTTGATGTATACCCTCTAGAATAAAACAAAAAAAAAACCAAATCGGTCCAGCCATCTTCGAGTAATCGGGGAACATACATAAAAAAAAAAAATAAAAAAAAGGTTCCGACGAATTGAGAAACTCCTCCTTTTTGAAGTCGGTTAAAAATATAGTTAGAACGTAACTTTAGAGATAAGCTTTAAAAATAAAATGGCTCCGGGTGGTCATATCTGCGGTTAGTCCGGCTATTCTTTGAGATAAACGTAGAAAAAGAACCGCAGCCAAGGATTTGCTTTCCTTGCACTGCGTTATAGTGCATCATTCATGTCCAGGGTTGGTACGTGTGTTGGTGTGTGAAGTAGTTAAGTACCTTGCTGATAGATTGTACTTATATTAAAAAAAAAAAAATAATAATAATAATCCTTATTTCGGATAAGCATCATCCGTATATGGGTTAGTAAGCAAAAATAAACAAAAAGATAACTTATACCTATGTTAGTAAACTTATAATCTATTTAGCGACAAGGGTGCTATTCGAAAGGCATCTTCGAACAACATCACCTAACAAAGGAGAATACCTCCCCGCTATGGTCTTCAGAATGGAGTTGGAGTTGAACTTATGCAACCCAGACCTACAAGTGGTGGTTGGAAATACCGCGTAATGTATATGTAATTGGAAAATAAAGGGGTGATTTTTTTTGTGTGTATGTATGCCGTTTTATTGTATTTTTTTTTTTATGGATCATGACGTGGTTTGCAATAAAGATTTTTATTTAGGTATTTATTTACCCCGTACTCGCATAAACCTTAAACATTCAAGCATTAGGTTGCTTAGCTTGGGGCTAGATGGCGTTGTGTGATATGTCCAAACATATTTATATTTTATATTTATATATATATTTATATATATATATATATATATATATATATATTCAAAAGTTATGTCAAATAAGAAGATATTTTACCTCCAAAATTGATATTCGGCTTTAAAAGCTTCTCAAATAATCCGTACTAAGGATAAGTCAAACCATTCTACTAAATATTTGTTTACTATGATTCTCTCTGCAGATAAAATATTGTGAAATTCCTGAAATACCGTCCAAGACATACCTACCAGAGCGGTTCTTTGACGAGGATCAAGGCTGTTGTGAGGCGAACTCATCTATTTTTATTATACCCGCAATATTTACGAAAGCGGAAAAAACATGATAGCGGACAAAAAAATTGGGCCAGTGGATGAGACATTGGGACATTGGAAATAGTTGACTTCGTATGTCTGTTAGTTCGCAGGGTTCGCAAATGAAATGTTAAGATATAACTTCGCATTCTTCTGTCCATACATAACTACCTTTTTGACTGGGAACCTAGAATACCTTTTAATACCTATACCTACTCTTTGACCTTGCATCTATTTTTTTTAAATCTATCTATCTATTTTATTAGCCAGGTTTTTGGTTTTTTTAAAGTATGGTTATATAAACTGAAACAAAATATAAAATAATTTCACATAAATGTTCTATTGTGGCTTTCAATCGATAAATTAGTATGATTTGTTACAAAAAAAAATGTGTCATAAATTATTCCACTTAGTGGGAGTAATGAGTCTTTCACGCCCGCAGTATAGTGCATGTGAACAAAACACGCACTTAATAATTAATTGGCGTTCAAAATAATACGTCTGGTTTTTATTCAGCGTGATTAATACGAGTACACTTAGGCCTACGCTTATGCCTACACCTAAATTAAATAAACAAATGTATGTGCTGCATACTTAGTCTCAAGCTAAAGTTAAAATATTACTACAAATACTTACAAATTGAATAAGAAAATAAAAACAACAAACAAAATTGAAAACATTTCTCACGCAGGAACCATTAATTCACAATAATACTTATTTAAACAACGCAATAAGTATTCCATTGCTTTATCTCATTAAGTGGCATGAAAATCTTAAGCGCTTACCATAAGCTCGTTTCGTAAGAATAATTTTCATTTAAAATAGGGCTTCAAAAAACAAATGGTTTGGACAAATGTTCTTGGTCCGTTCACACGGTACTTCCGCCGTGAAGATTGCGGTTTCGCAATTTACCATTTGAATCTCGCTGCGAAGTGGCACGGGAGAAAATTTATGCGGCCCGCTGTGTATTTTCGTTTTATTTTTTTAATGATATTTGTAACCTGTTTGTTGGGTTAGATTGACGTCCGTTTCGTGTCGTTTTTATTAATTAGTTTAATTTAAGAAGTTTTATTTTCATTAAAACATACTTGAGTTTGATCGAAAGTTTGAGAGATATTTTTATATTATGTAAAGAACAATATTTAAAACCTCGTTAATTACTGATGCGAACTGAAGTTTCTAAAATTATACCTTTCATATATATATATAACCCAAAGTACTATATTAAAATCATATACATCTTTTCTAACACGAAACGTAAATATATTTTCTCTTTTCCCTGAACCCAACCGAAATAAAGAGCACCACGTTCTCACCAACACGTAAACGCTCGCAAAAGTCAGCGAAATTAATTCAAATCCGGCAACAAAACGAAATCCGTTCGCACTTACTCGTACGAATTCGTACCTATTCGTACGGCTTCGTCTAAATTAGAACGCGGTGGTTATCGCCTCACAAAAGCCTCTCCGCATTGTTCCACTTCCGTGAATTCCGCGCTCGCTCCGCTCCGCTTCCGATCGACGAGTCCGCAATTCGACACTACCGTCTCACTCTAACATATAAAGAATATATACTTACCTGTCTCTATCACGCGCGAATGGTTTTGATCGTTATACCTTCATAAGTTCTGCGGTTGACTGGCTAAATATTGCACTATTAGAAATAGTTTAAGTCTTCGAACAATGGCTTGGCTGAAAAGCTGAAACTTTTTCTTTATTTTCGCTCCGGTTTAAAACACTCGCTACTATTTTTATGCAACTTACAAGCCACACTACTCCACGAGGTAAAGCTTCCACAAAATGTTATTAATACCTGGAATTTTCTAGCTAGTCCACGAGAATGAACTATTTATCATCCTGCGAAAGTAGTTTCTCATTTGTGGAAAATGGAAGAGAGCAAAGTTTGCAACCTCTCAAGTACGTCAGAGCTTCACACTGAGATTTTGTATATTATTGTGCAGTATCTCATGACCAACCACTAACCAAAGTTAAGCTAAGCTACCCTCTGTGTTCGAGAGGGTATTTGGTGTATCCATGCTTTTCACGGTTTTGTATTTTAACACCATAATGCCAGTAATACCTATAAGAAAGTATCCAAATAAATACGTGAACATTGTCAATAAACCTTGAAAAGAAAATTGGTACTTTAAAAACATTCACTTCATAAAAGAACTCCTGGAAACAATCACTTTAAAATAGATTATAGGCCAACTGCCTACAAACATGACAACTTGAATCCAAACACCCGTCACACTACGTTGAAACACTCAGCCTTATTATGTTTTATTCAAGAGTCGAAGGTTTATTCCGAAAAGTGAGGGACACGTCACCCCGACGTAGCCTTATCGTGGTCATCGGAACACGTCGGAAACACGCCGAATTGACGTACGTGTCCCGATTTGAAATTTTCGGTGGACGGTGAAATAAAGCGAACGAACGATCGAAGATGATTGGCAGTGAATTTGCAGGTTATAAAGGTTTCGTTTTGTGTGAAGAATGTTTCAATCCAAGCAAGTTCGTAAAGGGATTTAGGGTGACATACATACATAAACTCACGCCTTCTTCCCATGGGGTTAGGCAGAAAATACAGAACGCCACCTGCTACGATCCTTACATACTCCTTTTGTTTCGTTTACGTTCATTCATCTGATCATTCATGGCCGGTTGCACGCACGAGTAATACTACGCACCTGACCTTCCTAAAGAACATCACCAATAACGTCACTATATGTCTTCCTAGGGCGTCCCCACCCTGCGTTTCCACTCCATCTGCCGTCTGCATTTAAGGTCACGTGTCTTTAAATCATCATAAAAGATACTAAATTAAGTAATAGTATTTCTAGAAAAATACCCATGTTTTAAACACCTACTGCTGGCAAATGCCCAAAATTTTCCCCACGTCTGATAAAACTTTTTACCAGCAAAAAAGTATAACTAGACAAAATTTAGTACATACTCATCTTTGCTAACTATATTACTTTTTCACAAAGAAGTGTCGTTAGTTCTTATATTATCAACATTAAGTCCCGTTAGGAGTAAGCTCGTCGACTAGGCAGCCTAACTTTGCAAAGCACTAAAAGAAAGTGACGATCTCTTCAATAGCCGGTGTTTCATTTTTATACAGGCTGCGAAAAAATTGGGTCTTATTTTTGTGTACATTTTGAACACCCAGCATTAGTAGGGTTACTTTGTTTGTTTAAGTAAAAAACTTTTTTATAAAAAATACAACAGACTTCCAAAACCAACACTACAAACTGAAAAATAACTTTAATTTCGGAAGTCGGTGTCTAGTTAAATGTATTTACGTTTTTTTCCACCGACTTCCGAAATTAAAGTTATTTTTCACTTTGTAGTGTTGTTTTTGGAAGTCGGTTGTATTTTTTTTGTAAAAAAGTTTTTATTTTTCACTTTTAGTTGTGGTACCTACCCCACACAAATTCTAATACCGCTACCTGCAAAACAAACTAGAACATCATTCATATAAAAGTGGGGAAAAAATACGTATTATTGAAGCTAACTCAAAAACTACCAAAGCAAAGTTAATCAATTGTATATGGGACCAACTGTGATGTATACCCTCTCGAATAAAATAAAAAAAATCCAAATCGGTCAAGCCATCTTCGAGTAATCGGGGAACATACAAAAAGGTTTCGACGAATTGAGAACCTCCTCCTTTTTGAAGTCGGTTAATAAGCCGCTATTTATCATATTTTAATAAATAGTGGCTAGGACTCGGAACTTAATTAAAATATCCGTCAGTGTACTTGCTTTTAATATCATGAAAGCTTTAGCAAGCTCAAATCTCTGAATCCCAAAATGAAGCTATACAAAAAATCTGTAAGTACTAAAGTTCCCACAGGAAATAAAGTGCGTACAACAAATTACGAACATCGTATCTCCCTCATCAGATCGGGTAAATGTTTTATTCAGCCAACGCTGATGCCACTAAAGACGTATCAGCGTAAAGCGCCGTAGACTGTTTGTAAACACAAAGTATGGGTACAAGCTTTTATTGGCAATACTTTTGTGAGTAATTTTTTTATGTTTACGGTTTTATTTATCTTTGATTAACCTCTAATAGGCGTGAACTTACTCATAGCCCTTGATCGTGAATTCTTCAAGAAGCTTCCACGAATTAATAAAGAAATCCACATGCATAACCACCGTGGATGACCCATAATATTGCGAAGACACGTAGGTACGGTTTATTTTATAAGAAGAAAAGCACCGATAATGACGTCCTTATATATAGTCTAAAAATCTTAAATTTGGCAAGTCCTAGAAACAGACTTAACTTTTTTGATAGTTGGTCAAATACAATGTTGGCATATGATTTATGTCAAACAAGTATGCGACCTCCCACATTTTTAACCGACTTCAAAAAGGAGGAGGTTCTCAATTCGTCGGAACCTTTTTTTTATTTTTTTTTTATGTATGTTCCCCGATTACTCAAAGATGGCTGGACCGATTTGGATTTTTTTTGTTTTATTCGAGAGGGTTGGTCACACAGTTGGTCCCATATAAAATTGATTAACTTTGCTTTGGTGGTTTTTGAGTTAGCTTCAATAATACGTATTTTTTCCCCACTTTTATATGGATGATGTTCTAGTTTGTTTTGCAGATAGTGGTATTAGAATTTGTGTGGCGTAGGTACACAACTAAAAAGTGAAAAATAAAAACTTTTTTACAAAAAAAATACAACCGACTTCCAAAAACAACACGACAAATTGAAAAATAACTTTAATTTCGGAAGTCGGTGGCAAAAAACGAAAATACATTTAACACCGATTCCGACACCGACTTCCGAAATTAAAGTTATTTTTCACTTTGTAGTGTTGTTTTTGGAAGTCGGTTGTATTTTTTTGTAAAAAAAGTTTTAATATTTCCTTTTACACTGAAATAAAATTCATCGGACTTACAGTTATAAATTATAGCTACCCAAATCGATAACCAATCAACCACCAGTCCTGTACATGACGGAGGTCATGAAAAATATCGTGAGAAAACCGAGACTAATAGTCATTTCTGTAATCACAAATGATCGCGAGGAAGGCCAGCACCCTAATTGCGTAACACATTATCAATCGGAGTTGGTTTCATTTTGACAGTTCAACAACATTCATTGCGTTATTTACGTTGTCGAGCAGACAAATTTTTCGAACATATGAAGCAATGGATTAGCAATTTGTTTCAAAATGAAACCAACTCCGATTGATAATGTGTTACGCAATTAGGGTGCTGGATCAGACTCGCACAAAAAGGGAGGATAATAATATACTCAGCAGTGGGTGGAACAAGGCTGTCAATGATGATGATGATGATGATGAAGATGATCATGAATCACTCTGTGAGCAAGCGTGCTGATCAATGCTCAGTCCTCTGTATAATGTATCTCGTCCTTTGTCCTTTGCAGGAACACAGTTATAGCTCAGTATTACTTTTCCATAGTTTTGTTTGTTGATATGTGAACTTTTGCTGACGTCATTTTATCACAATTAAAAGGAATTCCAGGAACTATTATAAGTGGAACTTCTTTTTCATTCATATTCTATTATCAGCCTCAGCTGATCAACAAACTAGATAAGGAAGGATTTGCCGACGTCCCTGCACTGGGTTGTTGGATTCTCGGTGCATGCGATGGTTAATATCTTTTTTATTGAAAAATGTTGAATATCTTGTAATATAAGGGAATACCTAAAGTAGTTTGTTGTTAGAACATAATATCATAGTAAGGTATTTAAATATTGGTGCTCTCATTTATTACCTGTTACCAAAAAAAGGGTGTCTCAGTAAGAACTTGAATTTTAAAAACTTAGAATTATTAGATCAGTAAATGTTATAGTTTTTTCTTAATATTTACAGAGATAGTAATGATATTTACAGATAAAACAAAATATCGGTTAAATGACCAACTTGCTTTGTTGGCAGGAATGCACTCTTTTGACGAAATTTTGCAGAACACTTAGCAGTAAGGGCTGCTGGATTTCTCGAATTTAGCGTGCAATGTCTTCTTTGACTTTCGGAGTTTTTTTGGTGCGAGAATTGGACGGAATGGACTTAAATGGTGGTTTCAACAGGATGGCACTACCTGTCATACTGCTCGCGAAACAATGACGTTGTTGAAAATAAAGTTTCCAGGTCGTGTCATCTTTCGTTTTGGAGATAAAAACTGGCCGCCAAGAAGTATCGATTTAACTTCTTTGGATTATTTTCTCTAGCGTTTTTTGAAAATTAAAGTCTATGCAAACGACCCAGAGACAACTGAGGAACACAAAGAAAAAAATCCAGCAGCCCTTACTGCAAAATTTCGTCAAAAGAGTGCATTCCTACCAACAAAGCAAAGGAAAATTTAACCGATATTTTGTTTCATATGTAAATGTCATTACTATCTCTGTAGGTAGGTAGGTACATTAAGAAAAAAATGTAAATCAAAGTTCTTACTGAGACAATTTATTCACCCCGCTTTTATTAAGTAATGAACCAAGTTGATAATTTAAGATTATGAAAAACGTTAATTAGTACAAAGCTTACAAACTAAGCACCTAATAGGGTTAAGTTTTAAACTGAACCATTAAAGGAATAATTTTAATCAACAATCAATGCTAAACAAACCCAGTCAATAAAACAAAAGACCACATTTCACTTAAATTATATTCACAAAACAAAAGAAGACCAGACAATTTATTATTCCGATACGCCCTATTACTCAAATTGTAAGTGAAAAATCTGTTCGTTCATTTGTCTTGATAAATTGCAGTGAATCTTGAAGGTAGACTGGATTATTGAAAGAGGAAAATCGATTTGAAAATAGAGATAGCGGTGAAACAGCAAATATTTGAGATGGTGTGACGTATCGGGTACAGCTAATGGAGCCGGTGAAATATAAACATATCTATAGTTTTTGTGTGTTGGTATGAGAAACGGTAAATAAGCCAGTATGTGTACATATGGTAAATAGTCGCGCATAATAGAAGCACGCGATATATAAACGGAATGTAGTAATTATTTTTGTGGAAATTCGAGTTATAGATTAAAATCTCAGGAATTCATGATATCGCGTGTTTGGCTTTTTTTTTCGACTTACTGAGATAATAACTTAACGACGATCGAGTTATCGAGATTGCGTTCCGTTCGGCTTCATAGGGAATAATTAATTTTAGTAACGGAAATATGAATAATATTTGAAAAAAACGCAGATATAATTATAGATAGGTAATAAAACAGTCTCTTCATACAAAAAAAAAAACATGAAAATATCATAACCAGTTTGGAAGTCGTTTTAATATTTTTTCTAAAATTTATTTCATAAAGTATTTTACTACAATACTTAAATAATCACATCTAGAGTTGATTTTTACGCGTTCTAGTTTAAGATATTTTTTGCATAACTTGGACACTTGCATTATTTTAATGCGTAATAACAGATTTAAAGTCACTAAAATCATATATCTGCGTCTTAAAGTATGAACATTTTTTTGGACATTTTGACAGTTGAACATTTTGGGATTTGGACATTTTGACACTGCTGGACATTTTGAGAATTAGACTTTTTGCCCCTGAACGGTATGAACGTGGGTTACAATTTCTACCAGTGAACTCCTGCCTCAAACCGCGTTAAAGAACTTCGTTCCAAAAATGCTTAGTTAAAAGAGTACCTGTTTTGGATTTCAGATTTTAGGCAATTAACTATCAGTAATTGGGTTATATAAAAAAAAACGAAAAATAGCTGTTAAACATTAAAAAAAACCAGCCAAGTGCGTTTGGGACCATGCATAATGAAGGATGAATTTACTAATCACAAAAACAAACTGAACATTGTTGTTGAAAAACATGTTCTCCCATACATACACATGGTATACGTAACGGTCAATTTTGTGTGATAAAATTACAAATTAACTATTTCGGACTTTTTCCTATACTTGTGCTGGGAGACCTTGCTTCTTGCCAAATTTCATGATTCTAAGTCAACGGGAAGTATCCTATAGGTTTTGATTTACTTGCTATTATCAAAACACGTCGCATAAATGCCTGTATTTTTTTATTGCGTTGATTTCTAAATCCCCCCCTTCCCTAAAAAAAAAATTAAATAATGGTCCCTTGGAGCTCTAAAAAAATCAAGCTTCTAAGCTTGATTTTTTTAGAGCTCCAAGGGACCATAGACTTACGTATTCGATATTAATTTCGACTTGATACTTCTACGCGTTCCCAAGAAAAAGGATCTTGACAGACTGACAGACAGACAGACGGACAACGTAGTGATTCTATAACGGTTCCGTTTTATCCTTTTGAGGTACGGAACCCTAAAAAACAACTTCGTCTAAGTCATGTATGGCGCAAAATGCTCCATACATCACCCGCCCTTAAAGCTTTGTACATAGCTTCCAAATACCCTGTATATTGTATTCAGATCGTAACGTCACAAATACAGGATAGAGTACTTATATATGGCGCACCCTTTCCGATGTTCTTGAATTTTGCCATCAGCGTCCATCCGCTGTTTTATCGCATCTACATTTTATATCTGTATTAGGCCAATGTTGAGAAACAGAACGATTCTGGGAAACTAGATTGAGAAAAAAAAATTGATTTCATTGCCAAAGTAAAAAAATAAACGTAGGCAGGAAGATATTAATGTTTCATCTACACATCTAACAAAATAGTAACGAATAATTTTTGTCCGTTTGTCTGGACGTATGTTGCAGATTGGCGCAAAAACGGCTAAACGGATTTGGATGTTTAGCACACAGATAGTTTATAACCTGGATTAACACATAGAGTACTTTTAATCCCGATAGTACTTACGTTCCCGTGGGATATTTGCCGACATCAACGCGGGCGAAGCAGCGGGCAAAAGCTAGTATAAGAATAAGAACTAAAATATACTATACTCCATTTACAATAAGATTAGACATTTAAACAAACCCTTTTATAGTTCGTTCAACCGATTTTGACTTTTATTGCGTTGGTGGCATGACAAATGGCAGCTGCAGTAAACAGTTGGTATTGTAACCATTTTTTTTGTCCTTAATGCCATCCTTAAGCCTATGGAATAGAAGTCAAAATCGGTTGAACGGACTGTAAAAAAGGTTTGTTTAAATGTCTAATCTTATTGTAAATGGAGTATAGTTTCAGCTAAAACCATGTTTTCCTTCACCGTTTTGAAAGCAGTGGTGGTGAAATAATTTACGCAAAATAAAGAGCATGTCTTGGTTCGAACATACGACCTACAACTCCTAAGTCGCGGCCGTAACCACGGGGCCACCACTGCTACAGCAAGTTTTATAAAATAAATGAATGTCAACCACCGACTGCAAATGTGTATTATTTATGAAACTGAAATAAAATAATATTGAAATGAATACTAAAATTATTCCACTAATTACAAACGGGGACACTCACAACCTGCATTGAATTTCATGATTGCGTTACATAAATTATAGGTTTCGTAATTTCACAGTTTCACACGGTGGAAACACGTTGCGTTTCATTTGGCTTAATAATTATATTTCATACTAAATTCGGAATATAGGTATCAGTCGCATTTCTCGTTAAATGATAAATGATTTTATTTCTATAAGAAAGGTCTGTACAAACGCTTTTACGCGTCAATCAAATATGATTGACGCGTAAAAGCGTTTCAACAACCTCAAAAAAAAAATAAGCACATCATCTCATTTTTTAAACTAGATGAATAATTTTTTTTTTAAACTGCATGAGGTGAGCGTTTCCTACCTGACTACTCTAAGAAGAAAGGCCGAAACAAATTCAGAGGTCACAGTCTCTTTTAAAGTCCAGACATCATTTTGGTCAGACCATGTGAAGACCATGTAGATTGGTGTCTGAAATGATCTTTTGAAGAAAGAACCACACAGATTGAGTGGACCTGTCCAGTCAGTGCACGCATTTACCAATACTCGTACAGCTCAACTCAGAACTTAAGGTTCATTAAATACTTCCAATTTTGTAATAGGTACCATCTCGGACATTTGCGGCAAAGATACGAGCGGTAAAGATACAAGTGAAAATTCAAAAATAGCACGTCGAAATCAATAAAATCACCAATTTCCTGGAAAACTTTCCAGTTAACCCCATTTTTGGGCACCAAATGACTGTAGATACTATTTTCCCCGACCGTAAGATTATCTTTTAGATTACATATTTCACCACAAATTGATACAAATGAATTCACAAATACTTCTACGAATTCAATAACCATTAGGTAACCTTTCACCACCACATCAAATAACTGAGGTGTATAAAAAGCTCATGAATGGACATCGAATAAAAAACGTCAGATAAAAAAAAACCGTGCTCGTTCACATGAATGCTGTTGATGCAACCCGTTGCGCCGCGTCCGATTCATGCCCGGCGCCGGCTCGTGAAATAAATCGGAACCGTGCAAATGTAACGAACGTATAGCAGGTAATTATTTTCGTTCTGTCTGGTTTTTTTTTTTTTTGTGAAAATATGCTATGTGGGCCGATGAAAATAAGTAGACATTGACGTTTAAATGAAAGACTTTTTCACCAATGAAACTAAACGCGATCAGCACATAAACCACGTTTAACCCATTAAACGTTGCTGGTCGTCAGTGTCATTATTTTTTTTGAAATATGATATACTGACAGCTCTTGAGCACGGTTTAGATATGCTCATCGCAGTCAGTTTCATAGGTGAAATTAGCATTTAAGCTCACATCCACTAAACATAACTAAACGAGTTTAATGCTAAATACAGTTAAAACATCATTTTGTCTCGGTCATCTTAAAACGATTGAAAGAAACAGCGATGTTTTAAATACGATATAGCGTTAAACGCGTTTAGTGATGTGTGGTGAAAGTGAGCCTTAATCGTTTATTTATCAATCGAGTGCCTGCTTTATAAATTTTAGAGAATTTTCCTGTAAATAATAAAATAATGTGTAAATTTGCTCAGTTGAACATTATATTCGAGATTATTAAATCTACGCTTTGAAGATACGGTCGATCAGTAACTTATTGAAAATCTCGCATTAGGTGCTTAGACAAAGTTTGCAGTTTCCTAATTGGTTTGATCAGACTACTTTCGATTTTACCATCCGAAGTACAGTCGCATCCATTTGAGATGCTTTAAATAAATATTCCTTCTCTATATATTTTCTTGCTAAGTGGTGTGGCAAGTTATTGCCCCTTACATCTTTTTTGATTGTGGTCGGTGTTAAGGTGTCTGTAGTCTGCCTTAGGCATGTATTGCTGCCGCGGACATGTGTGTCGCGGGCTTTTGAGGATTCAGCGGCGAGTGACAGCTAATGACGGCTGTCAGACGTCAAAGTGCACCGGCGCCGTTCGAACGCATATTCGTCTCACCGCGAAACCACGTTTTCAATCTTAATTCATCGCACCCGCTAAAACCATAAACTTTTATGTGTTATCCCGTAATCCTTGGGGATTTACCGTTCTATGGTTCAAAATTACAATAATAACCCGCGTCCGATTAATTGTGCAATATTTAAGACTTTCAAGTGACCAGTGTACGGGCAAGCAAGGTGGCCACCTGCTCAGAAGAACTCACACATCAGGACTCAACAAGAAGATCACAGGTACCGCTTTGCATTATTTGCTGGGGTTAACTACAGGCGCCATCTGACCGCCACCAATCATCTTGAAAGTTTCGGACAAAATAGGCAATTTGAATTAGCGTGCAATCCAGACGTTAATTTTTCCTCGTCCTCAACCCGCATAGGATACTTACACGGCTATTTACACGCCTGTCCCTCCACTAAGTTAATGTTATAATATACAAAACCTATCCAATGTTCAAACGAGTGGAAAGTATGTGCACAAGCGTTTAATATCCTAAGAAAATATCCTTAAACTGGCAAACAATAGGTAATAATCTTTAACGTGCCGCCTTCACGATCGTTAAGCACGCTCGTACGCAGTCTGCCATTACCATAATGGAGCCACAGATCATGGAATCGCCGCCACTAGAGACGGCAGTGCTGACTAATAAACTAGAACTTTTGAAAATTTTCACATCTTGAAATGTCCAAGGAGTAAATTCAAAAGCTTCACCCGCTCCCCTTTATTCAATAAAAGACATGTGTGTACCCTTTCTGAAAATCATCAAACTTACTAAAGTCATATTTTATATTACTTATGTCTAATCTTTATTTACTTTATTTATACAACTAATTATTGCAAAACGCCTAGCGATTACACTTCATTTTTTCTCTTTTTAAACTTTTATGTCTAAATGTGTTTGTTAAATTAATTTTAAGTTCTTATGATGTAACTGTTTGCTGTTCCTTTCAATAAAAAATAAAATAATATAAAATTAGTGGCGTCGAAAATGCGTTGAGCGCACAACTTCTGTCAGGGATCACCTCCAAACCCGTCAGTTTATATGCGTCATTTGTGTCATAGCGCGAGTAAAGGGTGACACGCTTGGTTCGTATGAAAAGTGCTGACAATGCCACCTCTAGCAGCGGCCACCGAGGCGACTCCATGCTCTGTAGTGGAAGGATCTAGATGAGAAATCAGGGAGATAATTGTATGTCAAGTTTAAAGTAGCATTTCTGTGAAACTGAGAAGTCCTGACTGACTGATTGACTGACTCATCAACGCCCAGCCCAAACCCTTGAACCTAGAAAGCTGAAATTTTGCACACAGGTTCCCTTTATAATGTAGACAAGGAATAAGGAAGGAATTCCCGGGGGATATTTTCCGAAATCCACGCGGGCGAAGCCGCGCGGGAAGTGCTAGTTTTAAATAAATACACTCAAAGTCAAATTAAAAAAAAAAAAAAAAAAAAATTAATTTAAATACTTCCACTTGGAGCACTTTACACTTCAAATGCTGAACGATAACTAACTAACATTTCTGTTATGACCGTTATGACACAGCTACGAGTATGTACAATGGTAAAGCAGTACGGAGCATCAAGCGCCGTCTGTTGACGGACATTATAATTATGCACTGCGTGTACTTGTAAGTCAAATACATTTCTCTGAACAATTATCTAACTATTTGTAATATGGCAAGTGCTTAAATTAATTAGGTATTTCCCACTATGCACATTATTAACGAGTGGTTTTACAGTTGTGTAGTAAAAAATCATGCGCACAATGGGAATAATTAACTATGTCATAAAAATGTTTGCTCGTGCACGAAATGGACCTGTGACTGTTCAATGAATGTTCATTCACTATACCGGTCGATAGGAAAGCGTTTTATTTTTTCTATTTATGACTAGTGTTATTACTATGAAATTGTCATTCGATTTAAAACATTCAGGGTTGTTAAGAATATTGTATTTTTGATTATTTTCCGATAGCAGGAAAAGGTTTTTGCGTAAATGAAAAACGTGGCTTGCTCGTAAGAACAATGAAGTTGCTTTAATATATGTCCACTCACACAAGTGACAAGGTCAAAATATTGACAGGAGACAGATAAACTGACCACAAACACAGTGTTGCAATAAAAAATATATTATAATAACTGATATAAAATTAGATCAACACCAAAGAATAAGATAGAGAACTTGTCATACAAACCTTAGGAAGTCATTTAAGCAGTACATATTTAAAAATGTAAGTATTCGTCTCAGAGCTGGTCTAAATAAGTACCCACCTATCTACTTTTACTAATCGTAACCCCTACATAGTAGTTACAAATTAAACTTTGATACCGGAGTAAACACAAAGTAAGCATTAAATTAGATAATAAAATTTTCTGGTTTCAACTAATCTCCGCATCATGTAGTTTATAGCTCGCTATAAAGGTAAGGTACTTAATTACCTACAAATACTGTAGTTTACACTAACTTACTAGTAACAGTAACTCAATACAATGTTTTAAGAAGGGGAGTATTCATTTGTTTCGATTTTTTCTTCGAGCTATTTGGTGTGGTTGGCCGCTTGGCCTGGGGCTTGTGGCTAACTAATTAACAGCCGCTCGGGTGGATCGATCAGGTTAAGCTACGTTTGCCGCGGTTGATCCGTGGGTGGGTAACCATCTTTACATACCAAGACCCTTCTGTGCCTCGGAAAGCACGTTAAGCCGTTGCTCCCGGCTGTCATTCGTGGATCTCTTTGACAGTCGAAAACGGATCGTCAGAAACCCGAAAGTCTAACAATCAGTCTTACCAATGGGTATCGTATTACCGACTTACTGGGTTGTGGAGATCAGATAGGCAGTCGCTTCATGTACTGGTATTCAGCTGCATCTGGTTAGACTGGAAGCCGACCCCAATATAGTTGGGAAAAGGCTGGGCAGCTGATGATGGTCGCTTGGCCTGCCATCGTATGCTTTTCGTGACAATGACAGCCATCTTTGAATATTTGTATAAACATCATGATGCCTGAAAATGGGTAGATTTGTCTTAGTAGATCATGTAATTTAAAATTGCACGTCCCTCCACTTTTCTGTACAAACACTTGAAATGTGTATGCAACAAGCAGCGGAGGGGCGTGCAGTTTTAAACCAGACGATCTCTTATATGAGAAAAGTATATAATAAGAGCTTAACTTACCACATAAATATTAAATTTATTTTTCATTCCACGTTTACAATGTAGGTATTAATATCACCCAACACATCAATCCACAATCCAACACTGACCGAAAATAAAAACTGGAACGACACCGTTGAAGTAAACAAGCGATTTACCGAAAACAACTCGAAATCGTACAGAGTAGATTCACGTCCTCAAACAAACGAGATACGTGCAGATGCATTCGAATTATCAAATATACGGCGGATCTTCTACTGTGGTACCCAATCCCCAAACAGGGCGTGTTGAATTAAGGGACATGTACCCGGAATACAAATATACGAGTAGGCTTGGACCAAGGCTGTGTTTCAATTTGTAGACCGCTGTTTATAGAGGTTATTGCTGGACACTGTTTCAGATGCATACGCATAGGTAAATTGAGGTAAAACAAGAAATAAAAGCAGTAATTTTCTGCAATACTTGATCTATAAACTTTACAAAATATGGAAAAATACATGTGAGTAATGACAAAAACGAAACGAAAGAAAATATAATTTGACCTAGATCAAGGAAAAAAAGAAGCATGCGCTGCGCCTACGCCGGCGCAGTCAGCTACGGCAGCAAGTGACTGGCTACGGCGTAGCAGGCGCTACGCTACGACGTAGACCCCCATTCATTCGACACTTCAATATATTTTATTTTTCTATGCACAACCTGTATATAATAACAAACATGTTTGTTTGTATGTAAGAAAACCTGGTGACCTTGCACGATTATGTTTGTTCCTCATTGATTAACGTAGCGATAAGCCTTCCTAATAGACTGACCTGCACAACCCAATTTTGTAAATTTAATTTAAATCAAACTCCTCTGTACCACATAAGGTAGATAGGTATATAACAAGGTTTATCTACATGACCCACTAACACTTTCACCCGTATATCATCCTATAATGTCTGAAACATGGTCCGGACACGTCATCAAATTCTCCTCTTGCAAACTGCTAACGACAAAGGACACTGGCCAGCAAATCGTTGGAGCAATTTGCTTCAGCCGCAGCCGACAAACTTAGTCACCAACTTCTAAAGCATTCTGAAAGTTTAAAGGTCTTGAGATAACGTGGCTTGTTGGCAATATAATGTTTTTTTTTGGGAAATCTTTTTTTTTTCGTTCACCTACTATTCGTTTCGTTTAGGTGCCTAGGTTAAGTTAAAAGAAACTTTTTCTATCTATACAAATAAAAAGAGAAGTCTTGACTGACTCATCAATGCCCAGCCCAAACCCTTGAACCTAGAAAGCTGAATTTTGCACAGAGGTTCCCTTTATAATATGGACAAGGAAAATTCCCAGTAGTACGTTCCCGTGGGATATTATTTTTTCGACATCTACGCGGACGAAGCCGCTGGCAAAAGATAGTTCTTAATAAAGACATATGTCACTTACTTGAGAACAATACTAGAACATACGTACATAAATTTCACCTATTAATCGTATCATAAGTTGATCGATTGCAAACAAAAAATACACATAACATATATCAAGCCTGTATCCCCCGAAGGTCAGGCAGAGGTGTACCTATATTACGCCCATATTTCGCCCATGTTTAAGTCCCATGTAATAAGTGGCGAACATATTGCCATCAACCGGGCAAACAAAAAATACATAAAGGAAAAAATTATTTCTAAACAACTAACATAATTTGAACCTTTTTTAGGGTTCCGTACCAAAAACGGAACCCTTATATTGCGACTCAGTCTTTCCGTATATCTGTCCGTCTGTCACAGCTAGTAATCTCAAGAACCACTAATGCTATCAACTTGAAATTTGGAACAGTTCTATTTTTATCAATGAATTGAGATTTTAATTATAATTTTTAAGGATAATTAAGTTATACAGGAGCAGTGGTGGCCCAGTGGTAACGGTCGCGACTTACGAGTTGTAGGTCGTAGGTTCGAACCCAGGCAGGCGCTTTAATTTGTGCAAATTATTTCATCACTACTGCTCTTAAAACCATGAAGGAAAACATCGTGAGAAAACCGGCATATCGTAGAACCAAAAATTCGAAGACATTTGACATTTACCAATCCGCACTGGGTCCGCGTGGTGGATTATGGCCCACTCCCTCTCATCGAGAGGAGGCCTGTGTCCCAACAGTGGGAACGTTATAAGCTGATTATGTGTGAAGTATGTACGGTTAAACGTAGTTCATCATTGTTAATCGTTTGTTTGTAATCGTTTGTAGTTTGAAACTGGCCTTTAACTACGAGTATGTGTCATCGTGAAACCTGTCTTTAAAAAGTTATTTTCTTAAGATTCGAGAACATAATTTAATTAAAAGTAGAGCCATGTCTCAAACACCCTTTTAAAGCCGCCATTAAAATTTAAAATCTGTTTATCTAGTACATTATTCAGGTAAGGTAAGGACTTGAAATTAATTAAATTGGATGCATTAGACGGAAAGCCTGTAACTTGGTTTATGTGCCTGCAGTAGTAAATAAGCAGAAGTTTTCACTTGCGCGGGTTTTCTTAGAAATAGATTTGTTTGTTGCGCTAAGAAAAGCTATAAGTTGGTGTAGTACAGACGGATGCCAATTAAAAATAATAATGCCGTGTCTGAAAGGAGACACGAATTACTTTCAGTTCTTGGTACAGACACGTCAAAGTACAGTCAATCAATCTGCCTAGCCTTTTCCCAACTATGTTGGGGTCGGCTTCCAGTCTAACCGGATGCAGCTGAATACCATTATTTTACATGGAGCGACTGCCTATCTGACCTCCACAACCCATTAACTGGGTAATACGATACCCCTTGGTAAGACTGATTGTCAGACCCGTAACGACTGTCAAAGATCCACGAATGACAGCCGGGACCAACGGCTTAACGTCAAAGTACAGTCGCCAGCATAAATACCTTACAGTTAAAATTCAAGTGTTTTTCTAATGAAATAAAAAATGCAGCTTTGATAAAAGACCTATTTTATAATACTTAGATCGTAACACCATAAAATATCTATCAATACTTTAGGGGAAAATCGTGAAAAAGGAGCTCGTGGCTAAGTAATAAAAGCCGTACGGGTCGATCCATCAGGTTAAGCTACGCTTGCCGGGGTTGGTCCTTTGATGGGTGACCATCTTTACATACCGAGACTCCTCCGTGCCTCGGAAAGCAAGTTAAGCCGTTGGTCCCGGCTGTCATTCGTGGATCTTTGACAGTCGTTACGGGTCTTCAGAAGCCCGAAAGTCTGTCAACCAGTCTTACCAAATGGGTATCATATTACCCAGTTACTGGGTTGTCGTAATCAGATAGGCAGTCGGTCCATGTAAAATGATGGATTCAGCTGTATCCGGTTAGACTGGAAGCCGACCCCAACATAGTTGGGAAAAGGCTAGGCAGATTGATTGACTTTAGGGGAAAATTGCTTTCGAATCTTGTTTAAAAGTAAGGTATTTAAGCTCGTGACTATACATTTACAGAACAGTTATAATATATAATATCAGTTCTTAATTTCTTATACTGATCAGTTTCATGTCTTTTTCGCATGCAACACTCAATGTTGTAAACATTTAATCTAATTAAAGCGTATGTTAAACCTACTATATTTTATTAGACGAATAATTTTAGGAGCTTTTAAATAGATTTCCCGAAGGACACCGGGTGATATTAGAGTAGATCACAAATATTTATGGCTCTAAACATGTCCACTGAGACTATAATAATAAAATTACCAATTTTTCATTTTGATCTTGATAACATTGACATTTGTGACTGTCTTTTTTATATTTACTTTATTTCGAAGTTTTATTCTTTTAAACTGTATTTATTTTATTTATATTAATTATTTTGTGTTTTAGTCTTTTTTTTTTTTTTGTTACACCTAGGTATGTTTAATCCTTAGGATATTAAAAGTTATTCTTTATTTAGTTATTCAACAACCTACTGATATTTATTTTCTTACAAAAACAACGCTATAATGCTTTTAAAACATCAAACAAAATCTAATGCCCAATAAAAATACCTACGTTTGGCAAATAACACTACTTTATTTTTAAACTCCACTCACATTCGTCATTCAAACTTCAAAAAAATAACTTCAATGGCGAAAAAAACAACGTGTATCGAACATAATTCCTCATTGAACTCCGGCTTCATATAATAAGCTGGATATTATAAAACTTTAAGTAAGTTGAAGTGCCCGCATTGTATAAGTTACAGCTTTGTGCAAGTTGGGCCCCTGTGCGGCGATAACTGTGCACTTGTGCAAGAGAACTACACGCTTCTGCAAGTGAACTAGACTCTTGTACGCTTTAGTATGTGAAACACATAGTTTATGTTACTTGTGTGGGATTATTAATAGGGAGATCGTGCTTTGTTTAATGGGTTGAAGCTGAGATTATGATCTTGGTTCTCTGGACGCAGAGCTAAGAATATCGTTAGGCGCCAATGTAACGAGTTATTTTATAATGATATAATATTTTAAAAGTACCAGGGAAGCATAACATAACAGAATATGAAAGTCAAAGTATTAATTTGTAAAACATATTTGGGTTTAAAAACAGGGTGTTGTAAATAAAATATGTAAAGAGATCGCTATAATTTGCCGTTGATGGCGTATAAAAATATAAATGAAGTATAGTTATCAAAAAATACACTTAGTAACAGAATTACACTTGGTACCTACTACGTAAAAGTATTAAGAGGAGCTCGTGGCTATGTAATAACAGCCGCACGGGTCGATCCGTCAAGTTAAACTACGCTTGCCGGGTTTGGTCCGTGGATGGGTGACCATCTTTACATACCGAGACTCCTCCGTGCCTTGGAAAGCACGTTAAGCCGTTGGTCCCGGCTGTCATTCGTGGATCTTTGACAGTCGTTACGGGTCGTCAGAAGCCCGAAAGTCTGACAACCAGTCATACCCAAGGGGTATCGTATTACCCAGTTACTGGGTTGTAGAAATCGGATAGGCAGTCGCTCCATGTAAAATACTGGTATTCAGCTGCATCCGGTTAGACTGGAAGTCGACCCCAACACAGTTGGTAAAAGGCTAGGCGAACTTACTACGTAAAAGTATTAAATATAATTGCATTAAAAATCAATGATAGATAATTAGCAAAAGTTTACCATTTACTGTAGCTATTCATTTCTCTCGTGTTCCCAAATATTAATCAACATTAATTAGCTACAACACATAATGCAAAAGCATAATCTGTACACCAATATCAATGAAAGCTACATAATAACGTCATTTGACGTCACACACCTAATTAATACACATACTATACATGTGTGCGTTCGCAACCAACTAATAACCAGCACAGTGTTTAATTAAAATCTGAGCTGAAATAAAGTAAGCGAACTTATGACGTCACGAAACGTGAGGCTTGTAATTATTGTCCTATGTAATTAGCTTATGGTGGTAGCTGGAACAATGGCATCAAACTGTAAGCTTAGTAAGGATTTGTTGTGTAATAAATAGATATTAGCGTTACTTACAGATCCATCACAAAATGACTACTCGTCTACAAAACTCCTCACACCCCTAGCCATATCTGTCACTTACCAAACTTTCTATTTAATTAATCGTTTATAAAACATTAATTGTGAATGTCAGCGTAATATTGTATGAATACTAATGCTTGCTTCATTAGCATTTAATTAAATAATGGGTTTATCGTTCACGCTTCACGCCTTGTTCGTTTTCCTTCTAAGCTCGTTGTTTACTTTGATGTTCCTATGTATTTATAATTGTATATGTGTACCGTTTCTTGGTTATATATTGTTAGGATCGAGACACGCAAGTCAGCCCTGTAGGCTTATGTTTTGTAACTTGTAGTTCATCAAAAAATATTTGTACATTCAGGTATCTTCTTTGAATCAATCTGCCTAGTCTTTTCCGAACTATGTTGGGGTCAGCTTCCAGTCTAACCGGATGCAGCTGAATACCATCATTTTACATGGACCGACTGCCTATCTGATTACGACAACCCAGTAACTGGGTAATATGATACCCCTTGGTAAGACTGGTTGTCAGACTTTCGTGCTTTTGACGACAAAGATCCACGAATGACAGCCGGGACCAACGGCTTAACGTGCTTTTCGAGGCACGGAGGAGCCTCGGTATGTAAAGATGGTCACCCATTCATTGATCAACCCCGGCAAGCGTAGCTTAACCTGATGGATCGACCCGTGCGGCTGTTATTACTTAGCCACGAGCTCCTCTATTTCTATCCTCTTTGAATAAACAACAAAATATCATCAGATCAAACAAAGATGTTCGTTGAGCGTGGTTGAGCGTGATGGTTGAGAGCTCAACTTAGCAAAAGACTGAAATACCACAATGATAATGGTAAATCAGAACTGTTTCTATTTTATCGCTAAAGGCACCGACAATGGCTGAAACTTCTTCGTCTTAGTACATTACTGAGAACATTAAAGGGAGTTGGACATTTACACAGCTTTGTTATCTGAGCAATGATTCTAGCTGTCTTCGCTCTAAATCTCTCCGTCTCGAAATAATTGTGCCAACAGTAAATGAATAGAACCGTTGAATGGAAGATAATGTTTTCTTTTCTTCACTTTAATTGAAACTATGATCTGTGTAACCTTTTTAACCGACTTCAAAAAGGAGGAGGTTCTCAATTCGTCGGAACCTTTATTTTTTTTAATTTTTTTTTTATGTATGTTCCCCGATTACTCGAAGATGGCTGGACCGATTTGGTTTTTTTTTTTTGTTTTATTCGAGAGGGTATACATCACAGTTGGTCCCATATAAAATTGATTAACTTTGCTTCGGTAGTTTTTGAGTTAGCTTCAATAATACGTATTTTTTCCCCACTTTTATATGGATGATGTTCTAGTTTGTTTTGCAGGTAGTGGTATTAGAATTTGTGTGGGGTAGGTACCTACACAACTAAAAAGTGAAAAATAAAAACTTTTTTACAAAAAAATACAGCCGACTTCCAAAAACAACACTACAAAGTGAAAAATAACTTTAATTTCGGAAGTCGGTGGCAAAAAACGAAAATACATTTAACTAGACACCGACTTCCGAAATTAAAGTTATTTTTCACTTTTTAGTGTTGTTTTTGGAATTCGGTTGTATTTTTTTGTAAAAAAGTTTTTTCCAACTATGTTGGAGTCGTTGTTGTAAAATTTTTAGTTTTCTGACTACCCGTAACATCTACCAAAGATCTACGAATGACAGCTGGAACCAACGGTTTAGCGTGCTTACCGAGGCACGGAGGTATCTCGATATGTAATGGATGATCACCGATCGACGAACTGACCGCGGCAAGCGTAGCTTAACCTTCAATCGACCCGTAGGACTGTTATCGTTTAGCCACGAGCTTTATATATAATAATTTGAATTTTAATTGTAATGTATGACAATTATTTAATTTACCATTATGTATTTGAACTGGGTAACGATCCATCAGGTTAAGCTACGCTTGCCAGGGTTGGTCCGTGGATGGGTGACCATCTTTACATACCGAGACTCCTCCGTGCCTCGGAAAGCACGTTAAGCCGTCGTTGGTCCCGGCTGTCATTCGTGGATCTTTGACAGTCGTTACGGGTCGTCAGAAGTCCGAAAGTCTGACAATCAGTCTTACCAAGGGGTATCGTATTACCCAGTTAATGGGTTGTGGAGGTCAGATAGGCAGTCGCTCCATGTAAAATAATGGTATTCAGCTGCATCCGGTTAGACTGGAAGCCGACCCCAACATAGTTGGGAAAAGGCTAGGCAGATTGATTGATTATGTATTTGAACTGGGCTACACCGAGAAGAAATAATAAAGAAAGCCAAAATGCAAGCGTACATATTATCTTATACATTCCTTACTTACTTTCATAACAAAAAAATATATCACTTCCCAAAAAATTTCATATTTGTAATGAAGGTCAGAATAACGCAAAAAAAAACCGAAATATACACCGAAGGGTTTTAATAAAACCGAATAATAACTTGTGCTGACTTCAGACCATAGGTTAGGCTATGTTATTTGGTAAGAGTTGATCCTAATGATAGAAAATGAACGTATCCAAGAAATATATGGTATTTTTTTGACATTTTAGCTCAAAATGTTTCGTCATAGGTATTGGAAAAATGAGGCCCAAAAACGAAAAGTTGATACTAATTTAATGTGCTTATCGCAACAATTAAAATTAAAATGCATTATGATAGTTATAATTTTACACTAATATTGGATGTTCCATAGACGGAGTGTGTATAAACAACATTAGTTACGCGGATGATATGGTGTTGCTGAGCCCATCGATCGGTGCGTTACGTAAACTTCTGCGCATTTGTGAGTCTTACACGGAGGCCCATGGGCTCAGTTACAACGCTAAAAAGAGTGAGTTTATGATCTTCAAAGCCGGTACCAAATGTTACTCATCTTTTTTTTTTTTTTTTTTGTGGATGGGAAATCATCAAATGACTTCTCCCGCTCTGGGCAGAGGCGGGAGGGCGTGTCAGACTTTTACTGACTAAAACCCACCCATGTTCCTTCAGCTGCCCGTGCCAGGGCCACGGTATCTCTTTCGAACTACCCGCGACCCCGGCGGTATCGGCCCAATTGACCCCGTCACTGCTGACATCTCTTTGAGGCGCGCGTGGAACACAACGCGCCGTCGACCCGGGCCTGGTCCTTACCGGACGGCGAGCTGCCCATTACTCGTCTTCCGCAAGCCCGCGCCTACGGTGGCCGGGAATCGGCAATCGATTCCCGCCGCCCAGGGCGTCTCCTACGGTGGCTAGGGGCGCGAGGGCGCGGCTGTTGCCTCTCCCTCACGCGTTCCGCTTCCTCCTTCGCGAGCATTACTGCTTCGCAGAAGGAGGTGACGGCTTCCCATGCACTCTCGCTCCGCACCATGGCCTGGACCAGGTTTGGACGCGAGAGATCGCCGCCGCCGACCGCCTCCGTGAGAACACGGCGGTGCTCCGCCCAAGCCGGGCAGACCTCCACTGTATGCTCCACCGTGTCCTCCGGGCGATCCACACAATGGTGACACCCGGGCGTTTCCTCCCGCCTTATCCGAAACAGGAACCTCCCGAAACAACCGTGTCCGGTGAGGACCTGCGTCAGGCGGAAGGTGAGGACGCCGTGGCGCCTCTCCAACCACTCCTCAAAGAGGGGACTTATCGCCGCAATTGTGGCGTGCCCAGCGCTGGGTTGCGACAATCGCACTCTCCATGTCGCCATGAGATCCCGCCGGAGCTCTGTGCGCTGTACCGTGATTTCTCGCGGCAGCGGAGTTACGCCCCGGCGTTTCACCTCCTCGCGCCACTCCCACACGTGCGCGAGGACTTTTGCCTCCAGATCCCATGGCGGTAATCCGGCAAGGAGGCACGCCGCCTCGCAGGAGACCGTGCGGTATCCCCGGACTAGCCGGATGGCCATGACCCTCTGGGACGCGTTCAACCGGCGGGCTGGTCGCAGCCTCAGGGAACGCGCCCACACCGGTGCCCCGTAAAGGGCCATGGACCGCACGACCCCCGCGTAAAGCCTCCGGCAGGAAAATGTTACTCATCTGTACCGCCGGTCACTCTTTGCGGCATTCCTTTAAAAAGAGTGCAGCATTTCAAGTACCTGGGCCACTGGGTCTCTGACGACTTGTGTGATAATTTAGACAGTGAGAGGGAGCGCAGGGCGCTATCTGTCCGGTGTAATATGTTGGCTCGCAGGTTTGCGCGTTGTACTAGACCTGTGAAGGTAACGTTATTTAAGGCATATTGCCAGTCGTTTTACACGTGCAGTCTGTGGACCAACTTTACGCAGCGGGCATATAGCGCACTGCGCGTGCAGTACAACAATGCTTTCAGGATACTGTTAGGGCTTCCGCGGTTTTGTAGTGCTTCGACTATGTTTGCTGAGGCGCGGACTGATGATTTTTTCGCGATCATACGGAAGCGGAGCGCCTCACTATTAAGTCGCCTACGAAGCAGCTCGAACAGTCTCCTGAGGGTATTGTCCGAGCGGTGGGACCTGTCCCTGTTACAGAGATGGATGCAGCTTCATATTAGCGCCTCTACTCGTATTATTTGACGTGTTTAATTATTTATTTAGATTGTATGTATGTTTTTGATTTAATTTTATTTTATTGTTTTAATTATTCTAATGTATTTGTATGTGGAATTATGGACTTGGTCTGAAATAAATGATTTAATTAATTAATAATTTCGATTCAAAAAAAAAATTTTTTTTTTTCATTGAATTTCTTACTGACTGCGATGCGGACGAATTTATTGATGCCCAATAAGCTCTTGACTTATTTTTCCTTTATATACCTACTTGTACATAATATACATATAATATAATGTATTTTAGCGTTAGATTGTATATTGTATTTAAGATTTTTGTATAGGTATTACAATAAGTCTGACAACCAGTCTTACCAAGGGGTATCGTATTACCCAGTTACTGGGTTGTGGAGGTCAGATAGGCAGTCGCTCCACGTAAAACACTGGTAATCAGCTGCATCCGGTTAGACTGGAAGCCGACCCCAACATACTTGGGAAAAGGCTAGGCAGATTGATTGTATAATATGTATTACAATAAATATCTAGTACACAATCAATCTCCTACACAGTACAATAAATGTTTAATGAATTTACGTTACGTTTACGTCGTGCGTTCGTGCTAAGCCTCTGAGCGATGGCACGCCCTGTATACATGGCATCATCATTATCTTTCTCTTATCCCAATTTATTTGGGGTCGGAGCGACATGTCTTTTTCTCCCATACTTAATCTTGTCTCTTTGTCGTCATCTCGGTTGTTTCTAGCCATATTTTCTTCCACACAGTCCATCCATCGTTTTCTATTCTAGGTGCATCGTCATTATAATGATATCTAATATATACAAAACTAGCTGCGCCCCGCGGTTTCACCCGCGTAGACCGGAACTAAAAGTAGCCTATATGTTAATCTAGGGTATAAGCTGTCTACATACCAAATTTCATCCAAATCGGGCCAGCCGTTTGAGCGTGAAGAAGTAACAAACATACACACGCACACAAACACAAACGCGCACAAACTTTCGCCTTTATTATTAGTGTGATGTGATATTGTAAAACAATTTTAAAGAGTACCGGTGGAGTTTCTCCATACGAAACTACCTTTTGGATGGGGCGACGAGAATCAATTTTACAAGGTTCAATCAGGTTTTGTAAATTTTGACGTTCAAAAGTGCCTTATAAGTGCCTAATTGAAATAAATGATTTGACTTTGACTTTGTTTCTTTGGTCTTCCCCTACTCTTATAACCATCCACATTCATACTCAAAACTTTCCGCACGATAACTCCCTGTATACATGTATCATATAGAAATAAGCCGCTGTAACAAGCTCTTCAAATTGCTTGCACTGCACACAAATCTGTATATTTCCTTGCTCCACGGTTCGTTCGGCCGTTGCAAGACGTGAACAAAATGTAACATGAACAGATTTGTTTCGAATCTCACTGGATTTTATTTGGCAGGTCGGTATTGCACGCTCAATGTGCCATGAGCTTAGAGTTATGAGATTTTTAAATTTAGAATGGAAACAAAGAGGATGCATTGTAGGTAGTACTTTTTGCTTTAAATCGAACTGACTTTACCGACATATTCTAGTAAAGCGAACAGTTTCTTAAGGGTCCCCGAAACGATTAATTGCAATCGTCAATTTTTACGTGATTGATACACATTGATGCGCAAATTGATGGCAATTTATCAATTGCGATTGATCGTTTTGGGGACCTCTTAAAGTGGTCTAAACTGGTCACTTGCATCATGAAATTAAGTTATTTAATTAACATCTTAAATTATTTCACTGACAGACGACGCACAGCCTAACCGCTAGGTCTAGAAAAATGTTTTGCACAAGTTTTCCTTAGATAACGAAGGTAAAATCATCCCCTACAGGGTTAAATAGGGGATGATAGTTTGTGTCATCCCCTATTTAACCCTTCGGGACCGACAGGATTTCTCGTAGGCAAAAATCACGAACTTCCCGTAATTTTTGCCGACAAGAAATCCCGTCGGTCACACGGCTTATTACATTATACCTATGTAGTGGTATGTAACCCACACATGAGCTTAAGTACCTATGACGTCACATGTCTGCTAAGTTCGAACACAGTCGACGTCACGACGACACGCCATACAGTCGGTTACAAGCCGAAGCTCGCGTCATGTGTCATTTCATAATCATCCTAATCCTAGTTATTGTTTATGGTGTATAGTTATGGTGTGACATTGAATGGATATTTAATTTCATCACACTAAAGAACCTATACCACGTGCCAAAAAAAGTCCTATACCTAACTGATAATATTTCTTTTAAAACATATGTACGAAATAAAACGTTATTTTGGCTTTTTATATGCAAGTTATTTAATTACAACAGCTATTTCAAGAGTCTCTTTGACACCTAAACATAGTCATGATACTTTAAAGCGGTACGTTTAGCCAATTCATAAAATAATCAGAGTGTAACACGTCCAAAACCTTCCATTAAATATGCATGACTTGCTTTAGAACTTAGTGGCTCATTATAGTTAATTGACGTCTCTTAATGCGGCCTTTAGTTGGCAAATATACAAATACAAAAATCTTTATTGCAACAACAAGTATTTACATTTCATGTGCAAGCCCTGTTTCCCAAACTAGCGTGAGCTGTATGTTGGGAATCAGTTCCTTCCAGATAAATATGTCGAGCTAAAGTGTTACAATCATCATAACTTATAATAATTTATCTACTAATTAATTAAGTTTATAACCAAAGGTTTACAATCTGCGAATTAAAAATAGTGTGTGTGTGTGTGTGTGTGTGTGTGTGTGTGTGTGTGTGTGTGTGTGTGTGTGTGTGTGTGTGTGTGTGTGTGTGTGTGGGTGAGTGTATATACTTCATATTAACATTATGTGTGGAAAGTGAGGAAAATGTCGTGAGGAAAGTTTTAAGTATGAATGTCGATGGCTATAAGAGCAGGGGAAGACCAAAGAAACGATGGATGGATTGTGTGAAAGATGACATGGCTAGAAAGGGGGTGACTACCGAGATGACGAATAATAGAGAAGTATGGAAAAAAAGGACATGTTGCGCCGACCCCAAATAGATTGGGATAAGGGCAGGAGAATGATTAACATTATGTGTGACATTATTTTCTACTGCTAAGCATGAGGTCCTGGGTTCGATACCTAGGTCAGGCAAAATGTTATTGTGTTTTTTCCAACAGAAATTTCTCAGTAGTGGCCCGGAGTTTGGATTTGTGCCCGCTTGATGGCAGTTGACTCGCCCCCTATTACATGGGACTTACACATAAGCGGCGAAATGTGGGTGTACTTCAGGTATGCCTCTACCCAACTCTCCGGGGATTACAAGTGTCAGTTAGGTATGTTATGTAATATTTTTCCATAACTTTCGAAAGCACCGAAGTTTTGATTCGAAAATTTACTCAGGGATCTCGACAGGCTTTGCATATATTATGAAGTACATGTAGCAGGTACATAAGGTGTACTTAACCCCACCTTAGCCCGTTAATCACGTTTGCTCCACGGCCGTAAATTCACACTTGTAAAAGCAGTGCAAACAAGGGAATTGCTTCATAACCGTTAAGGAAAGCTGTGTTATTTTAGGGACGAGATGGGAATAGTACCCGGTCGTGCCTCGGAAAGCACGTTAAGCCGTTGGTCCCGGCTGTCATTCGTGGATCTTTGACAGTCATTACGGGTCGTCAGAAGCCCGAAAGTCTGACAACCAGTCTTACCAAGGGGTATCGTGTTATCCAGTAACTGGGCTGTGGAGGTCAGATAGGTAGTCGCTCCATGTAAAATACTGGTATTCAGCTGCATCCGGTTAGACTGGAAGCTGACCCAACAGTTGGGAAAAGACAGGCAGATGATGATGATGGTGGGAAAAGTAAAAAAAAATAATTATAAAAATTCTTCCCGTATTTAACAAATCCTCTAAAAACTATTTTTACCTTATAATGATGTATACTTTATATAAATAAATGACAGGCGCAAGACACAGGCGCAGGCGCAGGGCTAAGTTGGTCGCAGTTACTATATTTAGTATTTTTATGACACCAAAATATAAATTTTTAGAAGTTTCACTAAAAGAAGCGCAGATTCATTATAATATAATAATAATAAATAATAAAAATATTTTTTTCATGAAACAAGAACACATTGCACTGTATACATTGTAGATTATAAATTTTACATTTATCACACTATAAGCACAATAATATAGACTCTATCCCTTAAACTAGGTCTAGCCTGTATCTTAAGAGATAGGGTTCAGCCATATGGGTACAGTATGTAATTGACATTCTATAACAAGTTAGACAGTGTAGATGTTACATAATTAAAAGTAAATTCTATGAAATAAGTGTAGGTAGATTTTTTTTAGTGTGTTGTGTATGTGAGTGAGAGTTCGTGTACGTGCGTATTGGCATGAGTGTGTGTGCATGTGTGTGTCTGTGCGTGCATGTGTGTGTATATGTGTGTAGATAATGCGATTGTATTTTTACGAGATGTATGCTAGAAGATTCTCCGTTGTGATGTAGTCCTGTTGTAGTAGCCATTGAGTGATTTTGTGTTTTAGTGTGTGCCTGTTTAAATCAAGTATGTTTAATATTTTGTGTAGTTTCTTATATATAAGTACCTTTGACGTAATAATGCTGTTGGGCAAATCTAGTTTTATGCGTTACACCTGATGGAACATTTGTGCTTTTCTTTGGGTTGGATCTGGGCATGGTTCTATGAGTTCTGAGGACAGACTGCAAGATAAACAGCTGCCTCACTGTTAATACATTACATTCCTCATATGGTTGTCTGGTTGGGTACAAGTACGGTGTCTTAGACATAACTTTAAGTACGGCTCTTTGCGCTCGCTCTGCCCTCAGGAAATTTATTTTTATGGCTCCACCCCATGCAATAATGCAATATCCGATAACCGACTGACACAGTGTAAAGTAAACCATTTTTAATGTGTCTATGTCAGCCGATTCTCTAAGGGATTTAAAAACGTATATATAAGACGCAATGTCCTACTAGATATAATTTCTAGCTGTTTGTCCCATCGAAGGCCGTCATCTATTTGCAGACCCAGATACTTTACACAGTCACTTCTAGCTGGTGTAGGACATGAACATGGTGTTGACGAGTCCACACAGGAGTGAGCTGTTACAACAAAGCTATGCGGTGGCACTTCGAGATATAATAATAAACAAGATTTCTACAGCTAGAACTAAATAATTTATTTATTTGTTCATCAAACGTATATGACACAGTAAGTAAAACTACGGAAGGGGGAGGACAACGACACCAAGTGTTAGGAATAGGAACTAACACATCATTATAAAACACAGGCATAGATACTCGTACTTGCATACAGCCAAGTATCAGAATAAATTTAATTCAATAGTGGCTTGGCTTTGTTGTGATTATATTAGAGTGTTCAATTATTAAGAAAGCAAAATGAGAATTATAGTTCCTATCCTAACATTAATATTATAATTGGCGAAACTGAGTTCGTTTGTTTGTAACGCTTTCATGCTAAAACGGCTGAACGTATTTGAATAAAATTTAGCACACGGGTAGACCATGACCTGGAAAAGGACATAGGTTACTTTTTATCGACATACCACGCGGGTGAAGCTGCGGGTGGAAGCTAGTAATATATAATTTAGACAAACATTTCTGCAGTTTCGGGAGCATTAGGACTTTACTAAATGCTGCAATATAATCTAATTAGCTCACTGCAGGGCACAGGCCTGTCTCTCCTTTTACCGCGCAATTCTGTTTTCTGCTAATGCGGGCCATTCTTTTCGTGTAGTAAATTCAACATTTATATAAAAAAATGCTATTTGTTTTCCGACATAGAAAACAGAGATAAATGTTTATAAATTATATGTAAAAGAAGGAAAATAAATTTAATCACAAGTCACATAATCAGACTATAACGTTCCCACTGCTCGGATACAGGACTCCTCTCTTCAAGAGGGGCCGTAATCCACCACGTGGGCCCTGTGCGGGTTGGTAGATGGCACATGTCTTCGAATTTTTGGTTCTAGGACATGCCGGTTTCCTCACGATGTTTTCCTTCACCGTTTTGAGAGCAGTGGTGATGAAATTATTTACACAAAATAAAGCGCCTGCCTGGGTTCGAACCGACGACCTACAACTCGTAAGTCGGGGTCGTTACCACTGGGCCACCACTGTCAATCACAAGTAGTTAAGTGAAAAATACTTTTTTACAAAAAAAAAAAACAACCGACTTCCAAAAAAATACTACAAAGTGAAAAATGACTTTAATTTCGGAAGTCGGTGTCTTTGGATCTGTATTTTAGCTTTTTGCCACCGACTTCCGAAATTAAAGTTATTTTTCACTTTGTAGTATTTTTTTGGAAGTCGGTTGTTTTTTTTTTTGTAAAAAAGTTTTTTATTTTTCACTTTTTAGTGGGTCAGTCTGTAATTCATCTAAGTTACAATAGCCTAATGTCAACCGCTCATCACCTTTACAAAATATTGCTTTTCCCGATACAAGGTCGTTAATTATTATGGAGTTCTCCCAGTAAGGAACCAGGAGAACGGGAACTGATGGTGAAGTCACCATCAACTCCGTTTCAAGATATGGATTGTGACGAGCATAAATAGCTTAGCAATAATCGAATCGCAACCCGTGAAATACGTATTATTGAGAAGTTCCGATGGCCATCTCTGGTCTTCCTCATCAGTTCCACTTCACTAAATGGTGCTTTCCGGGAGCAAATGCACGAGTTACTATAAAAAATACCCAAATCGCTGTAGGTGTGCCTATAAAATTTGAAGGTTCCCCTCGATTTCTCTAGGATGGCATCATCAGATCCTGGTTTCCCTTGGCATATTTCGTTTCCAACAAAAAAAGAATAATAAAAATCGGTTCATAAACGACGAAGTTATCCGCGAACCTCCTCCCTCTTAGAGTAACCTCCTTTTTTTGAAGTCGGTTAAAAAAGAAAATAAAACAAAAAATAAATTCAGCTAACAGCTCGTAAACGACAAAAGGAATCTAAGTTTAAATGAAAACAGTAGCAACAAACGAACTTTCCAAACGAACTTTTTTATTTCCACTCGGGTTATCGAGACTTAATTACTAGCAAACAATCCGTAATAGGTGCTGAACAATGGTCTTTTGTTTACATAGTTTAAGCCAATAATGATACAGATTAGCTACAAAATAATAAAAAGTAAGTACAAAAACTACAACCCGACTACTGAAAAATCACGCAATATGACATATACCTAATTGTAATGTGCTCGTCAAGGCCTTTCTTTTGATACCAAACATGTCATTATTAACTCAATTTAATTTTTTTCGAGGTCAGAAATTTACGTGTAAAGTCCATCATATTAAATTTATGGAGAATTTATGTAGCCTATGTCAGCCGGACCATTATTACGAATCTATTGATACCTCATTCATTAAAATCGGTTCTGTAATTTAGGCGCTACGGTGGAACACACGTAAATACATACATACATAGACTGCTAAAATCATAACCCTTCCTTTTGGCTTTGCCGTAGTCGGGTAAAAATATCTTTGTTTCTAAATTAAATATAGTTTTAAATATTCGAAACGTTTAGCCTACACGAGTGGCGATGGAACACTAAAGAACAGTCATGAGCATTTACACCTTACACTTACGCAAAAACTCAAGAGTGAG
This sequence comes from Cosmia pyralina, assembly GCA_946251885.1. NCBI lineage: Eukaryota > Metazoa > Arthropoda > Insecta > Lepidoptera > Noctuidae > Cosmia > Cosmia pyralina. Next base: position 20,210,117 of record OX276353.1, read on the forward strand.
TGAGAGATTTTCTCATGAAATAACGATTTCAGCATTGGGGTTTTGACAAGACCACCTATATTTGTAACTAGCTTTTGCCCGCGGCTTCGCTCGCGTTAATTTAGAATTTGGCAATCAACTCCGGTTGTACTCTGCTTGTAATAATAAAATTCAATCATGATTCGAAAGACGTGGCGTCATCTATTATTATAAGAAATTTATTGTTGTTTTTCTCGGGAACAGTACTTTTTTCGCAACGAAAGGTACCCTATATCCGTGTCCGACAACGTAATGCACAATTTCAGGATGATCGCTTGTGGTTTAGGCGTGAAAAGGTAACAAACAAACAAACAAACTTACTTTCGCATTTATAATATTAGTTAGAATTACGATTCTACCAAATTTACATTCCTTTTAATTCCTACCATACATAAGGAGAAAATTGCGTTTGAATCTTGCGTAATTGTAAAGTGGACTGCCCCGTTGGTCCCGTGAGCGCACATGAGGTCCTGGGGATGCAGTCTCGACATAGGTAGCAATCGCTTTACGACCTAGTTCGGTCACAAAGTATTAAAGGGGTCCCTAGACGGTCAAAACTGCTTGACAAGCACGAAAAAATCACGTGCTTGTCAACCTTAGGACTTAGCGACCGAATTCGATCCTAAAGCAATCGCAATCTATGTCGAGACTGCAGTCCCTAGGTTCGATTCCCGGGTCGGGCAAAGTGTTCTTGGGTTTTTCAATTAGAATTAGTGACAAAAAGCCCCGCCCGCCCGGAGTTTGGAAGTTGGCAGTGTGATATCCCTGACCGCCGTGTCTCGAAAAGCATGTTAAGCCGTTGCGTTGTCCTGCACCTGATCTCTCTCCGGTCATGTCGGATTGCCGTCCCATCGGACTATGAGGCTGCGTTTCCACCAGAAATGAGCGAGGATGCGTAGCGAGGGATGTGTGTAAAACTAACCAATAAGAGCACTAGCTTAGCTCAAGCTATGAAAATTAAGCAATGTTATTCATTAGTTTTACACACATCCCTCGCTAAGCATCCTCGCTCATTTCAAATAATAATAATAAATAATAAATTTATTTCATAAACAATGGAGATTGTAGTACATAAGGCATCCTTGGAATTATACATATTTTGTACCATGTCAAGCACAATCTAGTGGGTGAAGTTCTGTGTTCCTAGCTAGGTTATAGAATAACCTGTATTAAGGAATAACAGTCCCTGTCCCTTACAAAAAGTTACAATAAACTAGTACAATTATATATACTTTTTATTTCTTTATTTTATTAATACTACAACAATGTTTATAATTGAATACGTGCACGTGTGTGTGTGAGTGATTGTATACCTAAGTGTAGGTGGTGCGTGTTTGTGTGTGTGTTAGCGTGTGTATGTGTGCGTATGTGTTTGTGTGTGAGAGAGAGGGTGCGAATGTATGTGTAAGTGATAGAGTGAAAGAGAGTCTGTGTTTGTATTGATTGAAGTCGTGTGAGGTAATATTTGATCTGTCACATAGTGAGATAATTTTCTGTTTCATCATAGCTTTTATTTTGAAGAAATGAACGTAGAATCTTTCAAGCAGATTTTGTTAAATTTATTGTACAGAGCTGGACCTAAGTAGTTACAAAATCTACTCGCAAATGATGTTCGTACTTGTGGACGAGTGCAAACTAAGTCTTTCCTACGCTTTGTTACTATTTTATAAGGGGTTTTACGGTGCTGTAAAAGAACCGTTTGCATGATGAATTGTTGTCGAACGTTAAGAACATTACAACTACTGTACAATAAATCAGTAGGGAACATGATAGGTCTTGTAGTAGCCACTTTCAGTACCGCTCTGTGTGCGATCTCGAGTGGTTTTAGTATAGTTTTCCCAGCACCACCCCAGCATGTGATACAATATGTAACAATAGATAAGCACAGGGAGAAATAAACTACACGTATAATACTTGGATTCGCGATACTTCGGAGGGTTTTAAATATGTAGGTAAATTAACTTGCGGACTCTACAGGTAAGTTTCTGGTGGAAATGCAGCCTGAGAGTAAGGGAAGGGAAAGTACACCTGTGCCTGCGTACACACTTGTACACTATCTCCAGCGTTGAAGGCTGGTCTCCGCTAAGATTGGTCGCCATGGCCGAAATTCGGTCTGGAGGCTCTTAATATTGTGATTCTATTGCTCTTTATTTATGCTCGTGACTGTTCTTTTAGTGTTTACCAAAGTCAAAACTCAAAGCATTTATTTCAAACAAACCAATTACAGGCACTTTAGAATTGTCAATGTGTCGGTCAGTCAGAAAGATGAAGCTAGTTGCCCATTCCATAGCGTAGTAGATCCCTATGGAGAAGATCGGGCAAGAAACTCCACGGACACTCTATTAAATCAAAATATTTTTTCAAAATGTTGGTTACATCGTTCATGTTAAAAATATAGATGTGAGAACTATGTAGAAAGACGTGCACGTTAAAAAGCGTCCGTAATAAAAAGCTAAACACTAAAAACAACTAAATTAAAAATAAGCCAAGGCAATAAGCCGTGGCAGCTAAGAGACGACCAGTCCCAACTGACGGCGCCCGTTCGCCATCGCCATGGTACGGTCATCGGACACTGGAGTGAGCAGTAAGCCCCGTTACCACCGTCATCTGCCTAGCCTTTTCCCAACTATGTTAGGGTCAGCCTCCAGCTATTCTAATACAATTCGTGCAAGAAAATCAAGTTTCTAAACGATGAAGAATAAAATCGTTCAGAAAATTTAATTTTATTACTAACTGGAATGTATAGCCCAATCAGGATTCCTCATTATCTTTATTAATCCGATTATCCAGCCGGCCTTCGGTGCAATCGATTTAATCAATTTCTATAAACATAAAACGTATCCGGAGTAAAGTGCGATGTTTACGGCAGAACATTGTTTTCTGATGAAAGTTCTGTTTTAATTAAAAAAGCAACTTAAACAGAAAGGAAGTATGTTTATATATTTAACAGATTTATGGGCACCTGATGTATTACTACAGCTAGACTTTATAATTAATTAATCTTGAAATTTCTCACACTTGAAATTCATCATCATCATGTGCCTCCTTTTCCCAACTATGGTGGAATCGGCTTCCAGTCTAACCGGATGCAGCTGAATACCAGTATTTTACGTGGAGCGACTACCTATCTGACCTCTTTTAATCTTTTAATAATAATTATTGTTTTTCTAAAAGGCGAGATATATCACTCTGTCATAAAAACACCAGATAAGCAATTCTCAAATTGAGATTGTGATTAGAATGCTAATCCTACTAATATTATAAATGTGAAAGTTTGTATGTTTTGATGTTTGTTACTCAATCACGCAAAAACGGCTGAACGGATTTGGATGAAATTTGGTATACAGATAGTTTATAACCTGGATTAAGACTACTCATCTACTTACTTTTCATCCCGGTAGAAGGTTGCCGTGGGATAATTTCCGACATACACGCGGGCGAAGCCGCTGGCAAAAGCTAGTGTTCTTATAAATACAGGAATTGCCCTCTGTACTCTGTACCTACCTACAAATCCACAATAAAGAATATAACTGATTCATTAATTGATAATCTTGCTGAAGTAACAAATTATTTTTCAATAAAACAATAGAACAATATTTTTAATTAGGTATGCTCTCAGTATCATTAAAAAATATCGGAAAAACAACACCAAAATTAATTTAAAAAAATGCCTACAAGACTGCAAATCTTTTAATCGACCATCAAATACATATTAAATGATCAATCTTCGATGTAAATCCTTCATTTTCCCGTCTAATAACTATCAAGGAGGCTTATAAAAAGCACCACTGTGCAATAATCGTGAGTGATCGCACGAAGACGGATGGAGGAAGTAACCCTCGTCACTGATGACGTCACAGCCCAGGCTCGAGTCTCCCGCGGTTCAGGACTATTTAATTTAATTTGAACACAGATCAATTTGTTACTGCCAAGTGCGTGTTATAGTAAATTGGACTTTTTATTTAGGATTAGTTAAGTTTTTTGGGTGTTTTGGGCGTGTAAGGAAGTAGAACGTCATGCTTGGGATGTTTAAAAGGAAGTATAGTCTGTAGTTAATATAACATCACGCCTGTAGTCCCTGAAGGGATAGGTAGCAGTGTACTATGGACAAAACTTAAGCATGCTCACTTAAGAAAATATTCCTGTGAGAGCGCAGCTAGTGACAAACGAACATTGTGCGATCGAGTCGTGAGCCGTGCATGCGATTATCGCCTTTGAGGTGATCATGCGGAACTTTGGCCCATAGTACCTATAGTACACCCACATTACGCCTATTGCCATCAACCGGGCACATGTCCAGACTCCGGGCTGCTACTGAGAAATTTCTGATGGAAGAATCCAATAACACTGTGCCTGATCTGGGAATCAAACCCAGGAGCTCATGCTCAGCAGTAGTGCTTGCGACCACTACACTAACGAGGCAGTAAAGACAGTTGTAAACGGAAAATAAATAAATAATTGTTTAGAGCATGAACCTTTTCCCAACTATGTTGAGGTCAGCTTGCAGTCCAATCGTATGCAGCTGAAGACACGTACCTTACAAGGAGGGACTGTCTATCTGACCTCCACAACCCAGTAACTGGGTAATCCGATACCCTTTGGTAAGACTGGTTATCAGACTTTCGAATCGATCTACGAATGACAGCTGGGACCAACGGCTTAACGTGCTTTCCGAGGCATGGAGAGGTCTTGTTATGTAAAGATGGTCACCCATCGACGGACCAACCGCGGCAAGCGTAGCTTAATCTGATCGATCGACCTGAGCGGCTGTTATTACTTAGCCACAAGCCCCTAATAGAGAATAGAGAAGTATGGAAGAAAAAGACATATTGCGCCGACCCCAAATTAATTGGGATTGGGAACCAATATTTTGTTTTAAAAGAGTTTCCGTGGAGTTTCTTGCCCGTTCTTCTCCATAGGAATAGGAACCTACTACGCTTTAGAATGGGCAACTAGCTTTATCTTACTGACTGCCCTTGACAATTCAAAAGTGCCTGTAATTGGTTTAATTGAAATAAATGCTATGAGTTTGAGTTATCCGCTACCTACGTACTTACTGTGGCCAAAACTGTGTGTGGAATCCATGTACCCTAGTTTTTAACTGGATAAGGCTTAATAATAGGCCAAGAGTATTGTACCGACGGCAACGTTGTCAAGTTTCACAAGAATAGTAGGTTTTCCGAAAAACAGTAAGCGGTATTTTCTGAGAATACATACGTCTTTCATTTACATAGGAGGCCAATTTCCTCTGCTTTCTTTTTTATTTTTGCATGAGTTCAAAATAAACAGGTGTTTGAATAACGTCCACGGTAAAAAAATAATGATAATGCACTACAATTGATTACTTGAAAGTCACGGGTACATGACGGAAATAAATAGCGGGATCAAGCCATTTTGATCGTATAATAAAATCGTTTACCAAAATTGAAAATTAATTCTAAATCCAAAAAAAAACTGTAGCATAAAAATTCGACAGTGTCAAATTATTCACAAGTAGCTCGTGCGACCACCCTTCTCCCCCGTGTCACATGATGTTAATCCTATTAGCTAAAAGGAGATATTCACCTCACGTCCCAAACATTTTGGTTATACGTGAGCCCCAAACGAGCCCTATACGCAATGCTGGTCGGATTGTAATTGATATTGGCGTTTCGATCAGAGTTGCCGTACAAATACGCTGTATCCGTGTAATTGGGCTTACGTGCGTATGAGTGGAACGTTAAATCTGGTATTGTATTCATATGTTTAAATATTTGTGGTTTAAGTAAATGGCCAATTTTGAATAGAATTGATACTATATAATGTTTGAAAGGTCAGGGTGAATACGCGGTGGGCGCGTTCTCTGAGGCTGCGACCGGCCCGCCGGTTGAACGCGTCCCAGAGGGTCATGGCCATCCGGCTAGTCCGGGGATACCGCACGGTCTCCTGTGAGGCGGCGAGCCTCCTTGCCGGATTACCGCCATGGGATCTGGAGGCAAAAGTCCTCGTGCACGTGTGGGAGTGGCGCGAGGAGACGAAACGCCGGGGCGTAACTCCACTGCCGCGAGAAATCACGGTACAGCGGACAGAGCTCCGGCGGGATCTCATGGCGACATGGAGAGTGCGATTGTCGCAACCCAGCACTGGGCACGCCACAATTGCGGCGATAAGTCCCCTCTTTGAGGAGTGGTTGGAGAGGCGCCACGGCGTTCTCACTTTCCGCCTGACGCAGGTCCTCACCGGACACGGTTGTTTCGGGAAGTTCCTGTTTCGGATAAGGCGGGAGGAAACGCCCGGGTGTCACCATTGTGTGGATCGCCCGGAGGACACGGTGGAGCATACAGTGGAGGTATGCCCGGCTTGGGCGGAGCACCGCCGTGTTCTCACGGAGGCGATCGGCGGCGGCGATCTCTCGCGTCCAAACCTGGTCCAGGCCATGGTGCGGAGCGAGAGTGCATGGGAGGCCGTCACCTCCTTTTGCGAAGCAGTAATGCTCGCGTAGGAGGAAGCGGAAGGCGTGAGGGAGAGGCAGTGGCCGCGCCCTCGCGCCCCTAGCCGCCGTAGGAGACGCCCTGGGCGGCGGGAATCGATCGCCGATTCCCGGCCACCGTAGGCGCGGGCTTGCGGACGACGAGTAATGGGCAGCTCGCCGTCCGGTAAGGACCAGGCCCGGGTCGACGGCGCGTTGTGTTCCACGCGCGCCTCAAAGAGATGTCAGCAGTGACGGGGTCAATTGGGCCGATGCCGCCGGGATCGCGGGTAGTTCGAAAGAGATACCGTGGCCCTGGCACGGGCAACTGAAGGAACATGGGTGGGTTTTAGTCAGTAAAAGTCTGACACGCCCTTCCGCTCTGCCCAGAGCGGGAGAAGTCATTTGATGATTTCCCATCCACAAAAAAAAAAAGGGGTGAATACGCGGCCTACGCGCGTGTGGTTAACACATTGCAATTTTCATAAGTTTGTTGAAAAATAAAAATGTGTGAAAAATCACTGTGCATTTTTAAGTTCAACGCACCATAAGGTCTTCTTGTTATAGAAAACATTGAACTATAAATAAAGTCAAGATGTATGCTAGCTATGTAGGTAATGCTATGAATGTGTGGGAATTATTGAGCCGTTATAAATATGAGAAAACACAGACAGTCTACCGAGCTATTTCAGTATCTTGAGTCATACAGTTTTTAACAGTCATTAATTAATATGCCGATGGTTTGAAATATTTACCGTAGGTAATATACAACTATGCATTTGATAGTCCATGATTACTAACTGAACACCAATATTGACTAGATTTATCTTGCCTTAGCAGCCCAAATTGTATGATTAAGGAATAATTATACAAATCAATAGAACAACTGTAGTTTCAAAGACAGTTTCGAGGTTTGGTATTCCAAAAAAAAATATTTAAGGACTCCGTCGCTTCTTACCTTTTACTGCTTCAAAAAACCTGAACAACAGCAAAACTTACATACTTACATTGATATCGAAAGTCGTGGAACTTGCACAAACAAACAAAACTTTAACCAACAACAATAACATTATATTTCAAGTAACATTATACGCAACGATCAAGAACTTCCGTCGCGCTATAATCCCTAGCTCAGCGGTAAACAAACATCGCTCATTTTTCTCTCACTCTCTGCAACGCGTACGTGTCTTGATGAGGCGTGGGTAATTCTCAGGCGCCCTCTAATCCCTCTGACTTTCAAGGAAACTGCGTAATGAATCAACTTTTGGTATGGGTACGAGTATAACGAAGATATGTAAGTAGGTAAGTCTGTAAATTACTAGCTGTAGGGACTACAGGTAGCAGAAATGCTAACAGTGCAAAATGCAATGTTCCCCGCGGATTAGGTTGAGCGGCGAGTCGTTTTCCCTGCGCCGTGGTAATAACTTGTGTACTGTGTAACTAATGTAAGAAGCGTCATAGTGCTTAAGATTCATGCTCATCTGAATAGACTTTATTTCGTACACCTGATTTTCATTTATCTCCTTCTCCAACCACGATACTCATAAGGTCCCAACACTAGCGCTTCTTCAAGTAAGGAGTTTACATGAAAACGTCAAGGTTTTGAGGGAATAAAAGAAAGATAGCGTAACATCACGGCTTTATTCCTCAACGAGTCAGGCAGAGGTGCACCTACAGTACACCCACAGTATTTCGCCAGTTATGTTTAAGTCTCATGTAACAAGGGCGAGCGCAATGCCATCAACCGGGCACAAATCCAGACTCTGGGCTACGGGCTGTAAAAAGGAGATGACAGTAATTATTAGTTCATTGTTTTTAAGGTTCCGTACCTACCCAAACAACACAACACACGCACGCACACACACACACACACACACACACACATACACACACACACACACACACACAACAAACAAACACACACCATACACTTAACAACTACTAGGTACTACTACTATTACTACTACTACTACTTTACTTTGTGGGGTATACAATAAACTGTGCATGTGGTCATTGTCTAAAACTCATCGAGTAGAGTACAAATATTATTTTTATTTTTTTATTTTCTTCACGAATGAAGAAACACGAACCGTAATAGTTGGCAGTATTAGACCATTTTATTTTTGTACGAGCTCTATCGCAACAAATAAACAAGTTAGGAATTTGAAATTTCTGTATATCACAATGTATTTATCAACAAATACTAAAAACGCCGATTCATAATAAAAAAAATTAAAAAAGTAAGTAGTAACGATTTTCCTCAACTGCAAAAAATAACTTTGTAATAAATCTAAACGAAGTTTAGTTTTCAACTTGTATTTCGACACTTGGCCGGTTTTTATAATTCATCACCACTGCTCCAACTCCAATGGAAGAACAGTAAAAAAACTTATTGTGAGGTCACAAGCATAATCTTGACCCACGAAGACAAGCAAAGCCAAAAGAAAACTAACTAACCTTTAGTAAACGGGTATAATTTACTCGTCATTAATACCAGCTCTACATACATGATGTAGACAGCATATACAATGTGTGTGTGTGTGTGTGTGTGTGTGTGTGTGTGGGTGTGTGTGTATGTGTGTGTGATGTGAATGTGTGTGCAATGTGTGTGTGTGTGTCAAGTGTGTCGGAAAATTAAGGGTGTAGTACAAGACCATCAAACTGAACAACTTTCTCCAACCATCATCGTAATCGTGAAAAAAAAATCAGTCGTCCCAAACAAATTTCAATAACTGCTCGACCAGTATGGGACGACTGATATTTTTTTCGCGGTTACGATGTTGGTCCCCAGGAGAAAGTTGTTCAGTTTGATGGTTTGTACCACACCCTTAATTTTCGGCACACTATAATACATTCTATAAATAGACTCAATAAATATCTTGTTTCAGTGAATTGCTAAAAATAGAAAGCTACGTTACTCCCTCTTAGTCCGAAAAACAAAATAAATTAATCTCAAAGAGAATCCTCATCTTTTCTTTAACACGAACAAATCTTTTTACGGTTAAGTACTTTTCTCTTTACTTAATATAAATGCAATATTTAAACGAAGCACTCTGTGTTTTATTAAATTTTCATTCATAATAGTAGAATCGTGAAATAGTTCTCTTAAATATTGTGTTACCCCGGTGCCTTCGTGTCGCGTGATGCGATTCGCGTCGCGTGTCACGCCTTAAAACAGTTTTTCATTTTGGTCTACTTGAAAATTTCGAGTAATTGAAATACCTACTTACTTATACTTCGTAATTCAAGCATATAACTACCTAAGTATTTTTGTAACAATATCTCTGAATATAACAGTTACCGTTAACATCTTAAAAAATCACATTAAGTACTACCTATAGGTACTTCTTAAAACCATGAGAACATTTTTAAGTAGGTACAAAACATCCAACATCCATTCATTCTTTTTTCTTAAAGTCCACTTATCAAACTCGAAATAAACACACCAACCATCACTCCATCAAAATAGTTTCATGAAAGGCCATCCATCAATTAACAAAATCCTGCAAACGCCATATTCTCAGATCCTAACTAATGTTATATTAAATGTGAAAGTAAGTTTGTTTGTTTTTCACGCCTAAACCACTGAACCGATCATCCTGAAATTTTGCATACCTATACGTTGTCAGGTGTACAGAAACTTTCATCCCGAAAAAAAGTACTGTTCCCGAAGAAAACAACAATAACGTTCTTCTGATAATAGATGGCGCCTCGTGTCTTTCGAATCATGATTGAATACAAGCAACATTACAAGCAGAGTACAACCCGAATTGATTGTCATATTCTAAATAAAGCGAGCGAAGTTGCGGGCAAAAGCTAGTATTCTATACCCAAATGCTAGTAAATCTAGTATTGCTTCCCAGCTTCCGACGCAACACAATTTCAAACCCAAGCGCCACACATCAGTAAATTGAACGCCAACATCTCGGGTGCAAGTGAATTCAATCAAAATGCAGAATGTTCTAATGTACAATACTTGGTTCTGAATCCTGCAATCTGGGTGGTCTTCCATGCATGCATCCATGCATATTGCATACAGGGTGTTGCGAGTGTGCGTCTAATCTGCTAGCTTCCGCTCAGCCGTGGTCTTACGACTTTGAATATACAGGGATTATTAAAGTTAAATGTATTTAGTTGTGTTCACTAATCGGATGTGGAGGAGTTTCTGGCAAATAAAAATTTTATTTTCATAAAATTACGAAATTATGCATGGTTTCTGAAAGCTTTTCAGACCTTAATTTAATGGCATAATGTCCAATTTTTAGGGTTCTGTACCCGAAGGGAGCCAAACGGAACCCTACTCCTAAGTGCCTTTTCATACGTCCCGGTTGCCGGGTAGCCGGTGCCGGGTACCCGGCGGCTAAATGTATGTGCATACATTATCTTTCATACATTCTGGCGTAATCTACCCGGCAAGCGTATACACTTAGGTGCCGGGTACCCGGCGGCTAAGTGTATGTGCATACATTATCTTTCACACATTCCGGCGTAATCTACCCGGCAAGCGCATACACTTAGCTGCCGGGTACCCGGCACCGGCTACCCGGCAACCGGGACGTATGAAAAGGCACTATGCCTCCGCTGTCCGTCCGTCTGTCTGTCAGCGGGCTGTATCTCATGAACCGTACTAGGTAGACTGTCGAAATTTTCACAGAGTGTGTATTTCTATTGCCGCTATAACAACAAGTACCTAATCAAAATAAAACAAAGCTAAAAAAACAAAACACTACATTTTTTTTTTCATATTAATATGTATTGTTAAATATTGTACTGTGGTGCGGAACCCTTCGTGTGCGAATTCGACTCGCCCTTTGCAGATTTTTTAAGCCTAAAGAAACCCCCATACAACGAAATCAAATAGACTTTGTTTAGATAAAAACTAACTTTATAAAAATATAAAATCTATTTCTCCTACATACGTGTATTATTGTTGTTATTTTGTTACAAAGTTTTTAAGCTTTCTAATCCCGAAATACCTATACTAGGTTTATTATTTTCCCCGACAGCTACATTTTGTATACATTGTAAGTAAAAGATTCGCTAGTTTATCTATTTGTTCATTCAACACGAATCTGCACTCATCATTTAGCCCTACCGACAAATACTCATCTCGATTTCACGGCTTCGCCAGCGTAAACTTTTTGCTTTGATCGCTCCAATTTATTTGAAAATTTCCTTACAAGACATGATTGTATACTGTAGGTATGCCTAAAGTGCTGCAGAATTTAAAAAACGACACTTTTTAACCGACTTCAAAAAAGGAGGGACTGTATTCGACCCGTATGTCTGTATGTATGTATGTGTATATGTATGTATGTATGTATGTTAGTCCGCGATTTTCTCAAAAAATAATGAACCAATTTTGATGATTCTTTCACTACCGTAATCTTTTGGTATTCAATTTAAATTATAATTACATATTGTGACAGCCCTTTTAAAGGAGAGGAGCTCGTGACTAAGTAATAACAGCCGCACGGTTCGATCCATCAGGTTAAGCTACGCTTGCCGGGGTCGGTCCGTGGATGGGTGACCATCTTAAAGCACGTTAAGCCGTTGCGTTTGTCCCGGCTGTCATTCGTGGATCTTTGACAGTCGTTACGGGTCGTCAGAAGCCTGAAAGTATTACAACCAGTCTTACCAAGGGGCATCCTATTACCCAGTTAATGGGTTGTGGAGGTCAGATAGGCAGTCGCTCCATGTAAAATACTGGTATTCAGCTGCATCCGGTTAGACTGGAAGCCGACCCCAACTTAGTTAGGAAAAGGCTAGGCAGATTGATTGACAGCCCTTTTAAAGATACTGCTCTTATGTCTTAAGTTGGAATAGATTATTTATGATATTCAAATGTTACCTCGGTTTTAAAGGTCTCCATTTACAATAAGATTAGAAATTTAAGCAAACCTTTTTTACAGTCCGTTCAACCGATTTTGACTCTTATTGCATTGGTGGCATGACAAATGGCAGCTGCAGTAAACAGTTGTTATTGTAACCACTTTTTCGCCTTTAATGACATCCTTAAGCCTACGGAAAAGAAGTCAAAATCGGTTGAACGGACTGTAAAACGGTTTGTTTAGATGTCTAATCTTATTTTAAATGGAGTATAGGTAATTTGAAAACGTTACTGACATCCATTTTGAATCGAGAACACCGCGTAGAGCCTGCGGTACATCTCCGCAGAGCAAGCTGACTTTGCTTCAATATTCATTTGCATTCAACATTCGAGCTCTTTCTGTGACGTAAGACAATGGGGCGGCTACCTGCAACGCCTATCACGTGTTCCTGCAATGCATACGAATTAAGAGGGTTAACTCGATCGAATTCGTAGGACATTGTTTAAGAAGGACGGACGGGTTACGAATTACTAACAATTTTCAATGTTTCAATGCCTTTAACCTGAGTTTCCTGAAATAAGTTCATAAGGTAATACGAGGTGTAATTTAAATAACTGAAAACCTGGGGTCATTGTACTCATCATTATGACCATTATGATGTACAGTCAGTAACAAAAGTCGATTAACACTTGCAGTTTTTTAATCATAATTATTAAGCGAAACATTTAATTTAAATCTGAACAGAAGTACTTAAAATTTTAAGAACATTAATTCTTAACAGTTAAACGAAAAAAAGGCAGTTAATAGAATCATTTTATGTTAATTTAGAAATTTAGATGATGTCAAAAAGAAGTAGTGTTAACCGACTTCTGTTGCTGACCGTACTATAGACCAACCATGAAATCGTGGAAAAGAATCAGCTGTTTTCTACATTATGTCAAGTTATACGAAGTATGGAGCTAGCGACTAAGTAATAACAGCCGTACGGGTTGATACATCAGGTTAAGCTACGCTTGCCGGGGTTGGTCCGTGGATGGGTGACCATCTTTACATACCGAGACTCCTTCGTTCCTCGGAAAGCACGTTAAGCCGTTGGTCCTGGATGTCATTTGTGGATCTTTGACAGTCGTTACGGGTCGTCAAAAGCCCGAAAGTCTGACAACCAGTCTTACCAAGGGGGTATCGTATTACCCAGTAATTGGGTTGTGGAGATCAGATAGGCAGTCGCTCGATATAAAATACTGGTATTCAGCTGCATCCGGTTAGACTGGATGCCGACCCCAACATAGTTGGGAAAAGGCTAGGCAGATAGATACGAAGTATGGAGCAGCAGATTTTTTTCGCGATTCCAGGATTGCTCCCATTGTAAGACTTGTCCATAATGATGAGTACAATGACCCCTTATGACGTTATCAGTCATTTCAATTACACCATAATACATTCGTTAAGCTAATAGGACCTTTTGCTAAAGTGTCGCTTTGATTACCATTTTGCTTTTACGAGTTTTTGATACGGAGGGAAAATATTAAACACGAAAAAAAAAGACACTCAGAAAAGGCATCATGAATTCTTAAAGCAGTAAGGTACCTTGTACAGTTATAAACATGAGCACCCCGGGACAGAAAATAATACTTTAATATTACTGTAATATACACGCTGTATGAAAAGGGTCGGATGCAACTAATTAACTCTTGACAAAATTAAAGCAGTAAGCTTCTTAATAGGACTTAGCGACACAAATCCCGTTTCCTGAAATATTCACACATTTACATTAGGTATAAAGGGATGATATTGTTATAACTTTGATACTCTGTGTAGTGACTTTTTGGAATGAAAAGGACTAAAGAAAACTAAAACTGAGAAATATCGATTTCGGAATAAATTGAAACTGCGTTTTCAGTACACGGACTAGAAAAATAGAAAGACTCCGCGCCACGCATATCGAAAGTGAAGCACAGTACGTGGCGGACCGTTTGTACAAACACGCCTCACGCACACATTTACATCATAGTATGCCGACCGGCCGCCATTACGTGACACGACGGCGTCTTTGTCAAATCACGCACACATAGATCGGTACACTCGCTCGCTTCGGTCGCTTCACTTTCGATACCCGTGGCGCGGAGTCCTTCTTTTTTTCTAGTCCGTGTTTCAGTACTAAGAATAAAAAGACACCAAAGAGCCTAAACAAGTGACAATCGCGTTTCAAAGCATTTGGTTTCCTGCAACGACTTTCAACGGGTCTGACATACTAAGGCTCCCGCAGACAGGCGAACAGGGAAATTGAAATGTTCCAGCAGCAGCGTCGCGCCGTCGCTTCGCGGCTATCTGCGGGAGCTTTTAACCGTTTCGGTAGCATGTCAGTTTCATACCACACACATTTTTGACGTTTCCATCATCGTAATCTTTGATAGATTATCACGTTGTCCATTGCCAACCAAAGGGCCTAGAGGCCCTCTACATAGACGGACCCGAACGGACGGTACCCGTAGGAAACAAATTAAAAAAAAACATTATTGTGGATTCCATACCTACATTTGTATTGAGTTAGTAGAGTTGGGTTGGTACTAAAGTTTTCTTGTGTAATTTTGATGTAAGCAACGAGACAGGCTCGCTCTGTACATTATGTAAATGTTTTCCAGTTCACCCTGTATTAACTAATGGAATCCTGATAACGCGAAAATGGCTTTCCCTAATTTAAGCTTTGAATAATCTGACAATAATATTACCTCCTGAGTATAATAATATTCCAAAAAATATACCAAAGCCTAGTACTAGGTAATTTTCTACCCTAATTAATTTATTAATACACTCGGCCTAAATAAAAATTGTTGCTCGAAACAGGCTTAATTTGGTTAATAAAATAACAAATAACTGTGATTAAATTTTAGTTGGAAAAGGGAATAAAAACACCGGCCAAGTGCGAGTCGGATTCGCGCACGAAGGGTTCCGTACTATTATCTATAAAAACGGCAAAAAAATCACGTTGGTTGTATGGGAGCCCCCTTAAATATTTATTTTATTCTGTTTTTTTAGTATTTGTTGTTATAGCGGCAACAGAAATATATCATCTGTGAAAATTTCAACTGTCTAACTATTACGGTTCATGAGATACAGCCTGGTGACAGACGGACAGACAGACGGACAGACAGACGGACGGACAGCGTAGAGTCTTAGTAGTAGGGTCCCGTTTTACCCTTTGGGTATGGGTCCCTAAAAACTGACTACCTTTTTTTGTAATTACTTTTGGTAATTTAAATATGTTACAACAACTAATACAAGTTGTATCAGAAAGGTGTGGTCAAACTTAAATATGTGGTAAAGACCATCAAACTGAACAACTTTCTCCGTGGGACCAACATCGTAATCGAGAAAAAATTATCATCTGTCTCGTACAAAACTTCAATACTCGACCCAAATGTATGGGACGGCTGATTATTTTTTCTGGATTACGATGTTGGTCCCATGGAGAACATTATTCAATTTGATAGTCTGTATTACACCCTTAAATTTGACCACACCTTTCTGATACACCCTATTTAAGGAAAATGTCACACATGTATGAATGACTTATAGGAGATAGCTGAATCTTTATGAAACCAAACTTTTTCTAAATCTGCTAGTTTTATAGTTTGTTACAATACTTTACTATAGTGGACCTAGCACAAACGTGCGGAGTAAACTTCGAAAAAGAAATTTAAGAAAAACCGGCCAAGTGCGAGTCGGACTCGCGCACAAAGGGTACCGTACCATTATCTATAAAAACGGCAAAAAAATCACGTTTGTTTTATGGGAGCCCCCTTAAATATTCATTTTATTCCGTTTTTTAGTAGTTGTTGTTATAGCGGCAACAGAAATACATCATCTGTGAATATTTCAACTATCTAACTGTCACGGTTCATGAGATACGGCCTGGTGACAGACGGACAGACAGACGGACGGACAGTGGAGTCTTAGTAATAGTGTCCCGTCTTACCCTTTGGGTACAGAACCCTAAAAAAGATTTTAAAATTGAAAATACTCGTTTCGCACATAATATTTACTTACTTTATAGACTTTGTTCTTATCTAAGGGCTACACTTATTTATACTGGAGGAGCTCGTGGCTAAGTAATAACAGCAGGACGGGTCGATCCATCCGGTTAAGTTACGCTTGCCGGGGTTGGTCCGTGGATGGGTGACCATCTATACAAACCGAGACTCTTCTGTGCCTCGGAAAGCACGTTAAGCCGTTGGTCCCGGCTGTCATTCGTGGATCTTTGACAGTCGTTACGGGTCGTCAGAAGCCCGAAAGTCTGACAACCAGTCTTACCAAAGTGTATCGTATTACCCTGTTTCTGGGTTGTGCAGGTCAGATAGGCAGTTGCTCCATGTAAAATACATGTATTCAGCTGCATCTGGTTAGACTGGAAGGTGACCTCAACATAGTTGGGAAAAGTCTAGGTTTCAGGGACAGTTTTATTCTTCTTTATGTCAATAATACATACTTTTTTATCAAAATTGGTCCAGCCGTTTTAACGTGAAGAAGTAACAAACATACAAACACACACATACTCACAAACTTTCGCCCTTTTAATATTAGTGTGGTTAGTTTTATGAATCGAGAAGGTGAATTACAAAATGATGACCTACATCAAGTATCTTATTTATTTTTTGTGTTCTTTCAGGGTTACAATGTCTCAGGTGTCTAAAATAAATCAAAAATTTAAGGTTTTTGTCGAGAAATATTTTTTTTTTATCGACAGTATTACTTCATATCACCGTAACGTGTGTTCTCGAAATGTAAATGACATTCGTAATTTTTGATGCCCTATGAGCTCTTCCCTTTCTTCTATTATTTTATACTTGTACATAGTTTAAATAATTTAGTGTTAAAAGACAATAAATATAAATAACTACAATATCTTCAACGTCAACTATCAGTACCTACGCATCATCAAAATCTCCTATAACCATTCTGAATTGAATACAATAGCCTTGGAGATTGCACCTCAATCGACATCCAACGTTAGCAGTGTATCATGCAGGATTGCGCCCCCGATCAGAGCGCTAAGGCATGTCATCCGTCTTGAATTCATTATTCAGTAGTGTACCTACTGAATAACACTGTTCCAGTTAGTCAGTGGACCACTGCATCTATGATGTTGACGTCACCGGTAAAGGGTTTTGTGGGTTTAGTAGTACCTAGGATCAATCTGCCTAGCTTTCTCCCAACTATGTTGGGGTCGGCTTCCAGTTTAACCGGATGCAGCTGAATACCAGTATTAGTACTTAGGATGAGGAGACGGAAGTAAGGAAGGAAGCACAAGAATAAGCATAAGTTATAGGGATGATGACTAAAATTTTTTTGTGTCCGTCATGTAATTTAAAAATATTGGACACGTATTTTTTTTTACGTAGTCAAAAGAATAAGTTTAGATTTAATAAAGATACATTTATTCTCAAAAAAGACACAAAGTCACTTGCATGAGAACAATGCCTAAAATAAATAATACAAAGTTCGTCACAGACGTCACGGTAGCAATTATGATACACGCATCCAGTACATTCAGCTTTTTGGAAGGGTGTTATTTGTGATTAATTACGGGGCGGTACGTTGAGTTAAAATGTGGCATGACGTCACTCCTTTCTAGATTTTATACGTAGTATTCTAAGTATTTATTATAAAGAAATATTGCGTACGATATAAGTTATTAGCATCTAAATATGTATTTATAATATAAACATAACCTAAAAATAACAAAATTATATCCTAACATAACTAAAACTATTAAAAAACTAAAATATGGCATCGAAAAATTCCTACGCATCGTTGTCGACTGGTAAAGTACCCAAGAGACTGGCGGCATTGCCTTGTTGTATGGCAATGCTAAGCCTCTGGCTAAGGTAAAAGCCAGCCCTTGGGTCATGGGAAGTGTCAACCAGCCGCTTGTTGATTTCGTTGAATAAACCATGTGCACACGGACCCCACGGCCCAAGGGTTTCAACCCCAAACGGCTCGAAAATATAATTAGTGATAAGGTTATTATATTTTCGCCGCTTGAGGTTTTCCGCAGCCGCAGCAGCAGTGCCAGCACAGCACGCCGAGCGAGGAAGATGGGATGGCGCAAGAGTATCGACGCACGTTGCGTCCCACACTAAGGGCCTTCCCACCTTCCATGGAAATAAAGACATGCCGTCCGGTCTCTTGACATCGTCGCGTGCCAAGCCATTGGGTTCTAATACAGCTGGAACGCCGACGGTGACAAGGGCTCGTCGGATGATTTCATTGATGTTCGCGTGCCGCGCAAAGCGACCCGCACTTCGGCTGCAAGACAGGCCGTGGTGTCCGAGGCTGTTGACAACTTCACCACAGTGACAGCGATGAGGAGAACAAGAAGGAGCTCCTAGACGCAGTGAAGCAGCGAGGCGGAAAGTAGTGTCGTCGAACAAAGTGCCTATGTTCGACGACGGTAGTGCATGAACTATACGTAGTTATAGTTATAATGTAGCGAGCCCCCACTCCCCAACTTTAATTATCTATGTCAATTTTTATAAACATGGTGAAGCAATAATACGTGTCTAATATTTTTTTTTATTATCTGACTGACGGACTAAATACAATTTCTTTTTTTTTCACCCAGGCATCATCCCTATTGCGTCTGTTTATCAATCTACCAACTGAGCCCTGTGGGGCGTCCCTCAGGAACTATAAATCAAACGTCAATGTTACTAATGAGGTTGGATTTCACTCTGTGGATTCACTATCATACTATCACATTCACTATCACATAGATATCCTTATCAATGTTATTACAATACCTAATAATGGTCATACACCAGTCAGTTAATTATTTATTTATTTAAAAAATAAGTTAACAGTGCTTAAGACCAAATCACTATATTTTAGTAGCTAAAACTATAAATAGGAAAAAAACAGGCAGTATTTACAAAATATCCGCATCTGATTGGACTTTCATCAAACGGAATGCACAGCCAACATATCAAATAATTAAGCAATGGTCGGTCAGGCAAAATTTTACAAAACAAACATATTTTTAGTTAGTGGCTTACTATGATTCTTTACTTTTGTACGTTATGCCACAGAATAGTTAGTAGTAGCACAGTCTATACATCATACAGTTGTCCGAAGAAGCCCGAGCTGTGTACGAATTTCGGCGAACTACGTAAGCAGCTCGGGCTCTCGTCGGATGACTTTATGATGACTGTGGTAGTAGCAAGAAATACTGACATTATATTATACTAACCTCAATTTCCCCCCAGACTAGCTACATAAATAATACCTATCTATCATGGACGTGCAAAGGTAGCCCGCGTAATTCAAATTTTCTTGCGTTTTTTGCAATTTTCAGTTCAGTGTCAGGTTATATCTTGATCAATATATGAGTCGCGACTATAACAAATATTATATTATAGTAATAGGGGTTAAAGTATGAAATTGCCGTTTATTGTATTAGGAACTTCGAATTGACATAGAACCTTCATGGTTTGAGATTTTTGAGTGAAGCTTTTTTCACATGGTACCTATGAAGTTCTTCTTTTAAAAAATGTGCAACATTCGATTATCGACTTTCAGTTGTTTTTTTTTTATTCAGCTTAGACAAGAAAGATGGATACTTCGAAAATTCGAGTTATTTTTGAATACGAGTTCCGACGCGGAACTAACGCGGCAGAAACAGCTCGCAATATCAATATTGCGTTTGGAGAGGGGACTGCTAATAAATGCACCGTGCGATTTTGGTTTAAACGCTTTCGTGATGGAAACTTTGAATTGAAGAACGAACCACGTGGAAGACCGCCCACACAGGTGAATAACAATGAATTGAAAGAGATGGTGGAAGCCGATCCGAGCCAAACTACCCAGGAATTAGCGGCATGGTTTAACATTACCTTACCAACAATATTGACTCATTTGCAGAGTTATTTTCTAAACAAATAATGTAGAGTTATTTCAACACCTCTCTCTCTTGAATTTGTATATAATATTTATTGTATATTATTATAGGTATATTTTATAGTAAGTGTATGTATGTGTATTATTGGTTTATAACCTATTTATGTACTTGTATACAGTCTATTTATAATTAATTAAGATATATAAATTGTGTCAAATCAATAAAATAAAAAAAATATGAGAAATGGGTGCCTCGTGATTTGACTGATCTGCAGAAAGAAACGCGTATTGAAGCTTGTGTTGCCTTGTTGAATCGATACAGAAATTAAGGAATACTGGATCGAATTGTGACATGTGATGAAAAGTGGATTCTTTACGATAACCATAAGCGAAAAATGCAATGGCTGACCAACGCCGCAACAGTGTCCTAAAGCAAAGCTTACCAATAAAAAGGTAATCGTAACTGTTTGGTGGTCTCAGCATGGTGTTATTCACTATAGCTTTCTCCGATCTGGTCAAGCAATAATGGCAGATGTCTACTGTGCCGAACTCCGAACAATGATAGCAAAACTAGCAGTGAAACAGCCCCGACTCAGGAATCGATCTTCACCATTATTGTTCCATGATAACGCGAGACCTCATACAGCACGAGAAACCGTTTTAACTCTACAGGAACTGCAATTAGAAACCATTCGTCACCCTCCGTATTCGCCAGACCTTGCTCCAACGGACTACCATTTTTTTCGTGATTTGGACAAATTAAATAAATATGTTAAATTAAAAAAAAAAACGAATTTCAATTTTTCAGTAGAAATCGGCAATTTCATACTTTAACCCCTGATATTTACATAATTTTATCCATAAGAATCATTAATACATCTCTCTAAGTTAGATTTGTTCTAAAAAGTCATACCGTAACGAGGGACTTATGGTAACGAAGTATATTACTCATGAAAATAAACATTTTTTACCATGGAAACCGAAATTTCCGATTTTTTACCCCGAAATATTAAAAAAAATCAGCTGTTCTCTACAAAGTGCGAAACCTACGCGATGAAAATGTACGACAGCTGATTTTTTTTTTCATATTTCAGGGTTAGTTCCATGGAAAAAGTAGTTCATTTCATGAGTACTACACTCCGTTAAAGTACTCGTATGTCCCTCGTTTAACCTTTAACAGCTTTGCGCAATCACTTTACATTAAGTTTACAAAACCCGCCAAAAAAAGTTGCCACTAATAAAAAAACTAAACAAAAACTAAGGCTACCCACACACTTGTTGCAAGCATTGTTATCGCTCTATATTATTGCTGATTTTACTGTACGCTATTAAGCCGGGGATTTGCATAATGGCCGCTCTACGCATATTAACGGATAATTGAGGATTATTGAATATTTGTATTTGACGTATTCACTGTGAGGTTATTATATTATTCTGAATGCAATCTTTAATTGTTATGGGCATTGAACACATGTTTTGTTTGTTTTGGTTCGAGCTATCAATTTGGATTATACTTCAAACCTTTTTATTTCGCGTAATTCCTGTGCGTAGTTTAAAAATTATTGTTGCCTATATTTGATGTGTAACATCTTTGCTCTCGCTTTCCTGCAATCTGTGGGAGTGATTTCGTGAAAAGGGACGGAAGTGTGTAACAGGAAGTGAAAATATTTTTCTAAAAGGTTTGAGTGACGGCTTGAAATGTTGGCTGACATTTGGTATGGAAAGAGAAAGTACTTTTACCAAGGTGAGATGTCAACATCATATGCGACTAGATACTGTAAGGCTCGTTTTATTTATTATTTTTTATCCTGTTCAGTTTTGCTTCTGGTTTTCTGTTAATAATTAATGTGTCCCGTTTTTAGTTCCTAGGTACAGTCAACAAAAGAGATATCTAGGCAGGGTATACTAACATATTTGTATGTGAATTGCTTCATGTTTAATTTCGTAAAAATATACAATTTTGTGTTGGTGTTAACACACCAACACAAAATTGTATATTTTTTTTTTTTTTTTTTTTTTTTTTAATGTAGGTGTATTGCAGAAACAAAGTAATATGTATATAAAATTGAACATGAAGCAATTCACATACAAATAATGTTAGCATACCCAGCCTAGAAATCTCATTTGATGACTGTACATAAAGCACATTACAAACTAAATCCAAAGTTCCAGTCATGGAAAAAAAAATGTTGCCAAAAATAAGTATGTCGGATGGACAAAATGTCATAGACCTATTTTATTTATGCCAACATTTTTATTTTAAGTTTTAAATGTCCTACCTTCTCACATTGCTTTTGGGCAAAGTTTTATTAGCTAAAAACCCAATCCTCAACCTTAATCACCAAAACCTACGAGCATTTGGTTTTGGTTTTTTCATTTAGATCATGGAACTGCCAAGCCTACTCATTGTTCCCAGAGGGCTAAGTTCAAGAAACATCGCTAACTTCCGCAATACAGCCGACTTGAGAGCCATTCACTGTGCAGTTTGTGTACAGCCCCTGTTTTAAAAAAGCTGTAGCAATCCATTTGTATTGTACTCTGTGGAATATCTTTGGAGTTTTTAAATATGGTGTTACGGAAAACTTTTTGTTGTTGTTTGTGAAACTTCGTCGTTAGCCTAGAAGAAATAATATTATTAAAAACAGAACATAATTATTGTAAAATTCTGTTATTACAACTAGGCAGAAATAATATTATTATATAACCTGGGTAACCAAAATATTTAAGTAATGTTTTTAAATCAAGGTTATTTTTTTTTAAACACTTCGCTTTTGAGAACAACACGTTTAACAGTTAAGTACTTAAAAATAACAGACTCACCCTTCACAAACATTCAAACCTCGAAAAAACCCAAATAAAAAAATCCACGCAGTATGACAAACCTCGTGAGAATAAAAAAATAAGTAAAAAGTAAACACAATAACTTGGTCGAGAACGCGTATCACGAGAATGTAAATCTGGTGCGCGTGGCCATGAATATTTTCATTATTTTCACCGAAACACCGAGAGGGAGGCATAATTTTATTAGAAGGCACTGTAGGACGGTCAATTCGCATTTTGTCCATGGGTTCGGTTTCGTATTTTATGTGTTTGTCTGTGGTCAGAATACGAGAGGGGCAATTTCCATATTTTATACAACGTTCGCACTCTCATCTCAGTCTCAATCTGTCAAAAATTGTATAGCGTTTACCTAAATTTTTGACATTTGATTGTCACTGGCATGAGATTGCGAATTGACTTTGAACGTTTTTATGTACGAGAATTGGCCTTCAGATATTGTGCCCATGCGATCATATTAGGGTTAATTTTCAATGACCAGCCAAATTTTCACAGGGTGTTCTACCCATGATTATGAACAACTTTCACTATGGAACCAACTTTGAAATCACGAAAAAAAAAACAGCTGTCTCATACAAAAGTTCAATACCTACTCGAACAAAATGTATGAAACAGCTGATTTTTTTTTTCGTGATTTCAAAGTTGGTTCCATAGTGAAAGTTGTTTATAATTCTGGGTAGAAAACCCTGTGAAAATTTGGCTGGTCATTGAAAAATAACCCTGTATTTATTTATTGATTTAATACTTCAAGCACACAAATGCACAGAGGCGGACTTAATGCCGTAGGCATTTATTATTATTATTGTTAGTTGATAAAAGGCAAGAGTGTTTCATTGACAGCAACTTATTTTTACCTACCTACCTAAAGTGCATTGCAGAAACGAACTTTAGTTTAAAGAAGTCTTATGCTATGTACTGGAAATATTACACAAGGGCTCGGGGCTTTATAGCCCTGATAATATTTCCTGGAAGGCGATTTTAGTTAAGTGCCTGTATACCTACAAATTTTGGTTGGAAGCAGTGCTACCAAGGTCATTTTCAGGTTTCCTTGGTGCTGCAATATCCATTATGGATATCATATTTTTACTATCTTTGCTACTTTCCTTTATTAATGATTGTGACGTCATTGTGAGCCGATCGAGGGGCTTAGAGCTTAGACGTACAATCGATCGAAAATATTTCATTTTTTACCGTAGCAAAGTATTTTACACCTTGGTTTGAGCATGAACGATTTTCAACCAGGGAGTACCCGTCCGCATACGAAAGGGCTACGAGAGTAATATCTTATCCCCATTTTCAATTATTTTCCATATTCCCTTCAATAAGGGTGAATTTCACCAATGAAACTAATCGCGATTAGCACATCTAAGCCGCGTTCAAGAGCTGACACTATCATTATTGTTATGAAATATTAACATTGACAGCTCTTGAACGCGGTTTAGATGTGTTGATCGCGTTCAGTTTATTTGGTGAAATTGGCCCTTATGCCAATGTTTGGGTATCAACACGTTATGTTATGGCGTTGAAATGGATAATCCACCATGTCAGTCACGTTTCGGTCGGTCAAACAGGGTCAATCGTAAAAGTGTTTACGGCTTTTTCTCACTGTCCTCCAGGGCCAGATCGAGTCATAAAGTAAATGTCAATAGCCCCCGCAAGCCAGGTTTGAATTTAACTGTCAACACGTTATATGAATATGGCAACATTTTTATTTATTCGTACAGTTTTGGTTAGATTTTTCAGTTACGGTTGTATTTTTTGTATATGGACCTATATTTATCGGTACAGTAACGGGAAACGGGAATAGTTTTCCCGTGCCATAAGGGAAATCGTGACGGCCATTGCGCCAACAATTGACAAACGGCCATTGACAAAACCAACTAATTACCTTGACCAAATCTCCCTGCTCCAAATTTTCTAGTAGTTAGGAACTTCTACACACGAAACTCGTCGTCAAAATCAAGCCCGACTCCACATTACGATAGTTTAATCAAAGGTTTTAATTTCCCAGTCGGTTGTCGTCACGGCGACGGCTGAGACAGGTGGCGACAGGTTGACATCTCTCTCAGGCAAGCTTGGAAATGGGACAAACGGGACGTTAGAAATGAATATTGTGGAATCTGAAAGTAGCATTAGCTTCTGCCCGCGACTTCGTCTGCGTGAAATTTCTTGTCCGCCGACCTACCCCATCGCAATCATCGCGTGCCCTCGCTATTACTTCGTTTTCGCTTAGCGTTCTTTCTGATTTTTTTTTATTTTTGTTCGACTCCTAAGGACCCTAGCGTCATGTTAAATAACCTATGCCTTCCTCGAGAAACGGGCTACCAAATGCAAAAAGAATTTTTCAAATCCGATTGGTAGTTCCAGAGATTAGTGCGTTCAAACACACAAACATAAAAACAAATTCTTCAGCTTTAGTTAGTAAGTAGATAAACTTATAATTATAGGAACTTTAGTGTTGGATACGTTTTTATTGAAGGCGGCGCACGTCAACTCCAACTTAATGCAATAATTTCAATTAAACCATTTTACAAGCACTTTTGAACTGTCAAGGAGTCAGAAAGATGAAACTAGTTGCCTATTTTTAAAAACTCCGTTAAGTTAATCTGTGGTTTAGTCGCATGTAGGAAGGTCCTTGTCAATTCAAGGTGACTGAAAAACTTTTCAAGGGTCGGCACTAGGAAATTGTGTTATGGGGCTTGGATAAGTTTATATAGAAAACGAAAAAAAATTCTGGCTAGCTCAAAAGTTTCTCTAGTCAGTGAAAAAATCGGATTGAGGATAAACCTTGAAAAAAAATTGAATATCACTAAAAACGTGCCGCATTTTGATAAGAGGAGCTCGTGGCTAAGTAATAACAGCCGCACGGGTCGATCCATCAGGTTAAGCTACGCTTGCCGGGGTTGGTCCGTGGATGGGTGACCATCTTTACATACCGAGACTCCTCCGTGCCTCGGAAAGCACGTTAAGCCGTTGGTCCCGGCTGTCATTCGTGGATCTTTGATAGTCGTTACGGGTCGTCAGAAGCCCGAAAGTCTGTCAACCAGTCTTACCAAGGGGTATCGTATTACCCAGTTAATGGGTTGTGGAGGTCAGATAGGCAGTCGCTCCATGTAAAATAATGGTATTCAGCTGCATCCGGTTAGACTGGAAGCCGACCCCAACATAGTTGGGAAAAAGGCTAGGCAGATTGATTTTGATAAGTTTGGCATAAATAAGAAGTCGCATATAAACTTATTCAAAACCCATAACACGATTTCCTAGTGCCGGACCCTTAAGACGGTCAATGTTCAGAGCAAATCTTCAAAAATTTCAAAATAAAGAAGTTTGCGCGATGTTACCAAAGAATAAAGCTTCATAGATCGTCTTATCCGTACTGTAAACCTACACAGTACTCATACCAACTCAGCCAGCTCTCACAGGTACCGTAGGTATGTGGAGTTAGGTTTTCGGTGCTAATTGGGTCGGCTCTGAGTACCTTCAGCTGAATCTAAGCTTTTTCGGTTCGACGGAATTTTGCCTTCGTTATGTAGGCTTTGTACGGTGAAGAATTTCGATTCCATTTTCGAAGCATGTTATAATATAAATCTAAGTTTTTTTTTTTTTTTCAAATCCTTTTTATGTGTTGGTAGGTACAGTACGCGCAAAACGTTATGAGCACTCAGAAGTTGCACGCGAGTGGCTACAAAGTATATTAATAGCTAATTATTTTTGTGATGAACAAATCAACGCAATGCATCAATCAATCTGCCTAGCCTTTTCCCAACTATGTTGGGGTCGGCTTCCAGTCTAACCGAATGTAGCTGAATACCAGTATTTTACATGGAGCGACTGCCTATTTGACTTCCACAACCCATTAACTCGGTAATACGATACCCCTTGGTAAGTCTGGTTGTCAGACTTTCAGGCTTCTGACGACCCGTAACGACTGTCAAAGATCCACGAATGACAGCTGGGACCAACGGCTTAACGTGTTTTCCGAGGCACGGAGGAGTCTCGGTATGTAAAGATGGTCACCCATCCACAGACCGACCCCGGTAAGCGTAGCTTAACCTGATGGATCGACCCGTGCAGCTCTTATTACTTAGCCACGAGCAATGGTAGACGTATAGGTACTATAAAAAATGTTTCACATCTTACTATAGGTAATGATTGTGCACTCAACTGTACCATGCGCGGTTTCGTACTCAGGCCTACGTCAGAGGGCTCATGTTTTCCGAGTATTGAAGCACTTAAGAAAGCTCCGAGTGGTGGTCACGTCCACCATTTGCTCATACACTTAATTTTATTCCCACTAAAATGCCAACCATCTTTTAGTCTGTTGTAATTTGCGATTTTATAACTCATTAACAACTTTATTACGGAGGAGGAGCTCGTGGCTAAATAATAACAGCCACACGGAACGATCCATCAGGTTAAGCTACGCTTGTCGGGGTTGGTCCGTGGATGGGTGACCATGTTTACATAACGAGACTACTCCGTGCATTGGAAAGCACGTTAAGCCGTTGGTCCCGGCTGTCATTCGTGGATCTTTGACAGTCAGTACGGGTCGTCAGAAGCCCGAAAGTCTGATAATCAGTCTTACCAAGGGGTATCGTGTTACCCAGTTACTAGGTTGTGGAGGTCAGATAGGCAGTCGCTCCATGTAAAATACTGTTATTCAGCCGCATCCGGTTAGACTGGAAGCCGACCCCAACATAGTTGGGAAAAGGCTAGGCAGATTGATTTTTTTACAATTTTATTACGTAGAAGGTGTGCACTTTTATAGTAACTGTAATATAGGTATTATGCGATTATGTTATCCTGTAAAACATCCGCTACTAGTTTTGATGAGACGGCCACAAGCCAATAATTTCCTTCGCTTAACTTCTGTAATAAAAGTGAATGAAATACGTAATTTCATTGGCTTTAATAGTGAACCAACCACCACCTTTTACGAGGCAATCATTTGTTCTACCGCGGTGTGAGCGTTGATCGCGCGCGGGCTGGCAACGTCGGATTTCTAGAGGTTTTTCGTGATTATTTCATTAAATTTAAATCAAAAGACAATTTCCTCTGACAAATTCTTAGATCGTTGGTATATATAAGTATGTATGCTATTTTTTTATAGTTAGTTTGGTAAATACTCTTAGAAAATCGAAAAAATTTCATTTTTTAAGACTAGATTCCAAAATAACTGTCAAAAAATAACATAAGTACATACTTATAAATACCAACGACATAAGAATTTGTCAGAGAACTTGTCTGTCCTTTGATTTAAATATAATGAAGTAATCACGAAAAACCTCTAGAAATGCGACGTTGCCAGCCTGCGCGCGATCAGCGCTCTTATAAGAACATCAAGTACTATTTTCTCTACAAAAGTGGATTTTCATGAGTTACTCCTATTTTTCGTATAATCAAACAACTTAATTTTTATTTATCTATTTTAAAGTACTTAACTTTAAAATAGATAAATAAAAGTTAAGTTGTTTGATTATTTTACCGAAACGGTTTTTTAAGATGAAGTATGCGTCCATCCATCCATTCGTTATCATTTTCGCCTACAAACATTCCCTTTAGAATAGAATAACCTGCTCCCCCCTTCCCTTCTATGCTTGGTCCTCGCAAGCGTCTGTATTTTTTAAATACGCTTGGCAAACATTACAACGATTATTTTTCGTAACAAATTCCCGATTTGAAAATCGAATTAAACGCACTAGGTGGACACTCGCCTGTCATTAATATGCTCAAAAGTGACCCAACTTTATCGGGGAGGTACGTTTTCACGCCCCAAATAACCAAGTATTTTGCCTTTTATTTTTATCACAGGTACGCAATATGTATAAATTATTTCCTCATTTAATGTGGGCTTCTTCCGGACATGTAAACCTCAATGCTTCGCAATCATTCGGGACGTCCAGTTTAATGCGGATTTTATTGTCACCGTGATGGCTAACCTATTGACCTTTTTAGACCCTTTATTGATAAAGCTTTTGTTGTATAATAAAAAACTCTTTTTTGTAGCATAATCTGCCTTTATTGTATATATACCTAGAGTACATAAAACTATTGTCTACGGTAAGTAAATAACCATTTTCTATTCAATTTATTTGACGATAATTGTATAAAAAGAAAACCCATCTTCGCTTTCAAAGCAATTTCTAATATTAATTCGTTCCTTTTTCGAATGATTGAGTGAATTTCTTTTAAAAACGTCACCTTTTCGGATAATTGACAGCTTATTCGGCCAGTATGACTGGCAGTGAGAAAGCTAAGGAAAAATTCCAGAAAACTGTACAACAAAGCAGTCCTTGTTTTTGGAAAGAGTTTCCTCGTCCGGCATTCTTGTAGAATGAAGGACGGATAATTTTTTAATAAAAATAAAACAAAGAAATCAAGACGACTCTTGATTTGTTTCCTAAATTAAAAATCATGCTTACTTCTCTTTTATTTCAAGCAGGTTCAACATGGTTCATATTAATTAGATTCCTTATAGAAAGCTTAGTCGTCGATCTAAAATTTTAAGCTTGTCCAATGAATTTTTAAGAATGGAAAACTAACATAGATATAAACAACGACTGTGTTGTCAAAATAAAGTGAAAACTGTCTGCGGGCACATCACAAGTTTTATAGCATCCATAAAATGGCCTAGTTTCGAAAGTTGTCGTAAATACGGCCGTTTACGATCGATCCGAAAGGCGAATTAGATCTATGAACGATACTTCACCTACAAGTATAAACCTGGCTAGAAATCCAGTCTACCTATTCTGTAAAAATCTCACCGTGAAAACTTAGGTGAAGTGAACTTGAAGTTAGGCAGGTGTGTCAATCCCTAGCATCAGGTGGAATGACAGCTCGCTTCAAGCTCACTTCACCCAAGTTTTCACGGTGAGATTTTTACTGAACAGACCGGCTAGTAACGAGATGCCAAGAAAAGTGAATCCCAAAATCTCAATCCGTACCTATCCTTTTTATTGAAACAGTAACTTTTGCCCGCGGCTTCGCTCGCGTGTAATTCGAAAATTATCCAGGAGAACGTACTATCGGAATAAAAATTATCCTATGTTCGAACCCAGGTCATGGCCTAGCCTATCCGTTTAGGCGGGAAAAGGATATCTATATCTATACATATTATACAGGGTGTTTGGTGCATCGTTTGCCAAATTGAATTGGCCGAAAGAAGAGGTCATTTGCTATCGCTTCAGGCTCAAGTACTCATTTTTGGCCACACCGGTTTTTTTATTACAACTTTCTAATTTTTATTTTGAAAAAATCCAAAACTCAGCATTAAAGCTTAAATTAAAAAAAAGTTTTAAGTGTAGTCGTCAAATTTCATTTTTATTTACATATGTACTGTTGTATGGCTCTATCAAATTTAAAATTACTTGCCAGTTACATCTAGTTTTTTTTTAATAAATCACAAAGTTTTTGGAAAAATAAAAAATGAACTTAAAACTCAACTTTAAATAGCTATAAAAAAAAAACTAAAAGCGATCGGGATCTTCGAATTATTTTAAAAAGTTCTCTAGTCTATCCCCTTTCCAACGGTATGTAATGTGTTAAAAAACTCTTTTAATATCTTTAATAATTAGCTAAATGTGTAGTCGAGACACATCAGGCTGATATTGGATATTACGTTTAAAACACTAGTTTTCGCATAAATTACATGCTATTAGTAGATAGATACTGTTATCTCACGTCTTACGTAGTCTCTTATCTCGTTCTTACATAGGGAACTTTCCTCGAAATTGAAAAAAAAATACATTATTACAAAAATAATCATTTATTAATAAGTAATTTAATTACATACTAATCTTACAAGAATTAGAATTTCTGCAAACAGAGTTGCCCTTATTATTAGCTGATTTGCCAATTTTCAGTGAAGACAGGTCTTTTGTTTTCCAACATGACGGTTGTCCCGCTCATTGGAGAATAACCGTCAGGGAGTACTTGAATGATGCATTCCCGGACTCATGGATTGGGAGGGATGGCCCTATTCCTTGGCCTCCACGTTCTCCAGACTTAACTCCGTTGGATTTTTACGTCTGGGGACGGGCCAAAGAACTCGTCTACGCCACGGAAGTTGAGACAAGAGATGATTTAGTCCAACGCATTGAGGCGGCTTTCATGACGATCAAAGCAGAAATGCGTTTACGCACCACTACAGTTGAGATAAGACGAAGATGTCGCGCGTGCATACGCAATAGTGGTAGACAGTTTGAACAAGACTTGTAAGATTAGTATGTAATTAAATTACTTATTAATAAATGATTATTTTTGTAATAATGTATTTTTTTTTCAATTTCGAGGAAAGTTCCCTATGTAAGAACGAGATAAGAGACTACGTAAGACGTGAGATAACAGTATCTATCTACTAATAGCATGTAATTTATGCGAAAACTAGTGTTTTAAACGTAATATCCAATATCAGCCTGATGTGTCTCGACTACACATTTAGCTAATTATTAAAGATATTAAAAGAGTTTTTTAACACATTGCATACCGTTGGAAAGGGGATAGACTAGAGAACTTTTTAAAATAATTCGAAGATCCCGATCGCTTTTAGTTTTTTTTTTATAGCTATTTAAAGTTGAGTTTTAAGTTCATTTTTTATTTTTCCAAAAACTTTGTGATTTATTAAAAAAAAACTAGATGTAACTGGCAAGTAATTTTAAATTTGATAGAGCCATACAACAGTACATATGTAAATAAAAATGAAATTTGACGACTACACTTAAAACTTTTTTTTAATTTAAGCTTTAATGCTGAGTTTTGGATTTTTTCAAAATAAAAATTAGAAAGTTGTAATAAAAAAACCGGTGTGGCCAAAAATGAGTACTTGAGCCTGAAGCGATAGCAAATGACCTCTTCTTTCGGCCAATTCAATTTGGCAAACGATGCACCAAACACCCTGTATAATAAAACAGTAAAAAAACTGTGTCTGTACATTGAATATATTACAAAAAAAATAATTGAGGGGGGTTTAGGAACAGTAATAGAGCACGAATCCAAAAAAAAAATATGTCTGTTTGTCTGTGTGTCTGTTTGTTTGTACACGCTAATCTTCGGAACTACTGGACGGATTTGAATGATTTTTTTTTTGTTGTATAGGTATTAAGTCTGGGCAATATATAGGCTATAATTTATCTTGGAAACTTGAACACCTGATTCAGAACCGCAACAGACCAGCTAAACTATAAGAGATACAAAAATGGTACCATAGCAAAAATTGTTCCACGTGATGAGCATTTTCTGCTGAGAGAATAAATTTGAAGATCTGGAACACCTGATGTGGAACTCCAAGAGCCCAGCTACACCATAACACATATAGGAATGACGTCTTAGCAAAAGTTGTTCGGTCTGATGGGCATTTCCTGTTCTTATCGTACTTATAAAAATCGAAGATCAGAAACATCTGATGTGGAAATTAAAGCTATCACTTATTTCACTGTATATCAAAGCTATCACTTATTTCACTGTATATCAAAGCTATCACTTATTTCACTGTATATCAAAGCTATCACTTATTTCACTGTATATTATAAAATATAAAATAACATAAGCTGGGAGTACCTCCACGCGGTGAAGGCGGTAACAGGCCAGAACTCCCATTTATTTTTTTATTTTATCGAATAAATATGCCTTCGGGCTTATGTTATTTGAGTTTTTAATTTTATTTTCCATTTATCTTCGTGACACGGTAGCCTACCCGGTGACTCAGGGGAGCAGTCACTTATATTAATAATAATAATAATAATAATAATAAAATAAAATCCTGTTATAAAAAAAAATATGCTGGCAACACTGACGTCAACAAGTCACATAATTTGTTTTCATAATTATCTTAGTTTTATTTATTTTAGACGCAGTTTTTCATTTTATCAGAAACCCCAATTAAATGTAGAAGTCCATAAATCAATATACAACCTAAAAATATTGAAATCAACCTACTTATATAATGTAATCATCAAATAATGCCGAATCGGAGGTGACATGACAGATGTCACCAAACAACAAAACAAAATGAAATAAAGAAAACAGGATGAAAATAAAGTATAAATGTTGACAAGATCAGCTACACGAAGAGCACGCCTACCACCTCCGGACTCGTCGCTCAGCTCCGCCTCGCCGCCGCCGGTACCCAGCCCCATTGTAAGCGCTGTGACGACACCGGCTGCGGTAGCTGCGTCGAGCTCGAGCGACGAATACTTCTCCCCGCCCACGACGCCACCACCTGCTCGCCGACGGGGAGGACGCCGGCCGCCGGATGGCTTAGGATCTCGAGGCCCACCGGCCTCTGAAAAGGTCCCAGCTCCCGGCGGAAGTGTGCAGCGCATGAGATGGACGCCATCCATTAATGAGAACGTCATGCGCTCATACTATGGGGCTACAGAGGGAGGAAACAATCTGACCGCGTACCGTGTTCGGATGCTCTCTCTTTTTCAGGTGCTTGAACCAGCTGTCAACGTTTCGGCACAACGACTGTCGGATCAGGTGCGGGTCATCCAGCGTAATCATATGTTGGATGACACTGTACTTGATCGCCTGCGAATTGAAATGCAGAGTAGCCATGTCATTGCCCCCCCGCCGTCGCAGACTAATATAATACCACCACGGTCTGACACAAACCGAGTTGACGAGGGAAGTGATGACAGGGCTACAAACGTAAGTACCCAGTGCAATGAAGAATTGAGGAGTGCTTTGGAAGGTGCGATTCGGGAATATCGATTCGTGTCTCCCAAACTTAGACCACGCTTACCTCGTTTGCCCATGCATAACAAAAATAGGGCGCTTATGGCGGCTCTGGATTCGCAGTTGTCAAACTATTTTGATGACTGCGAAGACCTCACCGATACTCATTCGATTCTGTACTGCGCGGCTGTAGCGGCATGTCGTGTAGCTCACGTCAAATTTGCTAATGACTGTAGAGCTACACGACCGAAACCAGCCGTACCAGCTTGGCAGTGCAGAATTGAGCGCCGTATTGGTGGGGCCAGAGCGCTCATCGGCAAACTAACCTGCTTCAGGGAGGGCAATACTCGCCCTAGAGTGATGCGCTTTGTGAGGCGGGCGTTCTCAGGGACTGATGTCAGCCCTCAGGACTATATGTCCCGTGTCACAGAGCGCATCGACTTCCTGAAGCAGAAAGTCTATGCATGGGCAAACCGTATTCGTAGGTATAAGCGGCGAGTGGACCGATACACTCAGAATCGCACCTTCCAGAGCGATGAAAGGTGGGTTTATAGGGGTTGGGAGCGACCGGACCAAGGTGTGACTGACACGCGCCTGCCGGATGATGATGCCATGTGTTCTTTCTGGCGCAGTATCTGGTCGGCGCCTGTCAGTCACACCGAAGGTGATTGGGCTCGGGAAGTCGAGCGAGCCTGCGATCCAATACCAGAAATGGGGGCTATTACCATCTGTCCCCAAGATGTAGCTCGTGCAGTCCGTCCGTTACCTAACTGGAAGTCTCCAGGGCCGGACGGACTGCACAACTTCTGGATCAAATGGTTTCTTCGGTCGCACGCTCGTTTGGCGGCTCAGTACCAGTCTGCATTAGAATCTGGTTCGCTACCCCAGTTCCTAACGACAGGAGTTACCCACCTGCTCCATAAATCAGGTAGCACCGCGGAACCCAAAAATTATAGACCGATCACGTGTTTACCGACGGTCTATAAAGTTCTTACATCCATTTTGAGAGCTAAAATTAACGAACATATAGACAACAACTCCATCATGTCTGCCTCTCAAAATGGATGTAGGAATGGGTCCCGTGGTACTAAGGAGCTACTCCTCATTGATATGGCCATTAGCCAACAGGTTCGTCGTTCCCGAAAGGATCTGTCGACATGTTGGATAGACTACAAGAAGGCCTATGACTCGGTGCCACATACATGGCTCATGAGGGTGTTGGAGTTGTATAAAGTAGATGCAACTCTGCGCACCTTCCTGATGTCATGTATGGGGCAATGGAGGACGGTCCTTCGCTATCCAGGATGTCGAAATATCCAGAGGAATAGCGAACCGATAAGGATCGAGCGAGGCATATTTCAGGGCGATAGTTTGAGTCCGCTTTGGTTCTGCTTAGCCTTGAATCCTCTAAGCACACTGCTGGAGGATTCAGGTCTAGGCTATCGGCTGCGGAGAGGTGGTCAGGTTATATCCCACCTCCTCTACATGGATGACCTAAAACTCTTTGCCCCCAACAATTTGCAACTGATGAAGCTACTGAAAGTAACTGAAACTTTCAGTAGCGCCATCAGGATGGAATTTGGTGTGGACAAATGTGCGGTCATGCATGTAAAGCGAGGAGAGATTGTGGAATCCGTGGGAACCCAACTCTCGGATTCCATAAACCTTAGAGCCCTCTCCGCACCCGAAACCTATAAGTATTTGGGTATGTCGGAAGCGTTGGGCATCAATGTTACTGACATGAAGCAATCGTTGAAGGAGCGCTTCTTTGGCCGCCTGAAGAAAGTATTTAATAGTCTTCTATCAGGCGGAAACAAGGTGCGCGCCTTCAACGGTTGGGTCATGCCGGTTTTGATGTACTCTTTCGGCGTACTCAAATGGACTCAGACGGAACTCGACGCCCTGGATCGGCGGGTCCGTACGCTGTTGACTGCATATCGAATGCATCACCCACGGTCATCGGTAATGAGACTGTATATCCCGCGCAAGTGTGGAGGCCGAGGCTTTTTAAACGCTAAGACTCTCCACAACCGCGAGATATGCAGTCTCAGGGAATATTTCCTAGAAGCCGACGTGGGGATGCATCGCGATGTGGTCGCGGTGGACAAGGGCCTCACTCCGCTCTCCTTGGCTAAAGAGAACTGGCGCAAACCTGTAGTGCTTGACATTAACGATCGCAGGGAGGTATGGCAGAGTAAAGAGCTTCACGGACGCTTTTTCCGGGCCCTATATGAACCCGATGTAGATTTGTTAGCGTCCGTAGCCTGGCTGCGTTCCGGTGACCTCTTTGGGGAAACCGAAGGTTTTGTCTGTGCAATTATGGACGAAGTTATGATGACGAACAACTACCGGAAATATATTGTGAAGGACGGTACGGTTGACATCTGTCGGGCATGCCACCGTCCGGGAGAATCAATCCGACACATTATCTCCGGGTGTTCTCGTCTTGCTAACGAAGAGTACTTGCATAGACACAACCTTGTAGCCAGGATTATCCATCAGCAACTTGCACTGAAATACAACCTTGCGGAATCGGAAGTGCCGTACTACAGGTATGTGCCCGACCCAGTTCTCGAAAATGGAAATATCACATTGTACTGGGATCGATCCATCATCACTGACAGGACTATTGTTGCCAATAAGCCTGATATAGTGGTGGTGGATCGAATAGAGCGGCGCGCAATGATTATTGACGTAACAGTCCCACATGACGGGAACCTCGTGAAAGCTGAGAAAGATAAACAAATCAAGTATCTTGACTTGGCTCGCGAGATTGTCGACATGTGGGATGTGGACTCAGCAATCATTGTGCCGATAGTTGTATCAGCCAATGGTTTAATTGCCAAGAGCCTCAACCAACACCTAAAGAGGCTCTCGTTAGGTGGCTGGATCAAGGGCCTGATTCAGAAAGCAGTACTTCTGGACACGGCCCGCATTGTTAGGAGGTTCCTCTCTCTGGAGCCCTGACCGCCGGTAGCTTGGACCCTGTTCCTGATACCGGTGGGCTACTATTTTTTATATTTTTAAATGTTTTTTATATATTTTTTAAGAAATATTTAAAAATGTATTTGATAAGAAGAAAAATTAATAAACGAAATAATAATAATAATAATAATTTATTTATTTGTTAGAATATTGTTGTAAAGGTGTTACACAAAGTATGACGTCCATAATATTCTGCTGTTTCCAGCGTACAAATATTTTACAGAATCTAAATTAAATGTATTAAAACAATATTATTATACCTAAATTAGATGTTACATATGATGAACTATACAATGTTAAGGTTAAGGAAAACGTTAATTAGGTACTATCAAATACAATGTCAAGAATAATTAAAATATAATGTTAAGAATTATTAAATACAACTTCATGGGTAATTAAATATAATGCCAAGAATGATTAAATACAATTTAAAGAATTATTCAATACAATGTCATCGTTAATTAAAACTCTTTAGGAACACAGAGTCAAGTCGTCATCTAATTTAAATGTTGAATCAAATTTTTCATTTAAAAAGTCATTTGTTGAGTAGTAACACTTATGCAATAGAAAGTTAAATAATTTCTTTTTAAATGTCATGAAGTTAAGATTTTTAAAAACATTAGGTAATTTATTATGAACACGAATTGCCATACAGTAAACATTATTGGAAAATAGTTTAATTCTTTGTTGGGGTACACATAATCTGTAGATATTTCGACTTTTTCTTATTACAACATCATTATGTACTTGAAATAAAGCTATGTTTTTGTGTACAAAGACACAGATTTCAAATACATATAAAGATGGTAGTGGTAAAATTTTTAAATTTTTAAAGAGCGGGACACAGCTTTCTAATGGATGGGCTTTAGTTATTGATCGGATACATTTTTTTTGGGCTCGGAATGCTGTAATAATGTCAACAGAATTGCCCCATATTATAATGCCGTAGCGGAGAATTGATGCTACGTAACCATGATAGGCATAAAGTGCTGCATTGATACCCGCTACGCGAGTTATTCTGTATAAAACAAATACAAATCTTTGCAGTTTAGTGCATAATTTGTCAATGTGTCCTTTCCAATTGCAATATTTATCCAATGTTATCCCCAAAAAAGTAGCACTATCAACTTCTTCTATAGCGTCATTTCCATATCTTACGTCTAATCGGTGACGTTTGCTGTTGTAAGTTTGGAACTGCATAAGTTTGGTTTTACTAATATTGACATGTAAATTGTTGTCTTTTAGCCATACTATTATTTTGTTTAACGTGTCATTAATCTCGTTTTCGTATTTGGTGATACTGGTATCGGTGAGTTCTATACTAAGGGTTGTATCGTCGGCGTACAGAATGCATGAATACGGGGTTACGTTGGGCAAATCATTGATATACAGCAAAAACAAAAAGGATCCTATTATACTGCCCTGGGGAACGCCGCAGGAGTTTTGACGATAGGCGGATCTATATGTTTTCTTTTCTAATAATGTATGTCTAGATATCTCTACGCATTGTTGGCGATTATTTAGATAACTTTCTAACCAGTGTAACGCGTTTCCCCTAATGCCATAACGATTCAATTTGTAGAGAAGCAGTTTGTGATCTACAAAGTCAAACGCTTTTGACATATCGAGAAATATTGATGATATTGGCTTTTTTTCATTCAGACTAGAGGTAATTATTTTCACAAGAGAAAAACATGCAAGAGTTGTTGATTTATTTTTCCTGAAACCGAACTGTTCCTCTTTTAAAACTGAATGTTTTATTATAAAGGAGTGCAGTTTATCGTACATAATTCTTTCAAAAATCTTTGAAATTACGGGTATAAGAGTAATCGGACGATAGTTATTCATGTCGTTTTTATCTCCTTTTTTGTATAATGGTTTGACTATAGAAAATTTTAGTCTAGTGGGGAATACTCCTTTAAAAAATGATAGATTAATGATGTGAGCGAGTGGATAGGATATATATTTAGAGCAAAGTTTAAGAATTTTTGTATTAATGTCATCATACCCGGTTGCGTTAGTTGAATTTAAAGAATTGATAATTTTATACACAGTTTCTTCATTAGTTGGAGTTAAAAAAATGCTATCTGATATGTCAGTGACGACATGTTTGTAATCAATGTGTGTGTCAGAATTAGGAATTTTTGATTTGTTTGTCATGTTAATAAAAAAGTCATTAAATTTGTTAACAATTATATCTGCATGAGTGTATGTGCACTGATCAATCTTGATAGAGGTAATTTCAGCGCTATTATCGATATCTGTACTATTCTTTTTAATAATGTCCCAGGCGGCTTTACATTTATTGTTCGATTGAAGTATAAAACGAGTGTTATCAATTTTCTGAGCATACAATATACATCGTCTTAATATTCTATTATAATTTTGGTAGTTCTTCAGGTGTTGATTTTTGTTAGAATTCCGTAATCTATATTTTAGGTACATACTTCTTTTCCTGACACAGCATTTTTTTATTCCCTTTGTTATCCACTTTGTTTTTAACGGTTTGTTTGTAATTTTTACTTTCAGGATTGGAAAACAGAGATTATAAAAAAGGGACAGGGTGTCATGAAAGTGATTGAATGCTATGTCAGTATCATCTGAATCGTATATTTCTGAAAAGGAAAGAGATGATATGCATGATATAAACTTTTCAATGTTGCTTTGACTGAAATCTCTTCTCTTTTGAAACCAAAATTGTTTTCTGCATTTTGCAGTATCTACAGACGAATGGAAACAAATGGACTGACCGGTCTCATGATCAGATAATGCAAGGATATGTATTTGAGGCTGAGCATGAGGTATGTCGCTTGCGATGAGATCTATACATGATGACTTTCTTGTGGGTTTCGTGATATGGTTCGAAATATTATAGTTATGAAAGATAAATTCTAATTCTTTATAATTATTATTATGCTTTAACGCGTCAATGTTCCAATCTCCGCATAGTATTATGTTATTTTTATTTCGTTTTGTTGTTTTCTTTAAAACGTCCTGTAGGTTTTTTAAAAACAAACTTAAATTTGAATTTGGGGTACGGTAAATACAGATAACAATGACTTTAAGAGTGATTATTTCTATTGCACAATATTCGAAATCATATAATAATGGCGTAACTAAGTTAAGGATAGGTTTACATTCAAGGTCCTTTTTAACCATTATGCATGTTCCACCTCGCCGTTGGTGAGGTCTTGAGAAAGATGAGACTAGCTTGTAATTTTTTAGTATTAAGTTACTTTCTGATCTTCTTTTTATGAAAGTTTCAGAAAAACATAGAATATCAATATTTGTACCTTTTGCATTTAATTCTTGTAAAGTTATTTCTAAAAAATCTGTTTTGTTTAAGATGCCGGCAATATTTTGGTGAAATAGTGTACATTTACGTTTAACTTCGAAAAAAAATAGATTTACTAGCTTCATTAGGGTTCGGAGTAGTTGCAGTGGCTTCATTAGCATTTAATGGCTGGTAGGGGTTCTTTTTGTTTACCTTAAAATAATACGGGATTGTTCCTTTTTTGTCAACGCATAAACGACTATTTTTGTTTGAGCTCGATGAAGTGCGACTCTGTTTTAATGTACGAGCTGTGTCCATAATTCTCTTAAAATTAATATTATCAATTTCAATATTTATTTTATAACACAGCATTTCCTTGGATATATACTTACGATTACCATGATTATATACATTGTCAGTTGTATCAATGAACTTACAGTTAGGAAAATTTTGCAAAAATAGTTTTATATTTTGATTTAACAATTTAACATTTAAATAGGGATTATTAATAATATTTATTATAAACACTTCGTTGTTTCTTAGTTTATGAAGGGTTGGAATCAACTCTGATAGAAGTTTGTACGGGCTTTTGTCGTTGCTTCCTATACTTAATATCAATATATCATCATTGTGCAAGGTTTTTATGTAATCGTCTATTTTACATAATATTTGTGTACTAGTTGCGCTTGGTTTTGAGACTCCTGATACTGAATATACGTTATTCCACTTATTTGCATCCCTCTGTAACTTTATTTCACTGGCAAAACCTCGTACTTGTTGGTCACCTAAAATCATAATTTTTGGAACACAAGTTGCATTGTTGACTTCCGAATTTTGTAAAAGTTGGTTATCAGTTTTATTTAGTAGTGTATATGAAGTTTGAGCACATGGGATCTCTATACTGCGTTCAAATGATTGCCTGCTTTGTGGATGAAAAACTGATACTTCAACATTTTCCTCAGAACAACTCCGTTCAGTTGTAGGTATATTGTTTTGGGATGAATTTTGTGTTTTAATTTGATGAACTAGTGAATGAGTATGGGTAGGAAGTTTTTCATCACTAGTTGAGCTTTTCATCATGAGCGGAGAGTTTACAAATGACTCAGTGAGACGTCGCTTGACATTATGTTTCTGCATGGATGATTGAAGTATAGTTGTTCGTGGACTTCGGCAAATCTGTTTTAAAAATTCAACTTCCTGAGATAGTTGGGCAATTTGTTTTTTCTGTTCTACATTTTCGAGAATTACATTTTCTAATTCATTCTGCGTAGATTGTAAGTCCGCCTTTAATTTATTTATTTCGGAGTTCATTTCATCTCGGCATAAAGCTGTAATATGTGAAGATACGTCTAGTGAAGAAACGTCTAGTCTTCTACTCAAGAATTCATCCGAATAAGATGCATTAATGGAGATGTTCATATCCATTTTTTCTAGCGATTTACACTTTTTTAAAGGTCTTCTAAAAGTTACGTTATCCAGGTCTTCCATTGTTATGCGCCCTCTATATCAAAATTGTGGAATCAATTTAGTGCAATGCAATGGGTACTTAATAAGATGTCTTCCTATTTGTCAGCAGATGTCGTGTTTTCAATTATCGGTAATCGTTAAATAATGTAGTCCAGTACCCTCAGTTTGTGATGTTCTTCAATATCCGTGTGACTAGTATACAATGAAAGTCGTTCTGCTATCCAGCAATAGATGTCGTATTACAGAGTATCGTAAAACACTGACGAAAGTGTTGTGATCTTCAACATCCATGTGATTTTATAGACGAGTAGTGGACAGTATAAGTCG
Organism: Cosmia pyralina; assembly: GCA_946251885.1. Classification (NCBI taxonomy): domain Eukaryota; kingdom Metazoa; phylum Arthropoda; class Insecta; order Lepidoptera; family Noctuidae; genus Cosmia; species Cosmia pyralina. The sequence continues at coordinate 20,251,872 of OX276353.1, forward strand.
TTTTACTATCCAACAATAGATGTATTCTTGCGGATTATCGTGAATTACTGAAGAAAGTGATGCCATCTACTAGTGACATCCATCAAACTGACGTACCAACGGACGAAATTTTGATTAAGTTTTCGCTATTGAGCACTAGAGGCGCTATAAATTTTCACCTTAATTACAATAATAATGCTTTTGTTTATTTACCATATGAATTGCTCACGTAATACTTGTAGCCAGTGTGTAAGGTAATGATTTTGAAGTCACTACTATTAATTAACAGAAAGTAGGTACATACAGATTCCGGTATCCCTGGATATTTCGTGTAGTCAATTCTGTCACTACGTATTTAATTCACCAGCCCAGAGATAACACTTCCACATACAGATTAGTTTATTGTTTTCCCTTTTTTTCACTTCTCTTAACTTTTATTGCACTTATTATATTTTTAGAGATTAATTATTAAGGAGGTGACAGCACTGAATGTAGTAGCTACCCCACACCACAGTATTTTAATTGATCAGGTATCTTCTTCACAATAAAACTCTAACCATGCCTAGAAAGAGGTCAAATCTTTCCCAATGTTCCAAAGGAGCTAAAAGATTGAGGATCATAAGATCCCAAGAATCTACGGAAGAGCGTCAGGAGAGATTTGATGCTGTTCGAGAACATCAGGCTGCAACTCGCTCCGTGGAAACCTCTTCAGATCGCGAAGCACGCCTGCGTTCTCAGCGTATTTACGCATCTACATCCAGGTCTCTAGAGACCAGTGAAGAATTTGATGCGCGACTGACCGCTGATCGTGAACGTCATGCATTGTCTCGCGAGTCGGAGACGTTCACGGATAGAGAATTGCGCTTGAGTTCCAAGCGTATCTACGCATCGACTTCTAGGTCTCAAGAGACAAGTGGGGAACGTGATGCGCGACTGACCGCTGATCGTGAACGTCACGCATTGTCTCGCGAGTCGGGGACGTTCACGGATAGAGAATTGCGCTTGAGTTCTCAGCGTATCTACGCATCTGCTTCTAGGTGACAAGAGACAAGTGCGGAACGTGATGCGCGACTGTCCACTGATCGTGAGCAACATGCATTGTCTCGCGAATCGGAAATGTTTACCGATACAGAATCACGCTTGAGTTCGCAGCGTGTTCGCGCATCTACTAACAGGTCTTTTGAAACGAGTGATGAACGTGATGCGCGACTAACTGCTGATCGAGATTATCATACATTGTCCCGAACACGCACACAACAAAATATTCATAATCAGTTAGAAAGTGAGAGAGAAAGATTTAAATAAATTTAACTCCGCCAAAACTGTGCAACGGAACCCGTCTTATTGTCAACGCTTTACAACATAATATAATTGTTGCTACAATCCTCACTGGGTGTGGTGCCGGTGAGACTGTGTTCATACCGCGCACACCACTCATCCCCAACAATTTTCCTTTTAAATTTAAGCGCACACAGTTCCCTGTGACTACATACTTTGCCATGACAATAAATAAGTCACAAGGGCAGACGCTTAAAGCCGCTGGCGTTGACCTGACAACCGGCTGTTTTTCTCATGGCCAACTTTATGTTGCTTTTTCAAGGGTCAGCAACGCTTCCGGTCTTTAAGGAAAAACTCCAAGGCTCCTGAAGGAAAAACTCCAAATATAGTTTATAAAGAAATTTTTGAAATGTTAATTTGCATAAGCAACAAGATCCGCGTACGAAGTTGCGGGCAGAAGCTAGTATATAAATATAAATAAAATAAATAAATAAATATGTTTGGACATATCACACAACGCCATCTAGCCCCAAGCTAAGCAACCTAATGCTTGTGTTATGGTAACGAGATGGCTGATAAACTACTTATATACATTTTTTTTTTTTTTGTAAATACATACATATTATAGATAGAAAAACACCCAGACTCGGAACAAATACTTGTAGGTCGTACAAATATTTGTTCCGTGCGGGAATCGAACCCGCGACATGCTGCGCAGCAGTCAATCGCTCAACCACTGCGCCAACCGTGTCGTCAACATATAAATAAATAGACAGACAAACAAATTATAAATTCAAATAATCGTTTTTCTAAGTACATAAAACAGGCGTTTATGATTCAAGGCCCGCTTGTACCAAAAACTATAAATTTCACAGTTAGCGCTGAACATGTTTCAAGCATCATTACATCCCTGACAACTTCAAAATTGACAGAAACAGAACAATGTTTTAAATACGTTTAGCTCTCAACGTATATGATGATTTGTGGTGCTAGATGTCTAACTTAAAAATAATAGTTATTCAATTTAATATGATCACTATTAATTTTAATGATTGACCACCATTGACCCCGTAGCCCATAAGTGAATGTGTACGTGTTAGCCAAGTTATTTTTAAGACTTTTGTAATAACTTTCTATCTTTTGACCGAATGGACCGATTCTAATGAGATAAAGACTAAATGTTATCTCAAGCTATGGACTATGACTATACACATATTTCCAATTATTTAAATCTCTTAACAATAAGTACACAAAATTATCAATATTACATGTGAATTTTAAAATCATCCCCTAATTTACCCTCTTGAAAAAACGCTGAAACACGTAATTCTTTATCTCTTGCCAAAAGCTTCTGTAAAATGCTAGGTTTCCCATACAAACTCATCCCCTATATGAGTATTTTTACCTTTTACAATGCCATCTATCTCTTTGCCAAATTTCGAATCGAAATCCGCTTAGTGGTTTAGGCGTGAAAAGATACAAACAGACAGTTACTTTCGAATTTCAAATTATTAGTATGGATGTATAGGTATTGTATATTGAAGTTTATTCTGTAAACAGGATAAGAAAAAGAAAATAAGCTAGATAGGAGTCGATGTAATTCCTTTCTGACTACCCCTGAGAAGAAATGGCGAAACAAATAAATAATGAGTTTTGAGTTAATCGGATTGCGGGTTAAATTTCTTCTCTAGAAACTTTGACACCCTCCAATCAATTCCCTTTTAGGAGTTTACATAAACAAAAAATGACAAAAATCATAATTTACTTAGGTAAATATTCGTGCCAAATTTCAAGTTTATTAACTCAAGGAATAAGATTTTTCAAACCAACAAAATCCTCCCTTAGAGGTCGAATTTCCAAAAACCCAAAAACCCTTTCTTAGCGGATGCCTAAGTCATAATAACTTGTGCGCCAAAGTTCAGCCCAATACGTTCAGTGGTTTGAGCTATGTGTTGATAGATCAGTCACTCAGTCACGGTTTCCTTTTAAAGACATTAGATTGTAAAGTATTGTCGAATCGTCGTTTTTGAATTAGCGCAAAACTAGCGCATCGAATCATGGATGCCGTTCGAATTTCAAAATGCTAATTCGAATTTCATGTAGTTTTCGATATTCCAAATGTTTCCGGTGTTCGTTTTGTATGAAGATTTTGTCCACAAAAGGTTTAGCACTGATTGAAAACTGTGTTAGGTGCAGAATGATGGTGTCATCACAACCATTTCTCAATAAAAAGTAGGTTTCAAAACAATTAAAATAAGTAGGTAGGTACATTATTTCAACTCATAGCGATCCTCAGATAACAATTTTATTTACCAACAAATAACATGACGTAATTCTCCTGAAGTCATAAAATAAACACGCCATACATTGTAACTTGCAACACCACGAACATCAAATAGTATGTTTATTCCAATAAAACAAGTAAAACACTCGAAACAAGTAAAGCTCTGTGTAATTTTGGCAACACTGAACTTTCTCTATCGTGTATTATGGCACGAGTAGCTGGCTGTACGCAATAAATGCCTTTGCCTTTTCAACTCACGACTCCTACATTATGCTTTTAATATTTAGGTACAATATTCTGTGTAATGGAGTAAATTATAACTATGAGAGTGCTGTTAAAATAAAAAGTGTGTGTAACTTGCTTTTAGTGTGGGTAAATAATGTTTATGTTTACCACTGTATTTATTTTTATTTTTTTTTAAGTGAAAACTTCTTTTTGCGCGTTGAGCGATTTTATGTCAAAACTTTTTAAAACGATTTTTGGTAGGGGAAAATCTTACACCGTGACACCGCGAATGATAAGCATAGTTTTATTCACGTAGGCGCGTTGAGCAATTTTCGGTAAGGGTAAATCTTATGGGTTGGCGTCACCACGACGCGACACCACGATATCTCGCATGCTATGCATATTTTTAAAAATTATAAATGCATCTTTGCCGAATGTTCAAAATTAAGTTTTATTACAACTAATGAACGCTGTTATTATTTTACATGTCAAAATCAATAAAGACATTTTTATAAATGGTCGCGTGCGTTTTTGTGAACAATAGACAGACGATGAACAAAAAAAAGGTGTTGGTCAACGACATTTTTTGCATAGAGCGATCCTATTATTGGTTATTATTATTAAGTATTTAGTTTGTTTGAATTTTTATTTTTTTCAATATAAAAATTGTGAAATTTTGCTTATTCATATTATAATTAAATTCTAAATTCAAAAAAAAACTAACAGTCATTCAAAAGTTTTAAGTTTTCACTTCTGCCGGCAGTCCCCATGACTGCCTTTGTACTACTCGACTGTACTGTGTTTTATTTATTTTTGTCTGATATCTAAGGCTGTCATTTGTAGATCTTTGATAGTCGTTACGGGTAGTCAGAAGGCCGAAAGTCTGACAACCAGTCTTACTAAGGAGTAATGAGTATTGGGTTGTGGAGGTCAGATACGCAGTCGCTCCACGTAAAATACTGATATTCAGTTGCATCCGGTTAGACTGGAAGCCGACCCTAACATAGTTGGGAAAAGGCTAGGCAGATTGATGGATTTAACTAAGATTAACGAAAGTGCATTATATTAACTAAGCAATACTACATATTCCTTTTTTTTTAAATATCTAAAGAACTAAACTATTTCAGAGTTCCTAAGTTTACAAAATTATTTCTTCAGAAACTTCAGTTATTTTGATAGTAGGTACCCTGTCAGCTCATTTCAGCACCAAACAATGTTTTATATTTCCTGTAAATATGAGGTGCAGCGACAATTTATTATATCCCCGACCTTGCTTCGTCAACGTCCTTAAAAATGCAAAATATTTTAAAGCGGTAGGAATAAGCTTGCGTTTATTTAGCAAAATTGTTGAAAACTCTGACATTAAGTATATTGTTTCCTGAACATATATACGAGTATATAGTGTGTTGCTATTGCATCCCAGATCCTTGCGATCGGTAAGTGGGGCTTCTAAAAAACTTGTATTTTCAGTGCGCCGGCGCTATACTTTCGGAACGTATGTAACGTAACACGGAAGCTCCTGCGCCGCTTTTGTTTTGTCGAACTCGCGCGCTGACAATTGTGATTTTGTTTTGTTATTGTGATAGGACACTAAATAAGTTTAAGACAGTATTTCTTTTTTTTTTCATTGTGACAGGACACGTAAATTGGGATTATTACTGTGTACCTCACTCCCATGGATTTCTTTTTGTAGGGGTACATTAAGGTTGAAGTGTATGCCTCAGAGGTAAATACAATTGTTGAACTAAAAAATAGGATAATTTTAGCATTTCACAAATTAAAGTGCTATTAATGTGAATGGAGGACACATCGAGAATTTAAAAATGTAGTGTTTTTGTTGTGATTGTTCTTGTGCGCGTACTTCAAATCCTTACCTAACATAAAAGCCAGCGCGAGCGGAGGCCTAAGCCGCCCGCGCCACCGCCGCCGGCCGCCCGCTTTGACTATACACGACACCGCGCTCCAGCGCGCGCGCTACGTTGCCACCTTGTTACCTAGGTAGCTAAGGTCACTTTTTATTTACAAAGGGTGGTTGCGTTTTATTCTGATTTGTAAGCTATTTAGTTTGTTTGAAAAAGAAAAATTCTCATTTTTGGTGCTTTTTTATTTTTAGACCGTATCGAATTAATATTAAACACGTATAGTACACGTAGTGTAAATTAATGCTCCTCTGTCATATCAACTCTGTATATATAAATAAAAAGAGAAGTCCTGACTGACTGATGATTGACTGATTCATCAGCGCCCAGGCCAAACCCTTCATAGGTTCAAGCTGAAAGCTGAAATTTTGCACAGAGGTTCCCTTTACAATGTAGACACGGAATAAGGAAGGAATTCCCGGTAGTACGTTCCCGTGGGATATTTTACGATATCCACGCGGGCGAAGCCGCTGGCAAATGCTAGTGTTACAAAAAGTTTGAATCACAAAACTACTAAGTCACTATTATTTGTAGATTAACAAGAGCATAAATAAAATAAATAAATAAACCATTTATTTTCAGGTAACAAAGACCCATAGATACATACCTTAGCTTAAAGCTACTCAGCTCTATTATGTGGGTAGGTACTCGTATACAGACTATTCGTCACATTAAGTACCTAGTAATGGGGAAGGTCGGGCAATGCTAACTGTAGATGGCGTGATCATAGCTAGGTCCCTAATTCCTGTAATAAATTTGACATTTCTTTCTTTCATTATTTTGGTGTTATTTCGTCATTTCGTTATTTTCAGTTATTTCAATATCCGGTTATACAAATACTTAATCAAGTATTTGACATAGCACTTCGGAATTTAAAACCTTAAATATTTCCTCGTAATCACTTTCGTTAAAATGTTTCGAACTCTGTTTACTTTTTTTTTTAATCTTTACGAATGGATCCATAATCTTCTAATTTTAGGGTCTCTCGGGAAATGGTGGAGTGTTTATAAACACAAAAACGCGTCATTTTCACAAAAATAAAATAAAACCCCTACCCCTTGTGTTAGGAACTAGCTACGACGGCGCCATTTTGACAGTAGCCTTTCCCATTGACGCAGAGTAACCCTTTGAAATCAGAGACGTCTACAAAATCCTTTATTTGCTAACACTTATAGTATTATTTGACCAAGAGTACAATGTCAAGGCTGGAGACAGATCGTTGATACACCGAGGGGGGAGAGTGGGGGTTAAGTTCCATCCATCTTTGTGATTATTGATTGAGGTACTTAAAGCTTAGATCTAATGAAAATGATGTATGTTTATACTCCATTTGAAATAAGATTATAGAAATTTAAATAAACCTTTTTTACCGTTCAACTGATTATGACTTTTATTCTGTAGATATAAGAAAGACATTAAAAGCAAAGATGTGGTTACAACACCAATTGTTTACTTCAGCTGCCATTTGTCATGTCACCAATGCAATAGAAGTCAAAATCGGTTGGACGGACTGTAAAAAAGGTTTATTTATTTATTTATTTATTTAACCTTTTCGCACATAAAACGTACAAAGGCGGACTTAATGTCTTAGGCATTCTCTACCAGTCAACCAAGGGTGGTGAAGAGATTAGATGGCAGGTGCTCAGTATGAGAGGAATACTTATATAAAGAACACTAAAAATATATCTTAATTAATTATAAATAGACTAAAAAAAAAAAAGGTTTATTTTTTCTAATCATATTTCAGATTGAATAATAATAATAGGTCCACATGACACGAATCACATGGTAGTCGAAGGGACAAAAAAGTTTAATGACATAATCAACGCACAAAGTGGCAATCTTAAATACTTGACCAGGACCGAGACAACTATTCGATAACTAACTGCATTCATTTACCTACCGAAAAAAATATAACTAAAGGCGGTCACACACATAATCATTATTCGGTAACAAAAATTGGAAGGGCCTCACCAAGAAAGACAAGCTCTCCAAATCTGCCCATCACCCACCAAATTATTGTCCTACACAAACTAAATCAACTCAAGCAGATACAGCTCTAATCATCAGCTAAATCAAGTTCAATGTCAAAGGTCAATCCAAACCGCCAGACACACAAATACCTATCCAATACATTGACCTAGACATAAACTAAAAGAAAAACGTCCACAAGAATCGGCATACTTGGCAACACTAATCAGGGTACTGTCGTACTCGAGCACAATGTCAAGGGCCGCGACAGACTCGTCGACACGCGATCGCGTGACCCGCGCCAACTTTATCGCGACGCGTCAACGCGAGCGGCGCCTAAACCGACGTTTGTTACAGACGGCTGTTCAGACTTTGAATAAACTTGTTTTTGTAACCGCTGTGTTATTTTCAATAGGGTTTGTTGAAGGAATGTGAAATGTTGAAGTTTGTAGTTCGAATTGATTTTGCTTAGGTTTTTTGACGTAGGATATCCATTCAACGTAAAAAAACCTTTAGGTTGAATTCTATCTATAGGTACCTACACTTCTGCCCAACCCTTCGGGAAAACAAGGCGTGATGTTATATAAGGTCTGTGTATTCATACACGAAATCTCTTAAGACGAAAGCGCCAGGTTAGCCCGCGAAATTCAAAATTTCTTACTTTTTTGCAATTTGCATGTCAGTATTAGGTTTTATGTTGATCAAAATTTGATTCGCGACCGTAAAAAGTATGTATTTACAGAATTATAATCATTAAAGTCATCAATACAACTCTTTAAGACCAGGCAATCCTGTTGAATGACTATTTCATGAAATCTTGACATTTGAGGATTGTACTAACTTAAGGAGTTGTATTACTGATTCTAATGATTATAATTCTGTAAATACATATTTGTTACGGTAGCGAATCATACTTTAATCAACATACAACCTACGACTGACTTACAAATTGCAAAAAACGTAAGAAAATTTAAATTTCGCGGGCTATCCTGGCGCTTCCCCCTTAAGGGATCATTTTACTCATCATTATGAACAACTTTTACTATGGGAACTTTTACTGAACATTTACCTGAAATCGTGAAAAAAAAATCAGCTGTTTCTTACATTTTGACGAGTTATGCGAACATAAATGTGAACAGCTGATTTTTTTTTCGCGATTTTAATGGTGGTTCTATAGTAAAGGTTGTTCATAATGACAATGACCTCTTTAGAGATTTCGTGTGTGAATAGATAGACCATAGATACATAGGTATGTCGTGCATAAAAAAGTTAAGTATCTCCTATGGATAGTAGAATCCACAAAATCAAAGCACGTACTCCGTAACTTAAGTAATAACTAACAGAGCGTGTAGCTGTGGCGCTTATGCCTGCGACATGCTGCCTAGTTACTTTAGTGGGTAAACAGTTCCCGGCTCTTTACCTACTTGACTCCAAGCCAACACTAGCTAGCACGAATAATAAAGATAATTTGAAAATAGAACACGGTAGTTACGAAATGAACGGGGTAATAAAGTGCTTGTTGATTTAATGATGAGCAATCAGTCGTATTTATTGTAATTTGATAGAATTGATTCGTCTCAAAAAACAAAAATATAGCGAAAGATAATAAATATTATAGAAGTCTGCGACCCGCCCCTGCTTCGCAATATTTTTACTTGATATAACATCGAGATTTCTTTATAACATTTTTCTTTATAATTATGTATGTTTATTATAGACATAATCCTTCATGAATAAATTTTCTAGGTGATGGTGAAAACCACATCAAAATCCGTTTGGAAGAACAACGCAGTCACAGACAGACACGAAAAGTGACTTTTATTAACCGACGAAAAAAAAGGAGGAGGTTCTCAATTCGACACGTATTTTTTTACCCGACTGGGGCAGAAGGATGTTATGTTTTTTGAGAGTATGTATGTATGTATGTATAATTGTTTGGCACGGTCTGCGGCCTGAACGGCTCGATGGATTTTATCTTGAGAGGTGTCGTTAGATACGTATTTACTGTGAGAGTGAAACTGGGTATATCAAAATAAAAAAAGCGAAATGGCGGATTTTTGGCGCCAAGTATGTCATAAAAAAAATTTTTTTCTCAAAACCTGTCGAGTGGGGTATCAAAATAAAGGGTTTTAAAAGGTGATTACAAAAATATACACAACTTATATGGTTAAAAGTAATTCGAAGTGACAAATCGTAAAAAACACGTACCAAGAACTAAATCCCCTGCGAAATCTTTAATTCACATTTGTAAACTAAAAAGATATAATTAAAAAAAGTAATTTAAAAAAGTTTTCAGTTTTTTAACTTAAGTTTTTTACCGCAGTCAGGTTTTTTAATTTTATTAATTACTTTTTTTTATTTCTTTTTATGTATGACCACGCATAACTTTTTACAGTCGTCCGATTTTAAAAATGTTTGTTTTATTCGAAATATAAAATGTATTAATTTTGCTTGGGTAGTTTTTGAGTTAGCTTCAATAATACGTATTTTTTCTCACTTTTTATGTAGATGATGTTCTAGTTTCTTTTGCTGGTAGTGGCATTAGAATTTGTATTGGGTAGGTACCACAACTAAAAAGTGAAAAATAAAAATTTTTACCTAAAAATACAACCGACTTCCAAAAACAACACTACAAAGTGAAAAATAACCTTAATTTTGGAAGTCGGTGGCAAAAACGAAAATACGTTTAACCAGACACCGACTTCCGAAATTAAAGTTATTTTTCACTTTGTAGTGTCGTTTTTGGAAGTCGGTTGTATTTTTTTGTAAAAAAGTTGTTATTTATAACTTGTTGTTCGTGCCCAGCGTCGGTGTCACCCAGGTGAATTTCATTTTCCGATTTTTCCGGGGTATATTCCAAAAATTTTCTTTTATACATTCTTTTTTTCTGTGTTGTGATGATGACTGGGTAAAAAAAATATTAGACACGTATTTTTTGCCTTATCAATTATCATATTAATAATAAAATGACTTGGATAAAACGCATTAGAGTTGGGGAGTGGGGGCTCGCTATGTCACAATTATAACAAACTAGGTATAAAATCTAGCAAGGAGTGACGTCATGAATGTATCACCGTAATCTTTTGTACACATAAAGAAAGAAAAAATACGTGTCCAATATTTTCTAATAAACTACAAGAGAGACAAAAAAGATTTTAGTCATCGTCCCTAATTCTCAGGATGAGTGTCCTGACTAATACGAACACAACAAAAAAAATCTGCCATTTATCGGTCGAGCCGTTCTCAAGTGATGCGCTTACATACATTCGGCAATCGATTTTTATTTATATGGATATACCTATAGAAGAAGATAAGTATGTATAGAAGATGCTTTTGTTTCCCCTTAGCAGCTTCGGAGGAACCTAAGCTCAGTAAAAAAGGTTCGATAGTTGAACAATAAAAGTTCTCAAATGGAAAAAATTAACTTTTCACGTAGACAAACCCGCTGTTGCAGTACTTACAGTAATTACGTGAAGAAGGGTCTCCGATAAGAGGTAAAACTAATCTCTATTTCTTCTAAAATAGGGTAAAACGAAGCAAGTTGTCAAATGAACTAAAAGTGTTAGCTTATTGAGTGTCAGCTTAAATTAAAATGACATTAAACTGAAAGCCGGATTAGGTCTCGGTGTTAAGCAAAGCCGTTTGAAGCGACTTTAATGTCTTATTTTAACAAGCCGATAGTAAATACGCTTCAATATTATCAAGTTACAAAACATTTTCGCTAAAAGAGATCTTGTTTATTTAATTTATCCGGCGAAATTTACTACACTGTAACCATACCTACTTACCTATTTTAGCTATCAACATTGCTTTGCGTAGTCCTCACATGTCATGACGTCTTTACTATGTATTTCAGTCGGAAACGATTACAAAGCGTAGAGCACCTTTAGGTTAACTAATTGGTACAAGATAAATCATACTTCATACTATCACACTAATATTATAAAGGCGAAAGTTTTTGAGTGTGTGTTTGTTACTTCTTCACGCTCAAACGGCTGGACCGATTTGGATGAAATTTGGTATGTAGATAACTTATACCCTGGAGTAACTCATAGGCTACTTTTTATTCCGGTCTACGCGGGAAAAACCGCGGGGCGCAGCTAGTAACTACTAAATTCATCAAAAACAACACACAAAGTCGTAATCCCAACAAACCCACCTACAATTTCCTTATAAAAAGAGACGATAAACCAAGTCACTCTCACACCAAGAAGCAACAAAAAAATTGGTAAAGTACCGAAAACGAGCGCCAATCATTCAGATGTTAATCTAACGGGAATTGTTCGAGACATCCGAAAGTTATTGTGATGATGATTTTTCCATTATCTTTGCCGACATACATTTTCCTTATAAGCGGGAAATGGGGAGGGAGAAACTCAAAGAGGTGCAGATGTGGGAACAAAGCATCCCGCGTTCACAAAACCGTGGTTGTTCAGTTAATGCGGAGATTACTATGAGTGTGTATTAAGATTGGATTTTATTTTGATTTAAGATAATTATTTTTTTATTGATCTGCATTTTGATGTAGGAACCTACTTAGATATAGTAGGTCATGTTAAATCACCTTTAAGAGGAAATGCGGGTGCTCTTTTCTTCATAGAAACGCTCTCGCCTGTTTTCTTTCTAGTAAATGACCATAAAGCAATGATTTTTTACAGAAATATAAATATTAGCTACTTGTATGCTCCTACGTGTGTGTGTGTGTGTGTGTGTACTGTGTATAATCGATATCAATTTGTTTTTAAGTACTTACGTCATAGTGTAATTTTTTTCTTTTATTTTTTTTTTGTATAATGTACGTTTTTCTACTTATATTAATTTACTTAACTGTACTTTTGTGTGTTGTGCTATGTCTTTTGCACCAAATAAATGTTTTATGTATGTATCTATCTTTTTTTTTACTTTTTAATGATACACATTATCTTTATAAGAACTAGAACCCTCAAAAAATGCTCAAAATTGCCTATCCAGACAGCTGTCAACAGAGACAAAGTGTACAAAGACAACTACTAACGAAAAAAGAAAAACATAGGGGCATAGTATATATCCTTCTTATTTAATTTATGAAATATCTTTTAAATTGGTCCGATATTGGAGGAGGAAATAGGCGAGAGCCAAAGCTCCAATTATGACTTTGTACATAGGCAGTCGGATCTTCATTTGTCCTTATCGCACGAATTTGAGGGCGGAGCGCTCGCAGAGCGACAGCAATAATTTTTTCAAATACCGAATTTTCAAAAGTCTTTCAGCCCGTAGTTCCTCTTAAATTATGGTGCAATTACAATGTTTACTTAATTTTGATAAGAGGACGCGCGGGCTCGAAGGAGTGGAGGGAGGCTGTACGGTGCAACCGCACATTCGGCAAATTCATCAGTTTACGCCACACATTTAATAATTACTTCAGTTCACATTCGAACCGCGTCATAAGAACACCTCATTTTATCATTAGTTAAGGCCGTGGACTTAATACACGTATCAAGTGAAATACATAGTTTCATTCGATATCCTATCAATCAGTAAAAGGCGTACGGTGAAAACTGTACAGAGGCCTTTGCCCAGGAGTGGGAGAGCTAGTAAAAAAAAAAACTATTTTCATAGTAGATATGCTGTATTATCTATAAATACAAAATAAAATCAAAACTGTACATTGAATATTTAAAAAAAAAAATTGCTACGAAGTGTGGGAACGAGCCAGATGCCGAAAATATAGTTTTTTAGAATTCTTGTCCGTTTGTCTGACTGTCTGGATGTATGTTCTGTATTGACGCGGGCGAAACCGCGGGTAAAAGTTAGTTACCCATAAAATCTCAAACAGCACTAATTAATAAGCCTTTTAATAGGTACAGCAATCGGAACAAAGAAATAAACCGGTAAGCCAAAATTGGTTTTCAGAAATGCTCTACATCAATTCGGCTTTTCTAAGGAATTCTTGTGAGAAAACAACAAATCATCCACACAAATGTCGATCCCTAATAGTAACGTGAAAAGGTAACATATAAATAAGCAAGAAAAACAAAACCTTCGCGCAGAGAGGAAAATAAATAATGAGAGAATCGCTGTTGGGGGAATTACCTCTTTGCTGCAAATAAAGATAAATTGATTTCTGCGTGGAACGTACCTTTGGCTTCCTTTCAGCACTTCTTATACCTTTTGCTAACTTAGTACCAACGTAAAGACTTGATTATACCAAACTGTCAAACTTCTTCAAGTGATTTTAAACCTTAAAATGTTGACGGTTAAGTTCAAAATCGAATGAGAAAATTTGACAGTTTGTAGTAACTTGACCTACTGCTGTATGTACAGCAGCAGGTCAAGTTACTACAAACACGCATCACATACACACACACACACACCCCCCCACAAACACAAACATATACATACCCCCACCATACACATCATCATCATCACACACCATCATCATCTTCGTACACATTGTACGAAAGCTGTGCTACTCATAATTCCTTATGTAAATAAATGTGAAAAGGAAATACTTAGATTTTCCTGGAAGCTTTCAGCATGATACTTGATTAGCGTTGCATTGTTTATCGCTATGGAGTTTTTAAATTATGACGTCACAATTGTTCTAGTATTTTTTCATCACTTTTAATTTTATTAACACACAGTATAGACTCGTGTGTTAAAAAAATTTAAAAGTGAGAGATTATTTTATTCACCATTCTTCTGCATAAAATTCCAAATCTTTCAAATTAAAACCAGACTATGAACGTATTGTGATTTAACGTCTTAAACACATGTGTGCTAAAGACATTAATTACAATCCTCAACTTGTGTAAGATAATATATTACAATTGTTTACGACTTTTGCCAAGTTTCTCTTTTCTCATTTATTGTCATTATTTCTACCTGAATGAGTTCAACCATTGAACTGTTATTAAATACATTGAAAACTTCACAAAAGTTGGAAAGATATTAAAACAAACCCTGGCCACAAATGAAATTAATAACGCGAGAGACAGAAATAAATTATGTCGTTCGATTTTTGAAATGTTAAGCCAAACAACGCTTCCAAAAACAAAATACTTATCAAACTTCCTACGTCAGGGCCCTCACGTGCCCCATTATGTAAAAAGCGACCAATCTTTTACCCCTTGCTTATAAACAAAAAGTACCGTAAAAACCACAGTAAAATCTGTTGCAATCCAACAGAAAACGTGGCAATAGAGGTCATCATTCTAAAACTAAACGATTTAATTCACAGCTGCTTTTGTTGAGCCTGGCTTTAGTCCAAAAAGTATTGTCGATTGAACTAATGCCCCAGAGGGAAGATGGACAAAACGTGTTTGGAAAATATTTTCTGCGGTGCTTCGGGGCGTATTAGAACGTCTAACGATCTACTGTCAAATTCTTCCTCTAGCCTAGCCAGTAGCTAGCCATTACTGGTTTAATATGACGTAAAATGTTTTCCACTTTAATTTCTGTGTTCGATAATGGTTAAATTTCACAGATTATCATATCTATGTACCTACTAGCTGACCCGACAGAGTCCTGTCCAAATTTAAAAATCCCATAGAAAAAAGACGTTCAAATTTTCCCGAATTTGAACATTTTCCGGGAAACTTTTCCAATTTTTTTTTTTTTTATAAAAACTAATCCGGACAATTAAGAACATTATAAAACAAAAAATAGCAAAATTAGTCCAGCCGTTTTCAAGTAATGTGCTTACCAAAGAACAGCGTTTAATTTTTATTTATATACCTATTTAGATGGATACAGATACTGGCAGAGCTTTTCCACTCTGAAATCGCCTCACTAGTCCACTACCGCATTTATCGTAGTATACGTATACAAATTTAAGTGGGGCGCGTCATTTCAGAGTGGACAAGCTGGGTGCCTAAAATTGTTTTTATTAGAATTCAATAAAGCTTTGAGTCGTCCTAAATGACCAATTAGGTACACACGGCTACACATCAACCTATACATTTCCAGTTTACACTGACCTCTCATTGTAAGGAAGTCCTATACAATGCGAGATCAGCTGATCTCGAGCTATATAGATATAAGCTTATACATACTGGAAATGTATACCTTGATCTGTAGCCGTGCTTACTCATAACCAAATTCGAGATTGTTTGGACTATCAAATCCATTATAAAACATAAACCGGATAAATCTGGTTAGACATACAGGGTTATTGGTTATTGACCAATATCCTCTTAAGGGGTCACTGTACTTATCATTATGAACAACTTTTACTATGGGACCAAACCTGAAATTGCGAAAAAAAATCAGCTGTTCAGTACATTTATCTACATCAAAGTCGTCAAAATGTAGGGAGCAACTGATTTTTTTTTCGCGATTTCAGGTTTGGTCCCATAGTAAAAGTTGTTCATAATGATGAGTACCCTTAAGAAGTTGCTGGTGTTTTACCAATAATCCTATATATATCCTTACTTTCTTTCTTATATATTCAGTACGTCCCTAAACTTGTAAGGAATTTCACTAGGATGCTCTCATAACTTGGTTCAACTAACCTAGTTCAGTCTTGTGAGGCATGCAGAACATGGCAGCCATACACAAAACCACCTGCTAAGTGTTTTGTGCGACGTGATAGGTTAGATTATACCGGATTATTCATCTATCGTCTTAGCGCATAGCAACCATGTTTCTACATTATGCTATAGGGCGACGCCAATCCGGCTTCGACAAAGATTCGAATTGTCAAGCGTCAACGTCTGTTACAGTAGCATCGGCAAAATTCGTAAAACCGATCACGATCCGAACTGAGTGCGCCTTCAAAATCACCAATCTTTACTACTGCTTTAAGCGAAAATGATCTTTACGCATACGCAATAACTTGTAAAGTCCTAGAACCATTAGATTACCACCACCACCACCACCACCCATTACCACCACCACCACCCATTACCACCACCACCACCCATTACCACCACCACCACAATTAGACCACCACCATTAGATTTTACATTCGTAAAATTGAAATGAATGAAAGCAAGCGCAAGAGTTAGCGCGAAGCTTTACCGAATACCGATAATGTTGGTATGGCATTACTCGTAGCCACAGAGCAGATTTATCTCTACTGTGGCATTAACAGTCACTCACTACTCAGGCAACCTTTAAAAAAAAAATGAAAAAAAAAAAATGAAAAAAAAATGGATGGATGGATGATTTCATGATGATGAAATGTTTAAATGTTTCAGGGTCATTTTCTGAGAACAAGTTAGTTGCACTAATAATAAGAAGATAGCTAATAATAGAACTTGACTAAATTTCGGACAGCATAAAAATTTTTGCACTTAAAATACCTAGGTACTATTTTTAGTAACTATTAAAGCTTGCATGTAATCTTCTATCAATTTGAAAAATGGCGCGAAAAGTTTGCACAATGCAAGCGACGGACGGCGACACGTCGAGATCAAACCAGAGACATTATTCACTGAGATATAAAATGTCACGACGAATTTACCACAGACTATGAATCGTTAATTATTCTCTTTAGTAGTTTGGACATATGTTTATGTTTGGACATATCACACAACGCCATCTAGCCCCAAGCTAAGCAACCTAATGCTTGTGTTATGGTAACGAGATGGCTGATAAACTACTTATATACATTTTTTTTTTTTTGTAAATACATACATATTATAGATAGAAAAACACCCAGACTCGGAACAAATACTTGTAGGTCGTACAAATATTTGTTCCGTGCTACACACACCACTACTTATATTTATAAGTAGTGGTGTGCGATTATGAAATATTTGCATGGTTAATAGCTAATCGACTAATTACGCGATAGTAATATAATATTGGCCTTTGAAGTAGGGATAATATGTAGTTTCGTGGATTAAAACCCTAACCTTGTTTTTCCATTAAACGAGATGAAAACATGCAGATACTGAACTGTATCAAACTCAAACTCAAACTCAAAGCATTTATTTCAAATAAACCAATTACAGGCACTTTTGAATTGTCAATGGGTCGGTCAGTCAGAAAGATGAAGCTAGTTGCCCATTCCAAAGCGTAGTAGATCCCTATGGAGAAGAACGGGCAAGAAACTCCACGGACACTCTTTTAAATCATAATATTTTTACAAAATATTGGTTACATCGTTCAAGTTGAAAATATACATGTGAGAACAATGTAGAAAGACGTGCACGTTAAAAGGCGTCCGTAATAAAAAGATAATAACTAAAACAACTAAATTAAATATTAAAATTAAAAATAAGCCATGGCAGCTAAGAGACGACCAGTCCCAACTGACGGCGCCCGTTCACGAACATGACGCATGGATCAGCACCATTTAGCTCAACCATTTTGAAGGGTATAGATATAGACCTAAAATTATGGTAGGATCTGACTCGGTCAGATAAAGTCATACTATTATGACTCAATCAATCTGCCGAGCCCTTTCCCAACTATGTTGGGGTCGGCTTCCAGTCTAACCGGATGCAGCTACCAGTATTTTACGTGGAGCGACTTTCTATCTGACCTCCACAACCCAGAAACTGGGTAATACGATACCCCTTGGTAAGACTGGTTGTCAAACTTTCGGACTTCTGACGACCCGTACGACTCAAAGATCCACAAATAACAGCCGGGACCAACGGCTTAACGTGCTTTCCAAGGCACGGAAGAGTCTCGGTATGTAAAGATGGTCACCCATCCACGGACCAACCCCGGCAAACGAAGCTTAACCCGATGGATCAACCCGTGTGGCTGTTATACTTAGCCACGAGCTCCTCATGTAATCTCACTAATCACACTACTGTCATCACAGTTCACACTAATATTATAAAGGCGAAAGTTTGGGTGTCTGTGTATGTTTGTTACTTCTTCACGCTCAAACGGCTGGACCGATTTGGATGAAATTTGATATGTAGATAGCTGACACAAAAAAGCTTATCCTCCTTAATTTAAAACTTGGGTATTGTTAAACATTTTCATATTACTAATTTAAGGTTCTATTATTATCAATTTAGTTGACTTATTTGTGATCAATTTAATTGACTTAATGTACCACAGTTCCGTTGTTAAGTAAATAAGTAATTCTTTCAATTTTCATATTTTATTTTGTTAAAAGAATAGAATACTGTTTGTCTCGTTGTCGGGCAGCATGTGGGCAACACCAACAAAGCATAACATGCAATTATATCTGTAGATATTATTTAATTTTTAAGTTTGGTAACATTAGAATTAATTCATTCCTTTGGTTCACTGAATGTACCGAATCTCTCTCGAAATGGAACGTCTGTGATACAGACGTGTTTGCTTTTGTTGTCTTCAATAAACGTCTGAAAGTGAGAAAACTAGTCTAAATTCTGCCACCGAGCCTCCGTTCCACTATCTCCAGCACCGAAGAAAAAATACAGTCCACAATTTTCATATTTTAGTTACTTTATATCCCGAAAAAATGTAGTATTTCCGTGGGATGAGCAATTTTTTGCCTCTAAAAATGTGAATATTTTTCTCACCGATTAAATAATACACGTTAATGAACCGCGGGTAACACCGCGGGGTGCAACTAGTTCCTGAATAAAAACGCAAATAATAGATATGCTATTTTTCTCCTACTCCTAAATTCTGCTCCTAGTCTGACTTTTGATTACATCACATCACAAACCAGAAACCACACACTCGTTAACTTGAACCAGAGACTCTAACCAAAGAATTGACCACAAATATTATCCACCAATGTTCATTGACTGGTAAAAGTCATGGAAGCAAGTAATTAACTACGATTACATAAAATCTGTGATACGAATTCATAGAGTACAGAACCAATGGGTTCGGAAACTCTAAACAAAGGAATAAAAGCAATTAACAAAATGATTCCCATTCTGTGGGACTGAATCAATATTTGACTTTTAAACCACTCTGCAGGAATAAAGGCAGGACTACACAAGCGTGGTGTAGATTCACCATCAGTGTTCTACAAAAATGCTTTTGAAAATTCTGAATTTAATTCCTGGTATTTTCACCAAATACCTGCACGAATATTTTGCATTGCAAGGGTGAACAGTGCCGCCGGGATCGCGGGTTGTTCGAAAGAGATACCGTGGCCCTGGCACAGGCAACTGAAGGAACACGGGTGGGTTTTAGTCTGTAAAAGTCTGATTACCAAATGACTTCTCCCGCTCTGTGCGGAGCGGGAGAAGTCATTTGATGATTTCCCATCCACAAAAACAAAAAAAAAAAAACAAAGGGTGAACAGTGCGATTTATGCTGTTGTTTAAAAAAAATCTTTGTCTTCGCATGTTATTTTCCTGAGAAAATGAACCTTCATTATTACCTATGCCTTTTTTCATCATACATTATGTATTTACCTACCTAGTCTTTTTTTTTTTAATTTTACTATAGTGGTTGGCACGACAATCCATTATAAATAACTAGCTTTTACCTGCAGCTTCGCCCGCGTGTAGGCCGTAAATTATCACACGGGAACGTACTACCGGGATAAAAAGTATCTTATGTCCTAATCCATGTTATGGTCTCCTCATGTGCCACATTCATATCCGTTTAGCCGTTTTAGCGTGAAAGTGTAACAAACAAACTCACTTTTGCATTTATATATTATAAATGAAAACCCGCGAATGAAGCCGCGGAAAAAGCTAGTAATATTTACTAGCTTTTTCCGCGGCTTCGCTCGCGTTAGTTCAGAATTGACAATCAATCCGGGTTGTACTCTGCTTGTAATAATATAATTCAATCATGATTCGAAAGACACGAGGCGCCATCTATTATCTTAAAAACGTTATTGCTGTTTTCCTCGGGAACAGTATTTTTTTTCGGGATGAAAGGTACCCTATGTCCGTTTCTGTACACCTGACAACGTATATGCAAAATTTCAGGATGATCGGTTCAATGGTTTAGGCGTGATTTTACTTTCGCATTTATAATATTAGTTAGGATAACCAGTTTGTAAGGTAGATGGGACGGCACTTAATCTAGCTTTCCGAAATGTCACCCACATGCGGTGCCATGCCGCTGGCCGGCGGTAGGTACTCTGACGTTCAACAGATGATACAATAACTGACTGGAACTAGTGCCTCTGCGGCTACCAAGCTGCTTGCTTACTAAGCACTATAGCCGACGTTTGCACGGACGTAACAATATCGCGGCGGGATTTTATCGCACACTGGATTTTCAACTCTCGTTGTTGAGCCGAGCATTGAGAATCCAACTTAACAACAACAGAGTGCATTCTAGCGCGTCGAAAAAACACACTGTTGGATTTTCAACTCTCGGTGGGCGCTAATTCAATTCAATTCAAAATATTTATTTCGGACAAGGCATTCCATATTTTGGTTAATGACAATATGGGTACCTACTTACAAAACTATGTTAGCAATGACATATTATAATTAAAAGTTAATTGGGCAAAACCATGACCAATGAATAAAAGCACAGCTAAAGCAGAGCGTTGAAAATCCAGTGCGCGAAATAAAATCACCGCGATATTTTTACGTCCGTGTGAACATCGACTTACTGCTTGGTGAAAGTCAGGTTGTCAAACTGTCAATGAAGCTTGGCTTTTGATACTTAGTTTAATATTTCCTGTTTAGGTATACATGGTTAGTTTTCAATGACCAGCCAAATTTTCACAGGGTGTTACACCCATGATTATGAACAACTTTCACTATGGGACCAACTTTGAAATCACGAAAAAAAAATCAGCTGTTTCATACATTTTGGTCAAGTAGGTATTAAACTTTTGTAAGAAACAGCTGTTTTTTTTTCGTGATTTTAAAGTTTGATTTTTAAGTCCCATAGTAAAAGTTGTTCATATTCACGGGTAGAACGCCCTGTGAAAATTTGGCTGGTCATTGAAAACTAACCCTTTATACACCACTAACTAATGAGTTAATGACTGATTTAAAAGAGATGCTATAATATTTTATTCTTCGCCATTTCTCTGAAGCAGGAGAGTCTCTCGCCCAGCATTGGAACTTATATTAAACTAGCTGTTCGTGCCCGGCGTCGCCCGGGTGAATTTTATAGTAGTAGTAGTGGTTTAGGCTCTGTGTTTTCTGTTTTCATACAAAAATACCATCCAAATTTCCGACTTTTCCAGTGAATTTTCCAAAAAAAATCTGTTACACGAACCTAAATAATAAACTTATTATTATTATTTATTTTTATTTATTTTACCTTGTACTGACCATTACAAACACAACAAAAAAACAATAAAGGCCTATTTCACGTTGTTCAAATAGCCACTACTCACCGAATAAATTGAAAAATGTAAGTAACAGAATTTGTATGAAATTATCTGCCAAGTAAGTTAATAGGATGAAAGAGGCCCTTAGCCAAATAGGTGCGTCCGTTCTGATGCGCTTACATACATTCGGCAATTGATTGATTAACGAGTTCATAAATCAATTTTTCGCTTAAAAATAAAAACTCAACCACGAAAACTCTGTTAAAAAACCTCGAATCAAACTTCAACGAGCGAGCGAGCTCAAACTTTGGCCACTTTTAAAATTCTGGTAAAAAAACACTTCCTCTCTCTTTAAACGTCATTATTACATATATAGTTCCTTGCTCTTGTTTCATGTTTATTATTGTATAAGTCTAAATATGTATATATATATATATATAAATTTATTAATGTATGTATATGTTGTATATGTATATGGTACACCACGGACTACCTACAGAATTGTCTCTCCTTGTCCCCATACTCCATCCAAAGGTTGTCTGTAAAAGATCGCTTTTAGCGATAAGACCGCCCATTGTGTCACTCGTATGTAAAATTTCAACATTGTAAAATTGTAACAGTAATTTAAATGGTGTGCATAATAAAGAGTATTCTATTCTATTCTATTCTCGAATATTCAGAAAATAAAGTAACGTTGTATTATTAAAATTTTATTCAACGATGTGGGCAAAGCCTCTTGCATATTGCAGTAAAACGCGTGTTCAAGCCGATTTCCTTGCAACGTGCGGTCGGATACTGTTCGCCCAGTCTTCACTGGACTGCCTGAATAAAAGATTCGCTATAATTAGTGCACACCTTTTTGTTTTTGCTTCGTAGACGGATATTGCAGGTCCGTTGTTACTAATGTTTCTTTGAGAATGTGTAATTTTATAATGAGTTTTATATCTTGGTATGCCACCTACTGAAAATAAAGTAGCATACCTTAATAGATCAATTGGGATACCGGGCACTTTTAAAAGGCCCAATAAAAAATAGGTATCTCATGTTAATAGCATCATCATTCTAGTTACCCGACTGCGTGACGCAAAGGAGGGTAATGTGTTTATCAGCCTTATGTACCTATGTATGTAAGTTTGTTCCTGTGTGGCACTCTACAGAGCCAACGCGTGGGCCGATTTTGATGATTCTTAAATCAATGGATTTGTCTTAATCTTATGTTGTAATCAAAATTCAACATGGCGACAACCAGAGACCATATTATTATTGTAAAAAATGTAAAAAAATAAAGTCAACGAACTATGTTAAAAAAAAGTTTTTAAACACGTTTTGGAGAAAACCTTTTAGGCAAGAAGTTGCAATCCAATTAAAGTGTAATTGAGTATAACAATACAAAAAGAAAAAAATTAAAGTTGTGATAAAGTTCTGATATAATCGAATAATCGTATCATTAACGTGCTATTGCTTGGCGGGCGAGCTGCCGGACTCCGACAACGAGTCCATTTGGTGTGAGTCGGACGCCAGTTCGGTGAATGGTCGCCGGGAGCCGGGGAAGCGGGCCCTTCGAAGAAATGGGTCCGGGGGTTCCTCGGACTCGAGGAGGCTGTCTAAAGCAAAGGTCCAAAAGCTGGTGTCGGACACTCACGATGTGGGTCTGGCAGAGGCCCAACGCCAGTTGGACCTGTCTCGGCGGGCGCAGCTCCAGCAAGACCTGGAGGAGCGGGTTGCGGCCAAGGAGCAACTGACGCGCGTCGCCCGGGCCAAGTCCGGGTAAGGTGCGTC
Organism: Cosmia pyralina; assembly: GCA_946251885.1. Lineage (NCBI taxonomy): Eukaryota > Metazoa > Arthropoda > Insecta > Lepidoptera > Noctuidae > Cosmia > Cosmia pyralina. Next base: position 20,275,447 of record OX276353.1, read on the forward strand.
CCGCGTTATGTATGGGGACCACTCCCTGGCGGAGCTGGAGCGAATGGCTAAGGAGGACGAAGAGGAGATAATGGAAGTCACCTCTAAGTCCTCCAATTTGAAAGGGACTTTTCAAAAGTCCCTTAAATGCAGGGCCGCGAGCATGCGCGGCATCTTCGGGGAGCTGGTACAGCGCAAGGCGACCGACGAAACGCGGCAGCTGCAGGCGAAAGGCGATCGCCTGCAGTCAGAGGTCAGCCAGCTACATCAGAAGTTGGCTGAAGCCACGGCCCGGCCAAACAAAGCCGAGCCGAGACTAGCGGCTGAGGTCCCCCCCTCCAACCTTGAGGATATCATCCGCAAGGTCGTCACGGAGGAAAGGGCCTTCACGAGAACCTGTCTTGCGGGCATCGAAGACAGGCTCTTGCCTGAGCAACGCCTCCGACCGCCGCTCGCGGCGGACAATAGGCCACGCGAGCCGGAGCTGTCTTCCCAAGGGGAAGATGCCCATCTTCCGTCCACCACCCCATCCAACCAGCAAAGGTGGACGAAGGTGGCCAGAAAGGGAAAAGGCAAAAGGAAATCGACGACGGTGGCAGCCTCTGCCGCCCCCGCCACCACCCCTCCCGGCCCGTCCCAGACAACAGGCAAGGGAAAGGGAAAGGGGAAGACGTCGGCCCCCAAGCCCACCACCGCTTCTCCCGCTGCTGCTCCTGCAGCTAATAGGGCCCCCGCTAGGCCGAAGAGGAAATTGGTGCCTCCTAAGACCGCAGCCGTAGTGGTGACGCTCACCGCTGAGGCTGCGAAGCGGGGAGAGACGTACGCGTCTATAATGATGAGGGCGCGTACCAACGCCGATCCTACCCAACTGGGGATCGGCACAGTCTCGTGTCGCCGGACCCAGGCCGGGGCTCGAATTTTCGATTTCCCGGGGGCTCAGGGCGGCTCCAAGGCGGACTTCTTCGCAACCAAGTTGCAAGAGGTCATCGCGGACGCGGCCAAGGTGACCAGGCCCGTGAAGTCTGTGGTCTTGGAGGTGACCGACCTGGACGACTCGGTCACCAAAGAGGAGGTGGCGGCGGCGGTCACAGCAATGGGGGGCTGTGGCGTCACAGCGGTGCAAGGTCGGGCCATCAGGCCCGGCCGCGGCGGCATGGGCACCATTCGCATTGAGTGCCGTCGGATTCAGCTCGGGTGTAGTCCGGGCACTTGCAGCCAAGCCTCTACGCTGCTTCAAGTGTTTTGGAGTTGGACACACTCGGACCCTTTGTCCGTCCGAGGTTGACAGGGCGGACAACTGCTTCCGCTGTGGCAAGGACGGGCACAAGTCCGCCTCCTGCAAGGCCGCCACGCCGCACAGCACGGTGTGTGCCGCCAGTGGCTGTCCGGTGGGCCATGTGATGATGGGGAGGAAGTGCAATCCTCTCCCTAAGAAGGGCAAAGGGCAGGCGCCGATCCGGACTGTCGCTGCCACCGCCGTCCCTGAGGCTGGGACTTCGGCAGCTGTGGAGGGGAATGCGATGTTTGATTGATGGATAGGGTCAAACATCGCATCCTCCAGGCGAACACCAACCACTGCAGAGCAGCCCAGGATCTGCTGATGCAGACCATGGCTGAGTGGTTGGTGGACGTGGCGGTGGTTGCCGAGCCGTACTCAGTCCCTGGCCGTTGGCTGGGTGATCGGGACGGCTCGGTGGCATTGGTGTCGCGGTCTTCCACAGACTCCCCTCCCCTCTCGCTCTTAGAGAGGGGACCGGGATACGTGGCCGCCGCGTGGGCAGATATAGCCCTGGTGGGAGTATATTTCTCACCAAACCGCCCTCTCTCGGATTTCGAGAACTTTCTGGAATTCCTCACCGCAGTGGTCGGGAGGGCAGCGCCACGCCAGGTCACCATATTGGGCGACCTGAATGCCAAGTCGACGGCCCGGGGCAACCCGGCCGCTGCTTGCAACGTCCGGGGACGCGCCGCAGAATTTTGGGCGACGTCGTGCGGTGTGTTCCTCCTAAATAGAGGGACTGTCCACACGTGTGTGCGGCAACGGGGAGGGTCGGTGGTCGACGTCTCGTTTGCCACCCCCGTGGCTGGCCGCCCACGTCGTGAACTGGCGGGTGGAGATGGTGGAGACCTTGTCGGACCACCGATATGTGCGGTTCGAAATCTCTACCCACAGCTCCCAGGGGATGGTCCGCTCGGGACAATCTGGGTTCCCACGATGGGCTCTTGCTCACCTGGACCGAGAGGCCGCGGAGGAGGCGGCATTCGTCCAGGACTGGCTCGCGCCTCCTGTCCAGGTCCTGGACGTGGACGCCGCAGCGGTCCAGCTGAGGGGGTCCCTGACCGAAAAACGTTATGGCTTCATCAAACTTCCCTTAAAAAATCCGTTCTACAATATACGCTTACATTACCTGCCTTTGAAAAAACTCAGACAAAAGGTTCAAGATATTCTCGTTTCATTAAACAGGGTCACAGCGAGACAGTATCCTAGCCTAAAGCTTATTTACTTCGCCACAAAACACACACACTGTTCGTGACAGCCCTGTGTGTAATTAGTAATTAACACGTACTTCCTCGGCTTTTTCCTACCCTCATTTCTTGTGAGGCTGTGGTAGTAAATTAATAGACATTATTTAACATTTTGACGCTAGTTTTTCTTAGTAATGGGAAGGTTGGTTGTAGTTTGTTTGGCCATGGATAGTAGGTATACGTACCTACAAAAAAAGATATGTGTAGGTACCTACACGGTACAGACACAGTTAGGTGTTCTATTCCTGTCTAGAAGACTAAAATGTTAGATACCTCTACGTAAATACGTAATAAAGAAGCAATAAACCCCAGGCCCCACAGTGTACCAAACCAAAATTCCTAAAAATAATACGAATCGCGTACAGATATTCCGTTACTATTTAGGAGCAGTTCTGAAAATTGAGTTTTATCTAGGACAACAGATAATCTTCTGTATAAATAAAAAGAGAAGTCCTGACTGACTGACTGACTGACTGACTGATTGACTGAATCATCAACGCCCAGCCCAAACCCTTGGACCTAGAAAGCTGAAATTTTGCACAGAGGTTCCCTTTATAATGTAGACAGGGAATAAGGAAGGATTTCGCGGTAGTACGTTCCCGTGGGATATTTTCCGGCATCCACGCGGGCGAAGCCGCGTGCGTGATGAATATTAATTAAATAATTTTAAAAATGGTTTTTCAACGTTATATTGCTAAACTTATAACTGCAAAATAAAAATATTCACACTAAAAATAAACACTGAGAAAATGAGTTATCCAATCTTACACATAGTTTTGGGTATAGGACACCAGAAACCGCATACATTTAAATTATTCAGGTTACAGAAAAAATGCATTTTATTATTTCCTGACCTTTTTGTGGTATCTATTAGCATTAATCTGAAATTAAACTATTTTTATATGCAAAAAAAAATGTTTTGGTTAATGATTGTAGGTATCCTGATTCTGAAGATACTCATATTTCAGATGGATACACTTTTATTGAGAATTGCTCTTAGATCAAAGACTAGTTTCGGATAGCCAAAGTCTTTAACAAAACCAAACCCTTAAACCACAACTTTACTCCGAAGTAACTAACAAGTTAGCTAATGCCGTTGAAGCGGATTCAGCAGCAGTATACTCGTACAATTATAAGTTCTAGTTAAGACATCTAAGCCATCAGTTCAGAGTTTCCAAATCCACTGCAGCGCTGCAAGTAGAAAAGTGATGCAGCCGAACTTCCCAGACAGGATTGATCGGAAAGACTGCGCTGAAATTGAATTTCGTCCAAATCCCAATATCGGATAATCGGCTCAGCAAACGTGTCGGTGTGAATGCAATCTCGACGCCACTCCGCTTAGATTTGCTACTTCACACGTCTGTATCGATCTTTGCGAAGGAAAAGGTTGGAATCAACAGTAACTATGTGAACTCATAAATAGGATATTTTACTTGAATCTATAGTTTCATCTTCTCTTTTTTTGACACAACTGTTTAAGAAGAGCTAATGTCTTTATAAAAGTACTAGCAGTTGCCCGCGACTTCGTCCCTTTTCCAGGTCCAGTTCCAGTATACCAGTATACCCATGTGTCAATTTTTATCCAAATCCGTTCAGCCATTTTAGCGTGAAAGCGTAACAAACAATCAAACTCACTTTGGCTTTTATAATGTTAGGATTAGCCAACAAGTAAGGTAGCGTGGTTCACTGCTCCGAGCGGGCTAAACGTACCTACACACATTGAAGTATCACAATATTATTTTACCACAAAATATTTTAACCCTGCTAGGTCAAATAAAGACCGAAATCCTCAAAATATGTTGCCAGAAATCCACGAACACCTCATTTAGAACCAACTTATCATATTGTCGCAAGGCTTATTAAGTGCCACAGCATAATAGGCTCACTGCCAACTTGAATGATAAATGGAAATCCTCATAACGATGTATGAAAACCTTTCGACGTATTTCTACAGTTTGTAACAATTGTGGCTGGCTCGCGTCCACATGTGCCCACTGTGCAAAATTTCCGTTCTACGCCAAGCAAAAGCAATTTCCTTGGACTGTTTGTTCTCTATCTATCATGTTTCTTGCCGTGTGGTGACAAAGCCGGCTTTGTTCTCAGTGGCCAGTGTCGCATGCCAGTAAATTATCCAAACATGTTTTATATGGGAGCGTTTAAAGTCCGGTAAACGGAATCGAACTCAAAATAACATGGTGCGCTGTATTTTTAAAGTAATTGTAAGTATTTTGTTTTCTGTACAAATACTCCTATACAGAATCATCATTCTCCTGCCCTTATCCCAATCTATTTGGGGTCGGCGCAACATGTCCTTTTTTTCCATACTTCTCTATTATTCGTCATCTCGGTAGTCACCCCCTTTCTAGCCATGTCATCTTTCACACAATCCATCCATCGTTTCTTTGGTCTTCCCCAACTCTTATAGCCATCGACATTCTTACTCAAAACTTTCCTCACGACATTTTCCCCACTCCTCCGCATCACATGCCCATACCATGACAACCGATTTTCGCACAACTTTTCAGTCACCGGTGCCACTTTCAGACTTCCTCTTATGTACTCATTTCTTATTCTATCCATTCGTGTAACACCACACATCTCTCTTAGCATTCTCATCTCAGCTGCATGCAATTGCTTTTCATTCATCCCTTTTGTGGCCCAACATTCTGATCCATACAAGACAGCAGGTCTAACCATTGTTTTATATATCTTCCCCTTAAGTTTAAGGGAAATGCGGGAGTCGCAAATTGTTCCCGTGACCAGCCGCCATTTCATCCATCCAGTGTTATTCCTATGCTTAACCGTCCGATCTACTTCGCCCGAGTCCGAGATACCGAAAGTCGGAGCAGACTGGGAGAAGCGCACCATCAAGTGCTATGGATCCAGAACTGGAGATACCGCCGAAATCGCAGAACATATATTCAGTTTTGTCTGCTCCGAATCTCAGGTACTCTTATACAGAATACAAAATGCAATTACTTTTAAAATTAGTGTATATATTCTTTTAGACATACAAATACGCTTCAAATAGTACTTATAGTGATGTAATTATGCTTGCGAATTTCTGCCTATTAAGTTAATGGCTGAACTTTGCAATATCATTACTCAATTTGTATCTGCTTTGAGTACAATTTTGATGGCATTATACTTTATAAAGTTCAATTAACAAACAATGAACATCAAACAAACAAAATGTAGCTTAAAATATACCTACGCAACATAAATCCTCCGAACTCTGAACCCTAAATATAAATCTATAAAGAATCATGACAAAGAAAATCCATTCAACCATGTTTTTTTTTTCATTTAGTTCGATGGAATAAGCCATCCATAAATCTAGCCGAAAAGAAGTATTAACTCATTCGCTCGATAAAAGCGCGGGAAATCTTAGAAAAGCCCTTGAAAAATGGCGCGAAAAGTTTGCACAATGCAAGCGACGGATGGCGACACGTCGAGATCAAACCAGACATTTTTTTTTTTTTTTAACTAGAGACATTATTCACTGAGATATAAAATGTCACGACGAATTTACCACAGACTATGAACAGTTAATTATTCTCTTTAGTAGTGGTGTGCGATTATGAAATATTTGCATGGTTAATAGCTAATCGACTAATTACGCGATAGTAATATAATATTGGCCTTTGAAGTATGTAATATGTAGTTTCGTGGATTAAACCCCTAACCTTGTTTTTCCATTAAACGAGATGAAAACATGCAGATACTGAACTGTATAGATATAGACCTAAAGTTATGGTAGGATCTGACTCGGTCAGATAAAGTCATACTATTATGACTCAATCAATCTGCCGAGCCCTTTCCCAACTATGTTGGGGTCGGCTTCCATTTAACCGCATGCAAATGAATACCAGTATTTGACATGGAGCGACTGCCTATCAGACCTCCACAACTCAGTATCTGAGTAATACCTACGATACCCTTTGGTAAGACTGCTTGTTGTTGTGACTTTCGGGTTTCTGAAGATCCGGCCATAACGACTGTCAAAGATCCACGAATGACAGCCTTTTATGCTGCTTCGCACAATTATCTAGCCAAATATAATATCAGTCTAGTCTCTAGAAGCTTCCAGGTACAATTGTAGAAGTTATAAAGGTACCTGAATTGATTTTATTGATACAAGGCAGATGCAAAATTACAAATACAAACATTTACAAATTGCTGTTTTCAAACAAAACAATCGATCTTGTTAAATCAATGTAACGTAACTATTCTCTAATAGTAAGACAATGCATTTAATTCCCAAAGGAACATTCGCTGTCTAAACTGACCCATATCATTTCACTATTCCGTTACGATAGACTAAATTCGAAGGGTTGGGCCCGACAGATATTTATGGGATCTTCAATTGATCTATTTCGGTGTTGTTATCACTAAGAAACTCTTCGCCTCGGATTGGAGATATGTGTATAAATTCTGAGTAATATTTAATTCGGTTTGATTCACTTTCATTTTCACTCGTGCTTGAAATTAATCCGTGTAAAATATTTGCATTATAAACAATGTAGGTGTATTTTATTTTAAAAGATTTAAAAGCAATTTGTTTTCTCTATCGCAAAATTCGCAAATGTTATCTCTTTATTTGACGTAAAGAACAATATTCGAGAAGCTCATTGCTTAAAATAACAAGTGGAGTAAACTCAATCGAAAGCAGAATTCATAATAATATTTAAATCGCTACCAGGAAAGATCCGTGAAGAGCAGGCACGAGTACCTGAAAATTCACAATCGCGCCTACTCGTAATAATTCACAGCGCTCCGAAACACTGATAGGCCCAAACTTGGTACCGATAGCAAACACCTGACTTTTGCCAACTCCACCGTTTGTAACCGCAAACCGTTCTTTCCGAGAATTCAAATACCTTCCCTCAATAATGAGACGCAATGCGGTAGCCGTTGGATACAGGGGGGCTTGGACGCTCAGTATTCGAAAAATCCGCTCTGATACAACAAAAACAAAGGTGGGTACCTACGCAGTTTTGCAATCGATGGAGATTCCGCCTCTACTGCGAAATATTTGTGGGCCACAAAACCGCTTTTTTGGCCTGACTAGCCGGAAAATTGGGTGCAACTTCTTAACATTAGGGTAGTTGATTCTGCGAATGGCATACTTAAGTGTGTTCAAATCAAATCAAATCAAAATATTTATTTGCTAGAATACGGTACATAAGGTGTTAATTTGTTTAGTTCAGCGTATCCTGCCATAACATGGCGTGCAAATGTATTTAAAAATCATGCGATGTCAAAATTAAGCTAAGTTACAAATTACAGAGTCTATTGACTTGTGTTCTAAATAGTCCTTAATGGTGTAATATCGTTAAAATAGTAAAAATTTGAAAAGCATTTTTTTAAACATTGTCAGCGGTAAATCTTGAATACTTGTGTATGTTATCTTGTAATCTACCTATCCTATCTTGTTATCCTATCTTGTGTATGTATCTTGTTATTTGTGTTTGTAGCAAAATTATGAAAGTTATACCAAAGTAGGGTTTAACTTTCACGATAGGGTTGTTTCCTGGGTAAAAAAAATAAATTATATTTGGTCCGTCAGTCAGACAATAAAAAAATATTAAACACGTATTTTTTGCTTTATCATATTAATAAAAAATGACTTTTTAACTTTTTCACATTAAAGTTGAAGAGTTTTTTTATCGCATTAAAATTGAAGAGGGCTTGCTACATCACAACAACGAGTATAACAAACTACGTATAAAATCTAGCAAGGAGTTACGTCATGCTCGACTGTATCGCCGTAATTTTTTGATTACATAAAAAAATAAAAAATACGTGTCCAATATTTTTTAATACCTAATAATAAATGTCGGACAAAAAAATTTTTTTTAGTCATCATCCCTATTCCTGTCTTAGTTCATTTCAGCATTCGACAAAGGTTTACGAACTAGCAAACCTTTTTGAAGGTTTTTTTTTCAAGGTTTGCTAGTTCGCAAACCTTTGTCGAATGCGTCATATCGACGCCTTAGAGTGAAAACCTCGTAAGTGTAAAAGTCGTAACTTTTCAGGAGGAAGAAAAAACAACGTGCTGTAAAATTTTTGTATGGTGTCTTTTATGTTTTTTGTTGATGATATGGAATATCATCATTCATAGATGGCGCTACGAGTATCGAATGAACAAATTAGTCAGATCAGGTTGTACGTTGCGAGGTTTTCTTCCTAGAAACGCAATAAAATAAATTTGACCAAAAATGCATACCCGAGGTTTTCACTCTTAGGCGACGATATGTAGTTATACCTCTACCAATCAACTACGCCAACCACCAACATGAAAACCCTTTTGACACAGCCTTACAGAACCCAACATATTATATTTTCATTTTTCTTACGCACTGACGCATCGCACTCGCTACATAAAATTTATAGTAACTTCATATTTAGGAAGTGCGGTCGCTCATAGCTGCCGTTGTACGCAAGTCATTTACGAGCATTTTCACGACATCTGAAGTGTCAAACGTACGTAGTTGATATTCATGATGGCGATTGGCACGCCACACACGTACCCAAGATATAATCTGGAGTTCCAGACGCTAGGCCCGATAATATCGAGGCATAAGAAGCCACAGATTGCCGCCGTTCAATTTCGTCGTGTTCCTTACGCATATTTTTTACGATTCCTCGGAACTATACCGTTGTATCATCGAGATATATGACTCAGTTAGTGAGATTTATGCGGCAACTTGATATAGTCGGATGGAGGTATGGTTTCGATGCAAATATCTCATATGTTTGATGGAAAAATAAAGAATGTATCTGCCTATTCCCCTGGCCTTATTGAAATGTAATACGGGAGGTTTTTAGTGGCGCTTATAGACGTTGCCAGAGGCTCATATATGCGCAATTAGAAACGTGAACCGTGTTTCATTATACTAAGAGCTCATAAGTTGAGCTGCACCCACACACGTTATGTTAATGTTCAGAACTTTACCTGCACCGTGTGAATGAGAAAACGTAACAAGGCTATAGGTACGTATACAGTGTACTGTAGTTCGTACAACAGACTTGCAAGATTGAATTAAATTAAATTCATTTATTTCAGATAACGTGATCCATACAGTCCGAATTGCAATTTAAAAATGAAAAATATTAAAATTAAAAGACATTTAAATTAAATTAAATTAAAACACATTCAAATTACCCGCATAACAAAGGATCACCATAAAGGAGAAGAGATCCTATCTGCTATAGTTTTCAGAATAAACCAAATAATAAACACCATATCAAAATAACCAATCATACCAATAATTATAAAATTAAAAATTAAAAATCTTTTAATATCAGACACAAAGGCCCATAGCATGTTAGTAACAAAAAAAAAATTACTTAAAAACCTATGTACTAACATAGGTTTTTAAGTAATAAAATAATAAATTAAAAATAAAATAATAAATGAAATAATGAATTAATTAAAATTTATATCTACTAAGATATAAATTTTAATTAATTCATTATTTAATTATCATGTTTCTATATATTATAAGCATAGTAGATAGGAAGGTTTCGTCCATCGTTATCGATTACAAACGAGTACTTACACAGTTACATTACACCGATTGTCCACCGCACAAAGTCAACGGCACGTCAACAAGAAACGACATTATTCGAACCGAATGTGACTTCCCGGTCCGGTGACAGCGCGCAGCTTGCGGTGGACACGCTGGCCACGTGTCTAAAGGCGTGTATGCACGAACGAACAAAACATGGTAAACACGAACATCGAACATGGAACATTTGGTTCGTACGTGTGGACTTAAATTAGCAAAGCGAACACGAACACCATATGAACACAGTTCGACTTGTGTTCGCGCTCAACAGCCCCGCTCTCTTTAGTAGCCATGGATTCGCCGTTGGAAGTGGGAGCAGCGCCGCCGGCCGCGTGCTCACCCCTCGATTTCAGCACGATCGTATCAAATTTCTCCGAACACCGTCCACACAGAACAACGAAATTGGATCGCCACGAACATTTTTGACGAACACAGCGTTTGATGTTTGTTAGTGGTACGCTTATGCGTACAAAGTGTTCGATGTTCGTGTTCACCATGTTTTTGTTCTTTCGTGCGTACACGCCTTAATGTACAATGAGTGCCACGAAAGATGAGACTTGACGAGCGCAGTATCGCGCCTCCCGGGCTCTTTCCTCAGTCCCGATGACGCCCGGTCCCTCCCCGTCTCAGACCTCATACCGCTAAAGACACCTACCTATAAATCAGAATAATCAGAATCAGATAATTATAATCTACTGCGCAAGTTAAACCACGTGGTGTGTCAAGTCTCATCTTTCGTGGCACGCATTGTACACTCCTACCAACTTATCTGTGAAATGGCGACAATTGGAACTACGGTCATCATGTTGTAATGTCTTCGATTGTGCTGACGCATGTCATTCGATTGTGTCGACGCATCGACGGTGGCGTCCTCTTTCAGTTCACAGATAAGTTAGTAGGGCTGTATGTATCGCTACTTCGGCGCCGTCATCTCGTTCTCGTTGACGTCCCGTTGTCGTGGCGGTGGAAAAAATGGCCTTAGACTAGTAATCCATTCCAAACTAACATACTTCATTCCAAGATATACTGACTGACATTACAAACAATTCCCTCGCCTTCCAAAGGCAGATTTTATTTCCTCAATCATTGAAATAGCTAAATAACTTTGTAAAGGCATATAAGCCTGAATTAAAATTCCTTTCGCAATCCGATATCCAAAGGTTCGGGATGGCACCTTTATTAGAAATGGGTTTAAAATTAAATTTCGTTAGCGGGACAGGGTTCGTTGGTCCCCTGAAAATTGCCTAATTTTAGATTCTGTCCGTCCTGTTTACTTAATTCAATATTCTAATCACAACAGTAATGTTAGCCGTTGTTGCTACTGCTTGTTTGTTTTGGAGACAAGATGAAGTGATTGTTTTTGGTTTTATGATTGTTGTTGGTTGCTCGGAGTCTTTTTGGATTATAAAATAACCTTGGTTAAGTTATAAAAGCCGCGGGCTAATTGTGTAACACACTTACAGTAGCAATGGCTATCATTTTGACAGTTCAACAACATTCATTGCGTTATTTACGTTGTTGAGCCGACACATTTTTAGAACATATGAAGCAATGGATTAGCAATAAGCTGTAAAAGGATTCAGATTCTGGTTGTTGCGCAATTAGGGTGCTGGTCTTGACTCCTAACCGTTTCATCAATGGAACGATGAAGATTATCTACTTTTACGCTTATTTAAAAAATGTGTGGTTCGAAGTCCCACGCCTCACATTTTACTCTTGTGAAATAAGAAGGTAAATAATTGTAAAAAAACTTACCTCACAATCTCAATTTATTCTGTCTGTCACCCACAGATCATATTAAAGTTTTTCGTTATTTCAAGATAATACAAGAAACTTTTTCTCTATTTTAAGCAAACGTTCTTTTATTTTTGGAACGAAGTTCATTATCGCGGTTTGTGGTAGGAGTAAACTGGCAGAAAATGTGACGTAACCAAAAGCGCTAAGCTGTCAGTGTCAAGTGTCAAAAGTTTTTGTTTTTTATTACAGAGCTATTAGTATCAATACATAATATACAGCATGAGAAACTTCGTTCCAACCGGGTATCCCACCTTCCGACTTTTTAGTCCCAATACCAACACAAACGCCTATTCTAAGATATTTAGCCGCTAAAGCCAAACACTTAAGAAACTTAGGAATAAGTGAAGGTGTTTCCTGAAGTAAATGGCTTTTGTTTTGTTTTACTTTAAGAAAACAAACAGCCAGAGTTTATTGACTAAATCGAATCTCGAATACAAAGAATAAAGGCAATGTTAAGGAAATTAGAAGATACAAGGAACAATACGTTTTTGACGTTTTTTTTTTTCGAGATCAAAGTTAAAATTGGAGTATTTACATGTAAATTAAATAGGTATATGGTTATTATGTACCTATCTTCTTTTGGAGTTCTGAGCTGGTTTACATTAAATTTACCTATGAGCCAATGAAATAGGTACTCCGTACCTACATAATTCTTCATATATTATGATGAGTAGCATAATTTAGAAGCCTGTAGTAATTGCAGGTTCTATAAAATAATGTACTTAGTAGCTAAGTTCATAACTAATGTATGAATTTTTTTTTTTTTTTTCGAATATACGCATATCACTACCTACCAACAAACCATAACATACCATTCATAATTTAATAGTTAGCTGTTTTACTTTTCTATTTTTTATAATTAAAATTGTAGCATAAAAAAGTCGTTAAAGCTTAAATAATTGAAAAATAAGTACCTAATTATAAGATGACTTAAAAGCTGACTTCGTTCCTTCAAGGCCATTTGAAAATATTGATCGAAAAGTTCCGGTAAACCGAGATTTAAATATCTGTCAAAACCAAACGTCTACCGAACCGAACCGTTAACCGATATCTCCTGCACAATATGGCTGCACGTGACGTCACGTAGCACGTTCCAATACCGCAAGAGACAGAACGAGAACAATACATAGATTCTGCAATTACATATTTGAATGTATTTCAAAATAACCTATTTAAATTTATAAACCTACCACATTGTATCCAAAATGTTTTCACACAAAGATGTTCTATAAAAACATTTGGGCCTCATTTTTAAATAATGGTGTACCTTTTTTTTTTTTTTTTTTTTGTGGATGGGAAATCATCAAATGACTTCTCCCGCTCTGGGCAGAGGCGGGAGGGCGTGTCAGACTTTTACTGACTAAAACCCACCCATGTTCCTTCAGCTGCCCGTGCCAGGGCCACGGTATCTCTTTCGAACTACCCGCGACCCCGGCGGCATCGGCCCAATTGACCCCGTCACTGCTGACATCTCTTTGAGGCGCGCGTGGAACACAACGCGCCGTCGACCCGGGCCTGGTCCTTACCGGACGGCGAGCTGCCCATTACTCGTCGTCCGCAAGCCCGCGCCTACGGTGGCCGGGAATCGGCAATCGATTCCCGCCGCCCAGGGCGTCTCCTACGGCGGCTAGGAGCGCGAGGGCGCGGCTGTTGCCTCTCCCTCACGCGTTCCGCTTCCTCCTTCGCGAGCATTACTGCTTCGCAGAAGGAGGTGACGGCTTCCCATGCACTCTCGCTCCGCACCATGGCCTGGACCAGGTTTGGACGCGAGAGATCGCCGCCGCCGATCGCCTCCGTGAGAACACGGCGGTGCTCCGCCCAAGCCGGGCAGACCTCCACTGTATGCTCCACCGTGTCCTCCGGGCGATCCACACAATGGTGACACCCGGGCGTTTCCTCCCGCCTTATCCGAAACAGGAACCTCCCGAAACAACCGTGTCCGGTGAGGACCTGCGTCAGGCGGAAGGTGAGGACGCCGTGGCGCCTCTCCAACCACTCCTCAAAGAGGGGACTTATCGCCGCAATTGTGGCGTGCCCAGCGCTGGGTTGCGACAATCGCACTCTCCATGTCGCCATGAGATCCCGCCGGAGCTCTGTCCGCTGTACCGTGATTTCTCGCGGCAGCGGAGTTACGCCCCGGCGTTTCACCTCCTCGCGCCACTCCCACACGTGCGCAAGAACTTTTGCCTCCAGATCCCATGGCGGTAATCCGGCAAGGAGGCACGCCGCCTCACAGGAGACCGTGTGGTATCCCCGGGACCGAACCGAACCGTTAACCGATATCTCCTGCACAATATGGCTGCACGTGACGTCACGTAGCACGTTCCAATACCGCAAGAGACAGAACGAGAACAATACATAGATTCTGCAATTACATATTTGAATGTATTTCAAAATAACCTATTTAAATTTATAAACCTACCACATTGTATCCAAAATGTTTTCACACAAAGATGTTCTATAAAAACATTTGGGCCTCATTTTTAAATAATGGTGTACCTACTCAGCCGTGATCTCAATTTAAAACTAGATTTGAGCTGATTTTAATTTAAAATTTGTCAATTTTTAAACGAGTTTCTGAACTTATTTTCGTTCATCAAACAAGTTTTAGATTTTAACAGCGAAAATGAACAAAATTTTGACCACACGAGTTTTTTCAATAGAGAACGAATTTAGAAAACAGCCATCCATATAACCGTACCGTTCACAACCATAGTTCAAAACCTTGCTTGCTTCATCTTATCCGGGAAAAAAAGGTTTTCACAGTTACTAAAGCTAAATAAACATGATATGCACTTTAAATCCCGGCACATCATTAAAAACGCTTAAATCATCGTATTTTCACACATCATGACGTGACGTCACTGAATGGGACCGCAAAGATCGCAATAAATTGCTCGTTTCATCCCTAATTGCAAGAGAAATGGAATGCGAATTCTCGATGAATTAGGGGCCCGGCAATTAGTCTTAAGACACACCGATTACTGACAATTTCCCGCTGACGAATTTCATTATACGTGGTGGAAAGTTAGACGCAGATGTTAGACAAGAGAATTAGTTATGAATCTTGAATAAGTTTCGGTAAGTTTTTCTTTGTTTCAAGTTTAAATTGAAATAAATGGATAAAATAATTTATGTGTTTAATTTTCGTTTGTCTTTAGTTTTATTTTAGTATGCAAACCAATGTTGGTAGGTACCGTAGTTAAATAAATTCTGTGGCTTGGTGCTAAAAGGGTCAAAGTACGTTTTTGTGAGAAATGAGATTTTACCGCCAAATTATTGAAAAAGAAAAATATTTATGTGTACTAAAAGGGCGTAAGTATAACGACAATCTCTCAAAAGATACTATGTTAAAAAGGCCAATGTGGTGTGCTTTCATACTGTTACACAAAAAATATTATGTGTGAAAAGGGCTGCAGTGTACTTAAGCCAAGGGAATTTAAAAATAAACACTACGCTAGTAATATAGACGGAACTAAAACGACCAAAGTTAACTTCCGTTTTTGTGAAACAATCTTTGCTTTGGCTGCATAATTTAATATATTATATAATATATATATCCATACGCAAAATACGCGCATTGTCATGGAGTTGCGGATACCAGCCCGTATTACCTATAATATATTATTTAATAAAGCAAAATAGACCAATATAATAAATTGGCTCATTTTGCATTTGCACTAAAGACAATAATATTTTTACTATCCTCTTCTATTATTCTAAAAAGACCAAAGTTACCATTTGTCATTAACATAGGATTCTTGTTAGTGCTAAAAAGGCTTAAGTAGCAAATATTTTCAAAAATACCAATTTTTTCTTGAATTTGAATTTAATTAATAAATCAACCTACAAATATGTATCAAATAACAAAAAGAGATTTTACATTCTACAATATAACATGTAAATAATAACTATCAATTCTGGTTCATTCTTCGAATGCATATTACTGAAAATAAGGATTATTGACAATGGTCCTTTTAGCAACAGGCCACAGAATTTATTCACAAGTTTTGTTCACAGTTATGTAAGTGCCACAGTTTAGGAATATTTTTCTCAGTGGCACTGCTAGAACGGTCTTCAAAGGGTAATCGGCCGGACTACATATGCATCTAAACTAGTCCAGACGAACGTTCTCAACGAGGCACAAGAAGTCGAGAGCCCTTTACGTAAGAACTAATTAGTACGTACGCAACGAGAACTGCGTCATAACTAACTTGCTGATATTTAACGTGTATAAATTTCAACGTCAGTAGCACCTGCAGGTGTACTTATAAAAAATTGGAAAAGAAGAAGAAGAGCGATAAAAGAAGAGCGATAAAAGAAGAGCGAGAGAGAAGAAGAGAATTTTGTTGTAAGCATTAATCGAATCCATTTCTTCGGCCCCTCGTCCTAATGAGATGTGATTATTTTGATTGGTTGTCCCCTTTGAAATTATGTAAATATAATAAAGAGAGAAAATAGAAATCTCCGTTTAAATTATCTGAATTTAGGGCCCATTTTCAACTTAAATCTACCTACTTACCTAGCTAAATTTATTACTTTGGATTTTATGATGCTGTAGGTACTTACCTAATTTATGCCCGGAAAATGTATTTTTATGAGTTCGCTCAATATTTTACGACGACCTTGTCTTGTTGATTAATTTAGAATCAACAACAAAACAGATAAAGCCAATAAGATAAGCTAAGAAGGCCTTTCTTTTTCTTTTTTTTTGTGGATGGGAAATCATCAAATGACTTCTCCCGCTCTGGGCGGAGCGGGAGGGCGTGTCAGACTTTTACTGACTAAGGCTAAGAACTCACGGAGCGATTTTCACCCGCAACCGCCGCGGTGGTGGAACTGCGGTTTTATTTCTAAACTCACGAGACCGGTTATTTGCGCAGCCGTCGCGGTTTCGATCATCGCCCGCAGACGTGGCGGGCGATGACCGCAAGACGGGCGGTTGTAACGGCACCAAAGTAATTAGAAGTTAGATTTCAATATCCATTTTATAATGTTTGTTTAATTTTAAACATGCACAAACATGTTTCGATGCCACAAGTCACTAGTGCAAAATGGCGTTAGATTTCTGTACCCCCGTCCCCCGCCTGCCACTGCGGTCGCCCGCCAACCGATCGCAGAGCGTGCGGGCGCCACCCGCCGAGGCTGCGGGTGACCGCGGCCCGCGCGATTCTACTAGTTGCCCGCCGGTGCAGCGGGAACCGCAAACAACCGTGCACACCGCGGGCGTAACCGCGTCGTGAGTTGTGCTTTAATATTTTACATATATATCTGCATTCTACAGAAGCTGCGGGCCCGCAACCGTGGCGGATGCGGGCGGAAATCGCTCCGTGAGTTCAAAACCCACTCGTGTTCCTTCAGTTGCCTGTCCACGGTATCTCTTTCGAACTACCCGCGACCGCGGCGGCATCGGCCCAATTGACCCCGTCACTGAAGCTAAGAAGGCCTTGAGCACTCAATCCATAACTGTAAAGTGACAGAAACTATGAAAAGTATTGCAATTCACATCTTAACATATCCCACTCAACGGAGAAAGGCTAATACAATCTTTAAAGAGAACCAAACGCCACTTAAACACGAACTTTCTTAGCTCTGACATTATTAGATGATTACTTGAGGGGATCAAATACAGTGCGCCCAGATACTTGTCAGCACAAGGTGGCGCTGGATGCAAAGGCAAAAAGCAGCCATAACTGTCAAATTCAATACACTTCTATTTAGTGTCCTATTTTGCTAACTGCTTAGATATACGGGGCGCACTGTAGCTCTGACGTTGCCAACTTTTGCCAGTGGTTAGTACATTATTAAACTTGCATATTTATCGGTAGTAGGTGCCTAGTTTAAAGGCTCCTTCAAACAGCCGCGACACGCGGTGCCTTTTTGTCGCATCGCGTGTCGTGCATGTTCTCACTGTTTGCTGCGAAAGGTCACCTTACATTTACGTAAATAGGTGTATAGGTATATTCTCGTCAACATGATTTTCGGTTTGGGATTTTAATACTGTTTAGCAGTAGGTACCTAGTGAGGAGCTCGTGGCTAAGTAATAACAGCCGCACGGGTCGATCCATCAGGTTAAGCTACGCTTGCCGGGGTTGGTCAGTGGATGGGTGACCATTCTTTACATACCGAGACTACTCCGTGCCTCGGAAAGCACGTTAAGCCGTTGGTCCCGGCTGTCATTCGTGGATCTTTGACAGTCGTTACGGGTCGTCAGAAGCCCGAAAGTCTGACAACCAGTCTTACCAAGGGGTATCGTATTACCCAGTTACTGGGTTGTGGAGGTCAGATAGGCAGTCGCTCCATGTAAAATACTGGTATTCAGCTGCATCCGGTTAGACTGGAAGCCGACCCCAACATACACACATCAAAAGTGTCTAGGGATCAAGCATTTTTATGCGGATTTCTTGAGATTGAGATGTGGCTTTGTAATAAATTTATGATTTTATAAATTTATATGGATCCTTTTTGGTGCATTTCATAATTTGAATCAGGAACTGTGAATCAAATTCGAGTAAAAGATGAAAATCAGCTGTCAATATTTTCCCTATAAAAACATACAACGCATTGAAGACATTATTAGTGCTACTGTTTCCCTACTACTGATTAAAACCAACGTTATTATGGAGCGGCGACGTCATTTAAGCAGGGAAGAATTGCTCAGAGCCGTGGGAATGATAGAAGCTGGTTCCCGGCAACGTACTGTGGCTTTAGCTCTGAATACAAGTCAGAGTGTTATCAGTCGACTTTGGACACGTTACCGAAGCACTGGTACCGTGGCTGAGCGCCATGGAGGACGGTATCGCTGCACCACACGGAGACAAGACCGATACATTCAAATCTTAACTCGAAGAGCTCCAACTATAACCGCCATGATGTTAGCCGTGAGGCTTCATCACTCTTCAGGGAACTTAATTAGCGACCAAACAGTCAGAAACCGCTTGCATGAAGTGAACCTTCATTCCCGAAGACCGCTACGGGTTCCACCTATAGCAATGCACAATCGTAGGATTCGATATCAATGGGCTCTTGAACACAGAAATTGGGCAGAAGAACAATGGCGTTTCGTGTGCTTTTCTGATGAGTCTCGTTTTGGTATGAGACCGGATACAAGACGTATACGACACTGGAGAACCCCTGGACGCCAACAGCGATTAAAATCCTGCCAGGAAGTCCATCCTTATAGTGGTGGAACCATCATGGTATGGGCGGGTATTTGGATCGGCGGAAGAACTGAGTTGATTTGGATCAGAGGCAACCTCAACGCTCAAATTTATGCTGAGACGATTGTATCAGACGTCATCGTTCCTCTACAAGTGCAAATCGGTCCCTTATTTCAGTTAATGCATGATAATGCACGACCGCACACCGCAAGAGTTGTAAGACAGACTCTCGCCGCAGCTAACATCAATGTCCTGCCCTGGCCTGCTCAGTCGCCAGACTTGAACCCGATTGAGCATGCATGGGATATGCTACAGAGAAGAGCTCTGCCGAATATGGAGGGTATCCAGTCGCAAGAAGACCTTTTTTTGTTGTTGCAACGAACATGGGCGGCCATTCCACAGCGTGATTTGGATGAACTCATTTTGAGTATGCCAAACCGATGTTCTTGTGTTGTTAGTGTTCGCGGTAGAAACACGGATTATTAATTGTTTAAGTTACCCAATAAAATTTTAAAGAAAACTGTTATTTCAGTCTTTTTTTCGAACTTTAATGTTAGTGGTTCAAATGTCAAAAATCCCTTTATTAGGAAAATGGCAAATTTCTTTATTAATGCAAAGGTGACTTGGTTTATCGTTACTGTGACAAACGAAAACACTTTATTTGATGAATCCTTAAAGAAAATTTTAATTAATATCAATCAGGAGAAAAGTTATTGCAAAAATATATGTTGATCCCTAGACACTTTTGATGTGTGTAGTTGGGAAAAGGCTAAGCAGATGATGAGTGAATAATTTTGGTGCAGTTTTTTCTTTATTCCTTTATCCTTATTCCTTATCCAAAGTATCTTTGAAAGATGAATAAGTCAAAGTCCTTGGTTAGCGTTTTGTACCCACATGATCACGTATACTTGCTCATCAAATTCTTGCAGGAGATAATACTGCTGATAACTGCAATTAATGTGAAAAAATAATAAAAATTAAATGATTGTGAGAAAAATATCTACCCATTTCCCGACTATTATGATAAACCAGGGATCGAAAACCTTTATGAATTACGGTACAGGTATCGAAGAATTTTGGTTACCTCTACGGTTAAGCTAACCGCTATCTGGGTAACCCAAGAAGAAGAAACATGTTACCGTTTTAATACCGGTTACCTAAAAATGACCTTGATTACGAGAAAGAAACAGAATATCGCAATGCCGGCAATTTGTTGGCATTAGAAAATACATTAGCAGGGAGACCGTCATGCGTGCTGTACCTACCAGTACTGTTTACGTGTTTTTAGTGCGCCTTTTTGCGGGGTAGGTATTTGAGTTGCTTGAAGTAAAAAAAAGGAAATGAACAATGGTAAGTAAGATAATATTACCTACATTGTAAATTGGTAAAATACCATTTGTTTATCTTTTTCCCTCATCATAGAAATTAACTCGGTATGCCGACGGCACGTGTACCTAAGATAGAGATAATTTTTATTTCGGTAACCGGTATTAATACAGGTTGTACCTATTCAGTATTTAAGAATTAAGGTAACCTTTGAAAATACCTGTAAAAAATAAAGGTTGTAACCGAAAAATACCGGTAATGATCGTACCGGTTTCGGTCCCTGTGATAAACATAGCGATCCTGATCGATAGTGGAATAAACATAGCGATCCTGATCGATAGTGGAATAAACATAGCGATCCTGATCGATAGTGGAATAAACATAGCGATCCTGATCGATAGTGGAATAAACATAGCGATCCTGATCGATAGTGGAATAAACATAGCGATCCTGATCGATAGTGGAATAAACATAGCGATCCTGATCGATAGTGGTATACCTACTATTACCTACTACCTACCTATTCACCGCGCACTCCATATTCTGATCGTATATCTCACTGATTCTAAACCATGTTCTAAACCCAAATTCAATTTCTTAACCTCCTTGCAATGACAACCAATGACAACCAATTTTTAGTTTTAATTTTTAATTTAGTATTTTTATCTTTTTATTACGGACGCTTTTTAACGTGCACGTCTTTCTACATTGTTCTCACATGTATATTTTCAACATGAACGATGTAACCAATATTTTGTAAAAATATTATGATTTAAAAGTGACCGTGGAGTTTCTTGCCCGTTCTTCTCCATAGGGATCTACTACGCTTTGGAATGGGCGACTAGCTTAAATTTTTCTGACTGACCGACCCATTGGCAAGTCAAAAGTGCCTGTAATTGGTTTATTTGAAATAAATGCTAAAAAAAAAAACCCCACCCGATAAAATGATAGGGTAGATGATAACCGACAAACAAACGAGTCGTCATTGTTCGACCTTCATTGTAAAGCTCGGGGCTTGTCGATAGGGCACGGAAGCGATGGCAAGAAACGCTTTCATCGGTCTCATCTCTTAGCGAGTGAACCGAGCCACGACCCGTTAGAATGTTAGATTTTAAGTGCAGCCGAGATCGAAGATTCATTTGTTTAGTTCTTTTTTTTTTTTTTGTAATACAGTTAGTGCTCTGTTTTGTTACGTTGGTTTTTGTTTGGAAAATAACGTTATATATAACGTTAAGCCGGATTTCCTCGAAGCGGTAGGCAGACAAGTATGGTACATTCATATTTCGCCACTTATGTTTATGGCGCTATGTACTATGGGCCAAAGTTCCACATGATCACCTCAAAGGCGATAATCGCATAGCACGGCTCACGTCTCGATCGCACAATGTTCGTTTGTCACTAGCTGCGCTCTCACAGGAATATTTTCTTAAGTGAGCATGCTTAAGTTTTGTCCTGTCCAATCCTGCATCGCGCAAGCAGAGTTTACCGCGCGACTGGCATAAATACAACATCCCGACATCAACAATCGGGCAGTAATTAGCTCACCGAAGAAGGGCACACAGAAGAAGTACTTTTTGATACCAAAAAATTTTGAAAAGACACCCTTCCTTACTGCCTAGTAATTAACTAGGGCAGAGCAGCGGCGGGGTTTTGGGCTCGGCAGCCTTAATATCGGAACAAATGTAGCTGCCAATGAAAGCCTATAGCTGTATTTATCTTCTTATTTTCAAGAAGACGTATTCACTTTTGGGCGACTAAAACAATTCTGCCTCACAATAAAACAATCACGTACCTATTCTACAATTTTAAACCAATTCTTGCTTGACAGATCGAACACAACCGAAACAAAATTTTCTGACAGTCTGCTTGATGTTAGGTTCAACTTTGCAGACAACCATTACAATATCTTCGCGGAACCTCTCAAAAGCCACCAGGAAACGAATCGACCCAGTCCATCACAATCTAACCGGCACTTTTTCCATTACATTTCCAGATTCGGAACTCGAGGAGCTGGGAGAACAGTTGCCGCGGTACCGGCCGGACTCGATAGCGGCACTCCGTCGGATGACGCGTTTCACGGAACCCGAGCTGAAGCGGCTGTACCGGGGCTTCAAAGCAGAGTGCCCCACGGGAGTCGTGAAGGAGGAAACCTTCAAGCTTATTTACTCGCAGTTCTTTCCGCAAGGAGGTAATGTAGCTTTGAAATTCGATGCAGTAGTCGTACTTTTATGAATTACAACAAAAGGTGAGTAAATCTAACTAGTAACTAGTAACTAGTATCTATCTTTCTAAGGTGTGTATCTCTATTAAGCCGCTGATAGACTTGAGCATTCACTTGTAATGAGCATTCTAGCGAATGGCGTTTTAGCGAGCATTCTAGCGAAACAACAGTAAAACTTCGAACTTTTTGCCGAGCCGAGCAATTTTCAAGTCAATTCTGACATCTTCGTGAAGATTACATTTTTAACGAGCATTTACTAGAGCGTACGCTAGAATGATCGTGAAAATATTCGTAGGAGAGTAGCGACATTTGGATCTGTGCTTGGCTCTGTTCGTTGTTCAGTTCAACAAATATTAAAACGGCGATTGCTCGATGTTACATGTATGCTCTTGTGAAGTGAATGCTCAAGTCTATCAGGCACTTTAAGTACTAGGACTGCGAGCTAAGTCATGAAAGATCCTCCGGATTCTAAATTTAAAATCCAAAATTGCTTTTACATTTTAAATTTAGAATTCTCAGTTGCTAGCTGTGTCGTGAGTCGTGAGTCTAGGGCTCAAGGTCAAACACCCAAAAATTTACCTACATGCCAGAACGATCATTATGTTGCCAGAAGAAATAAATCTACGAAGAGGTGAGTACTAAGTAGAACAAATCGGAATAACCAGACAACATCGGATAAAAGTGAAACTAAGAGTATAAACTCCTTGTAATTGTAACAATGAAATAAGCCGTCCGTCGCGTTCCGTCGTAGTACGAGTATGATTTCTATTATATTTAAGTACTTACGTAGTTATCAACTTGCAAGTCTTCGAGAAACAACGTGACCAATAAAGTTCGATATCAAGCCAATCTGCAAAAGGGCTTCAAACGGAAAAGTCCCCAACAAAGTTATGGAGGCCACTTTCAAGTTTCTTGTATTTGAAGTTGTTCACAAGGTAAAGACTTATAATATATTTTGCAAATCGATAAGCACATGGTACAACTTGAGCGAAAACCTTGTTTTTGTAATTTGTAATTAATCGACATTTACTTAATGTGTTACAAATTCAGTAGAAATCACGTTCGTACGTTCCTCGACGCAAAGGTAAGACGTTTTCCGAAAGCCTATTTTATTAAATCTGTTTTAATCCAACTTTTTTACCAATTATAACACCTATGTGATTTGACAGCTGAATAATCATCAGATCTAGCTTGACCATACCTTTGAAAGCTTGATCTGATGATCATTACAATTCTCAGGCTCTAGATATTTTAAAAAGAGTCATAAATACCAAGGTTTCCAAGACAACTTCGATCCACCTTTCCAAATAAACCACATATCCCCATAAAGATTTCTACAATAAAACATCAGAAGAAGAAAGGCAAACATCAATACACCTTCATATAGAAAGAAAAAAAGGTAACCACGTTCAATAAACAATGGGAAAAGTGTTGCGTTTTATTTACCCACATCCCTCATCCTTTTCTCCGAAGCTTGACGAGAATGAACGAACGCGGAAGACATACATATCGTATGATCGTCGGGATCCATCGGAAGGTAAGTGTGTTTGTACACTAACGCTTTTAGCTATGAAGGTTATGTTGAGCTGATAAATTTGTTTGTGCCTTTGTGAAACAGTTGTTTTCGGACTTATGAATGATTGAAAACACAACATAGCCTGTATAGATAAGCTATGAGTTAAGACAGTAAAAACTTTGGAACAGGTTTACAAAATTTTACTGGGTAAATCTTCTAAACCAGTTCTAACCAATGTGTCAGGGATTTCTTTTTTAGCCTGTTTCACCAACTCTGTACCTAAGTATTAGTTCAAGAAAGCTTATCCAACAGTTAAGTATAGTGCCCACCATAAAATCTTAATCTTCCTGCCCTTATCCCATGTTACATGGGGTCGGCGCAACACGTTTTCTTCTTCCATTCTCCCCTATAAACCGTCACGCTATCATTCACTCCCTTCTGTTTCATATCATTCCTCACAAAATCATCCATCTTTTCTTTGGCCTTTCTCTACCCCTCTCCATCCATCAACATGTATATTTATCACTCTTTTAGTCACATGCGTTTTCTTCCTCCTCATCACATGCCCATATCAAACCAAACGATTTCCTTTCAACTTTTCTGTCACTGGCAGTGCCCACATCAAAATTTTGTCCTAGATAATAGATTTTTATTAGAACGCCAACTTTTGGTAGGACTCCTAGGCATAAGCACACCCTACATTGAACAGCAACCTAGTTGCGTAGCACACTATCAATCGGAATCTGAATCATTTTGAAGCAAATTGCTAATCCATTGCTTCATATGATCGAAAAATTTGTCTGCTCGACAACGTCAATAACGCAATGAATGTTGTTGAACTGTCTTAAAGAAACCGATTCCGATTGATAGTGCAATTGCCTCGCAGATCTCATACAATTCACACCACATCCAAAACTGCACACTCAAGCCACGTTTACCACACTAAAAACTACCCTAACAGAATAACCGTCAAAGTTTACGTGAAGTATGTTAATAAAGTATACCGACCGTAGTAAAGGAATAAAATGGGGACATGAAAAACGCATCACATAATCATATAATCCCATCATGTTGAGTGGTCTGAGTCTGGGTACTGCTTTACATCCGCGCAAATTGTCCGCGAGGCCATTATGTTCACGAACTTAGGCTTACCTTTGATGAATGAAAATATGTTTTAGGACGATAGGCCTACAGTACAATTTGCAATGTATAAGCAGAATGTGAACGAACGAGAATAAATTGGTTGAGGTTGTGTTTGAATATTTTTGTGTAACTATTGGCATGTTGGCTATTATAAGTTGGTAACTTCTGCACATCATTAGGGTAATATTTTACTAACTAGTTTCTGTTTTCTTATCCCTCCGACTCACCCCATCCCATCGCATCGTCTGCCCGTGCTATTACTTCGTTTTCGCTTATTTCGCTTCTTTCTTACTTTTTCTTTTTGCTCGGCTCCTAAGGATCTTAGCGAAATGTGAAATAGCCTTTAGCATTCCTCAAAAATTGGGCTATCAAATGCAATAAGAATTTTTCAAATCCGACTTTAGTGCGTTCAAACATACAAACAAAAAAACATACTTTTCGGCTTTATTATTAGTATACTAACTTCTGCCCGCGAATCCGTCCACATGAAATTTCTTGTTCCCCCGACCCATCCCGTCGCAATGACAAGAAAAAATGTAAGAATGTAGGCGATGGCCTGCCCGCGCTATTACTTCGTTTTCGCTTAGCGTTCTTTCTTACATTTTATTTAATTTTGCTCGGCTCCTAAGCAGCGTAGCGTGATGATAAATAGCCTATAGCCTTCCTCAAGAATTGGGCTATCAAATGCAAAAAGATTTTTTCAAATCCGACTGGTAGTTCCAGAGAGTAGCGCGTTCAAACAAACGAGAAAAACTCTTCAGCTTTATTATTACATACTTAGTATAGATAGAAAGATTACTTTCAGTAGTATCAGACATACTACTATGTAGATAGGTACCTACAAAGTTTTCTGTATCAAGAATTCTAGATGCGGTATCGCGCTCCAATAAAATAAAACTATAATAATATATCCTTTCACAACAATATTTTGAGCAATATGTGTAATTGCACTCTCAACTGCACGAATGCTTCGCTATGGATAATGGGGCCGGAATAAATACCGATGTAAGCTCAGTCTGTTTTAAATAATAACGCTACAGCAATATCGTTGAAATCGAAACTTATACACCTGTAAAGTATTTCCAATCCCGTAAATCCAATACTGAATAAAAAATATATATATACCAATCATAATATTATAAAACAGCAGCGAAAATTTCAAGTATCATTAACGTAATAAAGAAGGATCATTCAGTCTTGGCACTTGGCCCAAATAAGGCCGGAGATAAACAGACAGATGCCTACAATCCATTCTCACAATCTTCGATGACAATGAGACATCTAACAGACCGTTTAGAAACAATTCCATCCAAAGTTTGATTAAAACCTGTTGAACAATCAAGTGCAAATTGTCTCCGAATAAAATCGAATAGTAATGGAGGCAATGAATGGGTTCAAAGACCAAAGAGGATGGCTATAGTCCCGTTCACGACCTCGGGTAATGCGACTTGCGACGCGATTTGCGCGTCAAACTCAAGGGACAAATGCAACGCGGCTTCATGCCATGCCACGACCCGTCAATGGCGACAGCGATCTGTCAGATTGCGCTCGCCGGTCACTCCCGCTCTGAAGTCGTGGCCGCCACGCGCTGTTAAGTTACGGCCATTGTGATGGCTGTCATGAAAATTATGACAGCGGCAAAGATTTAAATCGACTCGCCCTACCGCGTCAAAAGATAGTCGCATTTCTGTTTCGTTTTGACACCTCTGACACGCTATGACGCTGTGACTTCACTTGATTATCATTGAAACGCTGTGTAATAATGTGTGATCTTACGCTGCTCAGTATGAACACTTTCTTGTGACTAAGTACGGTAAGGGCAAATCTAGCGATTTAAATCTTTGAGGGGGTGGGGTTTTACTTAATGGCAAATACTAGTGACAATGACAGATTTTCATGACGGCCGTTACGGCCGCTTTCCTAGGAAACCTTTCGCTAGCCTAGGTAAATACAATCTCGCTCGTCACCGGTTTCCGTCGCAAACAGTCATTATCGCCCACCCAAGTCGTTTAAGCGTGTCGTGGTCACTCGTGACCAAAGGGTAACAGAGCTTAGAAAAAGTCAATCACCGTACTTATCACGTACCAAATTGAATATTGCTGTTTGCATTGCAAGCTTTTGCATTTCTAACTAAGACTGCCGGCAATTATAGGGAGATATTTAAATTTCGAACGACTGAGGTTTTAAATAACTCTCCTTCTGGCGCAGTCGCGTAAAAAATAATCGCTTTACTCTTATTTCTTTGTTAGGCCGTTTGTCCACCGCACCGTGCCCTTTGGCAATTTGGATGGTACTTTTGTATGTTGTTTGTTGTTTTCTTTTGTTTGTTGGGTCGGTGGTGGTGTCTCTAGACACGAAATTCACCCGGGCGACGCCGGGCACGAACAGCCAGTATGTCATAATAGTTCATGTTAGGTCCAAAGTTACTCACCTTTTTTCATTGAAGTCAGTTTCAAAGTTTGATAGAAGCTCTGATTAATTCATAAATTCAAGCTCTTTTACCGCCATCCTCATGATATTTTCTAAAGTCGCAGCCACATTAGCGGGATATGCCGTTGATTATCGCGATGAAGGACGTTGGCCATAGGTGGTGCCACCACTTACCGTGATAATTTGACCGAATCTAGACCGAATTTAACTACCGCAATGTGTAGGGGTGTATGTGTGTGTGGCAATGATGGGCGTTGACGTTAGTGTGGCCCGGGCATTATAAGACGAATGAAAAACGCCAAAGTCTATTATCAATACTCCTCCAGCACGACCAAATACCATACAAAATTGGCCTACATATTCCACATACCCAAGCACACGTCGGTCCACAGCAAATGCATATCATTATGAAGATGTAAGTAATGTTTAAAGCAAAAGTGCTTTAGAGCAGCCAGCCCGCAAGCACTCGCAGCGAGCAGTGAGTGCTTCAAGTGCTCACTGCACCCCAATGGCGGGGCGTGCAACAACAATCACCTTTTGTATGTGCTGGCAGAATGGGAAACAATTTGCGTCATTCTACCTTTTTTATTTACTTTTAAAAGTTTAGTTATAGGTATGTATATGTGATTGTGTTTTCGCTTGTAGAATTTTTATTTTAACGAAATTCTTTCAAAGAAAAAAACTTCATTGGGAACATAATTAACTTCCACATCATTTTATGATGATTCAATGATACAACTTGAAGAAATGATACTTACTTACTTAGATCCTTATAAAAATCAACAAAAAACTGGACAAGTGCGTGTTGGACCATGCACAATGATGCAATCCCAACTACGGACGTAGTAGGGATGGATTTTTTCCCAAGAACAAACTTAACGTTATAGTTGAAAACCATGTTCTCCCATACATTCCAAATGCAAATGTAAGTTTGTACGCACAATATTGAGAGATTTACTATGTAAACTATAGTAGGTACTTATAGAACTATTTTATGTATTTTTTTTTTTCAAAATTTTTGGCTCAGTAGTTTCGGAGATAATCTTATCGGGTGCCTGCCGTTTTGCCAAAAAGATTTTGACAAAATTTCATTAACCAAACAAATTTTAGCAACCTTTTTTTATACCATTGCAATATTTCGAATGATTTTAGTACGCATATTTTCATTTGGTCAAATTTTTACTTGGCAAAATATTACTAAGTATAATGTCATTATGGAATTTGGTCTTTAATCAAATGATTTATTACAGCAAACAATCTTCAGACAATAAACGTTTGGTGAAATGATTTGTTAAGACAAAAAATATTAAGGCAAAAATAAGATTTTTAGACATTTGACTTGCTGGTTAAATTTGATGTCTTTTGCGTACTTCTTTGTAAGTTTTTGTGCTTGAATTTGTCTGAAACAAGTCTTTATGGTTACTTGATATTAGTTTATTTATGGAAGTAGTTAGAGTAGGTTATTTATTAAAAAAAAAATGGTTAGGTTAGGTTAGGTTAAAACTGTGACCTCCTACGCACGAGCCGAGCGAGCGAAGCGAGCGGTGCCGCGGCAGCGGCCGGCGAGTGCCAGACACGACTTGCATTAATAGAAAAAAATATATTGTTTTTAGTAGGTTATCCGGAACTCAACAATTTAGATTAGGTTAATTTCTTCTTTAAAAAAAATGGGTAGGTTAGGTTAGGTTAAAACTGTGACCTCCTACGCACGAGCTGAGCGAGCGAAGCGAGCGGTGCCGCGGTAGCGGCCGGCGAGTGCCAGAAACGACTTGCATTAATAGAAAAAAGAGATTGTTTTTAGTAGGTTACCCGGAACTGAATTATTTAGATTAGGTTAATTACTTATTTTACAAAAATGGTTAGGTTAGGTTAGGTTAAAACTGTGACCTACTACCTACTGTGCTAGGAACGACTACATTATATAGAAAAAGAAGAGCACACATTGAGCGCCATTTACGATTTACCTCCTACCCACTTAGTAGTTCACATTTTTGTCATTGAAGTTTGACTGAATAGGAAAGGGTGAATTGAAAACTGACAATACTAAATAAGTATTTGGCTTATTTGATTTTGCATAAAAACTGTTATTCCAAATGAAATATTTGACTAAATAAAAAATGTTAGAAGTACTAGTTGGTAAACAAGTTATAGTTTAAACGTTCATTTGCCAAACATTAGGTTTGCGTTACAACTTTTTGTGAATAGATTTTTTGCTAAGTAATAATTTGGCAAATGAAATTATGCGAAAAATTTTTTGGGAAGTGAAAATTTGTCAAATTCCTTTTGGTCAAACAAGGGAGACCCAATCTTATCACCAGATAAGATTTGAAAATTGAAAAAAAAAATATTTTCCTGCCAATTACTCTGCATCAATTGGTAATAAATTATTTTCTTGCATTATGTGGAAGTGGTTTTTTTGGTGAAAAAAGCGCGTAATAACAAAAAAAAATTGTAATAAGAAAATAAATAATTAATTTAAATAGATAAATAAACTACTATTTTTTATATTTTAAAGGGTTTTTTTATGTTTTAAAAATACATATTTAGAAATGTAAATAATGCGCTTGGAAACAAACAAAAAAAATAAAAATAAATAAATAATTTAAGTAAACATATAAATTATTATTTTTTTATGTTTTTAAATGTTTTTATTAAAATGGGTACAATATTTAGAAATATAAATAATATGCGCGTGGAAATCAACAAAAAACAAAAGAAAAATAATAAATAAATAATTATATATTTTTTTTGGTCCTGCATGTTGAGTGTTAGTGGTTTATGTGTTTTATAAAGGGGGGCCAAATTTTCATTATTTTTGCGATAGGACACCGTTTCTGAGATAAAAGCAAAAGAAAATAAAAAAAAAGGATTTTATTTAGTCGTATTTTCAGATAGTCTTAGACAATTTACTATATCACACTATGAATTTAGCAACAAGAAAGGCATGTCGCGCCTTTCCATTATGTCACATGGTTGACCCGTGACAAATTCTAAGACATGACATAATTTATCATGTCTTGTCACAAACGTCTTGGATACGCCCGTGCTCGCCCCGCAGGCAGGTCTGAAATTAGGTAGGTAGCCGTACACTTAGATAACGTGACCCAGTGGGCAAACTCTTGATATACGGTAGGTCTAAGTTTTAGACGTAGGTTAGAGTGGGTTATTGTTATTATAATCTAACTACTGCGAAATTCAATCATAATACCTAAACTATTCACAGCAGAAGCTAGATACGTATATTTAACTTACACAAAGCTAATATTTGTCCGTCCGTCTAGCCCTAAAGCTAATAGTTACCTAATGGTTATTTCTATGAATGTAATTTCGCTGTCCGAAGTCAATCATTTGCACCTACCTAAAATTAGATATCTCTCAGCAGAAAACTAGCAAAGCTCTCTTTCTAGTGTGATTACCTTCTGGCCAATATAATGTAATCAGCCTATAATGTTCCCACTGCTGGGCCACAGGCCTCTTCTCTTCTTGAGGGAGTGATGGGCTCTAATTCACCACGCGGCAGTGTTGCCGTTAGGACCATCTAGTTTGTGGCTACATCAAAGAAAATAGTTGCTAGTTTTGTAAATTAATTACTTTCGAAATTCCGCTAAAAGTGGCTAAAGTATTTTTGGCTTACTTTATCCTATTATTATATTATATATTTCACTCTGAAGTGCCATGCTTGACCGACGCAGTGAACGCCTGGAATGTGGCTTGCCCGGATACAGTTCGGCCCGTGAACCCATCTTCCCAGAGGCAGTGGGATGAGCCGCTCTGCAGGTTGGTACGGAATAGTCTTATTAATACGTCCACCAATACTGCTGAGCGTGTCGCCTGCTGGCTGTAAGTGAGTGGGAGTCGGGCCTCTGGCTTCAGGCACTACCGTCACCCAACATAGGAACTACGCTGGGTGACACCACCTTTCGGCTCGCTACCTGTCTACGTCTGGGCGCTCCTTGCGTGGCTCCGCATCGCTGCCGATGCGGCGTAGATGTCGACTGCCTCGGACATCATGGCCTATCCTGCAGTAAGAGCGCAGGCCGGATAGCACGGCACGCCAGCATTAATCCCGCCAGCATCCGTCGTGCTCATGTCACCGCCGGGGTGCCAGCTGTTTTAGAACCCATTGGCTTAGCACGTGACGATGGGAAGAGACCAGACGGAATGACCATAATGCCTTGGAAGGTAGGTAAGCCTTCGGTGTGGGATGCAACGTGTAATGACACCCTTGCGCCATCCCATCTTCCTAGCACGGTGGGCTGTGCTGGGGCGGCTGCTGCGGGTGCGGAAAACCTCAAACGGCGCAAATACTCTAATCTTATTGGAACTTAATATATGTTTGGGGTTGAAACACTAGGGCCAAGGGGTCCGAGTGCCCTTTTAGTTTTTCAGGACATCGCCAAGCGGTTGGTCGACTCTACACGTGACCAAAGGGCTGGCCTATTTTTTGGCCAAAGAATTAGCATTGCCATACAACGTGGCAATGCTGCCAGCCTTTTGGGCACTTTTCCTGTCGACAGCGATGCGGACGAATTTTTTGGTGCCCTATGATTATTTCCCCTCCTTTTTTATATACTTGTACATATTTTTTGTTTTTATGATTGTTAGATTTTAAATTATGTAAATATTCATGGATAATAAAACATATCAATTTAATAATTAGTATTATTAATATAATTTTAATATATATGGATGGGGGTAAGTGGTTTTAATAAAACAATATTTAATAGTGTTGTTAAAAAAATCTTAAAAACGGGTTACAAGTTTATAGCTAAAACATTAAAATTACTTACTGTTTTTTTAGTAAAAAATCAATTTGAAAGTTTACAATGTCTTCTGGAATCTCTTCGTTAATGGATGATGTTATGGATGGTATTTCAGTCGGTTTGACCGTTTTTGTGACTTTTGTTAAAACTTCAGGTGGCAAAACAGTAATAAAAATAGGTATGTAGTAATAATCTGAAAAGTAGCCAGAAGTAGCTAGATTTATTTTGGTGGCTAAAACATATAATTTTTTGGCTAAAACCGTCGAAAATCCGCTAGATCTAGCCACAAGGTGGCTAAAACGGCAACACTGCCACGCGGCCGGGCCTAGTGTTGGTAATGTCACATGTCTTCAAATTTTTGGTTCTAGGACATGCCGGTTACCTCACAATGTTTTCCTTCACCGTTTTGAGAGCAGTGGTGATGAAAATATTTACACAAAGTAAAGCGTCTGCCTGGGTTCAAACTCACGACCTATCAACTCGTAAGTCGGGCCGTTACCACTGGGCCACCCATAGAAATATAAAAAACTAGCTGACCCGACAGACGTTGTCCTGTCCAAATTTCAATAATTCATACAAAATTACCATGGAAAATTCACTTTCAGTTTTCCCGATTTTTCCAATTTTCCCGGCAACTTTTCCAAGTTTTCTCAACATAAATACCTTCTCCTGACAATAATAAACAGGAAAAAAAATGAATTAGCGTAATTGGTCCATCCGATCATGCGTGACGCGATGACCAAGGGAAATAGGGATTCATTTTTATATTTATAGATAGATTTAAAAAAAAAATAAGTATAAAAAACTTCTTTCTTATATCTATGGGGCCACCACTACTCTTTATTACCCGCTATCACTAAGCCGTTATTTATAAAGGAATAAAATATATCAATGTAACACGTACCCCATCTATAATATACACATATACACCCATATACACAATAATAGCCTACCTTCACATGACGAAATAATTTAATTTAAAATAAAATACGTCCACAATAAAATGTCACCAAGTGTTTACCCAAACATTTTTATTTAAATGAAGCCACGTAGCAAATTATATTCAGGCAAAAAGAGGGGCTTACTGGCAATAATTCCCAACTGGTCACACCTACAAAGCTTTTATCAGGACTCGGCAACACCCACGAATCTGCAATTTCATGACACATAGGCGTTTCGAAAATAACAATCACCGTCCATAAAACACACATGCTGAAACAAAAGCGGGATTTACAGCAGTTAGGCAACGTTTTGCACGTAATTTTAATGGACCGAAGTGACTGAACTCTAGAAGTTATATTTCCTCCGGATTCGTCTGAATTCCGAAATCAGAACAATCCGCAGGAAATCTAACTTAGAAATAGTTATATATGATTTTTATTTCTAAAATTATGTAAACATATCGTTTTTAATGTCGCGAATCATATTTTGATTAAGATACAACCTTACACTGACCTGCAAATTGCAAAAAACGCAAGAAAATTTGAATTTCGCGAGCTACCACAGCGCAATCACCTTAAGGAGGATGCGCTGTGCTAGCCCGCGAAATTCAATTTTTTTTGCGTTTTTTGCAATTTGCAGGTCCGTGTCAGGTTGTATCTTGATCAAAATATGATATGCCGGAATACAAACGATGTGTTTACATAATGTCTGATTGTATGTTTATTAAAATATGATTCGCGCCCGTAGCTACTAGGCTTCTTTACAGGTTTATAATCATTAGAATCAGCAATACTACTCCATTGAGATTTTAGGTCAATTATTTGGTTAGCTGAGATAGTTTTCCTTTTAACTTCGTTATGTAGATAACAGGTACTACATATCCAAAAACAACGATTTTGCTGGTATAGGGGAGGGGGCGAGGGGGACGTGTTTCTAACAAAAATGCCTACTTTAAAACTTCATATTTCGCAAACGGAATGGAAAAAAGAACTTTCGAATGATACGATGAAATAGACTCCAAACACAATAGAATAGAATAGGTACTCAATACTTACCTGTAAGGAAGGTGCCAAAAAAGGTTTTGTTTCACAACTTTGTATAGTTTGTATGGGCCGCGTGAATTTAACCAAGCCAAATTACAGCTTTTCAGTACGAAGGGTCTCCGAAACCGCGGAGTGACAGAATAGACAGAAGGACTTGGTGGAACTATAACTTTACCTAGTTTTACCACGGAACCCTAAAAACCGATCAAATGCGTGTCAGACCACGCACAGTGAAGGGTTCCGTAGTTGGGATGAATGACAGCATTGATTTTATCACCCGCTAAACCTACCCTACCTACCTTTGCATTTCGTAGTATTTTTTCTAAAAATCTATGAAAAACAAAGTTATTTATGCGGTTATTAAAAATAAAATAAATAGCAAAATCACTTAGAAACTTAATATTTTTAATTAAGTATGTGGTCCAACAATATACCACAGCCACACGCTTAGTGCATTGTATTTTTTTTTTTGTTTTCATCCCTCGGTTATTGGCTACGGAACCCTAAAAAAGAAAAATTTTAAATGTCCTGCACCCCAATTGTGTAAAAAAAACACTATCAATGACAATCTAAATGATTTTGAAGCATTTATCACACTAATATTATAAAGGCGAAAGTTTGTGTGTGTGTTTGTATGTTTGTTACTTCTTCACGCTCAAGCGGCTGGACCATTTTTGATAAAATGGGGAAAAAAAAAAAAAAAAAATCCATAAATGCCTCCATAAATGGATTTATGGAGGTAGCTGACACCCTGGATTTACACATAGGCTACTTTTTATACCGATATTCCTACGGGTTCGAGACTTTCTTCGGGGGTGAAACCGCGGAGCGCTGCTAGTTGCTTCATAATATGTTCGAAAAATTTGTCTGCTCAGCAACTAAATAACCCAATGAATGTTGTTGAACTATCAAAATGAAACCGTTTCCTACTGTAAGTGCGTTACGCAATTGCCCCGCTCTGGTGTCCTAAGTCGCATTTTGTGCTCTTATCACGTAAAATAAGAACTTTTGGCGAAAGCGCACGAAATTCAACCTGCAAATTGCAGAAAACGTAAGAAAATTTGAATTTCGCGGTCTACCTTTGCGCGCACAGATTTTTTCCCCAAAAGAAAGTACCTATCAAAAGTGGTGAGCCAAATTGTGAAATTGTTTATAACTTTGAGCAAGTACTGTTTTGCTATGTGAAATGCCATGTCAATCAACCACATCTGCATAGTCTGACATCATCCCAAATTCTGCAGCGAGTACCTGGTACGGTCACAAACAGAAGTCGGTTAATACTGCTACTTTTTGACATCATCTAAATTAACACAAAATGATACGAATAACCTGCTTTTTAGCATTTCATTTAGCTTAGATAAGAGTTAATTTTCTTTAAAATTTACATTTGTTCCGATTTTAATGAAGTACTTATTTTTCTCAATAATTAAGATTTAGAAAGCTCAAGTGTTAATCGAATTTTGTTGCTGACTGTACATAGGATCCTCAAACATATCCTACCTCGTGTAACATATTCTACTTTGCCACGGAAACTACCTTTCTGTACCTATTACAATGTTCTAAACAAACATGACATTAATTGCCGATGTACATATAGTGAAATTCGAAGTTAATTAAACAAATTTGTAAAAGCGGTGTCGAGCCGTGAGACCGAGCGCCCCACACTTATGTTGTACAGTGAATAGACCTGGATTTAATAAAAATAAAGAATCAGAATTAATAGTACAGACGCCAGAAGGTCAAGTCACCCGAAGCTGTCAAATTTCCCCAATCAACCTTGAACCTAATGCATAAGCGATAAAGATGAAAATCTATTAAACAAATTTGACAGATTGTAGCAGCTTGTAGCAGCTTGAACTGCTGGCGTCTGTACAATCAATCGCACATAAGTGCTCATAATTGACATCGACAGCGCATATATGCCATATCAGTAAGGTTGGTTTTCGTAGAGCAAGTAGTGCCACTGATGTGCGGTTGACCTTACCTACGAATTAAGATTTCAAGATATTCTTATGCCAGTCTCATAGATTTTCAAAAGGCAAATCTGAATCTTATAAAAAGATTTAGGTGTATGCTAAGCTCGGATCACTGTATGTGGGTCTAAGCCTTAGACCACATACAGAGTGGTCCGAGCCGAAAGAAATAAAATTGTGCGTTTCCTTACACTCTAAGGAAACACACAACACAGTTTTATTTATTTCATGACTGACATGAGTCAGCCACCATATTCAAGGGTAAAAGTGCAATTCAGGAGTTAAAACCATGATTTTTTTAGTCGTAGTACTGTACCTAAATGGTGCCAACGGGACCCTATTTGTAACACCACGCGCCGCCGCCGCCGCGCTGCCGGTGCCATGTCATGATGCGTCTGTCGAAAGCCACCTTTCCTTTCCACTATGGGATATAATACATAAATATCTCGAGATATCGCATAACGCTCGGTCGATCGAAAAAATATTAGTTTGAGATGTAACATACCTTATTACATCTCAGTGTAAACGGTTCAATTTAAAAGTACGGTCAGCAATGTTAATATTTTTAACCCGAGATGTAATAGGTACCTATAAATTAACCCTAGTGGAAAAGCGGCTTAAACATTCACGGCAGTCCGCTTTGCCGGCCGCCCGCCGCCCGCTAACCGCTTTATTGTGAAAGGTGTCACAGCCTGACACCTTTCACAATAAAGCTTTACAAACCAAACGTATGAAGCCCTAAATGTGCGAGTCCGACTTGCACTTTACAAAACCTGAAAACTGGTTTTGTCTCGAAGTTTAATCCTTTACTATTAAGTTTTAAAAAAAACTAGACTCATTCTATGATAAAAAATAATCATAACACAAAAATAACTAAATTGTCATGTGAAAACCACTCTGCTATAAGACGTGTAACGGAACGCAAAGTCGACCTCGCGCAGCACTAGAAGCTTCCGTTTGACGTCATTTATCGACTTTCTACAACACTAGTAGCGGAAGCAGCTTTGTGCAGTTGGCAATATTATCGAGTCAATTGATTTTTCTTTTATAACTTTCTAGAATGTTCTAAATATTTACAGGTAGAGAATAGAAATATTTTCATCGAGTTCATGATTACTAAATTCTGAATAAGTTTCTTCACTGGACGGAAAGTACAGACGATCAATTATTAAATAAATAAATAAAATATTTTTGATTAACCGACTCGTCATTAACATAAATCGTTTCAAATTAATTTAGTTCGTAAATAATTACCGAAATATTTATATTTCTATTTAAAAAAAAATGGGCGCCAGTGCGCAGAAGCGCGCCATTTCGCCGTTACGACTGCGCATATGTTGGCAAACCTGAGTTGCTTCCTCCAAGCCACGACCGGACGCCATTACCACGCCATCGGACTGAGAATCTGTCACTTGTGCGGTTTTTCATTTGATAATCTTTAGATTTTCTACGAAGTCATTGGTCTTGTGTTAATAGTACCTTTAAATACACAAATACCAAAATGTCTGACGAGAAAAAGGTGTGTATCTTACTATATTATCAGTGTAGTTACGAAAAGTTGAAAACAGTGCTTCACCGACATGGCGTTAGCGAAATGTGGTTACCTGATTGAAAGTGAGAAGTGTTTTACCATTGTGTTGTTCGAGATAATATTTTTATCGTTACAATATTTGTTTTTCAGGGAGAAAGCGAACACATCAACTTGAAAGTATTAGGTCAAGATAATGCTATTGTGCAGTTCAAAATCAAAAAACACACACCCCTGAGGAAGCTAATGAATGCCTATTGTGATCGAGCGGTAAGTTCATCTTATCTATTAAGCGGTTTATGATGATACAATCATAAATTTAGTTAGCACAAAGACAAATCAGTCAAATTAGATATAGCATGCATATTGTATGAACAATGATGGTAAGTAAACTAGGTACTCTGGCGGGTCCTACGTCCGGCTGTTTAAAAAAGGAAAGCGTCGCTTACAGTTATGTTTCTCTGAAACCTTAATTTTGTGCTTTTGAGATCCATACATAAGAAAAACAAAAGAACTCTCCGCAGGATGAATTTCATGTTTTAACTTGTGGATTGTGTGATAGATAACATAAGATAGGTTATATCCTTTCTACTCAATATATCTATAATGGGCTACAATTTTCATTGATAATTTATTAAAAACAAATTAATGTAATTGTTTTGTAAACACATTCTGAAAAGAACATTGCCCTTGTAGTTAGGGTGGGTTCGCAATAATTTTTCATTGGTATATTGTTCTGCTTATATATCGCCAATACTTCTTTTTACCTGTTTTATTAGTCTAAAGATGTAGAGGCTTTTAGAAAACATTTTCCCTTACAAACAGGCTTGGAACCGGTACCAAAAGTACAGGATCTGTATTGGTACGTACCCATTCCCGCCACTTGGGTGTCTGGGTCCAGACGAGTACCTCCACTTAACAAGTACCAGTACCAAATTCAGGTACCTGGCAAGTACCATAAATCTCATAATTTGTATGAGAGACCTGACCTCATACGGTTGGCATCTATGAAATTATTTTTGTAATGCCTTAATAGGCATTACAAACCTTAAAAGGGTACATAATTCTATCCTTTTTACTTCTACATACATCTGTTTTCTCACTATTTCCTGGAATTATTTGTAGGTACCAATACCAATTAGAAATACCAATAGTACAGGTACTACTTCTGGTACTGGTATCACACCAATGCCAATGGTTCTGGTTCCCTAAAATACCAGTATTTCAAGTCTGCTTACAAGGGAGGTGAAACCAAGCATACTATGTGGTTTATGTGGAGGACTTAAACATTGATTATGACTACACTTATGATGGCCCCTGACATAATTTCATTTTTAAATGGATTTGTTGCTTTCAAATAATTACTATTTTTGCTACTGCAAAACTCATTTCATGTTTGAAATACTGTGTCTTTAAACTTAATTAAGATATTATCTTAGACCTACACATATTGAGCCTATGCAATTACTAAGCATTGAGCATTTACTTTAGTCTTGCATATTGAGACAAAAAACAAAGTTCAGAAGGCTAATAACAGATGGTAACTGTCCTAACAATTAGCGATGCTTTCCAAAGAGTGCATTAATTAGTTGAAGCTGCAGCATATCTGTCATGCAATTTAATTTCTATGGCTATTATGAAGGCTTGGACATTTTAAGTGGAGACCTTGAGAACTAGCAAAATGAACATTTCGTAATATTGTGCAATTCCCACATTTATTATCTGAGTGACATTTCTGATTATCTAATAGTTGCTAATCTATCTTTCCAGGGTCTATCAATGCAAGTAGTGCGGTTCAGATTCGACGGTCAGCCAATCAATGAAAATGACACGCCAACATCACTGGAGATGGAAGAAGGGGACACAATAGAGGTTTATCAGCAGCAGACGGGTGGCTCGCCTCTAGTGTAATCTTATCTTAAGGAACTGTCCATTTCCCATGGGAAGAACGCTATGGTGACCCATCTCAACTTTAACATTAAGTTAATTTTAAATAAAAACGATGCAAGTATAACAATGTAATATTTTGAGATACACAAATGCTCAGTTGAGGTTTGTATACCAAAGCATTGTGTATCTTAAAACAGTAGTACTGTATACTCTATTTAAATAAGGAGAAATTTGAGGTAAACCAAATGTTCTAGGTAACTTCAATAATTATTCCATTGTGATAATTTTTTTAGTTGACACTTTTCAGATCAGCTCCTAATTTTTTAAGTGTGGCCAAAAAATTACACTTGCAAGCTGTATGTGGTAATAACTTATTGGACATAGGTCCAACCTGATTGTCAAGTCTGTACCACTAATGTAATATCAGAATTAAATTAAATTTTAAACCATCCAGTTTTTTATTCACTGTATTTGTAATCTGTAGACTGCTGTGACATTTCAGTTTTTATTTTGTATTACTGATTTTAATATAGGATGTTTCTTGTTTTGATTAGATTGCTTTCTGTCGGCCAAAAAAAATTGCATAATGCCTTGCAGTGACTCGATTGTGATTCGGACTTGTAGAATCACCTACACAAACTACCTACTTGTTTTTTTAATTCAAAAATTTCAAGAAACCGTTTCCTCGTAAGTTCCAAGAACCTTTCGACACTACCACAATAACCAGTCTGTTAAATGATTCGCGTTGATGATGACTCATTGGTACAAAGGTTATTTCTAACTAACTGCATAACTAGAATTATCTAATCGTACTACACATACAATTTGTACGTCATACCCGAGTTCATAGATGCCTTTTATGGTAGATATAATATCACCGCCAAATATTTCACAACCGCTAATGATTGGTCAACATCGTTCTCACTAGACTGAACTAGGTAGGTATACTTTCTAGTCCTATCACAGCCAGATATTTGCACGACTATTCTCATTGCTGTCAGATGTAAAATAACTGTTAAAGGACTATAATTTGCCAGCCAGCTCAAGTAAGTATCAGTGGGTTGAACATGATGAACAGCAGTACCCAGTAGCAAGATTCACCAAATCCATTGCAGAACGTGACTATACGGACGTTCAAGAAAGTCTTATAAGACTACCTACAAGTTTCTTTTGGCGCTCGAGTTACGGTGGCCGGTGTTAGTAAACTTAAGTCATTTTCAAAAAAAAATAAACGATTATTATTTTTGTTGAGTGTTTTTCTTCTGAGCTCTGGCTGGTTTTTGCAACATTTACGGACCGAAGCCAAGTAAATGCAGCGTGTGGTGTGTTAAGTTGAGGATGTGTTATGATGAGGACTCATTTCATTTTCATCTATTTGCATGAACTGTCTGACAATTCGACATGTATTTAAAATTGATTTTTATTATTATTATTTGGTTAAACACACTAGCAGCTAACTAGCTGATGCGTGTGTATCAAATAGCTTGGAGATATTTAATCTGTCCAGTCGATTCTTGAAGCAGTTCAGTGAGGGAGCCGTCACAACATTTTCCGGGAGGCAGAAGATAGCAGCGTTAGTTCTGATTTTGACCACATTCTTGCTGCACAAGTATCTTTTGGCGCTCGAATTACGGTGGCCGGTGTTGGTAAACTTGCATTATCAATACATCCGATTTTTTGTCAAATGTATTGAAAAAAGCAAGTTGTTAGCGTTAGTTCTGATTTTGGCCACAACCTTGCTGTCTTAAATAATATACCTAGGTAGGAGGTAGTCTAAGCTTGATGTACTTTTGGTGATTGGCTTCATTTTTGAAGACACATTTCAGCAGTTAACTTTCCGTCATATCCAGGGCCGTCACCCAAGTTAGAAACCACAGAACAGATTTATCTGTTCTGTGTTAGAAACGTTGACTGGCTAATTTTTAACATACGTAGGTACATAGGCTATTCTCGTATTTGGTGATAGATGTAGGTAGGTAGGTAAAGTAAACTGTAAAAAACGCGACTTTTTGATGAAGGAAGCCTTGGTATTTACTGTGATTTTCAAAGAATAAAAATAAGGCAAAATATTAAGACTGCCTTTATGTGAATTTAATCATAGATCTCTCTCTCATTGAGTCATAGAAATATAAAAAAAAAATATGGATTGAGTAGAGGCCTTTGCCCTGCAGCAGGAAAATAATAGGTTGATATTAGATAAATTACCTATCATTTAATCATAGATTTATCTGTTTTATTTTCTAGCGAACACCGCTCAGTACGCGCACTTCGTTTTCAACACACTGGATCAAGACAGAAGTGGCCTGTTAAGTTTTGAGGTAAATATAAGCACCCTTAAGCAGTTATTTTGTTCCAACTTCTATCGGCACCTTTCAGTAGGGCCATATCCGGTACCTACGGTTGCTATTTACAGCAACGTCTGTGTAGGTCGACTTAATCACAAACTCCGCCTTTTGATGTCCTTTATGTAGAACATGCAGCCCCCCAAGTTACTCTAGAGCTCGTAGAAGCTGAAATGACGTGCCCGGTGCCCCACTACCGCATTTTGACTATCTTGTATGTAGATATACTAGTAGTAAAATGATTGTCACGCCACGCCACTGACACGCTTTGTTTCGCTCGCTGCTATAAGCCCCCGTTCCCACGGACGTAATAAAATCGCGGCGGGATTTTATAGCGCACTGGATTTTCAACGCTCTGCTTAGCGCCGAGAGTGCAAAATCCAACAGTGTGTTTTTTCGACGCGCTAGAATGTACTCTGTTATTGTTAAGTTGGATTCTCAACGCTCGGCTCAACAACGAGAGTTGAAAATCCAGTGCGCTATAAAATACCGACGCGATTTTATTACGCCCGTGCGAACGGGGGTTTAGCCGACTAAATCAAATTACAACAATTGTCTGAATTTGTCTGCAACAATTTGCGCGCGGTAGTTGCCATATCTACCTCTTTATTTATATAATATCATTGCATTGGTGTTTTATAACGGGGCGCGTCATTTCAGCTTAGACGAGCTCTACCTACTATTCTGCCGAAAATATAACATCTTCTTATTTCCAGGAGTTTGTAACCGGGTTATCAATATTATCGAGAGGGACCTTAGAAGAGAAGCTACGATGGACTTTCTCACTGTATGATAT
Organism: Cosmia pyralina; assembly: GCA_946251885.1. Lineage (NCBI taxonomy): Eukaryota > Metazoa > Arthropoda > Insecta > Lepidoptera > Noctuidae > Cosmia > Cosmia pyralina. The sequence goes on from OX276353.1 coordinate 20,318,396, forward strand.
CAATGGCGACGGATGCATCACTAAAGAGGAAATGACGGAGATTGTAACCGCTGTTTACGACCTTATGGGGAAGATCGTAGAGCCCAATTTAGAAGATGAAGTGATACGGGAGAAGGTTGAAAGACTATTTCAGGTTTGTATTTCCTTTAATTTCATATGGTTTCCTTATTCTAAAGCGACCATACCTTCGTGATTTCGATTCGTAACTATTAACATGATTGATGAATATTAATGACTACTTAGTATACCTATTTATGGAAAAAATCTTCAAAACTGAGACTTATCAAATGAATAATTACAATCAATAAAAAAATATGCTGTTTCATTATTTTTTGCAACAGATTGTGATAAAAAATAAAGGTTATTACTAGTACTAGCTGATATTATCCGCTGAGTCATCATATTCTAGGTGCTGTAAATTGGCTGTAGGCATATTATGTGCTTTCATACGTCACATCTATTGTTATCTTTCCCACCTAGATAAGTAGGTATAATATTATCAAATGAATTCTTGTCGCTGTTAATGTACCTAAATCTTTTTGAGGCTAACTGCACATCTACAATAAATAAATAAAATTGACCTGACTTGTCTGTACGTAATTTGTAATGTCAAAATAACAGCTTTTTAATAATGCATATTATGAAAATATAAGGTAGGTAAGTACCTGCTTATAACAACAATTTTTTTTACATTATAAACAAAACCAAAAACGGGTCTTCTCGCGATATTCCTTTTTACGAGGTAAACAGGTACCTACTTGTTTCCCGACGTTTCGACCGCCTTGCAGCGATCGTGGTCACGGGAGGACTGATGACAGCTCAGCGACGTCTTCGTGAAGTGCGGATATTGGCATCTACCCTCATTTGGTCTTCACAATTTTTATTATTGTCACTGTCTGTGTTTTTATTATTGTTATTGTCACTGTGTTTTATAATGTGTGCAAATCGCGAAAGTTTAAAAAGTTTATTTTTTTTTTACGTTCCGTTTATCTGTTTGTTCCGGCTAATCTCTGAAACGGCTGGACCGATTTTGAGAAGACTTTCACTGGCAGATAGCCGATGTTATATGGAGTAACTTAGCTTTTTATTTTAGAAAAACAATTATGGTTCCGCGCAAAAATATTAAACCCATGAAATTGTGAACATAATCCGATTCAAATACAGTCTAAGATCCGAAGTAACATCGACCTTCACCCACCTGTTTACCGAATGAAAATTATTTTTTAACCTTTATAGGTACTTAACATATTAACAAATATATAATTTATATTTGTTATTGAACAAATAAATATTGTTGAAAAATGCAGGATAACAGACAATAAAATGTAAATTATGCTGTTTGTATGTTCTACAAAAATGTAAATTAATGCAGAAATGACATAACTTTCAGAAAATGGACTTGAACCGCGACGGAGTGCTGACTCTGGATGAATTTCTCGACTGCTGCCTGCGCGACGAGGACATCTCTCGGTCGATGGGCGTGTTCGATAGCAACTTCTGACGTCCTGCGGCCGGCGCGCGCGCCAACACGTGCCGCCCCCCCTGACAGTACCCACACTCACCACCTACGTCATTTTGTACATAACCAGTCCGCAATTCTGCATCAGCCAATTGATACTTAAGAAAATATAAGGCGCCCCGCAGACGATGGTAATTTTGTCCGCGGATTACCGCGAGAGACATCATGCCGCAAGCATCGTGCATCGGCATCAGCGTGGTCGTTTTGTCCTCCATGTGCGTTATTTATGGCATAGATTTCCATACGTTCTACTTATCGTCGCGGGCAAACTGTCCATCGTCTGCTCAGCGCCTAAATGAAAAGTAGCTAGGAAAACGAATGTTGGTAGTGCGGTATTATATGCCACTTGGTGTCATAGAATTTTTGTAACCATCTAAATGGTTGTCCCCCCTTACTTGTTATTGTCAGACCAATTTAAAAATGACGTAGAAGGATACAGAATGTATCTTTGATTGGTGAATTACGATATTATTGTAAAAAGAAATGCCTTATTTATAAGAAGCTTTAGTGAAGAAAAAGTGGATTCATAGCAATGATGTTTTATAAATAGCACCAGTTGCTTTGTAATATGAAAGGATTGACTTGTTTTGTATGTAGGTACGACATCAACAAGGAATGATGTGAGGCTTATTTTGTACTAGTAATTATATTAGGAACTTTACTAATTTAGTATAACTAAGTGTCCAGATAAGAACTTGTTATAATTCCACATAATTTATAGTTTTATCGTAAACTCTAGCGGTATCCCTGCCTTCAATGGGCATTTTGTTAGACCCTCGCTAGATTTAGTCAGCTGTAACTGGCTTTTTATCGTGACATTCCCATGACCAGGCTTACTATGCCGTCTGAACGCAACGTTTTTATTTCGCACTAAAGTAAACCTTCCTTGTATAGCTTAGATGTTTTAAGATAAACCGAATTTTCCTTATAAAACCTATTTTAAGTTTTAATAATGTATTATCTTCACAAGATAACATATAAGAGTTCTAGTTTGATGAATGCATTCTACCTTTTAGTCAAGTTTCTAAGATATCTATAAAAATATAACTAGTCTTTTATCTAAAGATTTCTGTATTCAAAATGGTAGTTTTATCTGAATTAATATCACTGATAATAATTAATTCTAATAACTACAAAATATTTTAAAGCTGTTCAACTAGATATAGAAAATTTCTTCTTATACCTGGATCAATCTTAAGAATAAAATATTTACCTATATATAATTCGTAAAATACGACATGCCATCCAAAATAATCCTATTTTCGGTCGTACTAAATCGGCTGCAGAAATAAATATCTACTTTTTGAAAATATTAAAAAATGCTTTTAAAAAGTTCCATAATAATGACCCGTAAAATACCTGGCACTATTGCTTCTTATAATCCAAGCAGTTTGGAGAGGACAAAGCGTCGGCCAACATTTTATTTTCATGGTGCTTATATACCTTGGTAGGTATAACTAATTACCTAGGTCTGCATGCATGCGATAACATCGAATAGGTACTTTCTTTCTTCTGAATGCCAGTGTTGAATGGGCATCTTACTTTACTTCACTTCTCAAAATGATTAAATAGGTACCTACTTATTTTCCTTCATTTTGAATTGTTCCGGCCATTTTTCATAGTATTTAGAGTAAATATTTCCTTTAAGATATTTTATAGTACCTAATCAAAGTCACTGATTATAGTACCTACTTAGGTACTTACTAATAAAATTTTACCAAGTTTTCTTTCTCATACAGAAGATAGAATGCTTACTACCATCTATTCTCGTAAACTTAGCTTAGATACTATCTCATTTCTCATATGAGAGATGGTCTAGGCCAAGGTAACTAGCTGTAACCAAATTTAATTGAATAAAAAACTAAAAATTCATAACAAAAAAAACACTGCCATTAAATAATTTCCTGATTAACTACTTCTATACAAATCAGTGATAACATTTCAGCACTTTAATTCAGCTGTCCACTTCTTTTTTTAGATTGACATGTCCTTTATGGTTTTTTATACCTTTTAAGTTACGGTATCCATTCAATTATTTCATCTGCGTATTTATAAAGATTATTTACATTTTTCTAATATTTCTTATTGTCTTTACCGCTGAAGAAAATAAAGATATTTTCTTAAAAAATACCATTGATGTAAATATACATTGTACATACCGATATTATAGATTTAAAACGTGTATATTTTCATAGTAAATGTTAAATGGAACCAAATAACTAGATTGGCATTAATAATAGTATCGTATTTTAATGTTGAAATAAAATGACACGCAAATAATAACAGCACTATTATTGTATTAATGAATTTTATGTAATGTGATTAAAAAGTGATGAAATAATAATCTAAATGGTGTTAAGATATTTTACGTTTGATAATAAATAATTAATATGAAATAGATACACGATTAGACGACCACATTGTGCTTAGAACATTTAGCTAATGGCATCATGTGGAAATATTTTCATGCATTTCAGCCATTATTTTATTGGTCGAGCTTACATAGATAAGGTTTATGTGTGTCTTCCCAAATAATACCGTTACGTTCAAACTATCTTACGACCATGTTGATAAGCCCCATACAAGATAGTCCCGTTGAAGAGGTGTTTATTTCATACATAAATACTGTATTAACCATTGCGCCTGTATGTAATACCCAAAGGGTTAGGCCGAGGTTGCTACTACTGTTTTTTAGTTTAAAAGAATACGAAGATATATATATATAATATTATAATAGGATTAAAACACAATCTTATGATGAAAATTAGACGTTATTACTTAGATAAAAATAAATCTATGTACAATCTTAGGTTGTTTTTTAAGAATGTTATTTTCTTTATGCTACCTACTGTAACGTTTAGTTTTAAAATTATTTTAACTCTAAAGCTGCGTCCCCATTTGTAACAAACACGCTAACAACTCTCAACAAATTGACCAACATGTTACGCATATTGTGGACGGGATTTTAGCATACAGCGAACCTCTGAACTTGATCAAAGTAAGCGGCGACGTCGACGCGTCGGCGTCGCCGCTTCCTTTGATCCGAGTCTCGAACCGTCGCGACGGTTTGAGACTCGGATCATGCTTTTATCGTCATGTCGAAGGCAGCGTTAACAGAGGGAAATTATTCTGTGCTGCTTAGTATCACTAGTTCATCGTAGATACCTATTTATTACTACGCTTTTTAAGACCCAGACAAGACATTCAATTTGATGTGATTATCCTGAAAGATCTTCAAAATTATTTAACTATCCACCAGATAAAATCACGCGTCAGATATGATAATATTCAAACACCCAACATGTTACATGTGTTTATCACAAGTGGGGACGCAGCTTAACGTATGTTTATCAGACATAATATAATTAGGTAGGTATCTTAGTGCCAAAAATGACCCTTATAAGAGTGCAGCCTTTTGTTATCATTATCAAGTCGTGTCCTATAGTTTGTTTTGTTTTATTCCTATGTAAAAGGTTGCACCAGTTAATAACGTTTTTAATAGGCCTATTAGGATGGTAAATTAATATCGATTTTGTCTTAAGGTCCATGTACCTACCTACTAGTCTAAAATCTACAGGTACTCGATGTTAGTTACTTTAGCATAGATGCTGTTTTGTCCCATAGGACTTAAATCTTACATTGCATGAGATGTCATAAACAAGAAGCTTTTGCAGTGATTGATTTACAAAAAATAATTTTCAATTTCCTTTCGCGTAAGTATTAGTTCTTCCAAATATCCACGGAAAATGAAATACATATCAGTCATTTGTAGTTTTCTGCTATGTCCATCGAAGAACCTACACTTTGTTTTAGTAAATAATCGATACTTACCTACTTAAATTTATTTGATGTTGTAATTGTTGCATATGATCCAGCATCCGTGTACCTACATTATAGCGTGGACGTAATGAATATGTTTAGGAACGAAATCTGTAAATTAGATATTTGAATATTGAATTGTTTATTTACAAATTGTATGTGTATTTTATATAAAAATAAATAAATGCGATTAAACAATGTTTTATTCATATTCGTGATCAACCCAACTTCGTTGAATGATCATGTTTTCCTGACCTGGGAATCGAACCCGAAATCTATTTTCAGTAGTTATGATAAACTACACTATAACCTGTTAAATACCTAATATTAACCTTGGTACTGTTTTACGCCAATGAATTGGTCCCTTGCAATTAATGTAGGTAGGTACTTCTTGAAGCATACATACAGAATTGCTCAAAACGAGAAATAAAACCAATTCAACACCGAAATTAAACAAGACGTTTTTAAACTTTGTACAAAATCTTTATTAAAATTGTGACAATAGCATAATTAAAAATTGAAGTCACATGAACACACTCCCGAACAAAAACTAAGGTTAAAATTAATTCAAAGAATATTTTCGAACAAAACAATAATATCTTTCTAATATGGCAAAAGTTGCTGCATAGCAAGTTTACAACTAGAGTGAATATTCGATCCGAGAAGGCGGCATGATTTAAGAATTAAGCTGATTTTGAAACTTAACTACATTATGTAAATATAATTATGCTTAACTTTTGAGCAAAATGTCTTTAATAAATGATCAAAAAACTGACCAATGTCTGTGAAACAGTTAAAATCTAAAATCTACGAACAATTTTTCAGCTATTATGAATACTGAACCTATAACTGAGGCACTTGTGTTAAAATACTTCTACTGGATTAGTGGATACACACAACCTACAACTTATACTTGAAACAATGAACTTAGAAGAAAATACTATTGCCATTGAAATGCCAAAATTCATTTCCAATCCTATAAAATTCATTAGTTTGTAAATATTGTAATTTAACTAATTTACAACTTAAGCCTTTACATTAAACTATGCATGTTCTTGAGTCTTTAGGGTACCTACCTATTCACCTACTTAATTAATTATTGGTCTTCTTGGTTTTAGAATTTAGACAGATTTGTACTAAGTATGTATTTAATGATGTCATAATCTTAGACGTATAAAAAAAGGCGGACAGATTCTCGCTAACTAAAAACTGTGTCTATCGCAGTCAGCCAGCTCGATGTACCTACAGGCCGCACACATTTCACAAGAGATGCTGTATTTTTACAACATCTAAATACCTTACCATATTACGAATGGTTGACTGATGTGTGAATGTGTGCGTGCCGGCCTGTAGGTACAGCGAGCTGGCTGACTCCGATAAACAGTTTTTTGTTAGCGAGAATCTGTCCGCCTTTTTTTATACGCCTGTGGTCTTAATCTGAGTTCAATATATTATTTGTCATGTAAAGGTTACAATCAATCTTAACCATAACATACAACTATGTGAACAATAATATTGTAAAATATTGCACACATGCAAGGAGAAACACGACAAACGTGGTCAATTTAATTTGAAATCTACCAACAATTAGGTATATTATTAATCTAACACTATAATTTAAGACCGAAATGCTTTAAAAAGTCTTACTTTCCTAAAAATACAATTTGAAATCACACAACTCTAAATAATTTCAATACATTACCAAAATATGATTTGTATACCTAAGTACAATAAAGAAATACCAAAAAGTCATTTAAAAAAAGAGAGCTTAATTAAGTGTTAGAATTTTGTACGGTGGTTTCGTAAGGCAGATATATTAATCTCAAACACTAACCTACATATTATAATTAATAGACGTCATAAAAAATTCAATAAAATATTGTCACACAGATCTCTAGAAAATATATGTCCAATTACATTTAAAATGTGATGCATTATTGCTTGAAATACATAGGGTAATAAAATTATTTACAGAAATTAAATTCTATACCTCATAATAATGTCTAAAATACAATTACAAACCGCAGGGCAGCATGTGTCGAGCTGTTGGGCAGTAGCGACCCCACGGACCCTATCTCCCATGAGAAGTCTTGTTCCTCACCTCTGGCTTGTCTTTATTGACCAGCTGGTGTTAACACTGACGAGGAACAGAGCTCCCGCCTAATTCTTGGCTTTATTAGCCGCTTTTACTAGAGATGTTCAAGAGCAAAGATGCTCAGAGGAAGGACATATTCTAGTAAGATGCGGGCTTGCCCTAATAGCCGTGGAATACCTCTCCACTTCTCCTTACATGAAGGACTAAGTGTGGAAATCATACCCTCTTAACTAGAACTAGACCTCTCCATTCCTCAAGCACCTCAGGATATGTTGCCCCCTTGTCACTACCTCACTATGTACTATCAACCGTTTCCGGGGGCCCATTAATGAGTGTGCAAGTCACATTGATCAAGCATAGTCCTTCAATAGTTTTAGGTAAGCAGTTGATTTTAACCACCCAAATTCATAGCAACCATACTCACATCTCATACCCATATCTTATAATCTAAGTAATGTGTTTTGAATTTTTAAGATCTTTTACATTCAAGTCATTATTAATGTTCTAAGAAGCATGTAATTAATTTATAGATTTGCTACCCATCAGCAACAAGAATTGCTTACCTTTCTAAAATAAGTTTATGTGCAATGATGGATTGCAGTAGCCTGAATAGAGTAGAAATTAAAGAAGTTTAGGTAATAGTACTGAAGGTACTCTTTTGCAGTATCTTTGCCATGCTGCCCCGTAGCGCCACTTGCATCTGTCATGGTCCCTCCATGCGCGGTGCATCAGCACAAGAATAGTCAACATCGCCGGTGCTGCCGCCACATATTGTCCAGAGACAATCCCAGGCAAAGCTAGGGCGATGTGGATCAGTATGTCACCTGCATAGTTTGGATGACGTAAGATCCCCCATAAATTGGAGACCAGAAGTTTCTTCCCATGGAATGTCGGCATGGAATCTACATCTGAAAGTAATAAAAATACATTTTTAATCATGAATTAATTGTCTTCTTGTTTAGAAAAATGTTATAAATCTTCCCCATGAAACACACACACAGTACCTCAATACTAAGTTAATGAAAATTACTAGGCTTATGATTATGACTATTAAATTAGTTTTTCCAAAGGTTACTATGGTACAATAAGTATTCATTAATTATTTACCATTATTAAACAAAACTATATTCCACCATTAAAGCATTTACAAATAAAGCATATTACAATAAAATAAATAGCATACATGATACAGTTACTTACTTGCCAAGCTCAAATGTAGAGGATCTTTCCTGAACTCATATTTAATATTGTTACTAAGAAGCATTATGAAGAATCCCAGCACAAATAGTACACAAGCAGAGATTAAGGTGTTAGTAGACAGAACTAAGTCTGTGTCTGCCACATGTTTAGATATTGTTGTGAAGTAGAAAGGGTACAATGCGCTTGAGACAGTCTGGAGGTACCCTACCCCTTCCGACTGCCAGTAAAATGTTGCCGTGATCCTGTGCTCCTTCATAATAAAGTTCAGAATATAAACTATCTGCATTATAGAGAATATAATAATTGCTGGCTTCAACTGTACACTATTCACCAACTGTTTTAAGTTTTCCAATGAGAAATCATTCTTCTCTGACAGTTTGATTTGAAGTCCTTGTGTGAAGATTAGCGAGAGAAATATCAGCTGAAACCAAATAAAATATTTCTTTATTGGAATAAATTATAGAAGCAACTGTTTATTACTAATTACCTCATTTATAAGCATATATGAGTGGCATTGATTCTACTTTCCTGCATAATTTGCTAGTTATAAAAATGATAAGCTCACACATAAGAGTGAATAGATTATTCAAGAGTTAATGAGTCACTACTGGCGGCTGGCACTTTGTTTTAGGAGTACTATAAAAACTGAGAAAAAAGTTGTATGGCAGCAATTTTTAATTATGTACATCATTAAAATTCTGATAATGAAACATTTGGGAAGGAAAATCTACTATGTACCATAGCGGACATTTGCGGTGTACCACTTTTCAACCTTATTACCTCAATAATAAGGTTGAAAAGTGGTGCACCAAATGGCACTATATTAATACTTACAGAGCTAATATTTGAGATTCTTGATAACCAAAGTTTGATATCCAGCTTCTTGATAAATGGATGAATTTCCCTCCCCATGAAGAAGTCATACAATGTATATCCAGTGTTTCCATACTGATTTAAATCTTCCTTTGTCAAGTCACTGCTTTTTATGTACAAAACCATGCTTAGTACTACAGCAAAAATGTATGACATGACTGCAAGTCTCAAGTATTCATTCAATAAATTCTCCTTATCAATAATTTGAAAGAAATCCAATAGGAAGAGGGTATTCACAGTCACTATGCTGGAGAAAAATGCATTAAAACTGTGTCTTGTGCCAGAGTCATCCATACGGTCAGATCTGGTACCAAATATTGGTACTATAGCAAAAATGGCTTGTATAACACATTGCACCAGAATAAAGCTAGTTGCTTGTAAACTAAACAGAACTTGAATAGATTTATATGCAGACAGATCTAAAAGTGATTTGAGAGAACAAGATTTTCTACAAGAAAGTAATATAGAGAATACTGTCAGGGGTATCAGGAGCATTAAGCACAGGGATCCCATTCTTCCACCAAACTCCCATTTGCTTGCAACTTGGGTCAAGCTATTGATACTGTTTCGAAGGGGGGTTGCCAACTTTCTAGTCACCGACTTCACCTGATGGTATTCCTCTTCAGAATTATCCTCATCTGAGTATGCTCCCAGTGATTTACTGACCGATTTGCTTGTTGATTTGCTTTGACTTAGCGATTTGCTGTGACTGCGTCTGATGTCTGGGACATTGTCAACGAACTCTCGCAACCTACTAGACCTGCGAGGCGCGACCTCCTCGACAGATCTCCTGTTTCTCAGGCCGTATATTATGTCGCTTGATTCCAAGCCATTCACTTTCTCAAGAGAAAATTCGCTCTCTGTAATACTTGATGTTAAATCTTTGAGAGAGTATTCTAAGCGCTTAGACCGAGTCCTACGGTAGACTTCGAGCTTAGAAGATAAATCTTCAAGTTTGACTGCTACTGCTATTTCAGAGTCGATGGGAGGGCGCTTTGCCGGAGACTTCGGTACATTGGAAACCTCTGGTTGTGTTGTATCCTTAGTAGTTCTCGACGGTGACTTGCGTGCGGGAAACTTCGAAGCTGGTTTTCGGCTAGGCGATTTCCGTGCGGGAGATTTACGGCCAGACGAGCGCGCGGGAGGCGGAGTTTTCCCGGACGGCGGCGGCGAACTTCTCCGCGTTCTGGCGGGAGAACGCGTCGGAGAAACACCTTTACGTGTTCTCGAAGGACTCACTTCCACAACGCTAGCTCTTATCCGACCGCTTCTAGTAGACATTCTGTAATTAATACCACAATGCTTTTAATAATTGCTGGTTTCTTTTTTTGTCGAGTCTAAAATTATCACAAAACCACACGCGATGATATTTACTTGTCACAATATTATAGTACTCATCGATTCACAACTTGCTTATTCCGTAAAGATTAATTCTTTCTTTCACCACAATAAATGCCAACAATATTTTTAAACAAAAATCACAAAAACGAAAAGTACGCAACATAAACTCATAAACACAACAAATGAATGCAAAACTACGGAGAGGAGACGAAGCCAAGCGCCAACGAACGACGACGCTAGAATGAATTTAAAAACGCTGCCTGTGATTGGCTAAAAATAGTTATTGCTATGCTCTTCCATGCGCTATAACTCCTTCTTCTAATGGGAGAGACAGAGACAAAAACTTTTATTTACCATACTGGCCAACCTAACTTCCTCATTTGATAAAACCGTAGTTTTCCGAATTCTCGAATTAGAGGTCATCAATCTGAACTATGCAATTTTTATTTTAAAATAAGATAATATTTATCTGACAGACTTAAAATAATAATATTTATGTACGGGAGCGGCCGGCGAGCGCTTCTTCCAAGTTTGATACCAGTTCACAATGTGTCGGTTTGCCATCTATCGGTTTGTATTTATCGGTTTGTCAACCATCGAAAAATAATGCGTTAAATTGTAAATAGTTTGTTGCAGTTTACAATTTTTCGTTAGTTTATAATCTCGGGAGATTCATTTTATTATAAACTAACGAAGTTCATAATCATACGAAGACATCTCTACTTAAAAACCAAGTTGGCACTCGGACCCCATGACCTAGGGTTGATGTTCCATGTGATTTTTTTATTCGATTCAAAATCTCACATCCACACACAGATTTTAACATCTACAGTCCGGCCGTCGTCGAGAGAATGCGTTCCTTCCTGACACCTGTCATTTGGATAATTTTGTGTAGTAATAAGGATGAAATTCGGAAAAAACATATTCTTTAGTATGAAACTGACAGGTGTCAAGAACGCATTCTCACGACGGCCCTTATACCGCATTTACACATTCGTGCTCATGACTCGCCTCGCCATTCAACGAATTGTTCGGCGAGATATTCTTGGTGCTATAAGCTACACGAGTGACCGTTTACACATTCGCGAACCATTGTTTACATATTCGTGCTCGTGCTTCAACTCACCACTCGCCTCATCACTCGCGCGAATGTGTAATTGCGGCTTTAGAGTATAGAAATCCAAACTAAGCGACGGCTGAACTCCACCTGTAAATCGGCTGCCAATTTGCGTGTTGTCATGTGATTTTAAAATCGCCCTGAGACTGCGACTCATCATCGCCAGCAACTAAATTCGCCGCGTAGTGCGTCTGTACCTAGCATTATATAGAGTAAATGACACGCTTGGCAGTTTCAGTGGACACGCAACTCTGACTTTAGTCGATTTCAAAATCTGGCGTCCAGACACAGTTTTTAAAATCGCTAGCGACTGTAAATAAATAAAGATTTTACAAAAAGTCTGCCGTAAAAATCTGTGTGTGTCCTACACAGAACACTATTACTCGTAGACACTGGTACTGATTCTCTTGTACACCGAACTAAACTATCACTAAATTTCCTTAGTGTGTGTCCACAGTGAATGCGTGATGATAAGGGTCTAAGGCGGGCGCGACGGCGCGGCGGGGGCGTGCGGTGGCCACAGTGACGAGCGATCTGTTGTAACGTTTATGACGTATTTCAGGTGTTGCAAACCATGGACGAGGGTTTGATATTTTTAGATAGCCCGTGTCAACATTTGACTAAATCCTGATTACAATATCACCTAAAATCACCATAGAAGATTCAAAATTTAATTTGATGTGACATGTTTTGCTCTATAAATTTCTTGTTATTGTGCTATTACTGTGGTGTGGATGTTTACTGTGCCATATGTGGTTTAGATTGAATCGTATTAATAAATACTTTAGTATTTACCGCCATTTTACGAAAAAATAATGTTTGCAGTCTCTCTATAGACAATACTGAATTGGTTCGATACCCCTGCCATCCGCGCATCGAGTCGCTTGCTGAGCCCGTACTGTCATAGTGTGGCCATATCGCGCGGATAGGAACGTTTGAAAACTACGCGCGCTGACTCGCTCGGGCCCGTCGCGCTAGGCGCTCGCCTTAACACTGGACGCAAACGGCGGATTCATAAATTTGATATTTCGCGCCCGTCGCGCGTCGTCGCCACCGCGCTAGGCTGGCATAGGCAGTGTGGTTGAAGGCTTACTTTTAGCTATGAGAATCTTAGAGCTATTCTGCAAAAATAAATCTCTTTTAAAAACAATTTTGACACGAGTTTGACAATTGTGACTCCGCGTGGTATGTGCCGCAAACTTATCTGACCCGGCGGCTTTAATTAGAACTAATGAAATAACTATGAAAAGTGACAAGGCTTGTCATACAATTTGTCATTGTTTTTTTTTCACCGACATCGCCGCCATTACTGTGGCCGTTACCGGTTCAGATATTTTTTAGAGCCGGAGGCGCACAGGGAGAGGCAGCTTCTGTTTAAACTTTTTGTTAGTATCATAGATTTCTGAACGCAGCTAGTTCTATCTGTCAATGTAAATAATGTCAGACTAATGTCAAACTTGCCTACATTTTTTACTTCTGTGAAAAAAGCGTGTGACGCGCTAATAAAATTACCGTGCGTTTGCACTAGCGAAACATTCAGTTAAAAACATGTTGATATCTCTGTCTGATACATTGACAGAAATAGAGATATCAATATGTTTTTATGCGATGTTTCGCCAGTGCAAACACGCGGTTATAAAACAAAAGTAATGTTTTATTTCATCGGCCTCTGGCTATAATTAATAACAGGGTTTGCAGCTTAGGTTTTTTTTGCGAATTGCACACAGATTAGGTAGAGATGCTAGAATTGCAGTAGATCAAGTTGAATCTAGTAAAACGGTGGTCTTATTTTGCGCCTTTTTTGATAGGTCGGCGTCGGGTGTACAAATATGCTTTTAATTATAGAATTTATCAATAAAATCACTAAACCTTTTGCAATTTAAAACATCGGATGAATGAAACAAGTTCGTAATTCCTATTTGCACTTTTATTTGATCGTAATACAAACCCGTGTCCTAATACTAAAACTTGTACACACGGCTACACATCAAGCTATAAATTTCCAGTTTACACTGACCTCTCATTGTGAGGAAATCCTATACAATGCGAGATCAGCTTATACTGGAATTGTATAGCTTGATCTGTTAGTAGCCGTGCGTACTGTACTTTTGTGTTATACTTGTAGGTACTATTATTGTTGTTGACTTGTAGTAATTACTAATATTTAAGCAACTTTGGTGTCATGCATCGCGTTCAGCACCTTTTAAATTATTGGTATTTAAGCATTAAAAACGGGATTGTATGCGCTTTCGTCGTTGGATCTCGTTTTGACGCACATTTGGACGACTGTCAGCTTGTAGTCGCGGTAGCAAAATCGTGCGTTCGCGCAAATGCATCGATGCCAACGCCTGATTTAGGCATGCGCCATTCAGAAACGAGGAAGTCAAATAATTCTGTTTTCGACGTTTTTGATATTTTCTCTTTAATAATAAAGCTAGTTGTCGTGTCACCCCATCAGGATCCATGCCAATATCACAAAAATTAATAGTCACTGATGCTAATAGCACTGCATGTGCACAAATGTATTTTGAATTGGGGGAATCCAGTGGAGATTCTCGTAAAATTTATAAGTAAGGCTCGAGCAATTTTTCTAATTTGGCGGGTTCTACTTCTGGTCCAAGTCGCTCAACAGGGATACCGACTCGATTGACAATAAATTTTGTGTAGTTCGATTTAATCATATTGCCATGCTTCTTGGAGCTGGGCAGAGTGAGAGTGTGCTAAAACAAAATAATTAATAAAAATAAGCTTTACTGTTTTAGAGATATCATATAATCTTGATGAGAATATGACATGAGATCACACTATACTCCTTTACAATAAGATTAGACATTTAAAGAAACGTTTTTTACAGTTGGTTCAACTGATTTTGACTTCTATTGCATCGGTGGCATGACAAATGGCAGCTGCAGTAAACAGTTGGTATTGTAACCACTTTTTTGCCCTTAATACCATCCTTAAGCCTACGGAATAGAAGTCAAAATCGGTTGAACGGACTGTAAAGAAGGTATGTTTAACTGTCTAATCTTATTGTAAAGTTTAGATATGTTGGTATGACTTCAATAAAAAAAATCTGAAAAGCAAAAAGATATTATGAAGGTAGTACCTACAATTTCATACCTTCAAATACTTCCATACGTCAGATGCTTCTGCTCCATTAACGTCTACTTTAGCAAATAAATCGAATTTGACATTATTTTTCTCGGCATGTGAAGCTATTTCTTCCGGAGAACCAAGTTCCTCTCCAAACTGATCGCATGGGAAAGCCAATATTCGTAATCCTTATAAAGAATAAACAGTTATCACGATCATTAGAAGATGATAATAATGAGAACTAGACAACTTGATTAGGGGTGAATCCGACTTTTATACTTACCCAAGTCATAACCATCGAATAAATTTTGAATTTTTGACAGTTTCTCCATACAAAAACTTAGTCGTCAATTTTATTCCACGGATAAAAGATATCCGAATTTGGTCAAATTAGCCCTAATGTACAGACGCCAGCAGGTCAAGCCAACCGAAACTGTCAAATTTTCCCAATCAACCTTGAACCTAATGCTTAAGCGATAAAGATGAAAATCTATTAAAGAAATTTGACAGATTGTAGTAGCTTGATGTGCTGGCGTCTGTACGTAGTTAATAACAGCGATAAAATAAAATCGATGACCTAGGTACAGAGGCCAGCACATCAAGCTACTAAAATCTGTCAAATTTCTTTGATCGATATTCAACTTTACAACAAACGAATAAAGTTCATATTCAATTGGGAAAATTTGACAGATTGGGGTAGCTTGATGTGCTGGCCTCTGTACATAAGCAACAAGGGCTTTAAAAAGTTTGCTATTGTGTACCCCTGACTGTCCATTCAACGTTGGGCCTGCTACTATATTATCATATAACATACAACTTCGCTTTATCTAAGTGGGTTCTGTACATAAATCCTATATACTATTAATTAAAACAGCAATATTTGTATATTTATGTATTTGTAATCACGTTCTCGAAAACGGCTCTAACGATTTCGATGAAAATTGCAATGTAGGGCAAAAAATCGATCTAGCTAGGTCTGTTGTCTGGGAAAATTCGTTTTCTCCGTATTTTCACGCCAGTTTCTTTTCGGAATTTCGTCGCTGCCGCCGCTATGTACTTTTTAACCGTTAGGTTGAAAAAGTTAGTTTACAGTGTTTTTTTTTTCAATTTTAGAATAAAATAAAACCTATTCAATCCTTTTTGTATTTTAATTTATTTATTTTAATTTTCATCGGTCTAAAAAAGCTACAAAATTGTGTAATTAGCGCTCTCTCTAGTACTGGTGCAATAGGTGCCGGTGCGTAGACGGTGGCGCCACCCCCAAATATTTGCTTTTTTTGCAAATTAAACTAAATCAATGCCGAATATTTTTCGTACTCTGGCAATGGTTTACAAATGTTATTGCCAGTGTAGGAAATATATTCGGCATTGATTTAATTTCATTTCTACGCAAAAAAGGCTAATATATTTGGGGGTGCCCGGCTAACACCGGTCTTTAGGTGCTTGAGGGGAGATGTTTTATAAACGTATGGTGACTGCGTAGTAGTAGCCCGCGAAATTCAAATTTTCTTGCGTTTTTTGCAATTTGCAGGTCACTATTAGGTTAAATGTTGATAAAAATATGATTTGCGCCTTTTATATATATTCTATAAAAATATGATTTTTTCAAATATGTATCTACATTATTTTAACCATAAAAATCATCAATACATATCTCTAAGTTAGACTTTTTCGGATTCGACTGATTTCGGAAATCTGACGAATCCGCACGAAATCGCGAATCATATTTCGATCAGCTACAACATAATAGTGACCTGCACAATTGCAAAAAAAATAAAAACTTTTTTACAAAAAAATTACTTTTAAAAACAAAAAAAAAAAACAAAGTAAGTACCTACACAAAAACAACAAACAAACAAACAAAAACAAACAAAGTGAATAATAACTTTAATTTCGGAAGTCGGTGTCATTGGATCTGTATTTTAGCTTTTTGTCACTGACTTCCGAATTAAAAGTGATTATTAACATTATTGTATTTTTTTGTAAAAAGTTTTTATTTTTCACTTTTTAGTCACAACTAAAAAGTGTAAGAATTTGTGTGGGGTAAGTACCATAGTACTTACCCCACACAAATTCTTATACCACTACCTGCAAAAGAAACTAGAACATCATCCACATAAAAGTGAAGAAAAAATACGTATTATTGAAGCTAAAAACTACCCAAGCAAAGTTAATCAATTTTATATGGGACGAACTTTGAGATTCAAAGATCTTTGAGAGTCAAATTTTTCAAATCGGATGACTCTGTAAAACGTTGTGCGTGATCACTGATCATACAAAAAAAAATAGGTAGGTACGTGTCGAATTGAGAACCTCCTCCTTTTTTATCGTCGGTTAAAAAACGCAAGAAAATTTGAATTTCGTGGGCTAGCACAGCGCATCCCCTGGGTAGTCAAATCATTACTTTTTTAAACAAAACTATCTCCTAACCTCCTCTCCTATTATCTGCCTAACCTTTTCTCAAATATGTTAGAGTCGGCTTCCAGTCTAACCGGATGCAGCTGAATGCCAGTATTTTATATGGAGCGATTGCCTATCTGACCTCCACAACCCAATTACTGGGTTTAAACAAAACCGAAGTAAAAAATTTTCACTTCGCTACATTTATTGAGAAACTGTTTTAAGAATGCAAAGCATTTTATTTGATTAAAAAAGTAATGAATTGACTAATTTTTATTTAACAAGGGCTTATTTTTATGGAGTTGCCAGTCGCTCCGAATCAACTTTATCCAATCAACTTCAATAGTTGATAGTGACAAATTAGTCATACTAACTTGAAGAGTTAGTTAATAAGAAAGGTTAAGTAATTTATTCCTAAAAGCACTTTCTTTAAAGTTATCTGAAAAAAAAAAACAGATATAAAGAGAAATTACAAATAATCTTCTTAAGGTTAACAATCGATGAATGTAATAAGAGAAAATAAAAACTTCCATAGAGTTTAAGAAAAAAACCGAAAAGAACTCTACAGTTAGAAGAAAGAAAGAAGAGTCATGAGTAAAATATGAAGAATGAAATTATTTACATAATTATATACATTATATTTTAAAATCTTTAATATGCCATTTAGCTTGGTTGCCATTAGGACCACAGATCTTTTCTGTGATTAGGACTAATGGGGATAGTTTCTGCAACACAGTTGACTTCACATATTAGGCGGTAATTTTGCGCTGAAATAAGTCCCAGACTGACTATTTACGTAGTTTCTTCGCCAGACTGCTCCTACGTTAAATTCTTTAAAGGAATGACTTTCGTTGTAACGAGAAGAGTTACGAGCATGAGCAGTATGGAGGGCTATCTGAACTTTATCGAAAGTTGCAGACAATAAGCCTATGTTAGAAGCATAGATATAGGTAGGTAAAAACACGATTTCATCAAGATTAGTTGGCGTATAAGTGAGCCAGAAGTAACTGTTTCACGTCCTAAGAGTAAAAAAGTTAGGAAAGAAACCTGTAGTAGTATTAGTTGTACTATTCATAGCGTATTGGACTTTAGAAAGGTGGGTGTCCCAACAGTCCCAAGATCTATGGTCTTCACCAACCAAAGATGACAAAGCTGTGATTATAGTACGATTGCATCTTTCAGTGGGATTAACTTGGGGGCAATAGTTAGGAGAAACATATGTACGGTATGTTATATCTGCCCAGAAAGTTGCGAAATTCAT